>CM058237.1:81649006-82249006 GCA_030180135.1 Orychophragmus violaceus
TTTTGGGCCGTCGAGGTCTGCGAATTGGACAGAGGCATCAACTGTCGGAGATAGATCATGGAATCGAGAGAAGAGCCGGAGGTTTAGTCGAAGGAATCTGGTTCGCCGAGGATTGCCGGTTCAGTCCGTAGCCGGAGAACACCGTACTCGCAACCACCGGTAACGGACGTGTATCGGAGGCGGAAGTTCGCCGGAATGAACTTAAACAAATCGCCGACATCCTTTTGCTTGAACTCTTTGATTTCAGATTCTCCATAGTTTCTTTGATCGGTTAGGTCTTAGTCTCCGGTTCAATTTCAGATTGTACCTGCGGTTCTGCTCGGTTTAGGGGCTAATATATTAATAAATATTTATTAAAAAAAAAAAAATTATTAATGTAACTTTTTTTAGCCGACAAAGAAAAAAAAGGTATAGTCTAGGAGGGACTACCGAGCCAACCACCAAAAAACTTTGTCAATTTTCCTCGCTTTATCGTCTTTTTATCTCTGACTCACCTTTCTGAAAATTTGCACGTCCAAAAGTCCAAAACCTTTTGGGGGCTAATCGTAATCTTTTGTATGGCAATAATAATCGATCGAAATTGTGAATCAAGAAAGCTATATAAATGTCAGCGACGACGACGACGGGACCAGGTTCGGCGTCTCTGCCTTCTTCTCGCGTCGGTAGGGCGAATTCTGACGGAATCATCGACACAACGCCGTTTCTTTCTTCCGGCGTCTCGAGAACCGTGAGCGTCGATGCAGAAAATGAGATTCATCGATCCGCTAGACGACAAGGTCTCAGGGAAGCAGCTAGGTTCCTTCGTCACGCTGGTAGCCGGAGGATGATGCGAGAGCCGTCGATGCTGGTTAGAGAAACCGCCGCGGAGCAATTAGAGGAGAGGCAGAGTGATTGGGCGTATTCGAAGCCCGTGGTGTTTCTCGACATTCTGTGGAATCTTGCTTTTGTGGCGATCGGTGTTGCCGTTGTGATTCTCAGCCGCGATGAACGGCCGAATGTGCCGTTAAGAGTTTGGGTTGTGGGTTACGGTGTTCACTGCGGGCTACATATGGCGTGCGTGTGCGTTGAGTACAGGAAGAGGACGTGTCGGCGAAGGAGAGGCACGCGCCACCGATCATCATCATCATCTGCGTCGGAGGATGGTGGTCCTGGGTTTACGAATTCGTCGCAGCAGTACGTATCGTTAGCGCAGTTGGAGGACAGAGGAAACACTAGGTATCGACTTTTCGTTTTAACAATTTTGGATTAGATTTGATGTGGAACTGGAAGCAGCAGAATTTCTCTTGAATATGCGTCGGAGGATGGTGGTTCAATGTTAGTTGATGCTTATTGTATCTGTGAACCAAAATGCAACTTCTTTTGTGTTGTTTCTACATTTAGGTCAGAAGATAAGTCTTGGGGAACTGAATTGATATTATGTCAGACTCTCAGAGATAGTTTAGGCCATTTCGATCCTTGTTTATTGTTAGTTTTGCGTTTCCTTCCCTTTTCATATGGCCCTTTGTTGTTCGTCAATGTTTTTATGATCCCAGTAATTCTGCGAAGCATCTTGAATCAGCCAACACGATGTTTTCATTCATCTGGTGGATAATCGGATTCTACTGGGTATCTGCGGGAGGCCAAACTCTCTCTACCGACTCTCCTCAACTCTATTGGTATGTTTTCTTGTTATTTTTTTCTTTGAAAGTTGTATCTTTTGGTGGAGTTTTTCTGAATTTGCACCCATTTTGTTTTTAACTTGCAGGCTGTGTATCATTTTTCTCGGTTTCGATGTTTTCTTTGTTGTTTTCTGTGTTGCACTAGCTTGTGTCGTCGGCCTTGCTGTTTGCTGCTGTCTTCCATGTATAATTGCAATCTTATATGCTGTTGCCGACGAGGTAAGCTCTCTTCTACTTACATTTCCCGTATTAATTTTAATAGTTTGGAACCCTTTATTTGAGGATTAGTAAATCCAACTCCAAAATCATGATCTATATCTTGTGATGCAAAACAGGAGGGAGCATCGAAAAAAGACATAGATCTAATGACAAAATTCAGATATAGAAAGATTGGCAGCGATACAAAACTCCCAGGCGAAGTACAAGGAACTACTAATCGAGGAATAATGTCGGAATGTGGAACAGATTCACCTATGGAACGATCACTTTCTCCAGAAGATGCGGTACTCATATTACCATTTCTTATGCGGTTCTATATTTCTCGAAAGTGTTTAGATTGAGAACGCCTTGCTTTCTTGTGATTCTGCAGGAGTGCTGCATTTGTCTATGTGAATATGAAGACGGAGTTGAACTAAGAGAACTCCCTTGTAACCATCACTTTCATTGCAGTTGCATCGATAAATGGCTTCACATAAAATCTCGTTGCCCGCTTTGCAAGTTTAACATCTTGAAGAATGCAAACGACGAAGTCTAGTGATCTTTCGAGGATCATCCTGAACAAAATCCCAGACCAGAAGTAGTTTTCAGGTAAATGTAAAACTCTGGTGCGTGTTTTAGTGTTGTGTAATTAGAATTGTAGATCAATGTATTGTGTCCTGTGACTTCTGTTACAGTGACTAGTGAGAAAATGTGTGAATTCATCCTCTGGACCTGCTTTTTTTCTTGGTGTGGAAACAGAATCTCTTTGTTTCTCGTTTTATTAATAAAAATCAAAACTTTTATATGCGGAAGCAGTCGCAAACAAACGGCTCCGTCACTAATCACACAATCAAAATGCTACGCAGCGTCGTTACTTAACAAGTAAAACGACCCCGTGCCAACTTGCATGCAAAAAATGCATTTATCTTTATAATAGTAGAGTTCTATCTTTATGAATCTAGTTACACTTTTGTATATTTTTAATGTTTTGTGAGTTAACAATACCATCCTATCTCTACTGACGAAATAGAACTTATGAATGGATGACGGATGGCGAGCTTCATGCTATACATCATCATATTTTTTTGTATTTATTTTGTTTATTTTTTAACAAATGAACAGTTGATTTATAGATTAGTTTTTCTTGTAAGATTTAAACATGTGGACCATATTTAATGTAAACTGTAGACACAATGAATATTGTTGGTGCTGGTGAAGGAGCCCAAGGAATTGACGAATTCGAACTGGTGATATGCTCAGAGTTTACTTCCCTAAGTTCAACTGCAAGTGCACAGAACAATTGTAGTATCTAGGGGTCGAATCCACAGAGACTCAAGAAATCTTACGATAGATTGTAGAATGTCAAGTTAAGCTAGGTGAGACTAATAAGAAAATAAATAGCTAAGCAGAAAGTAAATCAATAGCAAGAGTGGTTTTGTAAGCAAGTACTAAAAGCGTCAAGTGTATGGAGTTCTCAGGAAATCAGACAAGCAGATCAACTATCAGTCATGATCAAATTAAGTTCGGTTCTAGAACTCAAACACAAGATAGAACTAACCAACTTTCGTTGCGAGAGTTCTCTAAGTCTAATTAGCAGAAACCCAAATTTCTTTGCAATTCCTAACAGATTAAACTAGCCTTAAGTGCAAGTTTGATTTTTTCACAATTCAATTAAACCAAATTTCTTTGCAGATAATTAGATTGCTCAACCTAAATAGTTCAGATTCTAAACCACACTTTCATGTCAATTTAATAACCTAAAGTCTCGATTCTAAGTGATCAGGTTAGAAACTAGTATTAAGCACAATTCAGGTTGAAGAAAAAATAAGATATGAATCCTAAGTTGATAAATTAATCTAGCAAGTCATGAAAACCCTAACGAGAATCCCTAAACCTAACTATGAATCTACTCAGACATGATCAATGAAACACAAATCAATGAATAAATAGATATCATAAAATCAAAGAGTAAAGAGTAAAAGAGGTTCGAAATCTTCTCTCTGGAGTACAAGAACGATCAGCCTCTCGGTCTCTCTCTCTAAAAAGTTAATAGTATGAATGCGTATCTAAAATAAAACACCAAAAACCTAATTATAAAGTCTTAATCACGCTTGGGGTCTTTTTGCAAATACTGAAATTTCTTGGGACAAAACTGCAAATCTCCAAAGTCTTCATTAATGTGCTGGCGCAGAGGTGTGTCGATCGATGCCAATGATGCATCGATTGATGCATTGGTCGTCCAGACTTGGTGAAATTAGATCTCTCGGCTTAAGCTCCAAAACTTGCCCAAAATGCTCCATTATCTCCAATAATCCTCCAAACGTGCATGTACCTAATAAACACCTGAAATGACTCTAAAGACACGAAAAAAACTCTAAAACACATTTATATCATGGCCTAAAACAGGTAAAAACCATGATATATTAACTGGTCCAGTGAAGACGATTAAGCGCTGAAGCCCAAGTCCAAAATGAGATGTGTTTATTCAGCATTATCCGTCAGAGAACGAGTTCGATAAAAAACGAGTCATAGGTCGTTATAATGACCTCACGAATCTCGGAAGTTGAAGATAATGTGAACAAGAAGATCGCAACAGACGAAGAAGGGTCGATACTATAAAAAACAAAGAAGTCATACGAAGACTTCATTCCAAGATTATTATTTAACAACCACTTCGACTAAAATAGCTCGATTTCATTTTGTATACACTCGACCTCTTTTTGTATAAATTCAATTTCAACATTCAATCTTTATAACATCTTTGATTTACAGAAAATCTATACTTCTATTTCCTAAAGTTCCAAATCCACATTTACATATAAATTTCGGTGTGAAACCTTGAACTCACAAATATCACATGCTAAATGCTTCTGATGGATAGCAGGTGGCAAATCGTCCACATTATCAAAAATCCGTGTACAGAGAACACATGAATACGAGACTAAGTGTTCACATAGAAAACTATTTTCAGATAACATACCTAGTCAACACAGTTTTAAGAGATTTGGTGGACAATATTGACTACTCGTGGACACAACCACGATCTTATCACATGCTAGACATTTCCGATAGAAAGAAGGATGCCGAGAGTTCACATGATCATGAAAATGTACCTAGTAAACACAGTTTTAAGAGCTCAGGTGGAAAATATCAACTATTCGTGGAAACTACCACAATCATATCACATGCTAGACACTTCTTATGGACAGAAGGTGGTAAGAATTCACATGATCGTGAATCTGTGGACACACAGTATGTCGGGCCCCGCTATCCATCCAAAAAGCAACATTCGCTTGGCCACCTGCTATCCATTGGATCTAGCATGTGATATGATCATGATAGTGTCCACGAATAGCCAACGAGTTGGAGACCTAGTCTATACTGTCCACTCGAAAGTTTCGTATTAAGTCCATTTTTTTATCTTTTGAATTCTGGTATATCGACCGATTATATCTCCATTCCGACAGTCTTTATGACCGAAAACCTCACCGCCGTCATCTCATCCCCTGTCGAAAAATGGGGGGTGAAAAAAAAAGATAAGTAAGAAAGAGAATGGGTAGAGATTAAAGAAAATAAAAAAAATAAAAAGATATGATAGAAGGATTTTCGTCCACAAAGCATATAATCTTGTTAAAAAAAAATACAAAATTGCACCTAAACATAAAAATGTACTGATCTGCACAAAAAAGAATAAAAATATATTGGATGCAATTCACCCAAGAAACAACGCCGCCTCGTGGTAAAAAAAAAGTTTCGTCGTTATGTAATTTGAATTCTTCATAAACATTTATGTACTTACCTAAAGAAAAATGAGATTGGTCTTTTGCGATCATCACTCTTGCGTAGGGATGTTATAATGATCTTTTTATAAACATGCCTAAACTGGTCTCTTGTGTAAAATGAGTTTGTTTAGACTCGTTTAGGTAACATGTGTTAGCGGATCTAAACAGGCCGATCCAGTTAAACCTGTTTATTAAAAAGGTTTTATTATTTTTAAACTGATACCCGTTTAGATCTGTTTAATTAATTTATTTAAAAAAAATAATCAAACAAATCAATTAAACTATATTATCTTTCTCCTTGTGTGTGAATATTTGAAGCTTATGGTCATGAATGGGGAACGCGCAACGGGACGGTTTCCTAATACCATATGTAAAATTTTACAAGTGTTACCATTCAAGAAATATAAATGTAAAAAGGAGTATTTTCTTAGAAAAACGCACATACCAACGAGTTGGTGCTAGATTTCACACGAGAAATCTGGCCCACGATTTAGGCACATTATGTCATGGCTTAATTGGTCCCAGGAAACTACATAGTATCTTTTAAGGACATGATTATACTAGAGAAGAAAGAGATCGACATAGAGAAAATACGATCGACCTTCGTGAGAATAAGTCATCGGCAGTTCGAACGGATTCCTGGAATCACGGAAGTGGAGAGATCGTCGCTAACGGAGATCCACGGAAAGATCAGAACAAGAAAGGAGAAGTCGAAGTATAAACGAAGAATAAGACCATAGAAGATAGATCATCTGAAAATGATCCAACTAAACACTTCGACTAAATATATTCGATCTAATCTTTTTTTTATACATTCGATCCAATTGTATAAGTTCTATCTCGACGTTTAATCCTAAATATATTCTTGATTCATAGGAAATCTATATTATTTCTATCTAAAGTCTTAATCCATGTTCATACAAATTGCGGTGTGAATCCTCAAACTCAAATTTGGCGCCGTCTGTGGGGGCTACCATAGATCTTTTTGTCACAAGAATCGAATATAGGGTTCGATAAATAAAAATGAATCCAAGTCTACCTGGAACCACCATCGCTCCTCCATAACCAGTCGACCACGAACAAGTGATCGACATCGTTCCACTGAACACCCAAACCGACAACGTAAGGACAAGCCCAGCCTTGATACCTACGACGTCGGCACCAACCGGCTCTGTCTCTCAAACAGTGGCGACAAGTCTGATCCCGATGAATACTTCGTCAGGGATCAACGACCAAACCATAAACTGGGTCTGGATCAGATCCGATCCGCTCTAGCATCTGGAAGCGGATGTGGAACACTGCGATCCAGCTCGCCGCAAACCCTTAATGCGTCAAGGCGAGTTCCATACAACCTTTCTGAAATCTGTTCGACCCTCAATTATCTAGTAAGTCGAACAACAACAACATGGCCAATTCCTGGACCCAGGAAATCGCTAATCGCACGTTGGCTACCCAGCTAGCAGAATCGGAACGACTCATTAACGCTCTTTTCGAGGAGCTCGCCAACTTAAACCCTCGAGATCGATTCATAGGTGACAAGAGGCCTCCTTTGTGTCCTCCACCCCGTACTCGCCTGGATTTTTCCCAGCTCGCGTCACCTCATGGGATCTCATGACATGTTGCTTTCCCGTCAAATAATGGATTTTTTCCTACTTTGACACCGACAACGACTCCGGTCCCTTTAATTTCAAGCTCGCTAACTGCATATCTCAACGGATATGTTGATCAAACACCTCATGGACCACCTCCTTTATCGCATGATAGCGATATCATTCCTCGGCGTCTCGGCTTTCGCCTCGAGCTCAAGACCTCCCATCAGATCAAACCTGGCCCAGTTTCAGATCCCTCGAACGAATCAAACAAGTCCAATCCCAATGGTCGATCAAATCGATCCGATATATTCCGTCAACCGCCAACCGAACCGCAAACACAATTCACTCCATTGGCAACCAATGAACACTGTTTACTCAAGCAATATATCGAACATGCAAATGCCCAATTCATGAGATTGAGCTCGCGAGTACACATGGAAATTAGCGCGGCACCTGACATTGATCGAGTGATCAAAGAAACGCGTCAAACGGCTTTCACAGATCGGATCACTTTTGCTAGATTTCGAGACACCGGAAAAACCAAATTCCTAGAGTTCTCAGGGAATTTGGACCCAAAAGCTCACATAAGACCATTTAGACTTGGGATGTCTCGCGTCTATCTAACCGACGAAGAAAGAGACCTTTCTTTCTGTAGACTTTTCGCAGAAAATTTATTGGGCCCAACTTTAGAATGGTTTGCTGTACCGGAAGAAAAGTCTGTCGAAAACTTCAACCAGTTCATGACGCAGTACTATGTTTTCATCGAAGTCAAAACCACCGAGGCAGCTGTGATACCCCGTATCCAAAATATGGTCAACGGGCAGCAGAAAGTCAACCGGGGGCAAAATTGTCATTTTACCAAAGTCGGGGGTAAAATGGTAATTTTGCCAAAGTTCGAGACGGAAGCCGAGACTGGCCAAATATTCTTATGTTTCAACATAAAGAATGTTTAGAAGACCAGAATTGGAAGAATCGGAGCGGAAATGTGTTTTACGGCTTGTCGGGAATGGAAACCGACAAACCCGAAGAAACTTCAAAAATTCATAACCGGAGCTACGTAAGTCCGAACGGAGTGATTCAAAATGCTAAATTCATCAAATAGCATGGAAAATCTTATCATGGAGGTTTGAGGATTTATGGGATCATTCGGAGAGGTTCTAAAATATTAAACCCGAAAACCGTCTAAACCGAGCATTGGAGGAAGGGAGGATTAAGGGATGATTAAGGCTGATTAAGAAGGGTTTTTGGGAAAACAAAGCACCCAGAGGGACAGATGTCTTCACCCCAGGTCGCCACCTTGCTTGTGTAGAGTGCATGCATGGGAAAATTCATTGAACTTTGCATGCATGCAAGTTCAAGTCTTGTCCAATTCATTGCACAAACCAAACCACTCTCTAATATCTCTTGCTCTCTCTCGACACTCCCTCTCCCTCTCTCCAGATTCATCCAGAAACCCAGAAACTCATCCAATCTCTTTGAATCTTTAAGCAAAACTCAAGAACCCTAAACATGTTCTTCATACCTTCTGTGAGATCCGGGATTCACACTAAGAATTTGTATTCATGGATTTGGACTTGAGGATATAGAAATGGTATAGTTTCCTATGAATCAAAGACTTTATTGAGATTGATCGTCGAGATAGAACAAACACAGTCGAGAAGAGAGTACAAAGTATAAAATCGAGCTATCTAATCAAAGTGTTCTTAGCCTAGGTTGGAGTGTCTTTAGTGAGTCGCCACTTCTCTTCTTAAATAGTCTCGACTTTGATCTCTTCGTCATCTTCTGCCGAGCTCGATCTCGATTGTCTCCGGCTTCGGCATCGTCTGGGCCTTGCCAGGGCGTTTGTTTCGCTTGGGCCCATCGAAGGAGTCGGCTCTTTTATCTGTCTTTGATTCTGGAATGGGCTCGTAATTACGGGCCTCTGTCTTGTCTGTTAATGGGCCGGATTTCCTAGAGGGAAATCCAGTACCAACAATAGCCCCCCAGCCCATTGAATTCGGGAAGTCGAGGTTAATGGGCGGTGGACGTTCTCGGGAAAAGGCGCGTGCCTCGAATGTGACAAATCTAATGATTATTTTTGCCCCATCCGTTGATCTTGTTCCGATCCAATGGTGCGGAGCGAGCGCGTGAGATGGGCTGAACTTCTTATCAGCGCGTCTGCAGTCGTTGCGTGTGTAGGTTTTGAGGATCTTATCTTTCACCGTAGATCTGGACGATCGTCAACGGCTCAGATTCGAAGATCGCGAAGCGTCTTCTCGGGCTCGTTCTTTTTGGTGAAGTGACCTAATTACTGCGCATTTGTAACCGTTGATCTCAGGTCAGCGGCTGACGAGGAGGAAGCAAGGGTTTCGAACCACCTCGATTTTCTCGTAATTATTACGAGTTCAGAATCGTGCAGTTAAGATTTTGCACGATTTCCACTATATAATTTTCTCGTATTTTACCGAGGGTGGTTTCTTCCCTTCCTACTTTCGCTTCTTCTCTTACTTTTGCTCTGGATTTTTTTTACTTCTCGAAAAACTTCTTTCCAAGACTTTTCACTCTCTTTGTTCCAATAAACCGTTGTTCATGGCTCTCAGAGACGCGACGGGGGCTAGCGTTAGCTCAGCGGCGGGCTCGTTTGGCCCACACCCGCCGTCTTCCCTATCCGTAGACCAAATCGAACGGTTGCGGAGGGAGTGCAGGATTCCACCTGAGGTGGAAATAGTGATTCCGTCGCCGGCGATATCGCCGGAGACTGAGGTAGAGGGTTATTGCTGCGCCTCGTTCGCCTACTTCGATAAATGCGGGATTTTCTTTCCTATTCCCCGCTTAATATCTCTGGTGCTGGCCCAGCTCCAATTGGCGTTTCATCAGATGACGCCGAACTTTGTTCGGTATGTCATCGGACTCGGAGTTAGGGCCGCAGAAGAAGGAATCGAGTTCGGTCCTGAGGAACTCATGCGTGTCTGCTCGGTAAAGCATAATGCTAAGTTCTGGGGGACTTACTATCTTTCGCCTCGCTTCGGGAAGGTCCTTGAGGACGTTCCGATGAAAGATGTGTGGAAGGACCGATACTTCTTTTTCAGGATAACCCACCATTCGGTCAGGGAATTTGACTATTCGGTCATCCCGTCTCGATGGTCGTCCAGCGTTGGTAAGGCCTTGGTTTCAGTGTTTTCTTCTTCTTTCTTTTTTTTTTTTTTTAGACCGTCCCTTACTAGATCCGGTTTTTATCGCAGAAGCCCCGGAGTCGCTTGCCACTAATCCGGTCACAGAGGCTCTGCTAGCTCGCCTGAAAAGGGGCGCTGTTAATTGGGGTAGTTTCACAGTTCGGCGCGTGCAAGCCGCTCTGCGAACCAACCCTGAACGGGGTCTGCCGGGACTCGCGCCGGTCCCTCAAAATCCAGTACTTCCCTCCGAGCCTTCTCGGGCTGCTCCGATCCGACGTGCTCAGCCTCCGATCCGTATTACCGAGCGGGCGGAAGAGAGTAAGTCGTTTGGATTCGAGTTTTCTTTTTGTGTCGTCGCTTCGACTTGTCTAACTTTTTATTTTATTTACAGCTCGAACCATCCCGGGCAGCAGCTCGGCTGTAAATTCTTCTCCTCGCGAGGTGCCATCTCGCAGAGTGAGCGGCCGCCGGAATGGGAAGGACCCGATCGACCTGGTCGACAAGATAGGGGCGGGCGAGCTCGGCGATGCTATTCTCCTTGCCCTTGACCGGGCCCCTCCTCTGCATCCGGCCTTCCCTCCTCCTCCTGATCAGACCCCGCTCCTTCCGGTCCCAGAAGGAACGACTGTGGAAGGGGCCGGCGCGATTCTCCCCTTGGTCGACCGAGAGGCGATATTACCTCTGTCTGGAGGTGTTGCTCTCTGCGACTCTCGGCCGGACTTGTCCGTTCCCTTGGGGGTAGCGTGGCGTTGAGTAAGTCAGCTTTATGTTCCAAGTTCTGCAGAACTCTTTGAACGTGTTTGATATGAACTGAGATCCGTTATCGGTGACGATCTCGTGGGGTAGTCCATGTCGGCAAACGATGTTTCGCCAGACGAACTCCTTAACGTGAACGTCCTTATTTTTTTGGTATGACTCTGCTTCAATCCACTTGGTGAAGTAGTCCGTCATCACCAACAGGTGTGTGGCTTTCTTTTTGCCAGATGAGACCAGCGGTCCCACGATGTCCATTCCCCACCGCATGAATGGGTATGGTGAAGAGATAGAGGAGAGTTTCTCCGACGCTTGGTGGATAATTGGGGCATGCTTTTGGCATTTATCGCACTTGTTGGAGAAAGATTCGCATTCGATGGCCATTGTCGGCCAATAGTAGCCTTGCCTTTTGATTCGCACGGCCAATGATCGTCCTCCGGAATGGCTTCCGCAGGATCCGTCATGTGTTTGTGTAATCACGGCTAGGGCTTGCTTTTTGTCAAGGCATTTAAGGTAAGGTCCGGAGAGGCTCCTTTTAAAGAGCTCTCCTTGTGTGACACAGTACCTCGCACTCTGTGTTTTAAGTTTCCGCGCCTCCCATTTGCCGTCGGGAACTTCGCCGTTTGTGATGTATCGAATGATCGGAGTTCTCCAATCTTCGTCGTTGTTAGGCTCAGGTCCCTGACTAGTGGATGCGGTTTGGATTGGTCCGTCGGGGACATTCGCGACGTATACGGTGTTTCTAGGATCGAGATCATCATCAATCTCGATGATGTCGCTACTAGTGTCTCCGGGACACTCTTTGCGTTTGACATCGTCCTTCACAGCGGGCCCGTCCTCTTTCAAGGACAGAGCTTTGAGAGCTATGTCGATGCTTGGTTTTTCTATCCCTTCGACTGGTATGATCCTTTTGAGGTTAGGATCTGATGTCGATGCTAATGCGGCTAGCGCATCGGCTGCGGTGTTTTCACCTCGTGGGATTCGTGTTAGATCGATGAATTCGATCTGTTCGGCCAATGTATGGACTACCCGTAGGTATGCTTCCATTCGTTCGTCTTTGGCCTCGTAGTCGCCATGATATTGGCTCGTGACTAGTTGGGAATCGCTGAAGGCGTTTACTTCCCGGGCTCCTATGGCTATCGCGAGTCTGAGCCCGGCTATTAACGCTTCATATTCTGCCTCGTTATTCGATGAGGCGAAGCCCAATCTAAACGATTGTTCCAGTACTTCACCCGTTGGGGAGACTAATTTCACTCCGACTCCGGACCCTTGTCTTGAGGAAACTCCATCGACGTAGAGTTTCCATCTTTGGGCCGAAGTCGGGTCGAGTTCTATAGTCGGAGGGAGCTCGATTATGAAATCTGCCAGTACTTGTGCTTTTAGGCATGTTCGAGCTTTGTATTCAATGTCGTACTCGCTAAGTTCGATAGCCCATTTGACCAATCGACCTGATTGGCTTGGACTGTGAAGGATGGTTCTCAGTGGCTGAGATGTCATCACTATGATCGAGTGCGATTGAAAATACGGTCGGAGTTTCCGAGCCGATGTTACTAGTGCTAAGGCGAGTTTTTCCATGGCGGGGTATCTGGTTTCAGCATCGATCAAGGTCTTACTGATGTAATACACCGGCCGTTGTTCGTTTTGTTCCTCGCGAACCAGGACTCCACTTACTGCTGCCGTCGAGACAGCTAGGTAGAGGTAAAGGGGTTCTCCTTCTACTGGTTTCGCCAGTATGGGTGGTTCGCTTAAGTAAGCTTTGAGCTGAGTGAATGCCTCTTCGCACTTTTCGTCCCAAATGAACTTTTTGTTTGCTTTGAGCAAGTGATAGAAGGGTAGACATTTATCAGTCGACCTTGAGATGAAGCAGTTCAGAGCAGCTATTTTGCCGGTTAGGTGATATATCATGGTTTTTACTAGTTTTAGACCATGATATAAGTGTGTTTTAGTGTCTTTTTGTGTTCTTTTAGAGTCTTTTACAGGTATAATCAGGTTTGGAGCATATTTGGTGATTATGGCACTTTTTGGAGATTTTTGGAGTGTTTGGCCGAGAGATAGAGTTCACTGTCCGAAACAGAGAAATGCGTCGATCGTTGCACTCATGCACCGATCGTTTCACCAGCGAGATGGGCCGAAACTCGGCGGTTTATGAAGAGTCATGATATTGCACTCTTATCCAGAAGTTCCTGATATTTACAAAGAAGCCCTTGGCCGAGATTAGACCTATATAATTAAGTTTTTGGTGTTTTAATTACTTACGCTTTCATAATTAAGAGCAGAGGATTTTTAGAGCTTTTGGGGCTGATCTGAACCTTTACTTCATCTGTATTTGGAGTAGATTTCGAACCCCTTTAATTCTTTATCTTTTATGCAATTTATTCTTCATATGATTATGTTTTCATTATCTATGTCTGAGTAGATTCCTTGTTAGGTTTAGGGTTTCTCACATAGGATTTCATGACTTGCTAGACTTGTTTAATTCAGTTAAGGATTCATAACTATATCTGTTCTTCAATCTAATTGTGCTTAAAGCTAGTTCTAACCTGATCAATTAGAATCTAGATCTTAGGTTGCTAAATACGACACAGAAGTGTGGTTTAGGAATCTGAACTAATTAGGTTGAGCAATTAAATTTCTCGCAAACGAAAGTTTGGTTTAGGATAATTGTGAACATATCAAACTTGGAATTAATGCTAGTTTAATCTGTTAGTTCTCGCAAACGAAAGTTTGGTTTGCTGCACTTAGACTTAGAGAATTATCGCAAAGGAATTTGGTTAATTCTATATCTGTGTTTTGAGTTCTAGAACTGCGCTTAATTAGATCCTTGCTGAATGAACTGTGTGCTTGTCTGATTTCCTGAGAACGCCCTAGACTTAGCGCTCTTAATAACTTGCTTTCACAACCAACAATCTCTGCTTTATGTTTACTTTCTCGCATTGCTTTTAATTCAATCACATTGCTTTCTTCCTAGTTTAATTTCCTGTTTTTGAGCTATTGAATACAGAGTCCCTGTGGATTCGATACCTATATACTACAACTACTGAACTGTGCACTTGCAGTTAGATATAGGATTAAAACCTGACACCTATCAAGTTTTTGGCGCCGTTACTGGGGACTCTAAGAGTCTTCGATAGCTTAGAACCTAGGGTTTTACTAGGATTTTTCGTTTTCTTTTCGTTCTTGTTTTTGTTTTTTTTTATTTATTTACTGATTTTTGTCTGTTTTTCTCTCTGTCGCAGGTGCCAATTTCGCACTGCGTCGATCGTTGCACACTTGCACCGATCGTCACTAGGCGATTCTGAGATTGAACCGATCGTTGCACTGATAGCATCGATCGTTGCTGGACGATTACAGACAGTTTATGCAGACGCAGAAAACTAGAAGTAATCCGAACTCGAGCTTAGTTAATCTCGGACTTGAAGAACTTGGACGTCTAGAGAGAACCAACAGAAGAGAAAGAAGAGAAATGATGGTGCGTGAGCGTTTGATTCTGGTACGTGATGCCAAAGGTACCCTGAGGGACTGAGATAACAACCCATACAATGCTGCTTGGCAAAGGGTTGATGCTGAAGGGAATGTCATCCCTGATCCTCCTGAGCAACAGCAACAGGAGCAGAACCAGGGTCGAGGAC
Organism: Orychophragmus violaceus; assembly: GCA_030180135.1. Lineage (NCBI taxonomy): Eukaryota > Viridiplantae > Streptophyta > Magnoliopsida > Brassicales > Brassicaceae > Orychophragmus > Orychophragmus violaceus. The sequence goes on from CM058237.1 coordinate 81,663,771, forward strand.
AGGCCCAAGGTAGAGAGATGGTTGTACGTGAGAGGACTTTAGATGACTACAACAGACCGGATGAGTTTCATGCAAACCGGCCAGCTTTAGTGCTTCCTGCTTTTGAAAGAAATGATTTTGAGATCAAAACCATCTACTACTCGCTGATGAGACATAATGCATTTCATGGGTACCCAACGGAGCAGCCTATGGATCACATTGATTCGTTTGAGGACATAGTCACTAGCATGAAGTATGATGGAGTCTGCCCGGACTATCTGTTCCTTAAGCTCTTTCCGCACAGTCTTGCTGGAGACGCTAGTGCATGGCTAAAGCAGCTGGCACCTGCTCAGTATACTACTTGGGCAGCCCTGAAGAGTGAGTTCCTGCGTCACTTCTATGATGATGCGCGCTCAAACCAGTCCAGACAGGACATACTCACCTTTTCCCAAGGAGCTGTGGAGCCTTTAAAGACTGCCTGGATGAGATTTAAGCAGTATCAGCGGGACTGCCCACACCATGGATTCACTGAGGTTCAGTTGGTTGGCATCTTCTTCAGAGGCATAGATCTTCCATATCAGTCTGCACTGGATAATTCCAGTAATGCTAACTTCAACACCATGACTCCTACACAGGCTAAGCATTTGATTGAGAATCTAATAGGCAGCAACAGTTGCAAGACTAGGGATGAGAGGAGGAAGAAATCTGGTGGAAGTGTAGAGAATTCTGACATAGCTGATATTAGATCTAGGCTGGACACAGTTTGCAATCTCCTAGCAGGTAAGAAAGCTGTTCACTTTACCCAAGATGTAGAGGTAATTCAAACTGAGGAGGACACTCAGGAGGAAGATGTGAATTACATAGGAGGTTCTGGATTCCAAGGTAATAGATTTGGTAATCAACAGGGAAACAGATTCTTCAATGGAGGACAGAAAAGTGCTTTCAACAGCAACTCATCTAATTCTGGACAGACTAGTGGTTTTCAGAAGACCTTTGGACAAGGTACTCAGAGAACCTATGGATCTTCATCTTATCAGACTCCTCCTGCACCTACAGCTCATGAGAGTAGAATGGAAGCTATGATGGAACAACTAATGGAGAGTCAGACCAAGATTTCTGTGGACTGCAACAAGAAGTTAGATGTTGTCTATGAAGACCTCAATGGGAAGTTTGAGTCCCTGAACACTCACATGAAGCAGTTGGATACTCAGGTGAACCAGATTTCCAGCTCAATAAAGGGAAAAGGACTAGCAGACACTCATATTAAGGCCTGGTCTGTGTACGTTAATGATGGATCTCACCTAGGTGAAAAATTTGAGCTAAGTACAGCTGAATTGGTGAAGGAAGAAGAAATCCTGGATTTTGGTGAAGAACTCTCGGGTGGAAATTGCAGCTTTGCAACGATCGACACACACTTAGTGTCGATCGATGCACGTCGTGAACAGACAGATTCGCTGAGTGATGATGGTATTGATGCAGATTTAGAGCTTTATGGCTTATTCTCTGGAGTCTCTGAGATCTCTCAACAGGAGATTTATGCGCAGATTGTTAGACAACACTCCTCAGTGTCTGAAGTGATTAAACAGGAAATTGAAGAGCTTAAGAAGCTAGAGGAGATTGGTGAAGAATTGGAAGAAATTCCATCTTCTGATGATCCACCTTATCATCCATGTGTGCAGAGGTATTTGAACAAGATGCTGCCTCTAGATGAAGAGCTGAGAGACTGGGTGATTATAGTTCCTCAGCATATTAGTGATGTTCTGTTGACCAAGATCCCGAAGAAGCTGCCTGATCCTTGAGTCTTTGTGCTTGATTGTTCTATCTTTGAGGATAGTTTCAGGCGTTCTCTGTGTGACTTAGGAGCTGCTGGAAGTTTGATGCCATACTCTGTGGCAGAGAAGCTGAGTATGCTAGATTTTACTCCTACTAGGACCTCTCTTGTCCTAGCTGATCAGTCCATACGCGTTCCTGAAGGAATCCTTATGGACATCCCGGTGAGAGTTGGAAACTATTTAGTTCCAACAGACTTCCTAGTGCTGAAATATGACTGTGATACGGATGAAGCATTGCTACTTGGAAGGCCATTTTTGGCTATAGCAGGAGCAGTGATTGATGTTAGGAACAGCCTGATAGACCTCCATCTGGGAGATGAGCCGCTGCGTTATGAGATGGATAAGCTGCGAAGACCACTGATAGATGGGCAGACATTCACCATAAGGGATGCAGACGATGAGCAACCTGATGACACTGTGATTATAGATCCTGGAGCACATTTTACTCCATCTTTTCTTGGACATGAGCATTCTGCAACAGCCTACTCGCCACCTTGGATGAGGAGACTTGGACAGAGACAGAAAAAGTCTCTGTCAGGATCTCCTGGTGCCTAAAAATTCTTGTCCGTCCGGTCAAGCTATTGACCTTAAACAAGCGCTGGGTGGGAGGCAACCCACCATTAGGTACTGGTGTTTTTCTACTTAATTTTTGGTGTTTTTGTTAGGATTTTACGTTTGTTTTTGGTTTCTGGTGAGTTTATGATTGCAGGTCTCGGACAAATTCGCAGTGCGTCGATCGACGCACTTCTGTGTCGATCGTCACAACACGATCGGAATCGCATTACAGCGATCGTTGCGGTCCTGAGCAACGATCGACCATACACGAAAATCGCCTAGTAACGGTCGATGCACTTAGTGCAACGATCGATGCCTGAGCGACAGAGCTAAACCCGACAGAACTCAACAGAACTTTAACAATTTTTATTTCTTTTTACCGATCCTTCGCTTGACACTACTGGGGACAGTGTGTCTTAAGTGTGGGGGAGGTGCTACTGACGTTTATCTTTCTGTTTTCTTAAGAGTCAGTCCATTTTTCAAATTTTTTTGTTTTATTGAGTCAAATTTGTTTAAGTAAGAAACTATGATTTTCTGAGAAGATTTACAAGACTTGCAGGAACTTAAGTAACCATTGGGATGAAGTTGCAGGATCTATCTCTGACTATTAGAAAACCCCATCACGGATCAACCTACTGAGGACACCCACATCGCTTCAGGTATCAGAGGATCCTTTTACTGACTTCAATTTAATACTGACTTAGATTTCTCACCTAAGGGCTTGGTATACTTTGTGTCAGATTCCCTTGTTAGTTCTGACACAGCCTGTCAACCTATCCTATTTAGTTCCCTTCTCCCCTTCTATAAAGTAAAAAAGAAAGAAAGATAATAAACTGAGGATGAGTTAGTAACTCCGAAGTGGTCATGAGAATAGTAGCAAACACTATTATCTCTTATGCATCCATGGAATGTGTCCAAAGTACACCCCATAACGGGAAGAACACTGATAAATAAAATAAAATGATACCCAGTGGGGAAAAATCAGTTGTTAAGGAAGGGAAAGAGAAGAAAGGGACTAGAGAAAGATAGTATGGTGGTCTAGAGCTGATAAGGTAAGAATCCATGTGCCCTTTGATCGATACTCCTTAGGTGAGACCGCACTTAAATACTTGCAGAAGTCAGTAGGGAGAATTTGAATGATTGAATGTGATTGTGGAGTTTACTTAGGACAGTTGCTAAGTGTGGGGGAAGTACATGTTGGTCTTGATATCCTGTGAATGATTCTTTCAGTGGTTTACTAAGGGGAATCTGAGTATTGTAGCTTCTAGGATGAAATGAGTTTCTGAAGAGTTTTCAAACCTCTTCACCAAGCTTTAGTTCTCTGTTTTGCTTGAGGGCAAGCAAAGGCTAAGTGTGGGGGAGTTGATATATCATGGTTTTTACTAGTTTTAAACCATGATATAAGTGTGTTTTAGTGTCTTTTTGTGTTCTTTTAGAGTCTTTTACAGGTATAATCAGGTTTGGAGCATATTTGGTGATTATGGCACTTTTTGGAGATTTTTGGAGTGTTTGGCCGAGAGATAGAGTTCACTGTCCGAAACAGAGAAATGCGTCGATCGTTGCACTCATGCACCGATCGTTGCACCAGCGAGATGGGCCGAAACTCGGCGGTTTATGAAGAGTCAAGATATTGCACTCTTATCCAAAAATTCCTGATATTTACAAAGAAGCCCTTGGCCGAGATTAGACCTATATAATTAAGTTTTTGGTGTTTTAATTACTTACGCTTTCATAATTAAGAGCAGAGGATTTTTAAAGCTTTTGGGGCTGATCTGAACCTTTACTTCATCTGTATTTGGAGAAGATTTCGAACCCCTTTAATTCTTTATCTTTTATGCAATTTATTCTTCATATGATTATGTTTTCATTATCTATGTCTGAGTAGATTCCTTGTTAGGTTTAGGGTTTCTCACATAGGATTTCATGACTTGCTAGACTTGTTTAATTCAGTTAAGGATTCATAACTATATCTGTTCTTCAATCTAATTGTGCTTAAAGCTAGTTCTAACCTGATCAATTAGAATCTAGGTCTTAGGTTGCTAAATACGACACAGAAGTGTGGTTTAGGAATCTGAACTAATTAGGTTGAGCAATTAAATTTCTCGCAAACGAAAGTTTGGTTTAGGATAATTGTGAACATATCAAACTTGGAATTAATGCTAGTTTAATCTGTTAGTTCTCGCAAACGAAAGTTTGGTTTGCTGCACTTAGACTTAGAGAATTATCGCAAAGGAATTTGGTTAATTCTATATCTGTGTTTTGAGTTCTAGAACTGCGCTTAATTAGATCCTTGCTGAATGAACTGTCTGCTTGTCTGATTTCCTGAGAACGCCCTAGACTTAGCGCTCTTAATAACTTGCTTTCACAACCAACAATCTCTGCTTTCTGTTTACTTTCTCGCATTGCTTTTAATTCAATCACATTGCTTTCTTCCTAGTTTAATTTCCTGTTTTTGAGCTATTGAATACAAAGTCCCTGTGGATTCGATACCTATATACTACAACTACTGAACTGTGCACTTGCAGTTAGATATAGGATTAAAACCTGACACCTATCATTAGGCGCTGGACTTCTCACGTTGTTCTGGGAGATTTCATCTCTATGAACGTTGCGATCTGTTTGGGGTTCACTTCGATCCCTCTTTCGGTCACTAAGTAACCGAGGAACTCTCCTGAAGGGACCCCGAAGGTACATTTAGTTGGGTTGAGTTTCATCCCATACTTATTGAGAATGGTAAAGCATTCTTTTAGTTGGGGGATGTGATCCTCGTACCTAGAAGATTTTACCAGCATATCATCGATGTAAACTTCCATGGTTTTGCCTAGGAGTCCTGAAAACATCTTGTTGACGAGGAGCTGGTAAGTTGCTCCTGCGTTTTTTAGTCCGAAGGGCATGACTTTGTAACAGTACGTGCCTCGATCAGTTATGAACGAAGTCTTTTCTTGGTCTTCAGGGTTCATCAATATTTGATTGTACCCTGAGAACGCGTCCATAAAGGATAGCAGCTGATGTCCAGCGGTGGCCTCGACCAGTCGGTCGATGTGCGGGAGTGGGAAGCTGTCCTTTGGACATGCTTTGTTGAGATCCGTGAAGTCTACGCAGACCCTCCACTTTCAGTTCTTTTTCTTAACCACCACGGGGTTCGCGAGCCAGTCGGGGTACTTGACCTCTCTGATCGATCCGATTTTTAATAACCGATCGACCTCGTCATTGACGGCTTTGGCCCGCTCAGGACCTAGTTTTCGACGCTTTTGTCTTACCAGTTTGTAGGTTGGGTCGACATTCAGCTCGTGGCTGGTTACGTCGATATTGATCCCTTTCATGTCTGCTGAAGACCAGGCGAAGGAGTCGACGTTCTTTTTGAGAAAAGACACCAATTCGTTCTTAAGTGGCTCTGATAGGTCGATTCCGATGCCAACGAGTCTTTCGGGATGAGCCTCGTCTATGCAGACCTGAGTCGTGAGGTCCTTTGGGGGTCCTATTTGACTGGGGTCGTTCGACCTTTTGGTCTGCATGGTGGCGAGCTCCTCCTCTTTCTGTAATTGCTACGCAGGGGATTTCTCGATCTGCTTGTATCCGTTCATGTAGCAATGACGGGAAATCTTTTGACTTCCGTAAATGGTTTTGATCCCTTTTGGAGTCGGGAACTTTACGCATTGGTGGTAGGTCGATGGTACCGCCTTCATGTCGTATATCCATGGTCGACCTAGGATTGCGTTATAGGGAGCTGGCCGATCTACTATGACGAACTCCGTCATTCTCCGAACTCCTCCAGCAATTACTGGGGCGAAGACAGAGCCCATCGAGTATGTCTTCTCGCCAGCGAAACCTACTAGTGGCGTCTTTTCTTCCACAATCTCGGAGTCGTTGAAGTCCATCTTTTTGAACGCGTCGTAAAAGAGGACATCTACCGACCTTCCTGAGTCAATCATTATCCTTGAGAGTTCGACATCTCCCACTACTAGACAAACGAGGAGGGCGTCGTCGTGTGGTTTGTCGAGATTACTTGTCTCGCTCTCGTAGAAAATGATTTTGTGGTCTGGACCCAACATTGGGGTTTTCCCCCCTCTGTCGGTCTCGACTCTTCTTTGAAGAGCTTTGATCGAATTGACCGAGTCGCGGCAAAGCTTGGAGCCTCCGAAGATGAAGTCGATTCGTTTAGGGGGTATAGCCCGTACACCCCCCCCCCCCCCCCTCGCAGAGACGAGGGAGATTGATTCTTGAGCGTAAACTTTTGGCAGGAGCCGGAGGCGGGGATAGCGCCGAACCTCCCGGAGTGCCGCTCAGGTTAAGCTCGCCGAGGATGAACTCGACTCGCTTCCGCGACCCTTGAGGGAGTGTTTCGGGAGATTCCGGCTCTTTTGACCGTTCCCGTTTGTTTTGAGAGTGCTTTTTGGAGTTCGACTCCTTGGTCTGTTTGTTTTCCTTTTTGTCGGACAGAGTTTCCTCCTCGACTTCGGAGTCTTTTTTTTCTTTCGGACTCTTGTTTTTGAGCCTCTGCTTTAGCTCGAGTATAGCAATCCTCGGTCGAGGGTCCTCTTTTATTGTGGAAATCACAGAATTTTTCCTTGTCGAACTCGAATTTCTTCGAGCTCTTTGGGCTCTCGACCGCGTTGACGTTCCCTGATTTACGGGAATCCTTTTTCGGGTTCGAATTCTGCGAGCCCGGCGGGTTCCTTTCTTTCCGGTGTTTTTCCCTGAGGGCCGTGGTTTCGTCCTCGAGGCGAGCAAAGGCCGATGCGCGATGGAGGGCGTCATCGAGCGTTTGAGGGTCGCGGACTGTTATTTCCTCGCGGAATCTGGTTGAGAACCATAGTCCCCGTCTTAACGCTTCTATAGCTACCTCGTCTCGTGGGTTCGCGATTTTGGATTTTATTTCCTTAAATCGGTCGATGTACGAGCGAAGTGTTTCGTCGGGTTTTTGTGAGACGCCAAATAGGGCTGCCTCGATAGTCTTTTCTTCGATGAAAATGGAGTATTGCTTGAGGAAAGCCGTCATGAACTGGGTGAAGTTGTCAATGGACCTTTCTTCCAGTCCGGCAAACCATTCTAGGGCAGAGCCTGATAGGTTTTCTGCGAAGAGCCTGCAGAAGGCTGGCTCCCTCTCCTCATCGGTAAGGTATACCCTTGCCATCGCTAGTCGGAATGCCCTGATGTGGTCTTTCGGGTCTGATTTCCCAGAGAATTCTGGAAACTTAGTTTTCTTGATCTCTCGGATCCTTGCAAACGCAATCCGATCTGTGAACGGCGTTTGTTGTGTTTCTTCGATCACTCGATCGATGTCAGGAGCCGCGCTCGTCGCCATGTGAACTTTCGAGCTCAGACTGTTGAACTGGGCTTTAGCCTGCTCAATGTATTGTCTAAGCATATCGTGTTCATCGCCCTCTGCGGGTGCGAACTGGACATGTGCCTGACCTGACGTTTGTTCCGGAAAAATGGGGTCGAGGAGATCGATCGTTGGGATCGACCTCGTCTGATCGACCTGGGGCGTTCGGAACTGAACTGAGTTTGATCCGTTAAGGAGTCCCGAGCTCGAGGCGAAGGCCGAACCTCCTAGTTGCCTCGGTCGGATGTTAGAGTTACTCGGGAAAGGTGGTGGCCCGGGTAATGGTCGGTTTCTTGATCCGGTTGGGTCTGTGACCATTGAACTCGAACCAAATGGGGTCGGTATCGCGATAGGGGTCATTGTAGGGCGGAAGCCGCTATTTGATGTATTACCAAATTTCCCGACGTTCCCGGAGGAGTTACTACCTGGGAGAAGTCCAAGCGGGTACACGGTGGAGGACTTATGGGAGTTCGCGTTGGTCTGCCCCCTTGGCTTTGACTGGCGAGCTCTTCAAGACGGGCGTTCAGGCGCCGCTCTTGTTCCTCGAGCTGCGCTGCCAGAGAACGGATCGCGATCTCTTGGGCTTTTGCGCTTGCCTCGTTGTTTCTCGTTCGATCTACCAATAGGCTTAACATCGAACGGATCTCGGCAAGATCACTTGGCCCTTGTCTCTGTGGAGCAGAAGGTAGTGGCGAATTAGGTCTGGTTACTCCAGATCCCCCTCCTGGGGTGGGTATTGAGTCATTTCTCATCCACACCTAGTTTCTGCTCGGATCATTAGTTCCTGACAAAACATTTGTCGGAGTCTGGCTCGTCGCGATTGTTTGAGCGACGAAGCCGGCTGGTGCCGAGGTCGTGGAGACTGAGGCAGAGCTCGTCAACACGCCGTCGGTCTGACCCATGTTTCTTACCCCGATAGTGTTCTGAGGAACGTTGTCGACCGTTTGAGGGCGGTCAACTGGTGGTGTGGCGCTGGGAGAGCCAATTTGGTCGGGATTCATCTCGATCTATCAGATATAGGAGCTGATTCTTAAGATAGGAAAGGCTATAGAATGTCCCCACAGTCGGCGCCAAATGTGAGATCCGGGATTCACACTAAGAATTTGTATTTGTGGATTTGGACTTTAGGATATAGAAATGGTATAGTTTCCTATGAATCAAAGACTTTATTGAGATTGATCGTCGAGATAGAACAAACACAGTCGAGAAGAGAGTACAAAGTATAAAATCGAGCTATCTAATCGAAGTGTTCTTAGCCTAGGTTGGAATGTCTTTAGTGAGTCGCCACTTCTCTTCTTAAATAGTCTCGACTCTGATCTCTTCGTCATCTTCTGCCGAGCTCGAGCTCGATTGTCTCCGGCTTCGGCATCGTCTGGGCCTTGCCAGGACGTTTGTTTCGCTTGGGCCCATCGAAGGAGTCGGATCTTTTGTCTGTCTTTGATTCTGGAATGGGCTCGTAATTACTGGCATCTGTCTTGTCTGTTAATGGGCCGGATTTCCTAGAGGGAAATCCAGTACCAACACCTTCTTGCACAAGAAAGTCCATATCTTTTGATTCCTAAACCCAAATCACTCTCTGTCAAGTCCAGTAGAACCCTCTCACTCTCCTCTACAACCGCCACCCCTCTCTTGCCATCGCCGCCGCCGGAGCTTTCCGGAATCTGGCCGGAAAGCCACTGTTGGTGGTGTATGGTCGGATCTCTCATTTTCTTTGCCGGTTCTTGGACATTTGAGACCATGGGGGGGGGGGGATAGATCTCATCCTTCTGATCAGTTTGGTGTGAAGTTTGTCATCAAAAGCCGCCGGAAAAGTCATCACCACCGCGGTCAACTCTCCTCCGCCGCCGGTCAACGCCGGAGCTCCACCGCCGGTGAGCTCCTCTGCCTCCAAATCTTCAGCCGGTTCTCCCTTGGGATGTTTGGGATGGGTTGCAGCCGGTTCAGCCTTGGTTCAGAGAAAAAACCGGTTTAGTTAAACCGGTCAACGCATTTGGTCAACCCGGTCAACGGTTGACCGAAACCGGTTTAACCAAACCGGTCAATTGAGTTCGGTTTACCTGGCTCAGCCGGTTTAGTGGGATTGGTCAACGGTCAAAGCTTGGTCAACTCGTCGGGTCAACGGTCAACGCACGGGTCAACGGTCAACCGCAGGTCAACGCGGTCAACCGTCGGTCAACGCCGGAGACCAAGCCGGTCAACGCTTGGTCCACGGCCATTTTGAGATTTCAGGAGCATTCGGGGTTCGGAGTTCGATATTCGGGAGTTCGGGATTCGAGTCGGGCATCTCGGGATTCACATCCGCATCGAGCCGTCATTTCCGCGCCTACCTCGCTGTGAGTCGGCTCACAAACCCTTAGTTACATATAGACCGGGAACCGAGAAACCGTAGATTTAGGATTGTATACCCGTTAATTAAGATGATTGGTTAATAATGAATAATTGGACGTTTAATGATAAACCGGATAGGACTGAATAAGCATGTTAGGGTTTTAGAATTAAAAAGGTTAATCGATTGTGTGCCGCTAGGTTGTTAGTAAAGATTGGTTGATGCATTCATATATACCGTTTGTTTAGGACCGTATATGCATATATATATATATATATATATATATATATATATATATGTATAAGAACGATAATTAATGAATCTATATACGGGAATTAAGACGACATTAAAATATGAGATAAACCTAAACGGGCGTATAGAATATTGTAACGGGATTGGGGTTTAGGTTTAATAGCGGGATTGGGTAACAAATGAATTAAATAATTAATGATGAGATGTCGGGGAGTTAGTAAGTTTACTAACTCTAAACCGACGGATCGAGGAGTTGTTAAAAAATATCTAGAATGAGATAATAAAGAAGTGGTGTGCGTTGTAAGCCGTCTACGGGTTAGCAATCCACCAACCCAAGGTAGCGGTTAAGAATGGATTAAAAGTCTTAGAAACCCTAATATGCCTGCTTGTTGTGATTGTGTGATTGATTGTGATTGCGTGATTTTATGTTGTTGTTGTGAGCTTTGTGTGCAGGCTTGTTAGACTCCTCGGTGTTGGGCCAAGCAGTTATTGTGGACACTTACTCTGGTCACGGGACCGGGTAAGTTAGTTGGTGCTGACTAGGTATCTTACCTAGTCAGAGCGGTGGTAGTGTAGTGGCTTGCGGAATGGTTGGGGGTTTATTATTGCTGATATTGATTGCGTGATCTGTGCTAGAGTCCCAGCGAGTCTGCGTGTTTACATTTCTGCACTAGGACTCTAGGGTGCGTTAGATTCCGTAAGCCTAGGTTTCGATTACGTTCCGGTACTTCCGACCCGATTGGATCCTCGGGTTTTACCTAATCGGATCATGGTGATTCCGGTTATGGTGTTAACCTACTGAGTGACGCCGGTAGGTGTGTGATTCGGAGAATACGGGGTCATGTCCTAGGGCCGAATCACATGGAAACACTGGCTATCTAGGGGTAGTCCGAGTCACCGCGTATCGATGGACAGAGAACGGTGTCCTATTCGTGGAACATTGTGTACACGTTTAGGAGTCGTGGGTTAGTTACCATATAGCTGACGATGTAAACCCGTGGAAGTTACCAAGATCGTAGGGCCCAGTGTTGTTTTGCTATCTCTTTTTCTGCGCGATAGATAGATCGAGTCCAATCGAGGACATGTGCCGCAGTGCCTTTGATTTCTCTTGATTCTCTTTATCTTTGGCATTGATTGTGTGTGCGGGTTTATCACGACGTGGTAGTGCGTGATCAACCATTTATTCCTGTTGATTGTTATTTTGGGTTTTGGGGCGGGAATTTGTAGACTTTAGATAGATTAGAAGCTATTAGTGGGGAGCCGATTCACTGCGTGATCTTGGATCGCTCATTAGACTCTTTTTGTGTGTTTTCAGGTTTAGCAGCGACGGACGCGGGAGGTCCTCGGTGTAGTCTTGGGATGGCTTGTGACAGGATTTGATTTGGGGTTTTGGTGGTTTTATTTCGGTTCGACAGTTGCGCTATTTCATGTTTTTGATTGATTGTGTGTTTATATCGATGATTGTTTGTAAAACCCGTTAAACGTTGTATTCAACGTTTGATTACTTAAAAATGAAATTGTTTCCCTGATATGAGGTTTTAGTCCGAACCGACACAACTCATAGAAGTAGTGCAAGTAGTACTGCTTGTACTATGGATATGAGGATAGCGGAGTCGAAGATAGATTGGTGCGAGCCTTTGTCTCAAACCGATCTGTCTTTGGATTTGTCCTGTGGCGAACTTTTCCCGTTCGACTTGCTCGGGTTCGATCGGTCATGTTCTTGTTTGATTGTTGACCGGTCAGCTCGACGGTCAGCAGAGAATGGGGAAAGGGCGTTACAGCAGCCCTGCTTAACATATCTCAGAAACCCAACGAGTAACTTTGTTTGTACATTGCCCGCTTTAAAGAGGTCAAATCCAAAATTGCAAACCCATATGATGTGAGTTGAGAGATTTCACACCAAGGATTTGTATTGTAATGTAGTTTTGGGACTTTGGAAAATGATATATAGATTTTCTGTAAATTTAAATGATAAAACAAGTCAAGAGAGAGAGTAGAGAGATAAAACTCTCCCAGGAAATCCATTCGAGGAGTTGACTCCGACGATGGATCACCTCCCCAAGTTGTTTTAACCTTCCCCCAATACTTACCAAGTATGGAAACTGTCCTACCAGGACTTAGCCCTGCTACCATCCTGTCCCATTTTACCCTTCACAAGTTAGGCTATTACCCAAGAAACTAATTCAAAATTTAAAAGTCTGAAAGTGACTTATCCTCCTCTAGCTCCTAACCTTTCATACCCACCGGAAAATCTTTGGAATCCACTTCCACTCCTAAACTTCATCTCAACTTCTTCTCCTTCCACATTGTTTTAATAGGCATCTAGCTCCTAACCTCCACTCTCCTTATCTGCTCTCGTTAGTTGATTTCAGCACTATGGAGAACCGTTTTTCCCGCTGTGAGAAAGAGAAATGGCCGGAAACTGATATCCCCCCCCCCCCCAGAAAAGATCTCTAGTTAGAATCCCATAAGCTAATACTTCCCAACTGATTGAGGAGAATAATCTCACGCTGATTGGCCGAGTAACTAACCCGTCACTACAGTTCCCTCGAGCCATCTTAGCTTACTTTCCTCATCTCTGGGAAATAGAGGGTCGAATCACTGGTAGGGAACTCAGCCCTAACACATTTCAATTCAAGTTCCAGACGGAGGAAGACCTTTTAACTGTCCTGGAGAAAGGCCCTTACCACTTTAAGAATTGGATGATTCTCCTCCAAAGATGGGAGCCTATTATCTCCAGCTCCTTCCCCTCGCTTATCACCTTCTGGATTAAGGTACAAGGGATACCTCTCTACTACTGGTCCCTGTAAACTCTAAAAACCGTAGGGAGTGAGTTAGGAAATTTCATAGCTGAAGATACTGAACAAGCTAGAGTTAGAGTAGCAGTTAATGGCCTGATACCTCTGGAAAAATCGATGGAGATCCAACTCCCTTCTGGAGAAGTTACTTCAGTTGAGTTCCTGTATGAAAAGCTGAAGAGCCATTGCTCCCTCTGTGCATCTTTGCTCCATGAAAGCTCGACCTGCCCTAAGGCTCCCCCTCATTAAAAACCCCCTCAGATTTCCTCAAACCACCAGCATCACTCTTCTGCTAGAATGAGGACTGATCAAAGAACCTCCTCCTCTCAACAGAGAACCCTCCCTCCACCTCCTCCAAATCATCGCAAGCAAGATCTGAGGTTGGCCCCTGTTTCAAGAGATAAGGCAAATTATATCAGACCGCATGAGCTGCAAGAATTATCTCAGGCTTCTAGAGGTTTAACCCGAGGTCATTTACCTTCTCAGCTATCAGGTCTAATCCAAGAAATATCCCTGCCTCATCTCGCAGAGATGGTTATAGACCTCACTCCTCATCCCAATCCAGAAATCTTCATCATCTCACCAATAGAGTCTGGAGAGAAAAACATAGGACTAGAGACTCAATCCCGGAGGGTTCACAAAGAGTTCCTGAAATCTCAAACCAGTCCCAGAACTCACAGTCACCACCAGCTTCACCCAGAAACCAAGACACTACCCTCAAAACAATAACCACAGTCCCAGCCGTTCCTCTATAAAATCCCCACAAAATGCCTCTCAGGCAAGCCCACCTCAGAGACCTCTCTCCCAGAACAACCACTTTGACCTTACGAACTCTTTATCTGGGACAAGTAAACTGCAGGAAGTGGAAGTACTCTATGAAAATGTTCCAGTCCAAGAAGAGCTAATCCTAAGTAGTGGTAAATGGGTCCAAACTGCAGAAGATGAGGTATCCTCGCATTATCAAAGGACATCTAACTCGTCCCCTAGAATCCCTGCATCCCAGAGGCTGCTGGCAGCTAGTGACAATGTCACTATTACAGTCCCTGCCTCCCTGCCTATGCCAAAAACAGGAGCAAAAAAGAGGATTGTGACCTCTAAATAGAAACTTGTTAGGAGCCTTCTTCAAGGTACGGGTCTGAAAAAAGACTGGGTACTCTTACTAACCCAGCTTCCCGTAAGAAACTCTGCACTGGATCCAACCCTGGCCCTTCATCGTCTAGACCCACTAATCCACCTATATCTCTTATCCCACCATCCAAACAGTCTGGTCGGCAATCCTCTTCGGATTTTCGGACTCGACAGTCTGCTCTTCGTTAGCGCTACTAAGCTGGAACTGCCAAGGTATGGGTAGTGACCTGGCAGTTCCAAGACTCAGGGAATTGAGAAGAAACCTCTTCCCTGATATCCTCTTCTTATCTGAAACAAAAAGACCAGATGAGTTTGTAACTAAGAAGATGAAGGAGTATGACTACCCAAACTGTTTTACAGTACCTGTTGCTGGCCTTAGTGGTGGACTTGCAGTTGGATGGAAACATGACATTCACTTGGAAATTCTCTGCTCCACCCCAAACTATATTGATGCCAAGATCAAATTCAAAGCTAAATGGTCATACATTACATTCGTTTATGGTGCACCGGATGTTCAGAAGCGCCTTAAAGTAAGGGAGGATCTTACCCAACTGGCTGAATTCAGAAACGAAGCTTGGATCCTCTCTGGGGACTTCAACGAAATTCTGGAACATGATGAAAAGAAAGGGGGAGTGAGAAGATCAGAAAGTTCCTTTATTAATTTCAGAAGTTTCTTGGGGCAGAATGGATTGTGGAATGTTAAACACTCGGGTGATGCGTTATCCTGGAGAGGTATGCGGGGCTCTCACTTCATAAGAGAAAGGCTGGATAGGTCCCTTATTAATGTAGCCTGGAGTGATCTCTTCCCTGCGGGCAGAACCCAATATCTCAGATTCGAAGGTTCAGATCACAGACCGCTGCTCACTATTTTTGATGAATCTAGAGTAAAGAAAAGAGGATTATTCAGATTTGATAACAGATTAAGACACAAGGAAGAGATCTTTAACCTGATTGAGACCGCTTGGCAGGATGAAGGAAATAACTCTGTTCTAACAAAGATAAACCGCTGCAGATCAGAAGTCATCAGTTGGTCCAAGACTCATTCCCAAACCAGCGAAAAAGAGATAGCAATCTTCCGAAGCCAGCTGGAACTAGCATTATCTTGAGATCCTCCAGACCATACCCGCATTTCAAACCTTACAAAAGAGCTAAACTCACTTTATAAGGCTGAAGAACTTTTCTGGAAACAGAGGAGTAGGATCACTTGGCTGCACAGTGGCGACAGAAACACTCCTTTCTTCCATGCTGTCACTAGAAGCAGAAGGCTGCAAAATAGATTCACTGTGTTAGAAGATGATCAAGGCATCCCTCATCAAGAGGAAAAAGAGTTGGTCGCTATTATCTCTAAATATTTTCAGAATATTTTTTCTACTAATGAAAATGACCAATTTCAGATTATAAATGAAGTTCTTCACCCATTAGTAGACCAGGAAACTAAATCAGCTATCACACAAATCCCCGAGTCTCAGGAAATCAAAGAAGCAGTGTTTTCGATCCATCACTCAAAAACCCCAGGACCGGATGGTTTTACTGCAGGATTCTATCAATCCTTCTGGGATATAATTGGTGCAGATGTGGTTGAAGACACTAGCAGATTCCTTATAACCAGTTCCTTCCCCCTAAGAGCTAACGAAACCCATATCCGGCTAATATCCAAGATAACTACTGCCTGCAAGATCTCAGACTATAGTTCTGCAATGTATCTTATAAGATCGTGGCAAAAATCCTGACCAAAAGACTTCAGACTATCCTCCCTAACCTCATCTCTGAATTCCAATCAGCTTTTCTTCCTAAGAGAGCTATTGCGGATAATATCCTAATCACCCATGAGACCCTACACTTCCTAAAGCACACTGAAGCTCAAAAAAAGGGGTTTATGGCAGTCAAAACCGACATGAGCAAGGCCTACGATCGGATTGAGTGGCCCTTCCTAAGAGCAGTCTTACTTCGCATAGGATTTGACAAGATTTGGGTGGATTGGACCCTTGAGTGTGTAACCTCAGTATCTTACTCATTTCTGATAAATGGAGCAGCGCAAGGTAGAGTTATACCATCGAGGGGTTTGAGACAAGGGGACCCTCTCTCACCCTACTTGTTTATTCTTTGCATTGAGGTTCTTACTGGTCTATGTGTTCAAGCTCAAAACTCAGGATTATTGAAAGGAATCAGAGTTTCTAGAGGCAGCCCTATGATTAATCATCTACTGTTTGCTGACGATACTATGTTTTTCTGCTCAACTGATAAGAAAAGTTGTCTAACTCTTAAAGGAATCCTCAAAACCTATGAGTCTGTGTCAGGGCAGAGTATTAACCTCAACAAATCAGCCATTACATTCTTTAAAAGGACTCCTAGAAGACAGAGAAGATGGGCAAAGCGAATTATGCTTATCTCAGGAGAAGGGGGAACGGGTAAATACCTGGGCCTCCCTGAATGCTTTGATGGTAAGAAGAAGGCTATTTTCGCAGCCACGATCAATAAAGTATACCAAAAATCGCATGGTTGGACTTCAAAATTCTTGTCTCCTGCAGGGAAAATAGTTATGCTCAAATCAGTCTTGTCAGCGATGACAGCTTACACTATGCCCTGCTTCAAATTACCCACATCTCTGTGCAATGAATTACAGTCTATTCTTACCAGATTTTGGTGTGACTCTAGCCCTAAAGTCCGTAAAATGGCTTGGGTAGCGTGGAGAAAGCTGGCTTTACCAAAAAAACCAGGTGGTTTAGGATTCCGAGAAGTGGAAGTCTTCAATGAAGCTCTGCTAGCTAAAATTGGTTGGAAGCTCTTAAAGCAACCGGAATCCCTTCTAGCCAGAGTTTTACTTGGAAAAAACTGTACTGCCTCTGATTTCCTGCAAACTAAAGCTCCCTCCAATGCCTCGTATGGGTGGCAGAGTATCTTGATGGGCAGAAAAGTACTAAAAGAGGGAATTGGCTGGCTAATTGGTGATGGTTCCTTGATCAATATTTGGCAGGACCCTTGGCTATCGACATCACACCCTTTCACTCTAATCGGACCTCCTCATCCGGACTTTATAAACTGGACGGTGGCAGACCTTGCTGATTCATCATCGAGGCAATGGAATCTAGAGGCCATCCAGTCAGTTCTACCACAATATGAGCCCCAAATACTGCTTCTTAACCCTCCCTGCTCTAATAGATCAAACTCCATCAGTTGGCTTCCTATAAAAAATGGAGAGTACTCAACTAAGTCAAGATATAATGTGAGAGTTGTTAACACAAACCCGGTCCCTGCCCAAATCGATTCTCTAAACTGGCAAAAGAGCATTTGGCAAATCAAAGCAGCTCCTAAGATACTCACTTTCCTCTGGAAAATGGCCCATGATGCGCTACCGGTTAGTGATCAGCTTAGAAAGAGAGGGATGGATATCTATCCGGGATGCAAAAGGTGTGGCCTCCAGGAAACCATGGTTCATGTCTTCTTTGAATGCCGGTTTGCTCAAGTGGTCTGGCTTTTAGCGCCAATCACGAACCTGAACCTTGGCCATGTCAGTGATATCTTAGCATTCCTTCAAGCCGCAACCTCAAGCAGGAATCTCCCCCCATCTGGTATGTCTAATCCCCTCTATCCATGGATCTGTTGGTACCTGTGGATTGCAAGAAACAAGTTAATTTTTGAGGATAAGACCTTCACATCGATTGACACAGTAACTAAAGCTATCAACGAAGCAAAATTGTGGTATCTGTCTCAACATGAAATCATAAAGCAACCTCCACCGAGCAGGCAAAGACCTCCGCCGCCGGACTCTGGTTTGGTAGGCTGGGTCGACGCGGCGTGGAATCCATCTTCCCTCAACTGCGGATTTGGGTAGCATTACTGGGATTTCTCGGATCATCTACCATCCCGGCTATCTCCATACTTCTCAGCTTCGAAACCCCGTGTTCCTTCTGCTCTTGCAGCGGAAGCATTAGCAGTGCTGAATCTACTCCAGCATGCTCTCTCTTCAGATATCAAGAAGATTCAAGTTAGATCGGATTGTCAAAATCTGGTTAACCTTCTCTCCTCTTCTAAATTACACAATGATCTTAATGGTATCCTTCAAGATATCAGATCAATTGTGCATCAGTTTATCTCAGTCACCTTCTATTTCGTTCCTCGTTTATCTAATTCTAGGGCAGACTCTATAGCTAAATCGGTTCTCCAAACTGCCTTTGTAATCGGTTCATTTTGATTAAATGGAATTTCAGTGGTTCGACAAAAAAAAAAAAGATATGTAGATTTTCTGTGAATCAAAGATGTTATAAAAGATTGAATGCTGAGATAAAATTTATACAAAGAACAGGTCGAATGTATACAAATGTGATCGAATTATTTTAGTCGAAGTGTAAAGCTGGGATGGTGTTTTTCTATCTCTTCTTTGAACGACTTCACCTTCTTTTATAGTCTCGATCTCTCCTCGTCCGTTGCGATCTTCTCGCTCGCAAAATCCTCGATGTCCCGTGATTCTCGGAGGTTGTTACCACGGTTGACGACTCATTCTTTGTTGAACACGACCTCAGGTGGATATGAATGACAGATAATCCATTCTCGTTCTTTAACTTCGTCTTTTTATCGTACTTGCTGGGCTTGGTCGAGTTCGTCTATCTTCTGGGCTTCCTCTTTTGATGGGCTTCATATTTAGTAAATGGGCCGGATTTATGGGTGCGAAATCAAACACCAACAATTGCCCCCAGCCCATTAATGAGGTTTGAATTAATGGGTGGCAACCTCGGGAATATGCGCGCCGTCCTTGATCTTCGTACGTCCTCTTCACGTGCGCTGAGGCTACTGAGTTGGCGAGAACGAAAGGTCGAGATGGCGCGTGGGAGAAGCGACCTCTATTCTCGGAATCCCCTTCCGATTTACCTCGGATTGTAATGATATTTCTTCGATTCAACGGTTGAGATACGGGGATATGAGAGGTCGTCACATCAAATCTTATCAGTAGGATTCGAATCGATCGATCTTATCTGTCTCCCGTATCCGATGGTTGTGATCTGCTGATGTGGCATAAATCTGGCGATCTCGGGGTTGACCTACTCGACCTTTTTTTAGAGATGCATGCTGATCTTTCCAATCCCGCACATCATACTTGAGGTCCTGGCGGCCCTTAAGCTTTTGTTTCCTCAGATGACACTTAACTTTTTTCGGCAAGTCATCGGATTCTCGGTGCTGGCCACCGAGAAGGCGCTTTCGGTGATGGTTGATCTCATCCTTCTCTTGTGTCTCGTGAAATACAACAAGAAGTGCCCGGGAACGTATTAACTCTCCCCGCGTCACGGGAGGATCATAGAAGAGACTCCTCCGCGGGACGTGTGGCAAGACCATATCTTTTTCTTCAGGATAAACGAGTTCTCTGTTGGCCACTTCGATTTCTACACCATACCTACTCGTTGGACAGTAAGCATTTGTCAGAAAAGACCATTATCTATGGATCGGGCTTAGCTCGATATATTTCTTACGACCTGCTTTGATCGTTTCGTTCTTGTGTTTGCAGATACTCCAGAAGCACTACCACTCGACACGGATACTACAGTCTTGATCGCTTGCCTGAAGAGTGGAATGATAGATTCAGATTCCTTCACAGCAGATATCAAGTCCGCTATCGGAGAACAAAGTTTGAAGAAGCGTCCGTCCTCATTTCCCCGAAGTCCTCGCGACGTGAAACCTTGCGTCGATCGACCGATCCCATCATCAGATAATCCTTCAGTTCGATAGTATTTTGCCTTTTCTTTTAGGGTCAAAGAGGTTTCGTTTTTCCTGACTTAATTCGTCTGTTGCGTGTAGCTCGTGCCGTCTCTGACTCAGGTTCCACAGCAAGTACTCCGCCGCGAGAAAATATGTCCAAAAGGAATAGCTCCCGTCGTACCGGAAAAGCTCCTGCTGATTTGACGGCTCAGGCCAAGTCGGGTCAGTTAGCCACGATGCTTACCAGGGCTCTCAGCTCGACAACTCCGGCGTATCGTGCCGTTAGTGATGAGGAGGTGAACCAGGGGGTTCTACCGTGAGCGGGCTTCCGCTTCTGCATAGCCAGGCATCTTGTGAAGTGGTGCAGGTCCCGTTTGACCCGGCGAACTCGAACGGGTATCGTCCTCCGACCTCAAAGCGAGCTCAAAGTGAGGCAGAGGTCCCTGTGGGTGGTCGCGCAGAGGTTAAGCCGACCTCATCGGGCTCTTCGGTAAGCAAGGGCTTCACTTGGCGGTTCAAGCACAAGAAAGAGTGTCGGATCGCGGATGACCTTGCAAGAGTGGCTTTCCTCCTCACGCATTCCAAGCCGAAGGGCTCCAACTTCCTATGGTTCGGGAAATGGCGCAAGAGCAGGCCTATGATGAGATGGTGACGGCTCAAGGAAAGGTACTCTCAGGTCGATATATCGATTTTTGTCGATTTTTGAGCGATCTCTGATCGATATCTTGTTTTAGGCCCTTGAAGCAGCGAACAAGTACGCTGCCTTGTCCGAGCAGAACTCAAAGGGAGTCCCCCGAACCGGAGAGCTAAAGGAGACGGAGAAGTTCGTTGAAGACCTCAACGTCAGCCTCCAAGTTGCTAAGGCTCGGGAGGCAGCGTTGAATCGGCAGCTGCTTTAGTACAAGGACCATGAGGCTTTGATCATGCGGCTGGAGAACTCGGAGGAGGACTTAAGATCAAGCTCGGGATCGCAACGGACAATATGTTCGCTGCTCAGAAGGAGAAGCAGCTCACCTTTGAGCAGGCGAATCGCGACGAGGAGGAGAAGCGCAAGGCCATAGCTAGTCGTGACGCTGCGATCCGAGGGACCAAAAGAGCGGTGAAGGCGGCGAAGCGCGAGCTTGCTGGGGCATACATGTCGATCCTCCAGCAAATCAAGGAGAAGTGGGACAAGAAGAAGGCCGAGGTCAACATCGAGATCTCCCTTCAGAAGGCCATCGCCAATCTCGATCTCCTTGTTGCGATCGCAGGTGGAGGGTTCGACACGGCGGGTGAGATTGACAAGCTGGTTGTGAAGAAAGATGAGAAGGAGGTCGAGCTGGTCACTGCGACAGTTTCCGACTTCTCCATTGGTAAGCTTGTTCTTCCCACGGTCTTAGAGGATTCGGTGATGCTGATCGATCCTGAGACAACTACCTATGAACCTGGACCCGCATGGATCGAACCACCCTGAGGAGGCTGCTAGCGGACCGATGCAAGAACCAATCCAAGGGGCGAAGGACTTGGATGGTGGCGAGAAGATGGCCGAGTGAGGCTAACTCGTCACTCCTCTCCTTCATAAATCCCCAAAATTTTAATCTTTTTTTTTAAAAAGTTTTGTGTTGCCCGAAAGGGCTTTTAATTTCGAACTCTTTTGTCCACGGAGGGGTTTATTTTTTTATGAACTTGGTGTTTTCCCGAAAAGGCTTTAATAATCGAATCGGCTTTTCCTTCTATACTTGTTGTTTACAGTTTAAACAAAAGAGCAACTAAGTGGGAACGAACCAGTGAGATAACCAAGTTTTGGGTCGACTTTTTGTCGAGGTTGCCTGAGTTCGCATTTGGGAGAACTCATTTGATTTGATTTTTACTTTTGTTAACTCTTAGTTAGCCAAAATATCGAAGCGCTTTTATTAGCGAGTACAAGATCTCGATCCGACTTGTTCAATTTGACAAAATGAGTTCGATATGGCTTTGTAAGGACAATGTCTCCTCACTTAATGAATTCATTTAATATATAACTTAAGTGTGTTTGAACAACGAACTTTTAAGGCCAAGCCTGTAATTTGACTAAGTTCGATGGTCAAGGGAGGGCTCATTCCCCCCAGTTCTTCAAGTTCGTTGAAATTTAGAAGTATTATGATGGAATATATCGATGCAGGATGACTTTGAGATTGAGGGCGCTTGATGTTTGCGTTTTACATACCAATTAACCTAATGTGCACGCTACCACAATCGAATGGTATGTCGATGTAGCACTTTAGGATCGAATCCACAGTGAGCTAGTGACCTATATCACCAAGAATACACAAAGTTCCTTAATCTAAGCAAATACAAGAGATTTGGTTTTATACTAACAACCTAAGTGAGATGAAAGCAAAGATAACAAAAGTGCAACAAAACTAATAATGTACTAAACAAGATACTAAGATTCACACAAAAATAGAGTAAAAACAGAGATGTGATGAGTTTGAACAAAAGATAAAAGACTAAGTTCTTGGGTTGAGATTTCGGTTTGGGTGATTAACAATTAATCTAGAAGTTTAACAACAATAGAATGATTTCTTAGGCTAAGAACAACATATCAAGCTACTCCACTCTCATGATAATAGCCCTATACCTATCAAGCATTAACACCAACTCTCGTTGGCAATTTCAAGATAGATATGCATTAAGGACAAGTTCTTATTACCACAAAACACCTTAAACATCAACTCTCATTGGTTAAGTATGTAAAGCACTTGATAGAGTTTCAAACATTAACTACACCTCTCGGTGCTAGCAACATTCAAGATCAAGGAGTTGATTAGCTACTTCAATCCCAGCATTAAGAACTTCTAACAAGTAAGAAATCAATAGTTCCAAGTTTTAAACATCCTAAACCATCACTAAATCACCCTCACCTTACTCAAACCCAAAAACTTATAAAGAACTACTCACTAACATTAATAGAAACACAAAAGACATAGTTGAGATGATATAAGATGAGAGAAATATATGAATCAACAAGAACAACTCAAGAAAATCAAACCAAACTTCAAAACAAGATGAAAGAAAATAAAGTTATGATCTAGATCCATAAATGGATCAAGAAGTAGATCATGCCTCTCCACAAACACCAAGAGGTCTTAAATAATAGAAAAAAGTGTCTTGGTCGACCTCAGAACATGGGAGGGTCTACAAGCCAAAAGAAAAAGAGAAAAAGTAGCATGTGGGCAAAAGTTGGTCTCACCATGGCATAATTGATATGTGTCCAGTAAATCGATCATAACTCTTTGTGTATAGCTGCAAATGACTTCAAACCACCTCCATTAGAAAGCTAACTCAATTCCCTACAAATTTGGTTTGAAGCTCCAAAGCTAAATATAAACGTAAGCTCTTCAAATGACTCGATCTTTCAAGGTTAAATCTCACAGCGACATAAGACCCTCGCTGTGGGTGCCGCTGGAGCGCCTGGCTATCCGCATTTCTTCACAGCGACATGCGTATGCCGCTGGGGGATGCCGCTGTGAGGTCCGGTCATGATCCTTATCTGTTTTTCCACTCCTTTTTGGGTGTTTTTCAGTCCCTACCACCTCTATATGATTTGGGTGCTTCATCATGTCTTCCACTACCTACAAAAAAAAGAAACAAAGCATATGCAATCCTAATGATGTCTAAATGCATTATCCTAAAGCTAAAACACACTAATGATGTCTAAATGCTTTTCCTAAAGCTAAAACACACATTAAATCATGCCTAAAAACACTTAAAAACACAACACATCAACTCCCTCAAACTTGTTTCTTTTCTTGTCCCCAAGCAAACAACAATGAGACAAAGGGGAGAGGTTTGAAGTTGGAGACTCATAACCAAAGAAATCTAGCAAGCCCTCAACATGATGTCCTTAGAAAATAATAACATGTTGCAAAAACAAACTCTCTAATCCACTCTAATTTCTCTAGGCTTATCAACACACCAAATCTAATTCTCTTAAGCACATTGTCAAGAATCTACTTACTCAACATTCCACCAACTCTTACATTCATTCTTTTCTCAATGTGTAGTCTCACAAATGGGGATTTGATCTTAATCAATTTGCTTGGTTTAGAAAGGCTTCAAATGGTGTTTAAAGGAAGGTCATGATTTCATATTTGGTGGCTAACTCTCAAGGAAAAGGAATGCTAGACATTATGCAAAATGTAGCCAGACAAGAACAATTTATGCATACAACTTTTAACTCTCATTGCCTTACCCAATTGTGTTTCCAAATCCCATCCCAAGTTTAACCAATCTCCCTTTTTAACCAAACTTTAACCATTTGACTTTTTCATTTTTGGGTCTTGAGAAGTTATTATTTACATTATTAAGACTCTTTTTTTTTTTGATTTCTTTTCATTTCAAACTTAGAATTTTCTCAAATTCATATTAACTTCCCAAATATTTTTCCTTTACACAAGCATTTGGTTCTTTTCTTCTTTTTCCCCTCATTTCACTCTTTCTTTTCTTTCACTTCCAATCCCATTTTCAAGTGCTCACACCCACAAATGCTAACCCAATAGTGAACTCCTAGACTAGCCTATGAGAGCTAATCATTGTCGTTCTTATACTTTTAAAATTTTGCACATGTAAGCATTGTCAAAAAGAGGCCTCACTCAATTAATCAAATGAAGGCTTGAAAGAAAAGGGAAGGGTTCTATGGTGTGGAAACCATTCTAAGAGTGAGAATGGCCACTTGGATTAACAAAGGGTGGTAAAAATGTGGTAAAAGATAATCCAAGTGTGTATGTAGTGACCATGATCAAGTATCCAAAACCCATTAGTGAGAAGATTAAATTCATTTAAGTCCAATAATTGAGTTGGTTTCAAAGTTGAGGATACTTGACAAATAGATAGGAGTGGTGTGATCAAAGCTCGAAATTTGCAAGTGTTTTAAGAGTTGTTTAAGCAACATGGTATGATTAACAAGGGCATCATGTTCAGTTCTAAATCTAAATTTCTTACAAGGCAATTATATCATTGTCTCCTATGCAAATTCAACCTATAATGCTACTAGACTCAATCCTAAAAGAGAATCAAATATGAAACTACATGCTTCTTTTTTTTTATGTTTCAAAAATTTTCAATTTTTTTGGTTTTTTCAAAATCATATCTATTAACAATGCAACACACAAATGAAAGACTCAATCATAAGAGTAAAATATAAGGTGGTGGTAGTGTTACCTGAAGCGGAAGGTTGGTGTATCCCACCAAACTTAGCTCTTGTTCGCTCATATTTGCTCTTCGGTGGAATCCCTTCAAACTTAGTTCTTGCTCTCTTGTCCACATGCTGAAAACACACACACAAAACTAAAACAAACATAAAATTCACACACACACATCAAACAAATCAAACATAGAAAATCAAAGTATATGTATAAAGGATACCATGGGACTTCCTCCCAAGTGAGCTTGTTTAAAGTCTCTAGCTTGACTATCCCTTCACTTTTTCTGGTTGGGAATGTGGCATGACTTTGGATCACCAGGGTCATATTCATCATAGAACCATCCCCCAAACTCATTCATCCTAATCTCTTCAAAAGAGATCTTCCTTGGACCATCAATGCTCATTCTTGTGGTGGAAGTTATACCAAGATGCTTGTCAAAAAGTTGTGCCATTTGAAATTCTTCTTCTTCACCATCCATGGAGATTTCTTCAATGAGACTCTCTTGTTTCTCCTTATGCATTTCACTCTTTGTCTCTTGCTTGGAGTTGGGTTGTATATGCATTTCTTCCTTGGTTGAGAATTCATCATCCATTAAGCTCTCCTTTATGATCTCTATGCATCCAAAAACCAAGCCATCTGCATGAGGTACTTCAATAGTCTTTACCACCATGTCTACTTCTTCCTTTGTGCTCCTTGCTGGATGAATCATGAGTGTTCCAACATAAACTTGTTCTTCATATCTTATCTCAAGAGCTTCATCAATGGTTTCCTTCTCAGGTTCAAAATCCATCTCCCCACCTTGTGTGGAGTGCTGTTTGAGAGTTGCAAGCTCCGATGCTAGGCTGTCAAATTTTGCTGTCATGTCCATTATAGCTTTGTTGGTAGTCTCCATAAACTGTTTCAGAAGTTGTTGCATTGTGTCCTCCTTGGATTGTTGGTTTGAATAACTCCATTGACCTTGGAATTGTTGGTCTTCTTGGTTTTGATAGAAACCTTGATTGTTGAGAATCTCTTCTTCATTTGGAGAGTAATAATCCATTCCATGCTCGTACTCCATGTCCCAAGATTGATAGACCTCATCATGTCCATATTGATGCTCTTGAGAATAATTTCCATATGAGATGCCTTCTTGATAGGTGGGTGAGCTTTCAAAACTGTTGTGGCTTGTAGGATCCCAAGATTGACATCCTTCACCATATCCATAGTGGTACTCTTAAACAAAGTTTTCATATGGAGGATCTTCTTGATAAGTGGGTGAGCCTTCAAAGCTTTGGTAGCTTATGGGGTCCCAAGATTGGTATCTCTCAGCATCTCCATATTGGTGCTCTTGAGCAAAGTTTCCATATGAAAGATCTTCTTGATAAGTGGATGGGCATTCAAAACTGTGGTAGCTTGTGGGGTTCCAAGCCATCCCTCTCTCTTGAACTTTCTCCCTTGTGATTATGCCCTGCAAAAAGAGCAAACACTTGAAAGAAAATTAGTAACCAGACAAACAAAAATAAAAGAAAGCTTAGTCTCAAGAAAATTTGAAATCCTAATGATAAATCGCCTAGCTCCCCGACAATGCCGCCAAATTGATGTTTGCGTTTTACACACCAATTAACCTAATGTGCACGCTACCACAATCGAATGGTATGTCGATGTAGCACTTTAGGATCGAATCCACAGGGAACTAGTGACCTATAACACCAAGAATACACAAAGTTCCTTAATCTAAGCAAATACAAGAGATTTGGTTTTATACTAACAACCTAAGTGAGATGAAAGCAAAGATAACAAAAGTGCAACAAAACTAATAATGTACTAAACAAGATACTAAGATTCACACAAAAACAGAGTAAAAACGGAGATGTGATGAGTTTGAACAAAAGATAAAAGACTAAGTTCTTGGGTTGAGATTTCGGTTTGGGTGATTAACAATTAATCTAGAAGTTTAACAACAATAGAATGATTTCTTAGGCTAAGAAAAACATATCAAGCTACTCCACTCTCATGATAATAGCCCTATACCTATCAAGCATTAACATCAACTCTCGTTGGCAATTTCAAGATAGATATGCATTAAGGACAAGTTCTTATTACCACTAAACACCTTAAACATCAACTCTCATTGGTTAAGTATATAAAGCACTTGATAGAGTTTCAAACATTAACTACACCTCTCGGTGCTAGCAACATTCAAGATCAAGGAGTTGATTAGCTACTTCAATCCTAGCATTAAGAACTTCTAACAAGTAAGAAATCAATAGTTCCAAGTTTTAAACATCCTAAACCATCACTAAATCACCCTCACCTTACTCAAACCCAAAAAACTTATAAAGAACTACTCACTAACATTAATAGAAACATAAAAAGACATAGTTGAGATGATATAAGATGAGAGAAATATATGAATCAACAAGAACAACTCAAGAAAATCAAACCAAACTTCAAAACAAGATGAAAGAAAATAAAGTTATGATCTAGATCCATAAATGGATCAAGAAGTAGATCATGCCTCTCCACAAACACCAAGAGGTCTTAAATAATAGAA
This sequence comes from Orychophragmus violaceus, assembly GCA_030180135.1. Lineage (NCBI taxonomy): Eukaryota > Viridiplantae > Streptophyta > Magnoliopsida > Brassicales > Brassicaceae > Orychophragmus > Orychophragmus violaceus. Next base: position 81,691,353 of record CM058237.1, read on the forward strand.
AAAAAGTGTCTTGGTCGACCTCAGAACATGGGAGGGTCTACAAGCCAAAAGAAAAAGAGAAAAAGTAGCATCTGGGCAAAAGTTGGTCTCACCATGGCATAATTGATATGTGTCCAGTAAATCTATCATAACTCTTTGTGTATAGCTGCAAATGACTTCAAACCACCTCCATTAGAAAGCTAACTCAATTCCCTACAAATTTGGTTTGAAGCTCAAAAGCTAAATATGAACGCAAGCTCTTCAAATGACTCGATCTTTCAAGGTTAAATCTCACAGCGACATAAGACCCTCGCTGTGGGTGCCGCTGGAGCGCCTGGCTATCCGCATTTCTTCACAGCGGCATGCGTATGCCGCTGGGGGATGCCGCTGTGAGGTCCGGTCATTATCCTTATCTGTTTTTCCACTCCTTTTTGGGTGTTTTTCAGTCCCTACCACCTCCATATGATTTGGGTGCTTCATCATGTCTTCCACTACCTACAAAAAAAAGAGAAACAAAGCATATGCAATCCTAATGATGCCTAAATGCATTATCCTAAAGCTAAAACACACTAATGATGTCTAAATGCTTTTCCTAAAGCTAAAACACACATTAAATCATGCCTAAAAACACTTAAAAACACAACACATCAGCGCTCCAGCGGACCAATGCGAAATCGTTTGATGAGGACCGTTTGAGATAGTCATGATAAGGATCGTTGTGAAATCTCAATAAAGACGACCTTTTTAAGGTCGTAAAGATGTGGATCGTTGGGAGATCACAATCAAAATGACCTTTTGAGGTCGTAAATATAAGGATCGTTCTGAGATCGCTATAAAGGTAACCGTTTTGAGGTCGTAAAGGTAAGGATCATTGTGAGATCGTTATAAAGATGACAATTTTGAGGTCGTAGAGATAGAATCGTTGTAAGATCGTTATAAAGATGACCGTTTTGAGGTCGTAAAGATAGGGATCGTTGTGAGATCATTATAAAGATGACCGTTTTGAGGTCGTAAAGATAAATATCATTGGGAGATCGTTATAAAGATGACCGTTTTTAGGTCGTAAAGATAAGGATCGTTGTGAGATCGTTATAAAGATGACCGTTTTGAGGTCGTAAAGATAAGGATTGTTGTGATATCATTACAAAGATGACCGTTTTGAGGTCGTAAAGATAAATATCATTGTGAGATCGTTATAGAGATGACTGTTTTGAGGTCGTAAAGATAAGGATCGTTGTGAGATCGCAATTAAAATGTCCGTTTTGTGGTCGTAGTAAAATAAGGAGATGATATCAAAAATGTATTTGAATAAGAAAGAGTTTAACATGAAATAATATTCGAAAAACTTAACAGATTGATGAACTCGATCATGAGTTGAGTGAATTAGGCTTCGAGCGATGCCTTTATTCTCTGCTTCAGACTGGAATTCATGCGTAGGTTGGATATTGGGGGTGGCTGTGCTCGATGTCGAGCATCCTACGTACCCTTTTTGAGGGATCAAGCCTTAACGTTAATTCGATTTTTTTTAGTATTCCTAATGGAAGTACTTTTTGAGGTTGATGATGTTCCAAGGTCGTAGGTCGGGCTTCTGGGTATCTACAGACTTGATTCGATAGACCCCTTCCAGAACAATGTCAGTGACCTCGTAAGGACCTTCCCACTTCGCCCATAACTTCCTAGCATGTTCTTCCTTTTTATGGTCGAACACCTTTGGGTTTTGATCCGGGCATCATAGTAGCGAGCTGCGGCCTGTTGGTAATTCTGGATTCGAGCTAATGCGAGGTTCCTTCGCTCATCGATGAGGTCAAGCTCGTCAGTTAGCATTTGGTTATTTAGTTCCTCATTTTGTGGACATTCTGTTATGCGGATGCTCGATACGAGGATTTCTGCGGGAACTACGACCTCGATTCCATAGGCTAAGGAGAAAGACGTTTCGCCCGTAGATTTTTGAGGCATGGTTCTGTAGGCCCAAAGTACAGCCGGGAGTTCGTCACTCCAGCGTGTTTTACATTCGTCGAGACTTTTCTTTAGGTTGTTCATGATCGACTTGTTAGCTGCCTTGGCCAGTCCGTTCCTTTTGGGGTCACGAGGCGTCGAGTATGTTAGCTTTATATTCCAAGTCTTGCATAACGTTTGAAATGTGTTCGATATGAACTGAGACCCCTTATCGGTGACGATCTCATGAGGAAGTTCATGACGACATATTATGTTTCGCCAGACGAACTCCTTTACATGGACGTCTTTGATTTTTTGGTAGGACTCCGCTTCGATCCATTTGGTGAAATAGTCGGTCATGACCAGTAAGTGAATGGCCTTTTTCTTTCCCGATGCGACCAAGGGTCCCACGATATCCAACCCCCAGCGCATAAAGGGGTATGGCGAGGAGATCGAAGAGAGTTTCTCCGAAGGCTGACGGATTATCGGGGCATGCCTTTGGCATTTATCGCACTTCGCCGAGAATTGTTCGCACTCGGCGGACATTGTCGGCCATAAGAAACATTGGCGCTTAATCAGTATGGCTAAGGCTCGGCCTCCGGAATGACTTCCGCAAGATCCTTCATGAGCTTGACTCATTACTATTTGAGTTTCTTTTCCGCTGAGGCATTTGAGGTATGGTCCAAAAAGACTTCGTTTGAAGATCTTTCCTTCTGTCACGCAATACCTCGCGCTTTGCGCTTTAAGTTTTATAGCAGCTCACCTTTCGGCAGGGGTTGTATCGTGGATGATGTACTGGATAATGGGATCTCTCCAATCACTTCCGGTATCGAACTGCGAGGTTCGGTCCGCAGGAGTCATTTTACGGGACCGTCCAGGATGTTAGCTTTGCAGATGGCCTTCCTAGGATCGATGTCATCGTCAGCGTCGATGATGTCGAGTTTGGTTTCCCCTTCGGGTGTCAGTTCGACATAGATCCATTGTTTGGGGACTTTCTCTTTGAGAGATATAGCTTTTAGTGCGACATCTATGCTGGGTTTTTTTATCCCCTTGACTGGTATGATCCTTTTTAGGTTGGGATCGGAGGTCGAGGCTAACGCTGCCAAGATGTCAGTTGCCATGTTCTCCCCTCAAGGGATACGAGTCAGGTCGAAGAAATTGATTTGATCAGCGAGACTTGAACGACACGGAGGTAGGCATCAATCCGTTCGTCTTTAGCTTCATAGTCACCGTGAAATTGGCTCGTGATCAGTTGGGAGTCGCTAAAGGCATCCACCTCACGTGCTCCAATCACTATTGCGATTCTGAGTCCTGCTATTAACGCTTCGTACTCCGCTTCATTATTCGACGCAGCGAAGCAGAGTCTGAAGGACTGTTCCAATACTTCTCCCGTGGGAGAAACTAGCTTGACTCCAACCCTAGATCCTTGTTTTGAGGAGGCACCATCAACGTGAAGAGTCCACCTTTGAGGTGACGATGGCTCGAGTTAGACGATTGGGGGGAGTTCGATTATGAAATCGGCGAGTACTTATTCTTTTAAGCAAGGTCGAGTTCTGAACTCTATATCGTACTCACTTAGTTTGATAGCCTACTTTAACAATCAACTTGACTGGCTGGGACTGTGTAGGATTGTCCTCAGTGGTTGAGAGGTCATCACTATGATCGAATGAGACTGGAAGTATGGTCGCAACTTTCCCGCTGAGGTTACAGGGCCAATGCGAGTTTTTCCATTGCAGGATATCTCGTCTCAGCGTCGATTAAAGTTTTGTTAACGTAGTGGACCGGTTTCTGCTCGTTCTGATCTTCGTGAACTAGAACTACGCTCACTGCCACCGAAGAGACGGCTAAGTAAAGGTACATGGGTTCTCCTTCCACTGGCGTTTCCAGTATTGGAGGCTTACTTAGATAAAATTTAAGATGGGTGAACGCTTCTTCGCACTTCTCATCTCAAACAAATTTTTATTTGCTTTGAGTAGCTAGTAGAAAGGAAGAGACTTATCGGTCGACCTAAATATAAAGCGGTTTAGCGCTGCAATGTTGCCGGTCAGTCTTTGGACTTCCCGCGTTGTGTTCGGGGATGGCATTTCCAAAAACGTGGCAATTTTCTTGGGATTTTCTTCGATTCCCCTTTCCGTGACCAAGTAACCCAAGAATTCTCCTGATGGAACACCGAAGGTACACTTCGCGTGGTTGAGTTTGATCACATACTTATTGAGAATTAGGAAGCATTATTTTAGCTGTGCTATATGATCCACGCATTTTGAGGACTTGACCAACATATCATCGATGTAAACCTTCATGGTTTTACCCAGTAGTCCGGCGAACATTTTGTTGACGAGGCGTTGGTAAGTAGCTCTCGCATTCTTGAGGTCAAAAGGCATCACTTTGTAGCAGTAGGTGCCTTGATTTGTTATGAACGGCGTATTTTCCTGGTCTTCTGGGTTCATCAATATTTGATTGTATCCTGAGAAGGCATCCATGAAGGGCAAGAGCTGATGTCCCGTTGTGGCCTCTACCAACCGATCAATGTATGGGAGTGGGAAGCTGTCCTTTGGACATGCTTTGTTGAGGTCCAAGAAATCTACACATACTCTCCACTTCCCGCTCCTTTTCTTTATTTCAACCGGGTTAGCAAGCCAGTAAGGGTATTTTACTTCCCTGATCGATCCTATTTTCAGTAACCGATCAACTTCGTCATTAACGGCTTTAGCTCCCGTCCAAGCTTGCGACGTTTTTGTCTGACTGGTTTGTAGGTCGGATCGACATTTAGCTCATGGCTCGTCACATCGATATTGATTCCTTTCATGTCAGACGAGGACAATGCAAATAATTCCACGTTCTGCTTAAGGAACGATATCAGTTCGTCTCTTATAGAGTTAGGAAGGTTGACTCCAATACCGACGCATTTTTCAGGATGGGCTTCGTCTATGAAAACTTGTGTCGTGAGGTCTTTTGGGGGACCTTGTTGACTAGGGTCATTTGACCTTTTAGTTCGCATTTCGGCGATCTCCTCCTGTTTCTGTAATTGCTATGCGGGGTATCTTTTGATCTACTTATACACGGTCATGTAACAACTTCTAGATAATTTTTGACTACCGTGTACGGTTTTTACTCCGTTAGGAGTTGGGAATTTGATACATTGATGGTACGTCGAAGGTACCACTTTCATATCGTAAATACACGGTCGTCCTAAGATCGCATTGTATGGGGCCTGACGATCTACAACGACGAACTCCGTCATTCTTCAAACCCCACCAGTGATGACTTGTGTAAAGACATAGCCTAATGAGTATGTCATCTCTCTGGCGAATCATACTAGCAAAGTTTGTCCTTCGACTATCTCCGAATCATCGAACTCCATCTTTTTGAATGCTTCATAAAATAGGACATCGATGGAACTTCCCGTATCGATCATTATCCTAGAGAGCTCGACATCTCCAACGACTAGGCAGACAAGCACAATTTTTACTCTCGCCTATCGGTCTCGAGTTTTCTTTGAACAGTTTTGATCGAGTTGAACGAGTCTCGCCACAATTTAGAGCCTCCAAATATGAAGTCGATTCGTTTTGGGGGTATAGCCCGTACACCCCCCCCCCCTCAACAATGAGGAAGACCAATGCGTGAGTTGTGTATTTTCCTCGGAGTGGGAGGTGGCGTATGAACTGATCCTTCTGGGACGCCACATAGGTTCAGTTTGCCGAGAATTAGCTCGACTCTTTTGCGGGAATATTGAGGTGTATCCTCGGGGGATCCCTCCTATTTGGATCGTTCTCTCTTATTTTGAGATGGTTTTTTGGAGCTCAACGCTTTGGTCGGCTTAGGTTCCTTATTTTCGAGAGGTTCTACCTCCTTGACTTTAGATTCCTGCGTTTGCTCGGACTCTCACTTTTTCGCTTTGAGTTAAGCTCTAGTATAACATTCGTCTGTCGAATGACCTCTTTTCTTGTGATGTTGACAATACTTATCTTTGTCATACTCGAACTTGTGTGAGCCCTTTGGGCTTTCAACTGCATTGACGGTTTTGGATTTACGAGAATCCTTTTTGCCGCTTGAATTCTGCGAACTCGATCGATTCTTTTCTTTTCGATGCTTTTCCCTGAGGGTTGTAGTTTCGTCTTCGAGGCGGGCGAAGCCGAAGCGCGATGTAAAGCGTCGTCAAGAGTTTGTTGTTCGCGGACCGTTATTTCCTCGCAGAACTTGGTTGAATACCACCGTCCGCGCCTCTATGGCTACTTCATCGTTTGGGTTCGCGATTTTGGATTTGATTTCCTTTAATCGATCAATGTACAAACGAAATGTCTCATCGGGTCGTTGAGATACATAGAACAAGTCTGCCTTAGTAGTTTTGAATTCGATATAAACGAAGTACTGTTTGAGGAAAGCCATCATAAACTAAGTGAAATTGTCGATAGATTTTTCCTTCAGCCCGGCAAACCATTCTAAGGAAGAGCCTGTTAAATTCTCAGCTCAGAGTCTGAAGAAGGCATGCTCCCTCTCTTCGTCTGTCAGATATACTCTAGACATCGCTAGTCTAAAGGCTCTTTATATGAGCTTTAGGGTCTGACTTTCCCGAGAATTATGGGTATTTATTTTTCTTAGTTTCTCGCAACCTTGTGAAGGCAATTCTATCAGTAAACAGCGTTTGGCGCGTTTCCTCGATTACTCGATCGATATCAGGTGCTGCGCTGGTCGCCATGTGAACACGCAAACTAAGACTAATAAACTGGGCATTCCTGTTCGATATATTGTTTGAGCATACCTTGTTCGTATGTTGCCAATGGAGCGAAATGCGTCTGCGGTTGAACCGCTGATTGATGCCCCAGATATATTTGATAGTTCAGACCATCAGTCGTTGTTGATATGGGCAATTCAATTCGAGGTAGAGGGAACGGAATCGAGTTTGGCTCAATAAGGGGCCTTGAGCTCGAGGCAAAGGTTGAACCACCTAGCCACCTGGGCCTGTTCTCACCGTTTGGTGGTAGAGGTTGTTGGGAATGTCCTGAAATCTACCGTACTATCTCTAGAAAGTATGATAAGTGTCGAGATCAGACATAAGTCATAAATAATGGGTGATCATGATGACTTGCTAGAGCCCGCTCATGATCTATAAGTTTAGGACTTATTACCAGTATTGTATGATCCCAAAGGGTCACACACCATAGCTAACGGGAAAGTTAAAATGGAATTAATACAGTAAGATGCAAGGCATTTACTGTATTGGCACAGAGAATTGGGCCAGACAAAAGACAGTCTTTTGTCTGATTTGGGCCTTGGGCCCAAAAGCCTAATGAGCCATTAGTTTAATTACTTGGGCCCATATAAGGAAGAGGAAAGGCGCAGGAAGCCCTAACGCTTCTTCTCCTGCGATTTTACAGACCCAGTCTTCCTCTCTCTCTGTTGATTCCGAGCTTGGTCTAGCAGCCTGATCCGTAGCTTGTAAGCGTGTGGATACCTAGGAGGAGCCGGTAATCATCTGCTCTAAGTGATCTCGACATTACCAATCAATCCGCTGCACTCTAAAAGAGGTAATGATCCTGATCTGTTTATGATTCAACTGCAAATCACCTAGATCCTTGTTTATTATGTGCTAGGATGTAACCTGACAATTACACCATGAACACACATAATCCTACAGTGGTATCAGAGCCTAGGTCGTTAGGTTTTTGCTTTTTGAATTGATTTGATAGCGATCAATTATTGAATTAATTGACAAAATTGGTATAATTGGTATGAATCGCTTGTTAGGTTAATCGATTTGCTCGATTGTCATGATCGCAGTGAATCCATTATTGAATTGCTTTGTCCTTTTGTGTTTGTTAATAAACGAATTGGAAAAAGTGAATCGATGTTGAATTGGAGAAACTGACAAAATCGTTTTGTCTCTATGTGTATTGCTGAAACGATGAAGTGTAAAGTCAATGTTCTTGTTGAAATTAATTATCAATCGATTTTGTCAAACGATTTGTTGTTTTGTGATCATAAGGTTGAAAGCGTTTTTTGTCTTATTTGATTAAACAATCGTGTTTGACTTTGTTTTTGTCCATAAGTTAATGTCATGAGACGAATTGAAATGTCAAAAGCAATTATTGAAATTTTGATTGCTTGAATCGATTGTTGATTTACGATTTAAAAAAAAAAATTAAATCAAATTCAAAATTGAATTTGTTATCAATCGATTCATAAGGTTTGTTATGATAGAGAATCTTTTTGGGTCAAATTCAATTATTGGAATAAGGATTCTTTGTATGAATCGATTAATTATTTAATAATTATGGTTCAAGCGGTTAACCCAAATCGCGGTTTGCTGGAAATTATTTAATACAATTGGTATTATTTAATTTCTGGTTAAACCGGATTGAAATTCATAAAATTGAATTTTAACCTAAACCGAAGGCTGGTCTAAGTTTGATTTGGTTGGACCAAATAATTTAGAGCTGGTCTGGTTTAGTAAATGACCGATGGTTTTGATAGTTAATTTGGTCTTGGACCAGAATTAATAAACCGACTCGTTATGTCAAATTATTGGGCCAATTGGAATTCTATGGTCTTGGGCCAAGAATTGGGCCTATAATTTGTGACCCAACCCAAAACTTTAATAAAATATTAAATTAGAAATTTCTATTTTTAGTATGTTTCTAAATTTAGAAAGTTTCTAAAATAAGTAAGTTTCCCAAAATAGTAATCTTCTATTTTTGGAAATAAAACCTAAAATCCTCAAAACCAATATCAAGCTTGGATGTCTTGCCCAATCTTGTCAGCTACTTAACGCTTATTCAATTACAGATATGGCTTACAGTGTGAGGTGTCTGTTTTTGCGTAAGTAAAGTAGTATATAGTCACTAATTTCATTGGGAGTCCCAGACTTTAGTGATTATTTGGCTGTAAGAGATTGGTTTCCTTGACTGGGCCATCGGGAGTCCCGGGCCTTGAGACATCTGGTGAATTGGGCCTTGGGCCCAATCCACAACCGAGAGTTATATGGATATAACTAGCTGTGTGTATGCTTACCAAGTAAAGCTAATTCCGGGTGACGGCCAGTGGCCCACTTTGGATTTAGCTGAACATGGGTCTCGGAATCATTGTATTCCTATGAGGTTAAACAAAGAAATTTTGAATGCAATGCGAGTTTTCTTATAAGTTTTTAAGATTACTCTTTTATGAACTAAATAACTAAAACTCTATTTATCTCTAAATTTCAGTTATGACGAGCACAAACAATCAAAACACTTTCTCGATCCGGTCTGTCCTTGAGATGGACAAACTGAACGGATCAAATTTCTTGACTTGGTCGCGGAACCTGAGGCTAGTCCTCAGGCAAAGAGAAAGGACTATGTCCTTGAGAAAGCTCTCCCCGAGAGGATCGGGTCCAAGGCCTCTCATGCAGTACGTAATGCTTGGAATAAGCATTATGATGATGCGGTAGATGTGCGTGGTCTGATATTGGCTACCATGGACTCAGACTTGCAGAAGCAATATGAGAACATGGAGTCGCCAATAGAGATGATCAGCAGCCTGAAATTGAGATTTCAGGAGCAGGTAAGAGTGGAGAGATACCAGTTGGTTAAATCTCTCACTAGCTGCAAGCTACCAAATGATCATCCAGTAAGTCCTCATGTCAGTAAAATGATGGGTTACATTGATAACCTGAGGAAACTGGATTATCAAGTTAGCCAAGAATTGGCAACTGAGATCATTCTGCAGTCACTGCCGTCAAGCTATGATAAGTTCAGAAGGAACTATATCAACAAAGGCTTAACGAAGACGTTGACTGAACTGCATGATATGCTCAAAACAGTTGAGCCAAACGTGAAGAGTACCCTGTATAATCTCATAATGGAGAAGGGTAGGTTTACTAAACCTAATGCTGACAAGGGTGAAGACAAAGTTGTCCAGATTTTGAATCATGGCAAGCGTGTGTCTTCTGAGCCCGAGTCAGATACATCTTACGTTGGTAAGTGCTGCTACTGTAAAGAGACTGGGCATTGGAAGAGAAATTGCATTAAATTCATGGAAGATTATGAGGAGTTAAAGTCTATGTATGAGACTACTTCCTCAGGTATTCATGTTATTACTTCAAGTTCTACCTTATAGGTATTGGATAGTGGTTGTGGCACTGATATTTGTCATAATATGCAGAGCCTAAACAACAGTAGAACGTTGAAGGAAGGACAAGTGGAACTGCGTGTCTGGAAGGAGCTATGGATGCTGCCTCAACCGTAGGGTTTTCACTTGTAGATGCCTTTGAGGCTTGGTTTTGTATTAAGTAATTGCTACAATGTACCTGCTTTAAGCAGAGTTGTTTTTCATTTTCTTGTGAGAATTTGAATGTTTTTCATTTTGATAAAAGACAAGTTTTGTTCTTTTGATCTTAATGAAATATTAATTGTAGCACCCTATTCAAGGAATGGGTTTTATATCTTAAACCAAAGAGTGCCTAAATGTAACATAAATACCGAATTGGTTTAAATCTGATGAATTAAACCTGATTTTTCTTGGCGTAAATGTTTTGGTCACATAGAGTGAGTCGGATTCAGAAATCCCATAGTTATGGACTTTTGGGCTCATTTGAATGGATATCTTATGAGACTTGAATTCTGCTTACTAGACCAAAAGACAAAGGGCCCATCTTAGCCGAGCTAGAGAAAGGCCCAAAGGCTTATTGGAGATTGAACATACTCATGTATGTGGTCCGATGAGCAGTAATGCCAGAGAAAATTTCCTGTACTTCATTGTCTCTACTGATTACTTCAGTGAGTAAGACTGTGTTCATTTGATGACACACAAGTCGGAATTCTTTGACATGGTCGAAAGAGTTCCAGAATGAGGTATAGAATCTGAGTGACAGAAGTATTAAGACTCTGGATTAGATCACGAGTGAGAATACTTGAGTCATTAATGGTGTGATCATCTGAATGAGTGTGAAGTCGTTTCACAGCTCAATTCTCCTGAAAACCTTGAGGTATTTCTGTGAGAAAGAATCAGATCTTATTAGAAATGATTAAAGATGAGTCACACGAATCTTCCATGATATTCTTTATGAATAACGCTCTAGAAATATCTAAGTTTACGCTAAAATAGTTCCACCAATATCAGTTGAAAGACACCACATTAATGTGGACTGGAAATGATCCAAATTCGTCTTTACTGAGTATTTGTAGTTGTGCTACTTCGCTGGTTGTCCTAGGGAAACCAAGGCTTGTTACTTTTACGTCCATTCCGAAAACGAAGTTAGTTTGTTCGGAATTCTGTTTTCTAAGAGGGAAGTTGCTTTCCAAGAAGAACAGTGGGAGTAAAAGTATAACTCGAAGAAATTCGAGAAATACAGGAGGCTGCTCAACCTGTTGAGGGAGAGCAGCGGATGGATTTACAGATTTCTGTAGAATCTACACCTGTAGAGCCTGAAGTTCGCAGATCTGAATGAATCCGTCACTAATCCGAGAGTGATTTCTCGTGATTAATTGCCATGATCTGATGATCATTGAAAGTGACGAACCTGCGAAATTCACAGAAGCGAAAGTGAGCCCGGACTCCGAAAAATTACACTGTGTGTAAGTTAGCTTCATCGATCCATTCATGGATGGAAGCAAACATATTGGAGTTGGAATCTTCGTTCTGTTGAAGTAGTCAAGGTTTTGACTTGAACAGGAACGAAGTGGAACTGTGCGTTTACTAATAGATAAGTGGGAGCGATGTTGTATTTCTCATAGTGTATGTCGATGACATACTGATTCTCGGAAATAACGTTCCAATGCTGCAGTCGGTAAAGGACTGGCTTGGCAGTTGTTTTTATGATTGACATGGGTAAAGCCACATATGTTCTTGGATTTTGGATCTAAAGATAAAGATCCAAAAGAGCTGGTAGGACAAAGTCAGGATTCTTAAATTGACAAAGTCCTACACGTTTTCAGCATTCCAAGAAGGGTTTTATGCCAATGTCACATGTCATTACGTTAAGCAAGATACAGTGTCCTACGATATCTGCTGAGCTTGAATGCATGGATGAGATTCCATATGCGTCGGCAATTGGATCTATCATGTATGCAATGACACGTACTTGTTTTGATGTTGCTTTAAAGTTAAGCAAGACAAGTAAAGACCAGTCAAATCCAGCAAAGAATCACTGGATAGACGTAATGAATGTCCTCAAGTATTTGGAAAATACTTAGGATAAGTTCTTGATTTACGGAGAAAGTGAGGTGCTACAAGTCGGTAGAGTCTGAAAGGCTAGTTTCCAACAGACAAAGATGATTTCCGGTCACAGTCCGGTTATATCCTGTGTCTGTCTGGCGGTGCAAGGCACTGTTGCTGACTCCATGACTTAAGCTGAACATTTCGCAACTTGGTTAGCGGCGAAAGAGGTTGTTTGGAAAGAAGAGTTCATCACTGAACTTGATGTGATTGCCAGCATAGATGAGGCTAGCTGCACATCAGAGGTCCAAACACCTTGAGGGTAGGTATAACCTATTCCGTGAGATAAATGACAGAGGTGTTAAGTAGATCAGCAAGCTTCAACGAATGAGAACGTTGCTAATCTATTAACGAAGCCACTCCTTAGGCCTAAGCACGAGTCGCGGACTGTAGCTGTAGGATAAGTGAAATTAAGATGTAATCTTAATTTCAGTGGGAGTTTGTAAAGGGCTTTATTTAGTCATTTTGAAAGGTTCATGTGAACATAATATTTTATGTTCATGAAATCTATGATTTCTGGATTATTTTAACTGTGATATAAATAATCGTTCCAAAATGATTCATGTCATTATATATGGGCCATCGAAGTACATGAGTAGACTTGATCCTGAAACCCCATATTTAACGAAATGACATAAATCATAGTGTCCATAGTCGAAGGTTGTTGAAATTGGAACACCAACAACCACTTGAGACTAGATTGTGTTGAGACTTATGACCAAGTTTCGAGGGGTCATAGATGCGCGGCATCAAAGTCGACACATAGGTATATGTAGGGGAGCATATGACCGGACATGGCCCGCTGATGAGAACTCTACAAGATATTAATATATGTGTCATAAGAGGTTCTCATATACGACTATAGAGTATAGTCCTTAGACCTGAGTTCGCATGCATGTGGCTGCACATGGATTGATGCACTTTGATCATTGTCTAACGCTGTTTCGTAACTGGGAGCTATAAGGACCTTGGTTGGGTGTATTATGAAGCGTGTAGTTCATAGTGATGGAACAAGATGGGATTTGTCCCTGCCGTTTAACGGAGGTAATATCTCTAGGCCAATCGGAGACTTGATAGCTGGTAAGAGAGTGGCCACTCCCAAACGGACTTGCCCAAGTCGTTTGCATTGTCAGTATCAAATCTGGTCCGATAAACATGGTCTGGCTATATAAGGATGACACGCATCTTGCCTTATGCCAGATTGAGATATTGAGACAAAAGGATTAGGGAATGTAGGATTCCAGTACAAGTGGGAGATTGTTGGGAATGTCCTGAAATCTACCGTACTATCTCTAGAAAGTATGATAAGTGTCGAGATCAGACATAAGTCATAAATACTGGGTGATCATGATGACTTGCTAGAGCCCGCTCATGATCTATAAGTTTAGGACTTATTACCAGTATTGTATGATCCTAAAGGGTCACACACCATAGCTAACGGGAAAGTTAAAATGGAATTAATACAGTAAGATGCAAGGCATTTACTGTATTTGCACAGAGAATTGGGCCAGACAAAAGACAGTCTTTTGTCTGATTTGGGCCTTGGGCCCAAAAGCCTAATGAGCCATTGCTTTAATTACTTGGGCCCATATAAGGAAGAGGAAAGGCGCAGGAAGCCCTAACGCTTCTTGTCCTGCGATTTTACAGACCCAGTCTTCCTCTCTCTCTGTTGATTCCGAGCTTGGTCTAGCAGCCTGATCCGTAGCTTGTAAGCGTGTGGATACCTAGGAGGAGCCGGTAATCATCTGCTCTAAGTGATCTCGACATTACCAATCAATCCGCTGCACTCTAAAAGAGGTAATGATCCTGATCTGTTTATGATTCAACTGCAAATCACCTAGATCCTTGTTTATTATGTGCTAGGATGTAACCTGACAATTACACCATGAACACACATAATCCTACAGAGGTGGCAGACCAGGAGGCGTCCGTTCCATAGATCCCGTCAGTTTCGGGGTTAGCGAACTCGAACTGAAAGGGATAGGGGTTGCTGTCAAGTCATCGCAGGAGAAAACGCATTATTCGACATTACATCATTGTACCTACAGGCGAGTTCGTGGTGGAGGGCTCAAAGGAGGTCTCCTATCGCCTGAGGGCCGATCCCGCTGGTTCACACTAGCGAGTTCATCGAGACGAGCGTTTACGCATCACTCTTTCTCAGCGAGCTGCGTAGCCAGAGTGCGACTGGCGATGTCTTGAGTTTGGATGCTGGCCTCGTTACTTTGCTTTCAATTCACTAGAAAGTTGAGCATCGAGCGGATTTCGGCCAAGTCGTCCGGGTTCTGCCTCGAGACACCAGGGGTCAGAAGCGAACCAGATTGTTGAGTTCCAGATCCGCTTCGAAGTGTTGGAATGTTATCAGATCTGGTCCAAACCCAGTTCCTAGACATTTCGTTGACCACTGACAAGGTAGTTGTTGGGATCGGACTCGTCGTCGTCGTTTGAGCGACAGAGCCTGTTGGATCTGACGCTGCAGGGTTTAGGAGTGGTTCCACCACCGCGTTGTCAGTCTAACCCGTGCTGCTGTCACTCCGGCAATGTTCTGTGGAATGACGCCGATCGCTTGATCGTGATCGACCGGAGGAGGAGTGAAATTAATTTCGGGTGGAGTAGGATTCATATCGATCTATCGAATCTTGTATTCAATTCTTGAACAGAAAGATCTATGGTTTTCCCCACAGACGGCGCCAAATGTGAGTTCAAGGATTTCACACCAAGGATTTGTATTGTAATGTGGTTTTGGGACTTTAGGAAATGGTATGTAGATTTTCTGTGAATCAAGGATGTTATAAAAGATTGCATGTTGAGATAGAATTTATACAAAGAACATGTCGAATGTATATAAATGAGATCGAATTATTTTAGTCGAAGTGTAAAGCTGGAATGGTGTTCTTCTATCTCTTCTTTGAACGACTTCTCCTTTTTTTTATAGCCTCGATCTCTCCTCGTCCGTTGCGATCTTCTCGTTCGCAAAATCCTCGATGTCCCGAGATTCTCAGAGGTTTATAAAACGGTTGACTACTTGTTCTTTGTTGAACTCAACCTCAGGTGGATATGAATGACAGATCATCCATTCTCGTGATTTGACTTTGTCCATTTATCGTACTTGTTGGGCTTGGTCGAGTTCGTCTATCTTTTGGGATTCCTCTTTTGATAGGCTTCATATGCAGTAATTGGGCCGGTTTTCTAGGTGTGAAATCCAACACCAACATGTGACGACCTCACACTACAGGCATTGATACGTGGACTATGGTAGACAGCCAAGTTCGGCAAAGAGCTCACGGTCCATGAACTAGTCTCTCTCGATGATGCTTTACATCGCACCTCGGAATTTACCATCTTCACAGAGGAAACCACCATCCTAGTAGAAAAGCATCGAAAAGAGAAAATCCAACCGAGCTCGCAAAACGCCAGTGGTCGAAAATATTCTCTCACATCCGGAATCGTTAATGCAGTGGAGAGCCCATAGGGCTTGCGCAAGTTCGAGTTTGACAAAAACAAGTACTGTGAGCATCACAATAAATTAAAAGGTCACTCGATAGCCGAGTGCTACACTCGAGCTAAAATTGAAGCAAAAAAATGAGAGACTGAAAAGAACTAGGAATCTGAGGTCGAGGAAGAAACACTTCTCGACGATAAGGAAACCAAACCGACCAAAGAGTCGAACACTAAAAATCCATCTCAAAACAAAAGAGAGCCATCTAAGGAGGAGGGAACGTCCGATACCTCTCCCCAAGGTTCCTGAAAAAGAGTCGAACTCATTCTCGGCTAACTTAGCCTATGCGGCGTCCCAGAGGGATCAGCTTTTTCACCACCTCCCGCTCCAAGCAAAAACCTTAGCTCACGCATTAACCTCCCTCGTTTTTTTTTTGGGGGGGGGGGGTGTACGGGCTATACCCCCTAAATGACTCGACTTCATATTTGGCGATTCTAAGCTATGCCGAGATTCAGTCAACTCTCAAATCTTTTCAAAGAAGAGTCATAACCCCCCCCCCCCCCCCCCAATACATGACCCATATCACGAAATAACATTCATGAGAGCAAGACACTCGGACTAGACAAAACACATGACGACGACCTACTCTTCTGTCTAGTAGTCAGAGATGTTGAACTCTCTAGAATAATGATCGATATGGGAAATTCGGTTGACGTCCTTTTCTACGATGCTTTGAAAAAGATGGAGTTCGATGATTCCAAGATCGTCGAGGGAGGAACTCCCCTTGTTGGATTCGCCGGTGAAACAACATACTCGTTAGGCTCTGTCTTCACGCCAGTGATAGCTGACAGAGTCCAAAGAATGACAAAGTGTGTCATAGTAGATCGAACGACACCTTATAACACCATCATTGGTCGACCCTGGATATACGACATGAAGGCCGTACCATCCACCTATATTTAGTGCATTAAGTTCCCCATTCTACAAGGAGTGAAAACTGTATGCGGAAGTCAAAAATCTTCCAGAAATTGCTTTATGAACGGGTACAACAGATCATAAGATCTACAACATAGCAAAAACATAGACGATATGTTGGTTAAATCCTCAAAATGCGCAGACCATATCACTCAATTGAAAGAATGCTTCGTCATTCTAAAAAAATACGAGATGAAGCTTAATCCCGCAAAGTGCACCTTTGGTGTTCCATCATGTGAATTCATGGGTTACTTAGTAACCGAAAGGAGGAATTGACGCCAATCCCTAACTGATCACAACATTTCTCTAGATGTCATCTCCGAAAACAACGCGAGAAGTCCGGAGACTGACTGGGAAAATAGCGGCCCTTGACCGTTTCATATATAAGGTCGAATGACAAATTCCTTTCTACTAGCTCCTCAAAGCAAACAAAAAGTTTCTTTAGGACAAGAGGTGCGAAGAAGCGTTCACCCAGATAAAGCCTATTTAAGAAAACCCCCGATAGTGGCCAAACCAGTAGGAGGAGAAACTCTATACCTCTACCTAGCTGTCTCTTTGGCAGCAGGAAGTGGGGTCTTAGTTAGCGAAGAACAAAACGAGCAAAATCCAGTCTACTACGTCAGCAATAATCTGATTGACGTTGAAACGAGATACCCCACGATGGAAAAACTCGCTTGCAGTGTCACCCGATCGTAGTAATACTTCACAACCTTTGAGAACAATCCTCCATAGCCATAAGCCAATAAGGTTGATTGGTGAAGCGGGCTATCGAACTAAGTGAATACGACATAGATTTAACAACTCAAACATGCTAAAAAGCTCAAACATTTGTTGATTTCATAATGGAACTCCCTTACCATCGACCTCGAGCCATCTTCGTCCAAAAGATGTGTTGGAATTGTGTCCAGTAATCTCAGTACTGTCTCTAGAAAGTAAGAGTATGTCAATGATCAGACATAAGTCATATAATACTGGGGGTCATGATGGCTTGCTAGAGTCCGCTCATGATCTATAAGTCTTGGACTTATTGCCTTTATTATATGATCCCATATGGGTCACACGCCTAAGCTAACAGGAAAATGTGTAGGAACGGTTTAGCAGAAGTACGGTAAAAGTGCTAGGCATTTACTGTACTTAGAGAGAATAAATGGGTTTGGCCACTGTGTGTCGATCGATGCACAAGGTGTGTCGATCGACACAGTGCGCGAACGCCTTCGAGTTATTTGGTATTTGGGCCGAATGGCCCAAGAGGAACCGGACGAGTTTTATAAATAAAACTCGAGTCTGTTTTCTTCTGTAACCCTAGCCCCAGCGCCGAAACCTCTCTCTTCCTGCGCCTCCTATCAGCTCGGTCTAGCAGCCGTTTTCTGTGATCGCGTGTGTGAGCCTTTGGAGGATTCATCTCTCGGTGTTTCTCTGATCTCTGACCTGTTCTATCTCCTTCCGCTGCAATTAACAGGTAAAAGGTGAGATCTAATCATTGTTTCTAATCAAGAAGAACCTAGATCTGCATGTTTAGGTTGATATGAATCTAAGAATTGAATCAGGATCAACTAAACAATCCTTCAGTGGTATCAGAGCTATTGGTTCTGGTTTTTCTTGTTTAGATTCAAGTTTAGGATTGTTTTCTTGTTTAAGAAGTGTTTTGAATCAACTACTGATAAGAGAAATCACTTAAGCAACAAGGAATTGAAACCTAAACACATTTGAAATCGCAAAAACCAAACTATATTGATTTGGAATGCGATTTTTCAAAAAGTGAGAATCGGCTGTGATCGCATGGATCGATCGATACGATCGCATGGATCGGTCGACACAATCCGAGAATATCTCGGCCAAACCTGATAACCGTCCGTGCATGCGTGAGATGCACGATCGATGCAGGATTGATGCTTAGAGCATCGACCGATGCGGTTGATGGATCGATCGATGCGGTTGGTTCATCGACCGATATGGTTGGTTTAAGGCTCGGTTTAATGATTTTATTAAAATTATAAACGTCACGGTTTAATAAACAGACTTAATAAATTTATTAAGTTCTGGTTAAACCGGGATAAGAAATCCAAAGTCGTAAATTGGATTTTGTGCCTAAACCAGGATTTTCTAATTTGATTTGGTTGGACCAAATAAATTGAGAAAATCCGGTTTAGTAAATAACCGGTTGACAATTGTGGTCATCGTAGTAATTAAAATTTGGTTAGACCAATTTTAATGAACCAGACCGGTTATGTCATTTAATTGGACAATTGGGTCATGTCTTGGACATGGACAAATTCTTGGGCCTCGGGCCAAGAAGTTAAAACAATTGGGCCAATTATTTGAGTCTTTCTTCAGATTAATTTAAAATTTATTTTATAAAATTATAAAGTCGATTTTAAATTAAAGTTTCCGAAATTTTGAAATTAGAAAGTTTCTTAAAATAGAAGTTTCTAGATTTGCGGGTTTTGGATTTTAAAGAAATTTCTAAAGTTAGAAAGTTTCCAATTTTAGAAAGTTTCCTAAAATAGTAGGTTTCCAAAAATAGAAAGTTTCCCGAAATAGTAATCTTCTATTTTGGGAATAAAATTTTAATAAACCTACGAACCTCAAATAATATCAAGCGTTGGATGTCTTGCCCAGTCTATGTCAGCTGTCGAAGCCCATTCAATTGTATTCATGGCCTTACAGTGTGAGGGTGTCTACTTTTGCGTGGATAAGACGGTTTGTGATTCATAAATGTCATTGGGAGTCCCAGACATTAATGACTACATGACTGTATAGTCTGGTTTTCTTGACTAGGCCATCGGGAGTCCCGGGCCTTGAGACATCAGAGTGGATTGGGCCTCGGGCCCAGATTCACAACCAAGAGTTATATCACGGATATAATTAGCCGACATAGGGCTTACCGATATAAGCTAAGGTTGGGTGATGGCCAGTGGCCCACTTTGATCTTAGTTATATGTGGATCTTGGAATCATTATATTCTATTGAGGGTAACTTATGTTATTGAATATAATGCGTGATTAATCATGTTAAGTATAATACGAGATTAATCATATTGAACATATTAACTAAAATCCTTTTATCTTAATTTTCAGTTACGACTAGCACAAACAATCAAAACACTTTCTCGATCCGGTCTGTCCTTGAGATGGACAAGCTGAACGGATCAAATTTCTTGACTTGGTCGCGGAACCTGAGGCTAGTCCTCAGACAGGAGAGAAAGGACTATGTCCTTGAGAGAGCTCTCCCCGTGAGGATCGGGTCCAATGCTTCTCATGCAGTATATGATGCTTGGAATAAGCATTATAATGATGCGGTAGATGTGCGTGGTCTGATATTGGCTACCATGGACTCAGACTTGCGGAAGCAATATGAGAACATGGAGTCGCCAATAGAGATGATCAGCAGCCTGAAATTGAAATTTTAGGAGCATATAAGAGTGGAGAGATACCAGTTGGTTAAATCTCTCACTAGCTGCAAGCTACCAAATGATCATCCAGTGAGTCCTCATGTCAGTAAAATGATGGGTTACATTGATAACCTGAGGAAACTGGATTATCCAGTTAGCCAAGAATTGGCAACTGAGATCATTCTGCAGTCACTGCCGTCAAGCTATGATAAGTTCAGAAGGAACTATATCAAGAAAGGCTTAACGAAGACGCTGACTGAACTGCATGATATGCTCAAGACAGTTGAGCCAAACGTGAAGAGTACCCTGTACAATCTCATGAATGAGAAGGGTAGGTTTACTAAACCTAATGCTGACAAGGGTGAAGACAAAGTTGTCCAGATTTTGAATCATGGCAAGCGTGTGTCTTCTGAGCCCGAATCAGATACCTCTTACGTTGGTAAGTGCTGCTACTGTAAGGAGACAGGGCATTGGAAGAGAAATTGCATTAAATTCATGGAAGATGATGAGGAGTTGAAGTTGATGTATGAGACTACTTCCTCAGGTATTCATGTTATTACTTCAAGTTCTACCTTAAAGGTATTGGATACTGGTTGTGGCACTGATATTTGTGATAATATGCAGAGCCTAAGCAACAGTAGAACGTTGAAGGAAGGGCAAGTGAAACTACATGTCTGGAAGGAGCTTGGGATGCTGCCTCAGCCGTAGGGTTTTTCACTTATAGATCCCTTTGAGGCTTGGTTTTGTATTAAGTAATTGCTACAATGTACCTGCTTTAAGCAGAGTTGTCTTTCATTTTCCTGTAAGAATTTGAATGTTTTTCATTTTGATAAAAGACAAGTTTTGTTCTTTTGATCTTAATGAAATATTAATTGTAGCACCCTATTCATGGAATGGGTTTTATATCTTAAACCAAAGAGTGCCTAAATGTAACATAAGTACCGAATTGGTTTAAATCTGATGAATTAAACCTGATTTTTCTTGGCATAAAGTCTTGGTCACATAGAGTAAGTCGGATTCAGAAATCCCATAGTCATGGACTGTTGGGCTCATTTGATACGATATCTTATGAGACTTGAATTCTGCTTACTGGACCAAAAGGCAAAGGGCCTATCTTAGCCGAGCTAGAGAAAGGCCCAAAGGCTTATTGGACCTGGAACATACTCATGTATGTGGCCCAATGAGCAGTGATGCCAGAGAAAATTTCCTGTACTTCATTATCTCTACTGATTACTTCAGTGAGTGTGACTGTGTTCATTTGATGAGACACAAGTCGGAATTCTTTGACATGGTCGAAAGAGTTCCAGAATGAAGTATAGGATCTAAATGACAGAAATATTAAGACTCTGGATTAGATCACGAGTGAGAATACTTAAGTCATTGATTGTGTGATTATCTTAATGAGTGTGAAATCGTTTCACAGCTCATTTCTCCTGAAAACCTGAAGGTGTTTCTGTGAGAAAGAATCAGATCTTATTAGAAATGATTAAAGAAGAGTCACACGAATCTTCCATGATATTATTTAAGAATAACGCTCTAAAATATCTAAGTTTACGCTGAAATAGTTCCACAAATATCAGTTGAAAGACACCACGTAAATGTGGATTGGAATCGATCCAAATTCGTCTTTACTGAGTATTTGTAGTTGTACTACTTCGCTGGTTGTCCGAAGGAAACCAAGGCTTGTTATTTTTTACGTCCATTCTGTTTTCTAAGAAGGGAAGTTATTTTCCAAGAAGAACAGTGGGAGTAAAAGTATAACTCGAAGAAATTCGAGAAATACAGGAGGCTGCTCAACCTGTTGAGGGAGAGCAACGGATGGATTTACATATTTCTGTAGAATCTACACCTGTGGAGCCTTGTCCGAAGGAAACCAAGGCTTGTTACTTTTACGTCCATTCTGTTTTCTAAGAAGGGAAGTTATTTTCCAAGAAGAACAGTGGGAGTAAAAGTATAACTCGAAGAAATTCGAGAAATACAGGAGGCTGCTTTACCTATTGAGGGAGAGCAGCGGAAGGATTTACAGATTTCTGTAGAATCTACACCTGTGGAGCCTGAAGTTCGCAGATATGAATGAATCAGTTACTAATCCGAGAGTGATTTCTCGTCATTAGTTGAACCTGATAATCATTGAAAGTTCGCATGATCTGATGATCATTGAAAGCGACGAATCTGCGAAATTCAAAGAAGCGAAAGTGAGCCCGGACTCCGAAAAATTACATTTTATGTAAGTTAGCTTCATCGATCCATTCATGGATGGAAGCAAACATATCGGAGTTGGAATCTTCGTTCTGTTGAAGTAGTCAAGGTTTTGACTTGAACAGGAACGAAGCGGAACTGTGTGTTTACTAATAGATTAGTGGGAGCGATATCGCATTTCTCATATTGTATGTCGATGACATACTGATTCTCGAAAATGACGTCCCAATGCTGCAGTCAGTAAAGGACTGGCTTGGGAGTTGGTTCTAATGATTGACATGAGTAAAACCACGTATGTTCTTGGATTTTGGATCTAAAGATAGAGATCCGAAAGAGCTGGTAAGACAAAGTCAGGATTCTTATCCCGACAAAGTCCTACAGGTTTTCAGCATTCCAAGAAGGGTTTTATGCAAATGTCACATGGCATTACGTTAAGCAAGACACAGTGTCCTACGATAACTGCTGAGCTTAAATGCATGGATAAGATTCCATATGCGTCGGCAATTGGATCTATCATGTATGCCATGAAACGTACTTGTTTGATGTTGCTTTAATGTTAAGCAAGACAAGTAAAGACCAGTCAAATCCAGCAAAGAATCACTGGATTGCCGTAAAGAATGTCCTAAAGTATTTGAGAAATACTTAGGATAAGTTCTTGATTTACGGAGAAAGTGAGGTGCTAAAAGTCGGTAGAGTCTGAAAGGCAAGTTTTCAATAGACAAAGATGATTTCCGATCACAGTCCGGTTATATCTTGTGTCTATCTGGCGGTGCAAGGCACTGTTGCTGACTCCATGACTTAAGCTGAACATTTCGCAGCTTGGGAAGTGGCGAAAGAGGTTGTTTGGAAAGAAGAGTTCGTCACTGAACTTGATGTGATTTCCAGCATAGATGAGACTAGCTGCACATCAGAGGTCCAAACACCTTGAGGATAGGTATAACCTATTCCGTGAGATAAATGACAGAGATGTTAAGTAGATCAGCAAGTTTCAACAAATGAGAACGTTGCTAATCTATTAACGAAGCCACTCCTTAGGCCTAAGCACGAGTCGCGGACTGTTGCTGTAGGATAAGTGAAATTAAGATGTAGTCTTAATTTCAGTGGGAGTTATTAAAGGGCTTTATTTAGTTATTGGATATGTTCTTGAAATAACATTTAAGATGTTTAATGAAATTATTATTTCAAGATTATTTTAACTGTGATGAAATAATCATTCCAAAGTGATATAAACCATTTTATAGGTCATCGAAGTAAATGACTTGATCTTGAGTTATCAAAGTCATTTAGCTTGATCATGAGACCCTATATTTGATAAATGACTTATATCATTATGTCCCTAGTCGAAGGTTGTTGAAATTGGAACACCAACAACCGTGTGAGACTGGATTGGTACGTGACTTATGACAAAGTCTCAGTGTGTCATAGATGCGCGGCATCAAAGTCAGTACATAGGTGTATGTTGGGGAACATACGACCGGACAAGACCCGCTTATAAGAACTCTTCAGGATATTTATATCTGTGTCATAAGAGATTCTTACTACGACTATAGAGTATAGTCCTTAGACCTGAGTTCGCATGCATGTGACTGCACATGGACTAATGCACTTTGATCATTGTCTAACGCTGTCGTTCTGCGATAGTTATAAGGACCTTGTTTGGGTACATTATGAAATGAGTAGTATACAGTGATGGAACAAGACGGAATTTGTCCCTCCAATATAAATGGAGTGAATATCTCTAGGCCAATCGGAGATTTGAATACTGGAAAATGCATGGCCATGCTCAAACGTACTGTCCCGAGTCGTTTGGATTGTCAGTATCGAATCAGAGTCCGATGAACAAGATTAGACTTTATAAGGATGACACCAATCTTGCCTTATGACTAATCGAGATATTGTGACAAAAGGATTATGAATACAGAGATTCCAGTACAAGTGGGAGATTGTTGGAATTGTGTCCAGTAATCTCAGTACTGTCTCTAGAAAGTAAGAGTATGTCAATGATCAGACATAAGTCATATAATACTGGGGGTCATGATGGCTTGCTAGAGTCCGCTCATGATCTATAAGTCTTGGACTTATTGCCTTTATTATATGATCCCATATGGGTCACACGCCTAAGCTAACAGGAAAATGTGTAGGAACGGTTTAGCAGAAGTACGGTAAAAGTGCTAGGCATTTACTGTACTTAGAGAGAATAAATGGGTTTGGCCACTGTGTGTCGATCGATGCACAAGGTGTGTCGATCGACACAGTGCGCGAACGCCTTCGAGTTATTTGGTATTTGGGCCGAATGGCCCAAGAGGAACCGGACGAGTTTTATAAATAAAACTCGAGTCTGTTTTCTTCTGTAACCCTAGCCCCAGCGCCGAAACCTCTCTCTTCCTGCGCCTCCTATCAGCTCGGTCTAGCAGCCGTTTTCTGTGATCGCGTGTGTGAGCCTTTGGAGGATTCATCTCTCGGTGTTTCTCTGATCTCTGACCTGTTCTATCTCCTTCCGCTGCAATTAACAGGTAAAAGGTGAGATCTAATCATTGTTTCTAATCAAGAAGAACCTAGATCTGCATGTTTAGGTTGATATGAATCTAAGAATTGAATCAGGATCAACTAAACAATCCTTCAAGATGGACTTTCCATGTCGATGGCGCATCCACAAAATAAGGATATGGGGTCAGAGTAAAATTGGTGTCTCCAACACGAGAAGTGCTAAAACAATCCTTCGGACTCGACTTCGCTGCATCGTACAATGAAGCAGAGTTTGAGGAACTCATAGCCAGTCTCAGATTCGCAATAGCGATCGGAGCCCGAAAAGTAGACGCTTTCAGTGACTCTCAACTAGTCACAAACCACTTTCATGGCGACTATGAAGCTAAAGACGAACGAATAAAAGTATACTTGTGCGTAGTCCATAGCCTCATCGATCAGATTAATTTCTTTGATCTGATCCGAATCCCGCGAAGTGAGAACACCGTAGCTAATGCCCTCACAGCACTGGCTTCGACCTCTGACCCCAACCTTGAAAATAATCATACCAGTTGAAGGGATCGAAAATCCAAGAATCGACATCGCATTCAAAGCCTTATTCCTAAAAGATGATAATTCCTCTCAACGAGATGATGTCGAATGAACGACCCACGAGGAAGTGCCTAACGCAACAACCAACCCTGACATCATCGATATTGATGACGATATCGATCCAGAAAGGCTATATGTGTAGCCAATGTACCTGACGACCCCATAAAAGCGACCTCAACAGGTCTAACGACAGAGTCCGATACAAAAATGATGGGTCGTTTAGATAAATCCTGATTCAATTCCAGATTCAGATTATCCTAAACATGCGATCTAGGTTCTTCTCAGAATAGAAACAAATGATGATCTCACCTTATACCTGTTATTGCAGCGGAAGAAGATGGTATGTCTGAGATCAGAGAAACACCGAGGGATGAATCCTCCAAAGGTTCACACACGCTTTCACAGGAAACAGCTGCTAGACCACTAGGGGAACTCGGCGCAGAGAGAGAGTTTTCGGCTCAAAAGTTAGGGTTAATCAGTCTGAAACTCGAGTTTTATGACACAAAACTCGTCCTGTTCCGTTTGGGCCATTTGGCCCAAATACCAATTAACTCGTCGATGTTTGCGCACTGCATCGATCGTTGCACCTCATGCATCGATCGATGCACAATGGCTAAACCTTTTATTCTCTCTTAGTACAGTAAATGCCTAGCACTTTTACTGTACTTCTGCTAAACCGTTCCTACACATTTTCCTGTTAGCTTAGGCGTGTGACCCATATGGGATCATATAATAAAGGCAATAAGTCCAAGACTTATAGATCATGAGCGGACTCTAGCAAGCCATCATGACCCCCAGTATTATATGACTTATGTCTGATCTTGACATACTCTTACTTTCTAGAGACAGTACCGAGATTACTGGACACAATTCCAACAATCTCCCACTTGTACTGGAATCTCTGTATTCATAATCCTTTTGTCTCAATATCTCGATTAGTCATAAGGCAAGATTGGTGTCATCCTTATAAAGCCTAATCTTGTTCATCGGACTCTGATTTGATACTGACAATCCAAACGACTCGGGAAAGTCCGTTTGAGCATGGCCATGCGTTTTCCAGTATTCAAATCTCCGATTGGCCTAGAGATATTCACTCCACTTATATTGGAGGGACAAATTCCGTCTTGTTCCATCACTGTAAACTACTCATTTCATAATGCACCCAAACAAGGTCCTTATAGCTATCACAGAACGATAGCGTTAGACAATGATCAAAGTACATCAGTCCTTGTGCAGTCACATGCATGTGAACTCAGGTCTAAGGACTATACTCTATAGTCGTAGTAAGAATCTCTTATGACACAGATATAAATATCCTGAAGAGTTCTTATAGTCGGGTCTTGTCCGGTCGTATGTTCCCAACATACACCTATGTACTGACTTTGATGCCGTGCATCTATGACACACTGAGACTTTGTCATAAGTCACGTACCAATCCAGTCTCACACGGTTGTTGGTGTTCCAGTTTCAACAACCTTCGACTAGGGACATGATGATATAAAACATTTATCAAATATAGGATCTCATGATCAAGCTAAATGACTTCGATGACTCAAGATCAAATCATTTACTTCGATGACCTATAAAATGGTTCATATCATTTTGGAACGATTATTTCATCACAGTTAAAATAATCTTGAAATAATAATTTCATTAAAACATAAATAATGTTTTACAAGAACATATCAAATAACTAAAATAAAGCTCACAAAACTCCCACTCAAATTTAGATTACATTTCAATGTTTCTAATGCCTACAGCTTCAGTCAGGAACTCGAGCTTAGGCCTTGGGAGTGGCTTTGTCAACGGATCAGCGACATTATCATCTGTCGGAACTCGCCTGATCTTGACTTCCTTTCTATTAACGATGTCACGTATCAAGTGATATCTTCTTTGAACATGCTTGGATTTCTGGTGTGATCTTGGTTCCTTTGCCTGAGCTATAGCACCATTGTTGTCACAAAACAGTGCCAGAGGCTCAGCCGCATTTGGTATCACACCTAGTTCCATAATGAACTTTCGTATCCAAACAGCTTCCTTCGCCGCTTCTGAGGCGGCGATATATTCAGCTTCTGTAGTGGAATCAGCAACGGTGTCCTGCTTGGAGCTTCTCCAACTTACTGCACCGCCATTCAGACAAAAGACATAACCGGACTGTGACCGGAAATCATCTGTGTCTGTCTGGAAACTTGCGTCCGTGAATCCACTGACTTTAAGCACATCACTTCCACCGTACACCAAGAATTTATCCTTAGTATGTCTTAGATACTTCAAGATATTCTTTACGGCAATCCAATGGTTTTCACCTGGATTTGACTGGTATCTACTCGTCATGCTCAATGCATAAGCAACATCAGGACGAGTACAGATCATGGCATACATGACAGATCCTATTGCAGATGCATAAGGAATATTCTTCATGCGCTCAAGCTCAGCAGCCGACGTGGGGCTCTGCTTCTTGCTCAGCGTTGTGCCATGTACCATTGGCGTGTAGCCCTTCTTGGAATCTTTCATGCTGAATCTTTGTAGGACTTTGTCAATGTATGAGTCTTGACACAAGCCTATCAGCCTCTTAGGTCTATCCCGATAGATCCTAATTCCAAGAACATATGCGGCTTCACCCATGTCTTTCATGGAAAAACAACTTCCAAGCCAGTCCTTTACTGACTTCAGCATTGGAACGTCGTTTCCGAGAAGCAGTATGTCATCGACATACAGAATAAGAAATACAATCTTGCTCCCACTAGATTTCTTATACACGCATTGTTCTTCTTCGTTTCTGATGAAGTCAAATTGCTTGATCGCTTCATCAAAACGAAGATTCCAGCTCCTCGATGCTTGCTTCAATCCATAAATGGATTTATGAAGCTTGCATACTTTTCCAGCATTCTTTGGATCTATGTAACCATCAGGTTGTGTCATATACACATCCTCTTCTAGAATACCATTCAGGAAGGCGGTTTTCACGTCCATCTGCCAAATTTCATAATCATGAAAAGCTGCAGTTGCTAGTAGAATCCGAATAGATTTCATCATAGCCACTGGTGAATAGGTTTCATCGTAATCCACACCGTGAACTTGTCTGAAACCTTTTGCCACCAACCTGGCTTTATAAATCTGGACATTTCCATCCACGTCAATCTTCTTTTTGAAGATCCATTTGCACTCGATGGCTTTTACACCAGCGGGTAAGTCAACCAACGAAAACACTTGGTTGACCGACATGGAGTCCATTTCGGGATCAGTGGCCTTGCGCCACTTAGAGGAATCTGGGCCCATCATGGCTTGATTGAAGTTCGATGGTTCATCACCATCAATGATCAAAAGATCATGACAGTTAGTCACGAGGAATCCTTGATATCTCTCGGGTTCGTGACGGATCCTCCCGGATCTTCGAACTTCAGGTACTACAGGTTCAGGCTCTACAATTTCTTGTAGGTCCTCCTGCTGCTCATCCTCATTAGGTTGAGCAGTATCCTGTTCATCTTGAATTTCTTCAAGCAGTACCTTACTCCCACTGTCTTTCTTAGAGAGAAACTCCCTCTCAAGAAAGTTACAATCCCGGGCAACAAAGATCTTGTTCTCGGAACGTAGATAGAAGTAATAAGCCTTGGTTTCCCGTGGATAACCAATGAAGTAGCATTTATCAGATTTTGGTGTAAGCTTATCTGAGATTAATCTCTTAACATAGGCTTCACAACCCCAAATTCTTAGATAAGACAGCACTGGAGCTTCTCCAGTCCATAATTCATATGGTGTCTTTGCTACTGCTTTTGATGGCGCTCTGTTTAGAGTGAACACTGCTGTTAGCAGAGCATATCCCCAAAGGGATATTGGAAGGTCTGTGTGACTCATCATAGATCGAACCATATCCAATAAGGTCCGATTTCTCCTCTCAGACACACCATTCCATTGAGGTGTTCCTGGAGGAGTGAGTTGGGATACGATCCCACACTCTCTCAGATGATCACTGAATTCTTGGCTTAAGTATTCTCCTCCTCGGTCGGACCGAAGAGCCTTAATGCTTTTGCCAAGTTGGTTCTGTACTTCATTTTGGAATTCTCTGAACTTCTCAAAAGATTCAGACTTATGTTTCATCAAATAAACATATCCATACCTACTGAAATCATCAGTAAAGGTAATGAAGTACTGATAGTTTCCTCTTGCATTTGTGGACATTGGGCCACACACATCAGTGTGTATCAGGCCCAATAAGTCACTGGCCCTCTCGTTAGGTTTATTAAAGGGGGCCCGTGTCATTTTGCCCATCATGCAGGATTCGCATTTCTCACATGACTCAAAGTCAAATGAGCCAAGAAGTCCATTCGAATGGAGCCTCTTGATGCGTTTCTCGCTGATGTGCCCTAAACGACAATGCCATAGAAACGTTCGGTTTTCCTCATTAGGTTTAAACCGTTTTGTATTAATGTTATAAATTGGCGCGGATTGATCGAGTATGTAAAGCCCATTCGTAAGAGGGGCAGAACCATAGAACAAATTGTTGCGATTGAAGGAACATAATTTATTCTTAACTGAAAAATCATAACCTTCCAAATCCAACAAAGAAATTGAAATAATATTTCTGCTTATAGCAGGTACAAAATAACAATTATTCAGTTCTAAAATCAATCCCGAAGGTAAAGACAACAAGTATGTGCCTACAGCTAGTGCTGAAACTTTCGCTCCATTCCCAACTCGTAGCTCCACTTGTCCTTGCTTTAGCCTTCTACTGTTGCTGAGTGCCTGCATATTAGTACAAATATGAGCCCCACAACCAGTATCCATGACCCATGAGGTATTATCAGAAGTAGTTGTATTAACTTCTATAACAAAAATACCTGATGAAGAAGTCTCGAAAGTCTTCTTCTTTAATTCCTTTAGACCTTCCTGGAATTTCTTACAATCTCTTCTCCAATGCCCCAGTTCTTTGCAGAACCTGCACATGTCAGTTGGCCCAGCCTTGGACTTGGGCTTGGGCTTTGGCGTGTCCTTGTCCGCGACATGGACAGCCTTGGCCGCTCCCTTATCCTTAGCAGAGGATTTCTTAAACCCTTTGCCCTTTTGCACCATAAGCACATTGGGGTCCTTGGCGGTTTTCCTCAAGTTGGGCTCTGCAGTCTTGAGCATTCCGGGAAGCTCAGGTAGTGTCTTACTCAAGCCATGCATGTTAAAGTTCAGAATGAACTGATCATAGCTTGCAGGTAAAGACTGCAGAATGATGTCGCAGGCAAGTTCCTGGCTGATTGGGCAGTCGAGTTTCTGAAGATGATCGAGATAACCCATCATCTTCAAGACATGAGGACTCACTGCCGCATTCGCAGCCAACTTACAGTCCAAGAGGTTCTTAACTGTCTGGAACCTCTCGGTCCTAGCCTGCTCCTGAAAAAGCGATTTCAGGCTTGCCATTATCTCGATGGGAGACAATACACTTTCGAACTGCTTTTGCAGCTCAGGAGTCATTGTCACCAACATCAGGCAATAAACATCATTTTCATCTGACGAATGCTTTTCCCAAGCATTGTGCAGAGTCCTGGCAGCATTGGCAAGAGGCCTCTCGGGGAGGGGATCTCGAAGGACATAATCCTTCTTCTCCTGCTTGAGGACCAGCCTCAAGTTCCTTGACCATGTCAGGAAGTTCGTTCCAGTCAGCTTCTCCTTCTCGAGAACAGACCGGATCGAGAATGTGTTTTGTGTGCTTGTAGTAGTCATATCTGAAATATATAAATAAAAAGGTTATTAGTTATTATGTTCAAAATGACTAATCTCGTATTATTAAAATAATATGATATGATTAATCACGCATTATATTCAATAACCTAAGTTACCCTCAATAGAATATAATGATTCCAAGATCCACATATAACTAAGATTAAAGTGGGCCACTGGCCGTCACCCAACCTTAGCTTATATCGGTAAGCCCTATATCGGCTAATTATATCCGTGATATAACTCTTGGTTGTGAATCTGGGCCCGAGGCCCAATCCACTCTGATGTCTCAAGGCCCGGGACTCCCGATGGCCTAGTCAAGAAAACCAGACTATACAGTCATGTAATCATTAATGTCTGGGACTCCCAATGACATTTATGAATCACAAACCGTCTTACCCACGCAAAAGCAGACATCCTCACACTGTAAGGCCATGAATGCAATTGAATGGGCTTTGACAGCTGACATAGCCTGGACAAGACATCCAACGCTTGATATTATTTGAGGTTCGTAGGTTTATTAAA
This sequence comes from Orychophragmus violaceus, assembly GCA_030180135.1. Classification (NCBI taxonomy): domain Eukaryota; kingdom Viridiplantae; phylum Streptophyta; class Magnoliopsida; order Brassicales; family Brassicaceae; genus Orychophragmus; species Orychophragmus violaceus. The sequence continues at coordinate 81,722,762 of CM058237.1, forward strand.
ATCATTCCCAAAATAGAAGATTACTATTTCGGGAAACTTTCTATTTTTGGAAACCTACTATTTTGGAAACTTTCTAAAATTGGAAACTTTCTAAAAACGGAAACTTTCTAACTTTAGAAATTTCTTAAAATCCAAAACCCGCAAATTCAGAAAATTCTATTTTAAGAAACTTTCTAATTTCAAAATTTCGAAACTTTAATTTAAAAACGACTTTATAATTTTATAAAATAGATTTTAAATTAATCTGAAGAAAGACTCAATTAACTGGCCCAATTGTTTTAACTTCTTGGCCCGAGGCCCAAGAATTTGTCCATGTCCAAGACATGACCCAATTGTCCAATTAATTGACATAACCGGTCTGGTTCATTAAAACTGGTCTAACCAAGTTTTAATTACTACGACGACCACAATTGTCAACCGGTTATTTACTAAACCGGAATTTCTCAATTTATTTGGTCCAACCAAATCAAATTAGAAATTCCTGGTTTAGGCACTAAATCCAATATTTCTTTCGACATTGGATTTCTTATCCCGGTTTAACCAGACTTAATAAAATTATTAAATCTGTTTATTAAACCGAGACGTTTAATTTTTTTAATTAAATTAAACCGAGCCGAAACCCTAACCGCATCGATCGATGCTCACAGCATCGATCCTGCAACGATCGTTCATCGATCCTGCATCGATCGATGCTCTCACGTGTGCACGAAACGGTTATTAGGTTTGGCCGAGAGATTCTCGTGAGATCCATGCGATCGCGGTCAATCTCTCGCGACTGCAACGATCGATCCTTGCATTGCATCGATCGATGCAATGCGATCTCAGTCGATGCAAAATCAGTTTAGATCACATACCAAATCAATATAGTTTGGTCATGCGATTTTCAAACAGTTTGTTTAGGATTCAATTCTTGTTTCTTAAGTGTTTTAATCTTATCAGTAGATTGATTCAAAAACACCTCTTTAAACAATCCTAAACATGAATCTAAACAAGAAAAACCAGAACCTATGCTCTGATACCACTGATGGGTCGTTTAGATAAATCCTGATTCAATTCCAGATTCAGATTATCCTAAACATGCGATCTAGGTTCTTCTCAGAATAGAAACAAATGATGATCTCACCTTATACCTGTTATTGCAGCGGAAGAAGATGGTATGTCTGAGATCAGAGAAACACCGAGGGATGAATCCTCCAAAGGTTCACACACGCTTTCACAGGAAACAGCTGCTAGACCACTAGGGGAACTCGGCGCAGAGAGAGAGTTTTCGGCTCAAAAGTTAGGGTTAATCAGTCTGAAACTCGAGTTTTATGACACAAAACTCGTCCTGTTCCGTTTGGGCCATTTGGCCCAAATACCAATTAACTCGTCGATGTTTGCGCACTGCATCGATCGTTGCACCTCATGCATCGATCGATGCACAATGGCTAAACCTTTTATTCTCTCTTAGTACAGTAAATGCCTAGCACTTTTACTGTACTTCTGCTAAACCGTTCCTACACATTTTCCTGTTAGCTTAGGCGTGTGACCCATATGGGATCATATAATAAAGGCAATAAGTCCAAGACTTATAGATCATGAGCGGACTCTAGCAAGCCATCATGACCCCCAGTATTATATGACTTATGTCTGATCTTGACATACTCTTACTTTCTAGAGACAGTACCGAGATTACTGGACACAATTCCAACAAAAAAAAGATAGGAGATCTCCTATCATCTGATACCTCATTGATGGCGAAGTCCCCCCCCCCCCTCTCCGATAGGTGGGCTACTGGATAACTCAAAGCACAAAGTACGAGGTATTATGTAATAGAAGGAAAGCTTTTTAAATGAAGTCTTTCCAGACTATACCTCAAATGCCTTAACGGCGAACAAACTCAAATTATAATGACCCAAGCCCACGAAGGATCCTATGGAATTCATTCCGAAGGACGATCTCTGGCCATACGAATCAAACGACAAGGCTTCTTTTGACCAACGATGGCTGCCGAGTGCGATTTTTTTCGGCAAAATGCGATAAGTGCCAGAGTCACGCTCCGATAATCTACCAACCCTCATAGAAACACTCTTTTATCTCCTCATTGTATCCTTTTATGCGATGGGGAATGAATATAGTAGGACCCCTATTTGCGTTCGGAAAGAAAAAAATCGAGGCACTTATTGGTCATGACGGAATACTTAACCAAATGGATCAAATTCGAGTCTTACCAAAAAATAAAAGACGTCCACGTAAAGGAGTTCGTCTGGCGAAAAATAATATGTCGCAACAAACTCCCTCATGAGATCGTCACTGGTGACGGACCCCAGTTCATATTGAGCATATACCAAAAGTTATATAGAACTTGGAACATCAATCTGACCTATTTGACACCTCGTTATCCTTAAGGAAATGGATTGGCCGAGGCTCGATGAGTGCAAGTCAAACTAGAGAGACGAGCTCCAAACTGTAGTCTGGGACTATAGAACTACTCCTCGAAAATCAACAGAGGAAACAATCTTTCTCTCTTTCATACGGCATCGAGGCTCTAGTTGCAGCTGAAATCCTCGTGTCTAGCATTTGCCAAAAAGAATGCCCACAACACGAGGAATTGAACAACCAATGATAACTGGCGATCTCGACCTCGTCGATGAACGTAGGAACCTCGCACTCGCTCGAATCTAGAACTACCACAAGCAGAAGCTCGCTACTACGACTCCCGGATTAAAACCCGACTATTTCAACTTTCAAGTAGGCGAACTTGTCTTGCGGAACGTGTTCGACCATAAAAAGGAAGAACACGCTGGAAAGTTAGGGGAAATGAAAAGGTCCCTACTAGGTCACCAACATCGTCCGGGACGAGGTCTACCGACTCAAGTCAGTAGAAAACCAAAAGCATGAGCTGCGACCTTGGAATATCATAAACCTCAAAAATTATATTCACAGAAAATGCTTCGACTATAATCGAACTACGTAAAGGCTTGATCCCTTAAAAGGATACGTAGGCAGCTCGACTTCGAGCATTGCCGCCCCCTCCAAACGCACATCGCATGTGCAATATACGACCTGGACATGGTAAGGTTCGCTATCACCTAGTCAACAGACTTGAAATAGCTTCGACACACTTAAGGTTTTGGTAGAGCTCATGGTCGACTATATTCGTCAATATCATTTTGTACAAAAATATTTGCTTCTACTTAATAAAATTTTATGTTATTTGCTAACGATCCCAAAATAGCGATCTCTAACGTTCCCGAATAGCGATCTCTAAAGATCCCGAAATAGCGATCTTAAACGATCCAAAAATGCGATCTCAAATGATCCCAAAACAGCGATCTCTAATTGATCCTTAATAGGGCAACCTCGAAGAAAAAATCCAATCTCAAACTTGATTGAATGAATTTATAAGTTACGGATGCTCGGCCTCAAACATCTTGTTAGTGGCCTTATTGAGCTTGTGCTTCAGGTCCTCCTCCGCATTTTCGAGGTGCATAATGCGGGCCTTCTGCTCCAAATACTCAGCAAGCTTTGCCTTCAGGACAACCTCCCGAGCCTTAGCAGCCTGAACGCCAAGGTTGAGCTCTGCAGCCTCGTCTTAGCTTCCTCGAGCTCGCTGGCTCGGGGGACATCCTGTAGATGAGGCTCAATAAGGGACGTCTACTTTTTCGTGCCCTCGAGCGACTGTGGAAATCAAATCAGTTCGTCACAATAACAAACTATACCAAAAAGGGGAAATCTAAAATAGGTAAAGAATGCCTTAGGATAAATTTTACCTTCCCCCTGCGCCACCATAATTTCGATGTAGGCCTCTTCGTTGATCATGCCGCGGATGGCCGGAAGCTGAATATCTGCGGGCTTGAAGTGCCTAAGAAAGTAGGCTACACCTTCAGGGTCATGGGCGATGAAACAATCCTTCCGGTGCTTGAAGCACCAATTAAAATATCTGCTCCCAACTGACCCCGAAGAAGCCTGCCTCTTCTCGAGCGCTTGACCCCCTTTCTGCGAGTTCACTTCCGCTTTGGGCCATAGAGGCTTCGGATTTGGAGGTCGAGATCCACCTCGGTTCTGGCCATTAGAACCTTTGGAACCGTTGGAATGGAAGCTGACATAAACCAGATCCTAAGACTGGGTCAGAGCCACCTCTTTTTTGGATGGGAGGACCTCATTCGTCTTAGAGACTTCATCAGTTCTTGGGGTTGATGGCAGAGGAGTTCGCCCTAGAGCAAAAAGCAGGGTGTCGGCCAGCTCGCTGGACTTCACCTTTTCCTCAACATCGACCGGATCCTTTCCATGTCATCGAGAGCGCGTCCTTCGTGACACTTTCTCATTTGGTGGAGTACTAACTACCGATCTGCTAACCGAAACTGTTCGACCTAGATACGAACAACCAAAAGCTGATTTATACTATCTTTTTAAAAAAACTAGATCACCAAAAGGTTGGGACATTGAACTCATACTTTTTATGGTGTACTCCACGATACGAAGAGGACCTGCAACACGGGCTGACGTATCTTGAGGAACTGGCGGGATTTGGGTTCCTCGAGAGAGCTGCGAATGATTTTGAGGAGGTCTTTGGAGCTGAGAACCAAGGGCAGCTCGTATCCGCTCTAGGGTAAACTAATCCCAATCAGTTCTATATCTTCTCAATCGTGCAAACAAGTTCTCCGTCTCAGAGTCTAGGGGCAACAAGTAAGGAGTATATGCTAAAAAGAGAGGAGAACGTGCGAAGAGGTCAATTTAGTTCGAGAAAATAAATTTTATCGAACTAAAAAACCCCTATATCTAACCGACGCTGACTGCCAATCGTGTCGGGATGACTGAGAAGTCAAAGACTCCTACGGACGCTTTATCCACTTTAATGAAAAATATTCATTCTGGCCAAGTGTCCCGTGAAGAGATTTCCTCCAAAATCTTCAGGTGGCGAGGAGAAAGATAATACATTCCCAGGGAGTTGACGTTGTACTTGACTTGGCACAGCGTCAAGAGTTGCTCAACGCCAAATTCGATACCCTCCTCGGCAGCTCGGACTCCGCGCCCGTTGATGTAGCGAACAAAGTTGAGGCACATATGAGGAGACGCAAGATGGGGTTGTGCCAGAACCCACGAGACGAGGAAGTGGGAAGAAAATCCCGCACTTTTCGAAGTAGTTGGAGGAGGACCAATAATAACCGGGCCGGACCTTCTCTGGAGATTCTGATTCATTCGGTAGAACCATCTCCATGTCCGCCGGAATACATCATTTCTCCAGGAGTTTCAATAGATGACGCAGAGTCAGAGTCGATGCACGGTGAATACCTTAAGGCTCCAACAATGAACTACTACCTATCGTTCTTCTCTTAGGAGCCATCGAAAGGAGATTTTGGAAGGAGAAAAAATGAATGTTTTATAGGGAGAGAAAATTCTAAAACCTACAAAAATTCTAAGAGCAGAAGGAAGACTGAAAAAAGAAAATAAAGAAGGGAGGAGATGGAGGTTACCTGGCTAAGTAGTGCACCGATTAGTGGGAAACGTGAAGGCCATAACCTCCCCTTTTAAAGAAATTTAATGAAACTCTCCTCGAGATCTTAGGGATTCTCAACATCCCAAAATCTTAACCGTCTATTTTTAATTTGAGATAAGCATTGCTTGTCAAATCGATTTGTCAGCTAGCTCGAGAAACTAAGGATCTCTCGTTTCCCATCAACTCAGCCGTCGATTCAAACTGATAATTACGAATAAACGATGCAAGATCTGGCAATATCTCCGCGAATCGAAGTCGATAAGATATCGAATCTCAGCCGTTCGTGTACATACCAGACCAACGGACGACGTCTCGATCGTAATCATTACCCCATGAGGATCGAGGTCCACACACTAAGAGTGGAGGAAATTCTTGTGATCTCACATCCTGACCGTTCATCTACAGATCAGATTAACGATGGAGATTGGGTAATCATTGTTCAAGAAAATGGCGCGCAGCGTCCAGAGGTTCACCGCCCATCAGCCTTAATTCAACGAACTGATGGGATGTGATGCTATTGTTGGTGCTGAATTTCACACGAGAAATTAGGCCCACGAAACAATGGATCCGGCCCACAGTTTAGGCCCATTATGTCATGACTTAATTGGGCCCAGCATCCTGGATATCTGTTAAGGACCAGATCATACTAGAGAAGAAAGAGATCGACATCGAGCAAATACGATCGCCTTCGTCGAGAATAAGTCATCGACAGTTCGAACTGATTCCTCGAATCACTGAAGTGGATAGATCGTCGGTAACGGAGATCCACAGGAAAATCGGAACAAGAAAGGAGAATTCGAAGTATAAAAGAAGAAGAAGACCATCGAAGATAGATCATCTGGAAATCATCCGACTAAACACTTCGACTAAATATATTCAGTCTCATCTTTTTGTATACATTCGATCCGATTGTATAAGTTCTATCTCGACATTTAATTTTAAATACATCATTAATTTATAAGAAAACTATATTATTTCTATCTAAAGTCCAAATCCACGATCATACAAATTGCGGTGTGAATCTTCGAACTCACACAACGCATAATATTTTTTTTTTGTTCAAGTCAAATAACGCATATATCTTACCTTGGGTCCGAATGAGGTGCGGTTTCGTTAGCGTTTTTCTATTTTAATATTTAAATAATTATTATTTAATTTAAAATATCCAGAGTTATTATAAAAACGCTAACAAATTCTAGATGTGTGCGTTATTTGACTTAAGTGACAAAAACAAAAAAAAAACAAAAAAAAAACAAAAAAAAAACAAAAAATCTCTGTGTTGGTATGTGCGTTTTTCTGAGAAAATACTCCTTTTTAGATTTATTTTCTTTAATGGTAACACTTGTAAAATTTTATCTCTGGTATTAGGAAACCGTCTTGTGCCGCATTCGCCACACATTACCTTAAATTGTTTTATTTAATTTAAAATATCCAGATTTATATTTAAAAATTATATATTTTAATTTAACTAATATACATAACTCTATACTCTATAGGAGTAGAAAAAATGTCTGAAGATCCGAACCAATTCCGATTCGAAAAAATGGTACTGAACCGAACTCGAAATCAAAAAAAATATCAAACAACTCCTAGATTCCTATATCCGAAAAAACAAACCGAATCCGAACCAATCCAGAATACAATTAGATGTTTAAAAATATTGATTATATTTATTTAATTTAAAATAACTCAATTATTTATTATTACAATTATAAACCTGAAATTAGTTATTTTATACCAGAATTTCAAACCGAAATGTCAGAAATAACTAAATTTAACCGAATTATCCAACTCTCCTCAAGATTTAACCAAAATCTAGCCAAAACCGAAAATTTATGTTCGATTCGTCAATATTAAAAATGAACTACTCGAAAACTGAAGCAAAATAATTTTTTTTCCCGGTTGAATACAACACATATTTTGGTTATCAATTTGGTTTGGTTAAACCGAACTGTTCGGTTAAACCGAACCGATGGTTAAATTATCGGTTATTTGTGTCTTTAAACTTTAAATTGATTTATGCCAGTTTTAAGTAGGATATACCGAATTATTAAAACAAAAAATAAAATTACAGAATCGAATCGACTCGAAGTAACCGAATAAACTTAAAATTTAACTAAACTAACCGAATGTATCCAAAATAAAGCAAAACTAATCAAAATTCTTTCTAAAAAATCGCAATTATCCCGCAAATTATTTTTCACCAATTAATATACAATCCACACCGTTTATTATTTACAAACCGCACTTGTCCCGCAATCCATATGTACCGCAGTTGAAATGTACCGCACTTTAAAACCGCTTTTCCTGCACAGTTAAATACATTCTCTCTATCCAGACCATATAAATTCTGAACTGGAATAATAATAATAATAATAATAATAATAATAATAATAATAATAATAATAATAATAATAATAATAATAATAATAATAATAATAATCGAGAACCCTAACGCTAATGAAAAAAAAATTCTGTCTTTTTCTCTGATTATAAAATTACACTTACACAAAAGCACACATAGCAGTTTGTCCTTTTATAATTATACAAGTGGACTTCACCCTCACGAACACGCGGGGTTCTTGTCTGGTTTGGATGTTTCTTACTTGTAGTGTCGTCTTGACCAATCTCCAACACGTCTTTCATACATTTTATTTTGTGTCTGTTTTGGCGGGTTGTCTTAAAATGTTTTGATCTCAAGTCAATGTTTCTTCTGGTTAGTCGCTCATGTTTTTAATTTTGTAGTTGTCACATAAGTACATATTCGTCATACCTACGGTTCAATAGTGTGGATGGTCGCAGTATTCTGTAATGGCCACAACATTGACGACATGTGTGTATAATATTGCAGCGTAGTCAGCAAAGTACTACAAGAATTAGGGACGATTGCGTGGGTTTAATTGTATCAGAAAAGTAATTGATGTTAGTTAAAATTACTTATTAATAAGTGATAGCAATTTTATTGATTTACTTCAGTTAAAGTAATTGATGCCTATAAAAAAAAATATATGTCGTTTATAACGAAACGATGCTTTAAAATACAGATTGGCATCACTTACAAAAAGCAAAACAAATAAAAATATTTGTTTCAATTATTTAATTGATACAATTATTTAAGTGATACAAAATGTATTGTGAAACACAAATCAATAAGAAATAACTCTTCTTATTAAACTCTCTCTCAAGGTGAAAATAACTCAAAACCTTGTGTTCTCAATCTCACAAAACTCTTAAGGTTTACCACAACTTTGGCAACTCTTATATAGAGATTAGAATAACTAGAAAACCCTAGATTAGATAACTCCTAATCTTAATGGAAAATATCCTTATTGTATATTTAGATAACTCCTAAATATACTTAACTTGATTCTCAAGTTATCTCAAGCTTACATCAACATTCTCCCCCTTAAGCTTGAACTTGTCTTCCTCCATCTCTTGAACCCCAACAAGATCTCTCATCTCTTTAAATCTGATTCGCCCAAGTGCCTTGGTTAGAATATCAGCCTTTTGTTCAATACCCGGAACATGTTCAACCTCAACTTGTTCATCTTCAACACATTCCCGTATAAAATGATACCTAGTGTGAATTTGTTTACTCCGGCCATGGAAAACTGGATTCTTGGTGAGAGCAATCGCAGATTTATTATCAATCCGTATTATAACCTTCCCGTTTGTCTCACCAATGATTTCTCTTTTGAGATCTTGAAGCCAAATTGCTTGCTTGGCAGCCTCTGTTGCTGCCATAAACTCAGCTTCACATGATGATAATGCAACTATCTCTTGCTTTTGAGAGCACCACGTAATTGGACAACCTTCGAAGTAGAAGATATGCCCGGTTATACTCTTTCCATCGTCTATATCAACGTTATAAGAGCTGTCGCTATAACCCACCAAACCTTCTTTATTTGACTGCTTGAAGTGAAGACCAAACGAAACTGTCCCGCGTAGGTATCTTAGTACTTGTTTCAATGCCGCTCCATGGGATTCTTTAGGATTTTGCATGTACCTGCTCAAGACACCCACACTATAAGCTAAGTCTGGCCGTGTGTGCAGTAAGTACCTAAGACAGCCAATGGTCCTTCTGTAATCCTTCTCTTCGATCGCTTTCTCCTTGTCTGACTTTGATAACTTCAGGTTCATGTCCATCGGTATATGTGACGAGTTGCAGCTATCCATTCCTGTTTCACTCAATATCTTGCGTGCATATCTAGCTTGACACAAGTCTATCCTATTTTCTCGTTGGTGTACTTCAATACCGAGATAGAACGTAAGCTTTCCGAGATCACTCATCTCGAACATGGTTGCCATTTCCTTTTTAAATTCTTTGATCGATCCCAGCGAGGTTCCCGTCACAAGTAGGTCATCAACATATACTGCTACGATGAGAATTCGATTTCTATCACTCCTCTGATAAAGGGATGGCTCTTTTGTGCATCTCTTGAACCTTAGTTCCTTCAATATCTTGTTGAGTTTAGCATTCCAAGCCCTCGGAGCTTGCTTTAATCCATAGAGTGCTTTCTTTAGTTTATAAACCTTTTGTTCACCTCCTGTGACTTCGAAACCTTTAGGTTGACATACATAAACTTCTTCCTTTAACTCTCCATGTAAGAATGCTGTTTTGACATCAAGATGATGTATTTCCCAATTCCTTGAGGCTGCTAGAGCAATAATAAGACGGATAGTCTCCATACGAGCAACTGGAGCGAAAACTTCATCATAATCAATTCCATGCTTTTGGACATACCCTTTTGCCACTAATCGTGCTTTGTGCTTGTTGATGCTTCCATCTGCATTATGCTTAATCTTAAAGATCCACTTTAAGCCTATTGGTTTAATTCCCAAAGGAAGGTCAACTAGATTCCAAGTCTTGTTTTTCTCAATAGAAGAGAGTTCATCTTTACAAGCCTCTATCCATATCTTGTGTTCTTTAGCCTCGGTAAAACTCCATGGTTCTTCATTGATACATATCAAAAGCCTTTCACATTCAGCAAACATGATATAATCATTCATCCAAGCAGGTTGCCTTGTGGGTCTCGTTGATCTTCTAAGTGGATTGGCGTTATCAGTGTTATTCTCTTCTTCCTCACTTTCCTCTTCACTATTGTCTTCTTCCCCTGAAGAATTGTTGTCATTCCCAGCTTCTCCCATAGTCTCCTCTGGTTCCGGAATGACATTCTCGTCATTGTTTGTCTCATTATTTCCGGATTCTCCCGCAATAATGAATGTTCCAGAGTATTTTGTATGTCTTTCTTCTTTGTCATTCCAAAACCAACTTTTGTTCTCATCAAAGATTACGTCGCGAGATACACAAATCTTTTTGGTTGTAGGATCAAGAAGTCGATATGCCTTTGAACCAGGTTCTGTGCCTAAATGAACCAAGGTTTTTGATTTGTCATCAAGCTTCTTTCTTCCTACTGTCTCGGTTCTCACATAACTCAGACACCCAAAAACTCTAAGGTGTTCAATGTTAGGCCTCTTTCCTTTGAGCATCTCATAGGGAGTTTTATTAATCAATGATCTAGTCCCGATTCTGTTGATTAAATAGGTTGAGTGTCTCACAGCTTCTCCCCATAAGTAGTTAGGTAAATCCATATGTTTCAATATGCTTCGAGTCATCTCCATGAGTGTCCTGTTGCGTCTTTCTACCACACCGTTTTGCTGTGGGGAATATGGTGCGGTTAGATGTCTCCTAATTCCGTTTTCATCACAAAATTTCTGGAACTCATGAGATACAAACTCACCACCTCTGTCTGTTCTAAACGTTTTAACCTCAGCTCCAGTTTCTTGTTCAGCAAGTTTCTTGAACGATTTGAATTTTTCAAAGGCTTCGTTCTTCTCTTTCAAAAGAACAATCCACATGTACCTTGAGTAATCATCGATAATGACAAATACATACCTCTTGTGAGCTGGAGTTGTTGGTGTAATGGGACCACATAAATCTCCATGAATGAGTTCAAGAGCTTTAGAAGCTCGGTATGAGGAAGACTGTGGAAAGGATTATTGTGCTTGTTTGCCAAGTAAGCAAGATGAGCATTTCCTTTTCTCAACTGCGATGTGTGGTATACCAGTTACAAGCTCCTTGTTGATCATTATCCTCATTGTTTCAACATTGATGTGACCCAATCGTGCGTGCCATCTAGTTGATTCTGAAGAAGAAACCAACTGTAAACATTTGAGGTTCTCGGTTTCAAGAAGAACTTTGTATAACCGATTCTTTGACCTGCTTGTCTCAATCATCAGACCACCAAAACGATCATAGATCATCAGCCTATTCCCCTTCATTCGTACCTCACAACCTGCTTCGGTAGCTTGACCCAAGCTAACAATATTGCTTTTGAGATCCGGTATGTAATATACATTCTTTAACACCTTCTTTTCTCCGTTTTCGAGTATGAAACGTATTGATCCTTTGCCTTGTATACTAATACGCGAATCATCACTAAATCTCACCATTCCTGTGACTGTATCATCTATGTTTATGAAGAATTCTCGATTCCCACTCATGTGATTACTAGCACCATTGTCGAGATACCACACGTTCTTTGTATCTAGCTCAGCTTCGAACATACTTGGCTTTACCTTCTTTTCATTAAGATAAACAACTTCGTGGACCATTAGTTCTTCCGCTTCATGCGTTTCATCCTCTGTTTTCTTCTCTAGAGCTTCTTGCAACTTTAACAATCTATCTGGGCAATCTGACGCATAATGTCCTAGTTTGTCGCAACGATAACATGTTATATTTGTGGCATCTCTTTCTCTGTCTTGTCCTGACCTGTTATTATAACGGCCACGACCTCTTCCTCTGTATCGACCCCCTCGTCCTCTTCCTCTACTTCCACCGTTTCTCTCCTGAAAGTTACTTTGTGAGTCTGAAGTTGCATACATCAACTTGTCTTGTTCCTCAGTCGGCTCCTCTTCCTCTTCACAGATTCTTTCCTCATACGCCTTGAGTCTCCCAACAATATCCTCAAAACTTGTACTGTTTAGATCAAGCACTTTCTCAAGAGCAGCGACAATGTGGATGTATTTCTTTCGTGGTAAACTCTTCAGAAATTTCTTTACAAGTTTTGTTTCATCAATAGTTTCTCCAAGTGATGCAGATTTTGAAGAAATTTCTGAAAGTTTACCTACAAAGGCATCAATGGTATCGGTCTCCTTCATCTTGATACGATCAAATTCGGCCATCAATGTTTGTAATCTAGCTTCTTTCACTCTATCAGCTCCAACATGTCGTGCTTTAATTGCATCCCAAATAGCTCTAGATGTATCGAGGTCTCCAACTTGTAAAATCAGAGTCTCTGGAATTGATTGAAACAATAGAGCGATAGCCATATTGTTTTTTTCTTCATCCTTCGTCCCTGGCTCAATTGTTTCCCAAACTTTGTTGACTTTAAGAGCAACCTTCATTCGTATTGACCAGACGGTGTAGTTTGTGGAATTTAGCATTGGACACTTGATGGAAGAGGGTCCAATCTCTTTGGATTTGATCTCAAAGACCTTCTCTTTGTCATCGTCTCCCATGATGACTTTTAAGGTTTTGTCGTGGGTGTGCGTGAAACTTTTCTCACACGGGTCTCTAAGTTTGAACCGAAGGAATATGAATTCCTTTAGGCTCTGATACCAATTATTGTGAGACACAAATCAATAAGAAATAACTCTTCTTATTAAACTCTCTCTCAAGGTGAAAATAACTCAAAACCTTGTGTTCTCAATCTCACAAAACTCTTAAGGTTTACCACAACTTTGGCAACTCTTATATAGAGATTAGAATAACTAGAAAACCCTAGATTAGATAACTCCTAATCTTAATGGAAAATATCCTTATTGTATATTTAGATAACTCCTAAATATACTTAACTTGATTCTCAAGTTATCTCAAGCTTACATCAACAAAATGTTCTAATTTCTTCTTTTTTAAAGCTCAATCCCAGGAAGCCCATATACCTTCTCCTTCATCTTCCTGCAACAAATGAAAGCTTCGAAATAGAGAAATATGTTCGGGAAAATCCATGCTTTCTTTCTGATCAAATCAATACTGTTTTCTTCAACCCAGAATTGGTTGGCATGTGAGGGCAATTTCCGATGGTCGGAAGGTCCACCAATTTTAAGATGTGGAACTTCGATTGAGAGAAAGCGACAAAGTCAGCTTATGTTTTTTTTGAAGATTTTGTGAAGAGCAATGAGCATCAATCTACCATGGCAGACATGCATCTTACTCTCTCTCACTTATTACTGAATATTTCAGTCTTAGATTTCTAATCTAGATTTGAACTACCAAACCAGAAAATTAGTTTATGTAATTGCAGTCGTATATGTTATACTCAAATTTGGACCAATCTTGTTAACAAACCGTTGAATCTACATTGAATTTTATTTTTGTAAATTTGATTTATGCTTCCTTTAATTAGAACAGGGCTATGAATTTTTATTATATAACACTTACCAAATCAATATATGTAAATTCACTACAAGAAAACTGTCAGATAGCAAGGCATAGCTATATATTTCCGTAGCTATTTTTTGAAGCTACGGATAATTACGGAGTAGCTACAACTAGAAGAAAAAAAAATCCGTAGCTATTTCGTAGCTATCCGTAGCTATATAGCTACAAAATAAATTTGTAGATGTTCGTAGCAAAATAGCTAGGGATAGCTACAACAAGTTCGTGGAAACATATAGATATGAATATCTACGACAAAAACGCGAAAATATAGCCACAACATATTTTCGTAGCTAATCATAACTATATCTAAGGAATATTTTAATATATATGGTATAACTACGAATAAAGTCGTAGCTATTCAAAATCCGAAACCCTAAACAAACTCTAAAACTCTAATTAACAACATTTCAATTAGTATAACATATCTAAAACTAATATTCAGCACTTATAAAATAAAAATATTTTCTAAAACTATTATTTTTAAACATTAACTTATAACCCTAAACACAACCCTCTAAACCTTATATCATAAACCATAGTAATACTCTAAACCTTATTCTTTATCATAAAATATAAATTTTAAATCTAAAATTTAATTATATATACATAAAACTAATATTTAAACCATTTAAATATATACTTAACATAAAATTATTTTAAAACTATTTTAAAACAATAATGAATTAAAAGGCTAATGAAATTTCTTGAAATTTTTAAAAGTTTTATCTATTATATTTTTAAATTTAACAATTTTTATTAGCAATTTCTATTAGTTTTAAATTAATTTTTTTATTATTATATATTAAATATACTTAAAAACATTCTATTGGCTAGTTGCTGCATCACGCGGATCACAAGCCTAAGCCGTTGATTAAAACATATCAACAGTTCAGATTGTTTTTCATCAAACACGCGGATTAGTTTTTGAGCCGTTAGATCTCACCATAACAAATCCGGACCATTAATTCATTTAACCTATTTTTTCTTCCTTAAGTGACAAAAAAAAATTATCCTTCATCTCTTGCAATTCGTTACGCCTAGAATATCTCACCCCAATATTTTCTCTATCTCACTCGTCGTCGCAGGCTTCGCCGTCGGCAAGCTCTTACCCTTCTTCTTCTTCCCTCTCCTCTGATATGCCCACAAAAAGCCACAAAAAAGTAAAACGAAAAGATAAAAAAATCCGCTTAGCTTTGTTTGATTTGACCTTCCGCTTAATTTTCTTTCTTCTTCCGATTCTAGGGTCTTCGATTTGGTTTTAGTCTAATAACGAGAGGGGAGGGAAGAGTAATTGAAAACCCCAAAAAAGATAAAAAGTTTCAAAATTCCAAAAAGAGAATGGCAAAGGTTCAACTTCAGAGTCAGACTGCGAATGGCTCGAATGCGGCTATCACCTCTGCGGCGACTCCAGCAGCGGGAGCAGCGGCGACCCATTTTGGCACGACCTAGCTTTATATTGGGGATCTGGATTTCAATGTGACTGGTTTGCAGCTTTTCGATGCGTTTAGCCAAATGGGGCAAGTGGTCTCGGTTCGAGTCTGCAGAGGTTTTGGTGGTGGGAGAAGATGAACCAATTGATATTATACCAAAAGAGTTCGTTGTACCGTCGTTAGATCTCGCATCTCTCGTCGTCGGAGCCTCCGTGTAGCGAAAAAGCAGGTCGCAGCCAAGATCAGAGCCACTGTACTTGTCACAGGTCGCGGCGAAGACGAAGTAGCAGATCGACCAGAGCCTGCTCACGATTACTTTTTTTTTGTATTTTTGTATTTTATTTTATGCTTAATTATTATTTTATGATTAAGTATTTCTTTATACCAGATTTTATATTAGGCAATTCTAATTAATGGCAAAAAAGCTTACCTCATCAAAAATGGCATTACGCGCCGAAAAGCAGAAAATTAGGATTTCATTAAACGGTAAAAAATGAAAATGCCCCTCTGAAATTTCGGGGGTAAAGACCTAATTTTTCATTTCACTCTTTTCCATCGATCCACTTCTCTGACTCCAAATCGCCTCATCGCATCCGAATTGAGTCTCCGATCGCCTCTCCTAATCTCTGAATCGCCTCATCGCATCCGAATTGAATCTACGACCGCCTCTCCTAATCTCCTAATCTCCTCAGGTTAAATCAGGATCGCGTCTCCGTCGCCTCAGGTTAAATCAGAATCGCCTCAGGCTTAAGATTTGTATCGATTGGAAACACTAAATTTTGAGTATTCTCCCTGATCGGTTTTGGATATTGTTGTATAGTTGCTGTATTGTTGTTGTTGATGTCTCATTGTAACAAGCGATATCAAAACTATTGATTTTTAAACTGCATATTATCGTTTAGGACGCTAGCTTTTTACAAAATTCGGCTTTTTCTGGAATGAACCAACTGATGTTGCTTGTTCAGCTATTCATCTATGTTTACTGTCAAGTTGCGAATTGTTTTACCAGTTGCTAGATTAAGTTGTTTCTAGATGTATGTTGAGCATAGTAGTACAATTTAACAATGTCTTGCTTTACTGACATGAACTGGCTGAACATTGTTGTAGTGTAAACCCCCTTGCTACTTACACTTATTGCTGTATTGTTGTCGTTGATGTCTCATTGTAACAAGAGATATCAAAAATATTGATTTTTAAACTGCAGATTATCGTTTAGGACGCTAGCTTTTTTCAAAATTGGGCTTCTTCTGGAATGAACCAGCTGATGTTGCTTGTTCAACTAGTCATCTGTGTTTTAGTGTCAAGTTGCGAATTGTTTTACCAGTTGTTAGATTAAGTTGTTTCTAGATGTATGTTGAGCATAGTAGTACAACTTGTATAGAAATTGTTGTATAGTGTATGATGATAAGCGATGTATGATCTGTGATAAGCGATGTATAGTTGCTGTATAGTTGGTGATAAGCGATGTATATATTTTTTTAAAGATGACAGATTCTCAATACAAGATCACCCTCCCTACATTGCTGCATCGATTTGGATGTGAGCCAAGTGAAGCTGTTTCAATAAACAAACCCAAATATGAGTACTACAATAATGAAGTGGGTAGTATTCTCTTAGAATCAGAGATGAAACGTATCCATAATACTTTTATGGGACGAATTCTACAGCTTCATCAAAGAAATCTACACTTCTCATCAAAGATAGTGCATGTGTTTCTCAGCAGATTTCTCATCACTGTCAAGAAGAATGAGGTAGTCTTTCTTTCTGTCTGTCTTTCTTTTATTTTCTGTTTGTTTGATTATGTCTGTCTTTCTTTTAACATGTGTGTTTATATTACAGATTTGGTGTCATTTTGGAGCTCAACCGCTCAGATTCTCTATTAGAGAATTCCATATGGTAACTGGGCTCAAATGTGAAAGCAATACAGAAGCAAGTAGCATGACAGAAGAAGACTCATTTGGTTGGAATTTTCTGAATGGTGGACACACTTTGGAAGACTTACTTGATCGGCTACGATTTACAGAAACAGAAAAAGAGGATGAGAGAGTCTTCCTGGCAATGCTCCTACTAATTGAAAGCATATTTCTAGGTATGTTTGGAAAACATAATTACCCAATGGAGAATGTGGAGAGAGCTAAGGACATCAACACTCTCTTGGAATATCCTTGGGGAAGGGATGCCTATAAGTTGCTTCTAAAATCAATACAAAGGGCGATAGAAAAGAACATCAAGAAAGTTAAGTATGAGCTTCAAGGATATCCATTGGCATTGCATCTGTGGATTTTGGAATCTGTTCCAAACCTTCAAGCAGCTTTCAGCAGTAGAATCCCAAGAAATCTTCAAGCAACAGGACCTTGTTACCTTTGTGAGAAATACACATTGACATCCAGTCCAACTATATAACAAGTCTTGAGTTTTGAATCCTTAAATGAGGTAAGTTTTTATTTATTTCATTTTATGCTCTTCTGTTTATACATTCAGTTTATCTAAAAAAGTTTGCCTTTGTTTTGTAGCTAAGGGTTATATGTATATTGCCAGCAATTGAAAATCATCCAGAAAATGAAGGTCTATGGATGATAGCGATGATCCAAATCTAGAGTCAATTGCAGACCTATCAAAGAATGGCTATAGATTTACAAAGACAGACTGGGAATATGGGTGTCTTGACTTTGTAGATGCAATGGAAACGGCTCATAATGCCACATACAAATTTGTCAATGCTCAACCATCTTCATCCTCAGGTGTATCAATCCTTGATCAGCTACAAAATGTTCAGAAGATGATGGAAGATGGGTTCCAAAAGATTAGCACCCGGTTCACATCCCTGGAGAATGACTTGAAGAGAGTCAAAGATGACATGAAGGGACTCAAAGATGAGATTAAGGGAGTCAAAGAGAAACTTCATACTCGGAATGTAAGATGGATTAAAGTATTTCGTTTTAGGAAGCATTCTTTCTGTTTTAGGTGTTGGAATTGTGTCCAGTAATCTCGGTACTGTCTCTAGAAAGTAAGAGTATGTCAATGATCAGACATAAGTCATATAATACTGGGGGTCATGATGGCTTGCTAGAGTCCGCTCATGATCTATAAGTCTTGGACTTATTGCCTCTATTATATGATCCCATATGGGTCACACGCCTAAGGTAACAGGAAAATGTGTAGGAATGGCTTAGCAGAAGTACGGTAAAAGTGCCAGGCATTTACTGTACTTAGAGAGAATAAAAGGTTTTAGCCACTGTGTGTCGATCGATGCACATGATGTGTCGATCGACACAGTGCGCGAATGGCCAAATGGCCCAAGAGGAACCGGACGAGTTTTATAAATAAAAACTCGAGTCTGTTTTCTTCTAAAACCCTAACCGAGCCGCCAACTCTCTCTCTACTGTGACGCCTCCTCAGCTTGGTCTAGCAGCCGCTCTTCCTGCTTGGTGTGCGTGTGTGAACCTTTGGAGGATCCATCCCTTGGTGGCTCTCTGATCTCTGACCATACCATCCCTTTCCGCTGCATAAACAGGTATAAGGTGAGATCATCACTTGTTTCTATTCTAGAGAACCTAGATCCGCATGTTTAGGATAATCTGAATCAGAGAATTGAATCAGGATTCATCTAAACATTCCTTCAGTGGTATCAGAGCTATTGGTTCTGGTTTTTCTTGTTTAGATTCAAGTTTAGGATTGTTTTCTTGTTTAAGAAGTGTTTTGAATCAACTACTGATAAGAGAAATCACTTAAGCAACAAGGAATTGAAACCTAAACACACTTGAAATCGCAAATCCAAGCTATATTGATTTGGAATGCGATTTTCATAAAGAAGTATCGGCTGTGATCGCATGGATCGATCGATACGATCGCATGGATCGGTCGATACAACCGCTAGAGATCGACTGCAATCGCATGGATCGATCGAACGATCGCATGGATTTCGCATATCTCGGCCAAGCCTGCTCACGCGTGAACGCATCGATCGATGCTGAGAGCATCGACCGATGCGATTGATGAATCGATCGATGCGGTTGATGAATCGATCGATGCGGTTGGTTCATCGATCGATACGGTTGGGTTTAAGGCTCGGTTTAAAATTTTGATTAAAAATCAAACGTCTCGGTTTAATAAACAGATTTAATAATTTTATTAAATTCTGGTTAAACCGGGATAAGAAATCCAAAGTCGAAATATTGGATTTTGTGCCTAAACCAGGATTTTCTAATTTGATTTGGTTGGACCAAATAAATTGAGAAAATCCGGTTTAGTAAATAACCGGTTGACAATTGTGGTCATCGTAGTAATTAATTTTGGTTAAGACCAATTTTAATGAACCAGACCGGTTATGTCATTTAATTGGACAATTGGGTCATGTAAAGGATATGGACCAATTCTTGGGCCTCGGGCCAAGAAGTTAAAACAATTGGGCCAATTATTTGAGTCTTTCTTCAGATTAATTTAAAATTTATTTTATAAAATTATAAAGTCGATTTTAAATTAAAGTTTCCGAAATTTTGAAATTAGAAAGGTTCTTAAAATAGAAGTTTCTAGATTTGCGGGTTTTGGATTTTAAAGAAATTTCTAAAGTTAGAAAGTTTCCAATTTTAGAAAGTTTCCTAAAATAGTAGGTTTCCAAAAATAGATAGTTTCCCGAAATAGTAATCTTCTATTTTGGGAATGAATTTTAATAAACCTACAAACCTCAAATAATATCAAGCGTTGGATGTCTTGTCCATTCTATGTCAGCTGTCGAAGCCCATTCAATTGTATTCATGGCCTTACAGTGTGAGGGTGTCTACTTTTGCGTGGATAAGACGGTTTGTGATTCATAAATGTCATTGGGAGTCCCAGACATTAATGATTACATGACTGTATAGTCTGGTTTTCTTGACTAGGCCATCGGGAGTCCCGGGCCTTGAGACATCAGAGTGGATTGGGCCTCGGGCCCAGATTCACAACCAAGAGTTATATCACGGATATAATTAGCCGACAAAGGGCTTACCGATATAAGCTAAGGTTGGGTGACGGCCAGTGGCCCACTTTGATCTTAGTTATATGTGGATCTTGGAATCATTATATTCTATTGAGGGTAACTTATGTTATTGAATATAATGCGTGATTAATCATATTAAATTTAATACGAGATTAATCATATTGAACATATTAACTAAAATCCTTTTATCTTAATTTTCAGTTATGACTAGCACAAACAATCAAAACACTTTCTCGATCCGGTCTGTCCTTAAGATGGACAAGCTGAACGGATCAAATTTCTTGACTTGGTCGCGGAACCTGAGGCTAGTCCTCAGACAGGAGAGAAAGGACTATGTTTCTCATGCAGTATATGATGCTTGGAATAAGCATTATAATGATGCGGTAGATGTGCGTGGTCTGATATTGGCTACCATGGACTCAGACTTGCGGAAGCAATATGAGAACATGGAGTCGCCAATAGAGATGATCAGCAGCCTGAAATTGAAATTTCAGGAGCAGATAAGGGTGGAGAGATACCAGTTGGTTAAGTCTCTCACTAGATGCAAGCTACCAAATGATCATCCAGTGAGTCCTCATGTCAGTAAAATGATGGGTTACATTGATAACCTGAGGAAACTGGATTATCCAGTTAGCCAAGAATTGGCAACTGAGATCATACTACAGTCACTGCCGTCAAGCTATGATAAGTTCAGAAGGAACTATATCAAGAAAGGCTTAACGAAGACGCTGACTGAACTGCATGATATGCTCAAGACAGTTGAGCCAAACGTGAAGAGTACCCTGTACAATCTCATGAATGAGAAGGGTAGGTTTACTAAACCTAATGCTGACAAGGGTGAAGACAAAGTTGTCCAGATTTTGAATCATGGCAAGCGTGTGTCTTCTGAGCCCGAGTCAGATACCTCTTACGTTGGTAAGTGCTGCTACTGTAAGGAGACAGGGCATTGGAAGAGAAATTGCATTAAATTCATGGAAGATGATGAGGAGTTGAAGTTGATGTATGAGACTACTTCCTCAGGTATTCATGTTATTACTTCAAGTTCTACCTTAAAGGTATTGGATACTGGTTGTGGCACTGATATTTGTGATAATATGCAGAGCCTAAGCAACAGTAGAACGTTGAAGGAAGGAGCTTTGGATGCTGCCTCAGCCGTAGGGTTTTTCACTTATAGATCCCTTTGAGGCTTGTTTTTGCATTAAGTAATTGCTACAATGTACCTGCTTTAAGCAGAGTTGTCTTTCATTTTCTTGTAAGAATTTGAATGTTTTTCATTTTGATAAAAGACAAGTTTTGTTCTTTTGATCTTAATGAAATATTAATTGTAGCACCCTATTCATGGAATGGGTTTTATATCTTAAACCATAGAGTGCCTAAATGTAACATAAATACCGAATTGGTTTAAATCTGATGAATTAAACCTGATTTTTCTTGGCATAAAATCTTGGTCACATAGAGTAAGTCGGATTCAGAAATCCCATAGTCATGGACTGTTGGGCTCATTTGATAAAATATCTTATGAGACTTGAATTCTGTTTACTAGACCAAAAGGTAAAGGGCCTATCTTAGCCGAGCTAGAGAAAGGCCCAAAGGCTTATTGGACCTGGAACATACTCATGTATGTGGCCCAATGAGCAGTAATGCCAGAGAAAATCTCCTGTACTTCATTGTCTCTACTGATTACTTCAGTGAGTGTGACTGTGTTCATTTGATGAGACACAAGTCGGAATTCTTTGACATGGTCGAAAGAGTTCCAGAATGAAGTATAGGATCTGAATGACAAAAGTATTAAGACTCTGGATTAAATCACGAGTGAGAATACTTAAGTCATTGATTGTGTGATCATCTGAATGAGTGTGAAATCGTTTCACAGCTCATTTCTCCTGAAAACCTGAAGGTTTTTCTCTGAGAAAGAATCAGATCTTATTAGAAATGATTAAAGATGAGTCACACGAATCTTCCATGATATTATTTAAGAATAACGCTCTAGAAATATCTAAGTTTACGCTGAAAATGTTCCACCAATATCAGTTGAAAGACACCACGTAAATGTGGATTGGAATCGATCCAAATTCGTCTTTACTGAATATTTGTAGTTGAGCTACTTCGCTGGTTGTCCTAGGGAAACCAAGGCTTGTTACTTTTACGACCATTCTGTTTTCTAAGAAGGGAAGTTATTTTCCAAGAAGAACAGTGGGAGTAAAAGTATAACTCGAAGAAATTCGAGAAATACAGGAGGCTGCTCAACCTGTTGAGGGAGAGCAACGGATGGATTTACAGATTTCTGTAGAATCTACACCTGTGGAGCCTGAAGTTCGCAGATATGAATGAATCAGTTACTAATCAGAGAGTGATTTCTCGTCATTAGTTGAACCTGATAATCATTGAAATCTGCACCTAGGGAAACCAAGGCTTGTTATTTTTACGACCATTCTGTTTTCTAAGAAGGGAAGTTATTTTCCAAGAAGAACAGTGGGAGTAAAAGTATAACTCGAAGAAATTCGAGAAATACAGGAGGCTGCTCAACCTGTTGAGGGAGAGCAACGGATGGATTTACAGATTTCTGTAGAATCTACACCTGTGGAGCCTGAAGTTCGCAGATATGAATGAATCAGTTACTGATCAGAGAGTGATTTCTCGTCATTAGTTGAACCTGATAATCATTGAAAGTTCGCATGATCTGATGATCATTGAGAGCGACGAATCTGCGAAATTCAAAGAAGCGAAAGTGAGCCCGGACTCCGAAAATTACACTATGTGTAAGATTAGCTTCATTGATCCATTCATGGATGGAAGCAAAAATATCGGAGTTGGAATCTTCGTTCTGTTGAAGTAGTCAAGGTTTTGACTTGAACAGGAACGAAGCGGAACTATGTGTTTACTAATAGATTAGTGGGAGCGATATTGCATTTCTCATATTGTATGTCGATCACATACTGATTCTCGGAAAAGACGTCCCAATGCTGCAGTCGGTTAAGGACTGGCTTGGGAGTTGGTTCTAATGATTGACATGGGTAAAGCCACGTATGTTTTTGGATTTTGGATCTAAAGATAGAGATCCGAAAGAGCTGGTAGGACAAAGTCAGGATTCTTATCCCGACAAAGTCCTACACGTTTTCAGCATTCCAAGAAGGGTTTTATGCCAATGTCACATGGCATTACGTTAAGCAAGACACAGTGTCCTACGATAACTGCTGAGCTTAAATGCATGGATAAGATTCCATATGCGTCGGCAATTGGATCTATCATGTATGCCATGAAACGTACTTGTTTGATGTTGCTTTAATGTTAAGCAAGACAAGTAAAGACCAGTCAAATCCAGCAAAGAATCACTGGATTGCCGTAAAGAATGTCCTAAAGTATTTGAGAAATACTTAGGATAAGCTCTTGATTTACGGAGAAAGTGAGGTGCTACAAGTCGGTAGAGTCTGAAAGGCAAGTTTCCAATAGACAAAGATGATTTCCGATCACAGTCCGGTTATATCTTGTGTCTATCTGGCGGTGCAAGGCACTGTTGCTGACTCCATGACTTAAGCTGAACATTTCGCAGCTTGGGAAGTGGCGAAAGAGGTTGTTTGGAAAGAAGAGTTCGTCACTGAACTTGATGTGATTTCCAGCATAGATGAGACTAGCTGCACATCAGAGGTCCAAACACCTTGAGGATAGGTATAACCTATTCCGTGAGATAAATGACAGAGATGTTAAGTAGATCAGCAAGTTTCAACGAATGAGAACGTTGCTAATCTATTAACGAAGCCACTCCTTAGGCCTAAGCACGAGTCGCGGACTGTTGCTGTAGGATAAGTGAAATTAAGATGTAGTCTTAATTTCAGTGGGAGTTATTAAAGGGCTTTATTTAGTTATTGGATATGTTCTTGAAATAACATTCTTATGTTTAATGAAATTATTATTTCAAGATTATTTTAACTGTGATGAAATAATCGTTCCAAAGTGATATAAACCATTTTATAGGTCATCGAAGTAAGTGACTTGATCTTGAGTCATCAAAGTCATTTAGCTTGATCATGAGACCCTATATTTGATAGATGGATTATATCATCCTGTCCCTAGTCGAAGGTTGTTGAAATTGGAACACCAACAACCGTGAGAGACTGGATTGATATGTGACTTATGACAAAGTCTCAGTGTGTCATAGATGCGCGGCATCAAAGTCAATACATAGGTGTATGTTGGGAACATACGACCGGACAAGACCCGATTATGAGAACTCTTCAGGATATTTATATCTGTGTCATAAGAGATTCTCACTACGACTATAGAGTATAGTCCTTAGACCTGAGTTCGCATGCATGTGACTGCACATGGACTGATGCACTTTGATCATTGTCTAACGCTGTCGTTCTGCGATAGTTATAAGGACCTTGTTTGGGTACATTATGAAATGAGTAGTTTACAGTGATGGAATAAGACGGAATTTGTCCCTCCAATATAAATGGAGTGAATATCTCTAGGCCAATCGGAGATTTGAATACTGGAAAATGCATGGCCATGCTCAAACGGACTGTCCCGAGTCGTTTGGATTGTCAGTATCGAATCAGAGTCCGATGAACAAGATTAGGCTTTATAAGGATGACACCAATCTTGCCTTATGACTAATCGAGATATTGTGACAAAAGGATTATGAATACAGAGATTCCAGTACAAGTGGGAGATTGTTGGAATTGTGTCCAGTAATCTCGGTACTGTCTCTAGAAAGTAAGAGTATGTCAATGATCAGACATAAGTCATATAATACTGGGGGTCATGATGGCTTGCTAGAGTCCGCTCATGATCTATAAGTCTTGGACTTATTGCCTCTATTATATGATCCCATATGGGTCACACGCCTAAGCTAACAGGAAAATGTGTAGGAATGGCTTAGCAGAAGTACGGTAAAAGTGCCAGGCATTTACTGTACTTAGAGAGAATAAAAGGTTTTAGCCACTGTGTGTCGATCGATGCACATGATGTGTCGATCGACACAGTGCGCGAATGGCCAAATGGCCCAAGAGGAACCGGACGAGTTTTATAAATAAAAACTCGAGTCTGTTTTCTTCTAAAACCCTAACCGAGCCGCCAACTCTCTCTCTACTGCGACGCCTCCTCAGCTTGGTCTAGCAGCCGCTCTTCCTGCTTGGTGTGCGTGTGTGAACCTTTGGAGGATCCATCCCTTGGTGGCTCTCTGATCTCTGACCATACCATCCCTTTCCGCTGCATAAACAGGTATAAGGTGAGATCATCACTTGTTTCTATTCTAGAGAACCTAGATCCGCATGTTTAGGATAATCTGAATCAGAGAATTGAATCAGGATTCATCTAAACATTCCTTCATTAGGAATCCCTTCCTAACTTTTGATTTTTTTACAGGACAATACAAACGAGTGGATCTTTCTTCCAGGTCACCACCAATTCAGGATAATAATCAACATACGGAGTGTAATGAGAATGTAAGCTGAATTAAAGTATTTCGTTTAATGAAGCATTCTTTCTGTTTCAGGAATCCCTTCCTAACTTTTGTTTTTTTTTCTAGGACAATACAAACCCAGTGGATATTTCTTCCAAGTCACCACATATTCAGACGTATTTTGAAGATACTGAGTTTAGTGAGAATGTAAGGAAACTCTTCAAAATTGTATGTAAAATTCAGACATAAGATGAATTCATGTATTTCATTTTATGTAACATTCTGTCTTTTTAAGGAAGCTCTTCCTAACTTTTTTTTTTCCAGGATAATACAAACCGAGTGGATCTCTCTCCCAGGTCAACACCAACTGAGATTTATTATCAAGATCCTGACTCACAGCTACCCACTAAAATTATGTCTCGTAATGGTACACAAAAGGTAACACCTTCCCTTTGAAACAATATTACATATACATGAATCAAATTTTGTGTTGACAGGCTGTTAATGTTTTCCTAATGTTTTGTAAGGAAAAAATTGATAAAGATCTGGTCGATGATCCAGATATTACCAAGTCATCAACTCTGGAAAAATATCATGCTGAAATATTAAATGTTGAGGTAAACAATTTACATGTTCATGAAGGAGATCTAAAATCTAGAAATTTACATGTTTTCATAATGTTTGTGATGAATAGATTGAAAAAAGCTGGTGGATGAACCAGATGGTTCCAAGTCTCCCACTCTGGAAAAAGCTCAAGATAAAACATTAGAAGATGGCAGATTGATATAGGGAATTTGGAGGATCCGGCTGGTAACAAATCTCTTGTTCTGGATGCTGAATCATTAGATGATGAGGTAAGAATTTTTGTTTATTTTGTTAGTTCGGCAATAAAATAATATACACTATTAACATTTTAATGGAAGTTTTTCTTATGTTTTGTAATGGACAGACTTATACAGATTCTTAGGACAAACTTGTAAATAAGCTTTGTATCAAGTCTCCTACGCAGGTAACATATATACATATTCAGGAAGCAGTACCAAATTTATTAAAAATATGGTGAAAGTGTCTTCTTGATAAAAAATATTATATAGTTTTTGACGCAGAATTCTACACAGACTCTGACGAGGAGTACTACACAGCCTCTAACGCAGAACACCACACAGCCTCTAACGCAGAACACCACACAACCTCTAACACAGACTCTTACGCCAAATACTACACAGCCTACACAACCTCTGTCGAAGGAAGAGGGGGTAAGAATTTTGGCACTTAGTTTTTTTTTCTTCTTCTCTATTTAGTAAATATTCACTAATAAACTATTAATACGAATATCTTCATATGGTTTTAATGGACAGATTGGTAAATAGCCTTTGGATAAGACAACTTTGACAAAATCTCCACCATTGCAAAGAAATGAGAATGTCGTAAGTAGTCACTTGTCACTTTTAATTTAAGAGTGAATATAATCCTTATGTTTTGTTTATGAATGTCTTCCTTATGTTTCATAATGGACAGAGTGATATGATAGGTCAAGAATTATCCCTATTCTAACTGCAAGTGCACAGTGATACAGATGTAGTATTTAGGGTATCAAATCCACAAGGACTCCGGTCACACGATAGATTATGAGTAGTTCGAGTTCAGCTAAGCGAAATAGATTTTAGAACAGTAAACAGAATAGTAGTAAATAAGCGAGATGAAGTGGATGTAAGCGATTAACGAAGGCGTCAGGTTTCGGGAAGTTCTCAGGATATCAGGAAATCAGATTAACAACAATCAAGATTCAATCTATAACGTTCTTGAACTAGAATCACATAAGTAAAACTAACCAGCTTTCACTGCAATAATTATCTATGTCTAATAACCTATCAGACCAACTTTCGTTGCAAATTCTAGAGTTCTAAACATGCATTAATTCCAAGTTCGTTCGTTCACAATTTCTCTAAACCAAATTTCTTTGTGAATAGATTAATTGCTCACCTAAATCAGATCTAGCTAATTAACCAACTTTCGTTGTGTAAATCAACCTAATATCAGTAATCTAAATGGCCAGTTCAGATTAAGCATTAAGAACAGTTTTAGATGAAGAACTAGATGATGAATCCTAATTAATCAGTTATTCTAACATTCCTTCAAATCCCTAATGAGAATCCCTAACCTAACAAGAAATCTACTCAGACATAGCAGTCATAACAGAAAACATAGTCAAAATAGATATCATAGAATAATCAAGGGAATAAGAACAGGGGTTCGAAATCAAGTCTCTTTCGAGAACAAAACCAGCCCCAAAATCTCTTAAACTCTCTCTAAGAAAAGCTTAGCCTAACAAGTGGCTGTAAAGCCTAATTATATAGCTAAAACACGAAATGGGGCTTCTTTGTAATTATCAAGAACTTATGGGCTTTGTTGCAATTTCCACATTCTTCATTAACTTGCCGAGAAATTGTCTGACTCGCGTGTGCATCGATCGACACCAAAGGTGTGTCGATCGACACAAGTCTTCAGAATAGACAGTGACTTCTTCTTCTCGGGTCTATGTTCCAAAATGCTCCATAATGCTCCATAATCTCCAATTCCGCTCCAAACGTTTATATATATATCTAATAACACCTGTAAATGACTCTAAAGAAACATCAAAAGACTCTAAAACATACTTATATCATGGTCTTAAACCGGTAAAAACCATGATATATCAACTCCCCCACACTTAGCCTTTGCTTGCCCTCAAGCAAAACAGAGAACTAAAAACATGGTGAAGAGGTTTGAAAACTTTTAGAAACTCTTTTCATCCTAGAAGCAACAACACTCAGATTCCCCTTAGTAAGCCACTTAAAGTGTCACCTGCAAGACATAAAGACCAACATATACTTCCCCCACACTTAGAAACTGTCCTAAGTAAACTCCACAATCACATTCACGCATTCAAATTCAGCCTACTGACTCCTATAAGCTATTTAAGTGCGGTCTCACCTAAGGATTATCGATCAAAGGGCACATGGATTCTTACTCTGCCAGCTCTAGACCACCATACTATCTTTTTCTGGTTCCTTTCTTCTCTTTTCCCTTCCTTAGCATTCTGATTTTTCCCCATTGGGTATCATTTTTTTTATCAGTGCTCTTCCCGTTAAGGGGTGTACTTTGGACACATTCCATGGATCGCACAGGAGGTGATAGTGGTAGCTACCACTCCCGTGACCACTTCGGAGTTACTAACTCATCCTCAGTTTATTATTATTTTTTTTTTTTATGGAAGGGGAGAAGGGAACCATACTTGGACATGTTTACAAGCTGTGTCAGACCTAACAAAGGAATCCGACTCAAGGTATACCAAGCCCTTAGGTGAGAAAATTAAGTCAGGTTTACAAGGGTGAAGTCAGTAAAGGATCCTCTGAATACCTGAATTGATATGGGTGTCCTCAGTAGGCTGATCTGTGTTGGGTTTTCTAATAGTCATAGATAGATCTTGCAGCTTCATCCCAATGGTCACTTAATTTCCTGCAAGATGTTGTTAACTTCTCAAAAATTCACTGTTTCCTACTTAAACTGTTTTGACTCAATAAAACAATTTTAAAAAAAAAAACAGGACTGACTCTAAGAAAACAGAAAGATAGAAGTCAGTACCACCTCCCCCACACTTGAAACACACTGTCCCCAGTAGTGTCAAGCTAAGGTTAGGTAAAAAGAAAATAAAAAGGTTAATGGATGTGTTAAGGTCTGTCTGATTTTTACCTGTCTCGCACATGCATCGATCGATGTGCATAAATGTGTCGATCGATGCAAGGCGATTTGACATGTGTCGATCGTTGCTCAGGTCTGCAACGATCGCTGCAGTGCGATTTCTCGTGTTGTGACGATCGACACAAGGTTGTGTCGATCGACGCACTGCAATTTATCGGATCAGTCAGCAAGTCAGCAGGTTAGTCCGTGAGAAATTCTCAAATTTCGAACCTGAAAGCTGAAAATCAATGTAGACAAGCAAAATCAAAGCAACAGATAGTTCAGATGCAAGCATATCATCCAAAAACATAAGCATCCTAAGGAAATCAAAAGAAAAATGCAAAAGGAAAAGAAAATAAAACACAGAACCGATGTCTGGAAATGGAGACTACGCTCACTCGCTCTCATCATCTAATCCAGCCATGAGATCAGAACCACTGGAAACACCCGGAGAGCGCTGTCGACGTCGACTGGCAGGAACGGGCTGATGAACCTGTGGCTGTCTCCTGCAAGTGCAGCCACGCATCCACTCCCAGATAGTCTTCAGTATCCCATCCTGACGCTCTCTCCACTCAGTCTCAGACATCTCTCCCAAAGGTACCGATGGAGCTGGATAAGGACCAATGTCCTGTGTAGTAGGCTCAGGTGCAGGCGCAGAAGAAGATGAAGCTCTCGTAGAAGGCTCTCCCAGCGGATGAGCCATCGTAGGGACACTGCGTTGATCGCGTGTAGGAGGCTGGAAACTCAAAGCAGCCAGCGTATCGATCTTGGTCAGATCAGCAGAAGGAAGATCTACACCATGCTTCCTAGCACTAGTGTCAAAATACACCCATATGCGTCCCTCCTTTAGCAAGGTAGCACTCTGCAGGTGAGTAAAATCAAGAAACTCCTTGCTGTCATCACACTCCGTACCCTCTAAAGGGATCCTGCAATGTCTGAAAATGGGAGTAAGAAAACTCCCTACTGACTCAGTGCCCTTCCCATCGTAAGTTTTCTTCTTTAGAGAGCACAAGTGATGAGCAAACAAAGCTCCTAAGTTGAGTCCTCTGGTGGGATCTCTTCACTCAATGTCAGTGAACTGCTCTCCCAATCCACGAAAAAGCATCTCCAGCTCGTTCTTACGCATCTTGTTTGCTTCAGCTTTGCACAACAGAGTATATCCCAAGATGCGTGCCACATATCTGAGAACAGGATGCCTAACCTGAATCATCTTCGTAGTCCGTGAGTCGTATCTGCCATTACCAATGTGATCCCAGAAATACTGAGCCTCCGGCGCTTCCCACTCAAGAGATATGCCGGTACGTGTAGGCTCAATGCTAAATCCATAAATGCGGCAGATGTCAAGAAACGGGATCTTATACCTGACTCCTAGGCACATGAAGGTAAAGATACCTCCTGAAGCTCTCATGTTCTCTGGGTCAGGATAGATCACTCTGCAGGTAGCCAACAGCTGTCTAACTAGATCGGGATACAACTCAAAATGTTGCATAGGCATTGTCCCCAGACCAATGCCCTTGCACAATGTCAGAACATGCTCATCAATCCCCAGACCTCTGCAAGTCCAATAGTCAGCGAACTTAGTCGGCTTGATTGTCATGTGACACCACCCATTGTAGAGCAGTGTATCGTACTCATCCCAGTGGTCATGTAACGGCCGCTCAGTGAATGTGTCGGTCTTAAGCAGCTCGCTGATCTCCATACCCTAGTTCTTGTCTGTGGGGATTCTGTCTTATCTGCTCTGGGCCAAGGCAATGCTATGGCCTCACGATCTCTCTGATAGTCCTCGGGTGGATCCGAGTCTCGAGGGAACCACTCTGGTGGCGGATAGCCTGCAGCTGCAGTTACTGTAGTAGCCCTTCGCATACGGGATTTTCTGCGAGTAGTCATCTGCAACAAAGGAATAAAGCGTAATTAGTCTCGGCAAACTCTCTGTGAAATCGCAGAGCAACGATCGTTGCACAAGTGCGACGATCGTTGCAAGGCGATTTTACAGTCGCAAATCAATTTTCAATTCGTGCCAAAATTCGTCCAACAAACCCATAAACAGCATGCATCCCTCACTAATCAACCTAAATCAAGTTTATAACAGCATGAAATCATCATTTTAAAGCTTAAAATCTCAAATTCCAAAACCCTAAAATCGAATCCGAAAATGATAAAATTGAGATACATTACCTCGGATTTGCTTCGAATGGGTTAGAGAAATAGACAGAGCGTGTAAAAACAAGGAGAATAGCACTTTGAATCAACAAAAATGATGAATAAATGAGTGACTTAGGTGATAGGAGATTCGTGTGTACGGACGGCGAAGTGGAGAAGAAGAGAAGAGAAAAGGGTTTAAGGCACTTACCTGGTCGTGGGTGCAACGATCGTTGCAGATGAGCAACGATCGTTGCTAGTGAACCGAATTGATTCCGGTTTAGCGCACACGTACCTTTATTTTGCAATTGAACCAATTGCAACGACCGTTGCACAGGACCGCAACGATCGTCACAAAGTGATTTCATCTTTTCTTCATTTTTCTCCCTGCAACGACCGTTGCACATGACCGCAACGATCGTCACACATCTCCAGACTCGTGTTCTGTATCAAAAACTTAGCAAAAACAAAATCTAAAAGTTAAATCCTAAGGAAAACACCAAAAATAAATAAGAAAAACACTAAAACCTAACAGTGGGTTGCCTCCCACTCAGCGCTTGTTTTAAGTCGTTAGCTTGACTGATGGTAGGAGATTAGATTCATGGGGGTTTCAACAGAGACTTGGAATGTCTCTGTGAATGCCTCTTCATCCATGGTGGTGTGTAAGCAGTATCAGCGTGAGATCGTCGAAGGAACGTTAGGAAGGAATACAGGGCGGGAGTGACACTTGGGTGGTATAGAGCGTTTTCCTGCATTCACCGCAATGGAGTCAGGAGGTTTAAGTTTACAAGGTGTATACCTTTGTTTTGGTGGAGATCTGATGTTTGGAGCTTTCCGCTTATGAGCAGTTGTAGGCTCTGAAGATGTTAAAGTAGATTCCTGAGGAACCACCATCTTCTTTTTTCCACTATCAGACGCTGTAGTTCCACAAATCTGAACTTCATCTTTCACATGACCATCAGTGGAGATCATCTTCCTTGCATATTTCAACTCACCAGGATGAACTCGCGAAGCTTCAGCTGGTGGAGTTTCATTCATCTCCTTATCCACCACTACCATACACTTGGCTACATTCTGTTTATGTTTAGACCTTATAGGACCTCTTGGGAATGGTATTGGAGGTTTGTATATCCTTTCCTTAACAACTCCACGAGAAATAAGTGAGGCTGGTTCTTCACGGTATGCAACGATCGACGCACTCGGTGCAACGATCGATGCAAGTAGTTCATCTTGAGCTCCAGCTTCAGTCTCGGGTTTTTCAGCTTCTTCCACGAGTTCAACAGTCTTATACTCAAATTTCTCTCCTTGGCTTTGTCCATTATCAATCTGAACCTTCCAAGCTTTGATGTGGGTGTCCATGACACTGAAGGGGGATCGATCGACACTGATGGATTTTACCAAAAGATCAATGTCAATCTCCGTTGAGGCTGGTCCGTCAAAGCTCTCAAACTCAGGGATTTCAGTCTCGGATTCTTCTCTATTTTCCACAATTCCCATAGCCTTAACTTCAAGATATGATCCCTGATCCAGCCTATGGTCAACATGAACTGAGATGGCATTGGCATGAGCTTTCTGAGCATTCTTCTCTTTGGCAAAATTTGAAATTTGATCCACTTGTGTATCCAGCAGCCTCATATGAGTGTTCAAGGACTCAAACTTCCCATTCAAATCAGTGTACAAGGTATCAAGCTTCGAGTTGAAAGATACAGTGGTCTGTTGTTGTCCCTCAAGAAACTGATCCATCATGACTTCTAATCTGCTCTTATGTGTAGGTGCAGTAGGTGCTTGGTGAGATGAATAACCATAATCTCTCGATCTTGGAGCATAACTAGAACCTTGTCTTTGCTGATTTCCATATGTCTGTCCATGATAATCAGCTCTAGCTATATAATTCACCTCTGCAAACTCTTCAGCTACTGCATCAGCTCGGATTTGTCTGATCCTAAGTAGGATGCTGTGGATAGAATCAATCTTGTCTCTCATCTCAGCTATCTGCCCAACCAATGCGTAGTACTCTAGTAGGATGGGGTTTCCTTCCCCATCCAGTTTCTGACCCTTTGCGTTGAATATATGACCCTCTTTGTCTCGTAAAATACCGTCTTCACCGCGAATCAGAATCATAGGCTCCATAGAGAGAGACATGCTAAGTGCTCAAGCTATCGGTATCACGGGTTTCACCTTGTCTCGATCGATGCAAGGTATGCGTCGATCGATGCAGTGCGATTCCAGCAACACCAAAGAAACAAAAACGTAAGTAAACTAGAAAAAAAATGCTTAGTCTAAATCCTAATACTAAATCTATCGGCGAACTCAAAGAGTCCCCGGCAACGGCGCCAAAAACTTGATAGGTCAAGAATTATCCCTATTCTAACTGCAAGTGCACAGTGATGCAGATGTAGTATTTAGGGTATCGAATCCACAAGGACTCCGGTCACACGATAGATTATGAGTAGTTCGAATTGAGCTAAGCGAAATAGATTTTAGAACAGTAAACAGAATAGCAGTAAATAAGCGAGATGAAGTGGGTGTAAGCGATTAACGAAGGCGACAAGTTTCGGGAAGTTCTCAGGATATCAGGACATCAGATTGACAACAATCAAGATTCAATCTATAACGTTCTTGAACTAGAATCACATAAGTAAAACTAACCAGCTTTCGCTGTGATAATTATCTATGTCTAATAACCTAGCAGACCAACTTTCGTTGCGAATTCTAGAGTTCTAAACATGCATTAATTCCAAGTTCGTTCGTTCACAATTTCTCTAAACCAAATTTCTTTGCGAATAGATTAATTGCTCACCTAAATCAGATCTAGCTAATTAACCAACTTTCGTCGTGTAAATCAACATAATATCAGTAATCTAAATGGCCAGTTCAGATTAAGCATTAAGAACAGTTTTAGATGAAGAACTAGATGATGGATCCTAATTAATCAGTTATTCTAACATTCCTTCAAATCCCTAATGAGAATCCCTAACCTAACAAGAAATCTACTCAGACATAGCACTCATAACAGAAAACATAGTCAAAATAGATATCATAGAATAATCAAGGGAATAAGAACAGGGGTTCGAAATCAAGTCTCTTTCGAGAACAAAACCAGCCCCAAAATCTCTTAAACTCTCTCTAAGAAAAGCTTAGCCTAACAAGTGGTTGTAAAACCTAATTATATAACTAAAACACGAATTGGGGCTTCTTTGTAATTATCAGGAACTTCTGGGCTTTGTTGCAATTTCCACATTCTTCATTAACTCGCCAAGAAATTGTCTGACTCGCGTGTGCATCGATCGACACCAAAGGTGTGTCGATCGACACAAGTCTTCAGAATAGACAGTGACTTCTTCTTCTCGGGTCTATGTTCCAAAATGCTCCAGAATGCTCCATAATCTCCAATTCCGCTCCAAACGTGTATATATATCTAATAACACCTGTAAATGACTCTAAAGAAACATCAAAAGACTCTAAAATATACTTATATCATGGTCTAAAACCGGTAAAAACCATGATATATCATGATAAAGATGGTTTGGACAAAACAACTGATACAAACTCTCCAATTTTACAAAGAAACCCAAAAGAAACTTCAAATGATGAGGTAAATTGCCTCTTGTTACTT
This sequence comes from Orychophragmus violaceus, assembly GCA_030180135.1. Lineage (NCBI taxonomy): Eukaryota > Viridiplantae > Streptophyta > Magnoliopsida > Brassicales > Brassicaceae > Orychophragmus > Orychophragmus violaceus. The sequence goes on from CM058237.1 coordinate 81,757,968, forward strand.
GTAGTTTTAAGTATAATAACACCTAATTTGATGACCGTTCTTTAACAAATATTAATTGTAGGAGATTGATATTGTGGAAAATGACAAGTTTGAATCAGCTAGGCAATCTCCATTAGATATCCCACCTCCTATTCCATCAACTATTCCATCTTTTAAAACATCTTCTAGCCAATCTCCTATAGTGGATGAACATAGAGGGTTTGTATTGGCGCAAAAAGTTGAGGCGTATTACAAATACATCTGGTGTGAAGGACGCATTAAGACGCTGGTGACTAATGGGATATTCACTGTGTTCCTAAGTTATACTACTGAAATCATTCAGTTCCATGCAAGTGAATTGCGAACAATTGAACAAGTATAATTTAAAATAATTATTTTGATTAATTTTTTTTTTAAATGAATGAAACTAACTAGTTCTTTGGTGGACTTTGCAGAAGAAGGAGGACAATGTAAATGTTTCATTGTCTGGTAATCAGCCAAAATAGGAAGAGCCATCAGAATCGGTATGTAATAAGTTAAAATTAAGACAATTGAAATAAAAAGCTTCATAACCTTGTTTTTTTACATTTATTCTTTCAGGAAGATCTTGATTCAGATGAACAAATCCCTCCTGAAAATGAGAAAACTGATAAAACGAACAAGAAAAGGAAACATACCGTTGAGAATGAACCGTTTCTGAGAAGGAGAAAACGAGAACCCAAAAGATCAAGAACGACTAAGACTCCTTACAAGGCAAGAAACCCTGCATTAACGGTAACACCAAAGATGAATTTAGCTGTGGATCCATTCATGACTCCTGCACTCCCTTGTTTTACAAAGTATCAAGACTGTATGGAATTACGAGGCAAACATGCAAGGTTAGAGTGTAAATAACTAAATATTTAACTTTGTAGTTTTTATCTTGTTATTGTGACTAACTGAATTTTTATATTATCCACAGACCCCTTGTAATTGATGGAGGTAAGGTGACTAACCATTTTTTTGAAAGCATCGAAAATCCAGAACATTCAATCGATACAGAGGTAAATATTTATTGTATATAAATCATATTTTGTTATGAAAGATATGATTGTGTAACATCAAAGTTAATATTCATGTTTTTTTCTCAGCACATAAGTGCAGCTTTACAAGTGTTGCAATCCCGAAGAAACGAGAATGCTGCTTGGTACCATAATAATCGGCTTCCACAATCTTGCATCTGCTCAATGAGATTCTTCTGTATTTTGGATGATGTTTATGACAGATTCAAGAAACCTCCTCAACCCATAAAGTGTTTGATTTTCAATAAAGAGATAACTGAAGTTGTAACAGGTAAATTTATGTGCTTATGTTATTGTGAATAGTTCATTCTCTGGGTTATGTATCTCAGTTTCTGGAACTATTTCATTCTCTTTGTGTGTCAAAGTTTATTGAACTGTTATCCTGAATTATTTCATTATCTGGATATGTAACAGGTAAAAGCTATCCTAAACGGAGCTGGGATAAGGATTTGGAGGTAGTGTATGGTGTTACACGTGCCAAAAAAGTTAGACATTGGATTGGAATGGTGATAAACATCAAGAAAAGAACCATCACATTCTACAATTGTGGTCTTCCTTCTGAGGATATAAAGGCTTGTTTTGTTCAAGTGCAAAAATATGCAGGTATAATCATATTTGTAGTGATGTTAATTGATTATTTATGTTTGTTTTTACTGATTTTTGATTGATTATATGTGGCCATGTGATGCAGAGATGATTCCAGCCTTGCTTCAGGAAGTTTTTAAAGAAGATGATGATGTTACACCATTTATTGTTGAGAAGGCACAAAATATTCCTAAGACTAGTTTACATTCCAATTGTGGTCTGTTTGTGGTGAAGATGTTAGAGTGCCACTCACTGGGGATGAATGATATGTCAAGGATTGCTGATGAGAATGCACATGACATAAGATCAAAGTTAGCTTGCGAAATCTTTGAGGAGTTTATCGAGACTGCATCCGAGAAAAGTACAAATGTCGTCGGGTCGAAGAAGTTTAAGATATTATTGTTGCTTTTGTTTTTCAAGTTGTAAACCTTTGATCTTGTGTTGACTTGAATGTGAACTTAATTTTAGTAACTAATGTGTATCAAACAGAGTTAAAGTGTTTAGAGTATTTAAATGTTATGTTTGTGTATTCGTAATTCAGGAATCCTTTACATATTTTCTGGAAGTTCTATCACATTTCTTGCATTGCTTCCAAAATGTCATTCAAGTTTTTAAAAGTAAAAACTTGGATTTACGAGAATCGAACCTGGGTCTTTTCGTTGAAATGTAGTGTATATTGGAATCGAGTAGCCATTGGGCCAAGGTAGTATTTTGAATGACAATTTTCACACATGTTTAAGTTATTTAATAATTCAGGAAGTAGTTACACAATTGGTAAGAGCCCAACAGAGCACAAGAAATTAGTTCAACAAAATAGATGTAATTGGTACAAAGCCCAACAAAATAAGAAAAGCCCAACAATGTGTACTCATTACACTACGAATTCCAATGGGTTACGTCATCTCTGCAAACGTCTTTTCATTTCGTTGCTCTAGAAATTTCAAGAAACGCCATATATTATTTTTGTCTTGTCTATTTAAGAGATATATATATATTTTGGTCTAATCAAAAGTCATCTTCATCATAGAGAGACGAAAAAATGGGTTTCAAGTTTAATCTTCTTCTTTCCACAAAATCTACAAGAAAATCGATATTTCGCAAAAGAATGAAGCCGGTTAGATGCAATATACCTCATCTTCCCCCATAAATCATCCACAACATTTTGCTCAAGAAAAGTGGATGTACATATACCGAGTACGTCAGTTCAAAAGCTGTCTGTCGATTTTGGAAAACCATCCTGGAGAAGCCTTTGTTTCTCCGTGGGGTAGATTTGGTGGACATGCATCCTATCAGACATTATCCAGGTGTCTCTAATTTTAAGGAACAATGTCTTCGAAACAGTAATCTCTATGCTTTGTACTTTTTGGGTCTTAGTGAAATGTTTAGAGCAGGAAATAGAGATGTAGGTTTCCAATTGATTCGACAAGCAGCAGATGGAGGTTATGATCTTTCCATATACGCAAGGGCTTGTCTTGACAGAATCATGAACCTATCGGATCAGTATAATGGAGAGATTTCAAGAGAATTTGCCCTGAAATGCAGAAGGAAGCTTTTTCATTATAGTACTCGATAGTGGATGTATCAACTTCCACAGTGTTTGAGGAAGCAAAAGCCAATATCGATATCTACAGTGTCAACAACTGTAACTGCGCTCCATATATCTGGGAAATTCGTAGAAAGGGAAGAGGGTCGTGGCTTAAGTGTTTCTGGACGGAGGAGAAATGGTATTTTGCAGACAAGTTGACCAAAAAAGTTCTTGTTTGGCAAAATTAAGCAAAATCCCTAATGACTTTTGTTTCTTGTCTTTTTTTGATTACAATGCCATGTTTAAACTTCTTTTTTGGATAATTTGTTGTTCTTTCTTTCGATAACATGACATGAAAATTTTCAGTTAATGTTGTTCTAATTAAAACAAGTCCTTCTAAAACCCAAACTGGAAAGCCTTACAAAACAAAAAAACATTTATATGATAATGTATGAGCCCATTTACAAGCCTTTCTAAGTCGGAATAAAAAAAAGCTTAATACTAGAATCGAACCTGGGTTTTTATGTTTAAAGAGTAGCAATAAATGGTTGAGCTGCCATTAAGCAAGGTTAGTATGTTGACAATGTTCAAAACAAGTTTATTTAAACGTAAAAATAACAAGTCCTAAATCTGGAAAGCCTTACAAAATCAAAAAATTTATATGATAAAAGGTACATATAATAATGTATGATGGCCCATTTACATGTCTTTCTAAAACGTAAACACAAAATTTACCATTACACGTTTTAGGATTAACCATGCAAAAAATGACTAAACATTCAAATGAACAAAACGATTTTTATTTGCTACATTGTGTTGGCATATCTAACTAAATTTGAGTAGTTGTACTAACTGTCTCAAAAATTCTCATTTACACGTTTTAAGAAAGCCTTCCTAAATGTGTAAAACATGTTCTTAAATTTGAATTGTTGTATAAATAGATGCAAAAAGTCCAATTATATATTTTAGGAAAGCTTTCCTGAATGTGTATGACATCTTCCTATATTTGTGAATAAATATATACAAGACTTTCTAAGTCGGAATTAAAAAAATGCTTAATACTAGAATCGAACTGGATTTTTAGGTTAAAAGAGTTGCATACAATGATTGATTTCCCATTGGGCCAAGGTATTACATTGAAATTGGTTCAAATTAGTGTTATTAATATCCTTTTGCCCAATAACCAAATTTTCTTAAGAAAATCTATTTTGGAAAGCCCATTTACCAAGCCCATTACAGAGTGACAGTTTCTTTAGTTTAATTTCCAAACTTCAACTTTGCGAATGAATGCAAACATAGGGAATGCGTAAACTTGACGAATGAGTGTGAAGAATAAAGTAATTCATGTCTCTTGGTTTTTTAACAACCGCTTTTTGACTCTATATAAAGAATTGTGTTCCATAATTGTCATAACCGTGCTCATTTTCAAAAGGCAAATATGATAAACGAATACTGGTATTTACCACCATACAATATGTATCGTTATGAGACACGTTCAGTTACAAGGGCAAGAAAAGCCATCAAACCTTTCAATCTTCTTGCGCAGCCAGAAGATCTAATCATGAAGGTACTCATTCATACTTGCGAGGACAACTTTATAGACTTCAAGCATTCGAAGATAACATGTAAAACAGTAAGAGATATGGTGGAAAGACAAGAATTCTACCAATCCGTTGATCTTGTTCGTTTGCGCAGCAACTATATTGGTGAAACTGATGCTTTCAATCGTAAGTGTTACCAAGCGGGTAACACATCAGCCTTGTTTGTGAAAGAAATCTCTGACTTCCTGTACACGGAAAGTCAAAATGATGGAATTGAAGCAGTGAAGACTGCAGCCAATTGTGGTTATGAAGTGGCGATATACTCATACGGTATGATAAGGAAGACATTTAATAAAGATGATGACGATGAGTTATTTGGAAAGTTCGAATTCACGAGAGAATCTGCTAAAAAACTTGGACAGATTGTTAGAAAAGTTGGCATAAGATCGTGGCCTTCGGATCCGCCAGAATTCATCAGAGCAAGGCGTCTACAAATCAATATGGAAGGAGTTCATTATTGCTCTTGTGCTACGCTTAACAATTGGAGAACCCCGTGGAATGAAATTAAAAAGGAAGATAACATGTGCGACAAATGTTTTTGGGATATAGAAACGGAGTTCTTCTGCAGAGTCATTCCAGATTCCTTCAAAAAGTGGAAATGAAACTGATTGTTTTTCATTATTTCTTTTAAGATTTATGAACATTTTGCTTGTAACAGAAGTATATTTGAAGTCTTAATGCCTAATATTTATTAATTATGTTAGAAATCAAATCTAAATGTTATTTTTTTAGCCATTGGAACATGTTAATATGTTGGATGGTAGTAGAATATTTTTATTCAGTAAGGAAATACATGTATACAGGAATCGTTGTAATCTAACATATTTGTTTAGTCTAACTTAGAGTACATGCATGATTCAGGATAACTTTCAAACATCGTAATCTAAAAGGTTCTTAAACACATATAATGTAAGGCTACCAGAATATAGAAAATTAACTTCCTAAACGATCTTCCAAAAGCATTCCATAAGTAGCACATACCAAGTATCTAAGGCCATTACATCATTACATCAACTATCACTTAACACATATGAGAAGAAGTAAAAGCAGAAGATCAAATGCCACCAACAGAATCTTCTGTTCCATGGCAGGGAACTTATTCTTGGTATCAAAAGTTTTTCTAGCTTGGCCATCCTTTCTTCATTCTCTGTCTGAAGCTGTTTCAATACATCAATCTCGTCATGAGCTTTTTTAATGTCGTCACTCATGGTCTGTGATTCACCAATTGTCAAGAAATGCATTTTTAACGACATTTCAGAAAAATCACTCTTAAGAGCGACTAAATCTTCTGTCACAGCCTCGTCCCACCATTTCCAAATGTGGCAATCTCCATCCTCGTAACTAGAACAAGTGAAAAACCTTCTACCCGGGTCCAATTGAGAACGGCATGTGTCGAGTATTGCCTTACGGCTGCAGTAGCAAACCGTGGGCATCCCATTTTCTTCAACAACAGCCTTACCTACAGAATCAGAATCAGCAAGACTAGCATTTGAAATTGATGGCTGGCTATAACTATAACGGCCCATATCTGTCAAAAGTGCAATCTCAATTAATCTCCATCATCTGAAAACCGAATTCATAACATCTGTGGAACACTTAAAATTCATAGACGACATGAAAATTCGTGCTAATAGCGAGCATAAAGAAGAAGAACAAGTAACAGAGCAATACCCATAAACTTAAAATTACGAAATAATTCATAAATACCCGAGAACCCTAGTTTCCAATACAAAATACTTGAGAAATCAAATATTCAATGTGAAGAATATAATTGATAGACGAAATTAAACAAAAAAACAATTTCGTACCTGCTTAGCCCAATAATTAAGAAGGAGAATAAAAGTCGATTTCCCAGAAATTATGTCGAAAGGATGAAAAAAATGGAAGAGAAGCTCGATCCCCTTTTCAAGTTTTTTTACGGGATCTAAAAACTACAACGAGTTTCGTCGAAGAGGATGAAGAGCAATAAGATACGACGTGGTTTTATTTGGTTCCTCAACATCAAAAAGTGATTCTCTTCTGTTAATATCCACTTCAAATTCCCATTGCATCTTGTCATTTCTTTTCCATTAACCACAAACACAGTAAAGCTCCAACATGTTTGATCTACAACCGCAAAAACAAAGCAACTGATTGAATATGGACACAAGCTACATTGTTCTAAGCAAGATTCAGACTTAAACTAACAGAAACTACCCAAATCATGAAGGACTTTAAACCGTTTTAACCAATATTTTCAGACTTACGAACACAAAAAACTGTGACAGAGACGATAAGAGCAAGAATAAAGTAGAGAGAGAGAGAGAGAGAGAGAGAGAGAGAGAGAGAGAGAGAGAGAGAGAGAGAGAGAGAGAGAGAGAGAGAGAGAGAGAGAGAGAGAGAGAGATCGAATTTTGATACCTTACAGAGATGAGCTACATTGTTCTAGATCAGAATATGGACACGAGCTACACTGTTCTAAGCATGATTCAGACTTAAACTAACAGAAACTACCCAAATCATGAAGGACTTTAAACCGTTTTTAACCAATATTTTCATACTTACGAACAAAAAAAACTGTGACAGAGATGATAAGAGCAAGAACAAAGTAGAGAGAGAGAGAGAGAGAGAGAGAGAGAGAGAGAGAGAGAGAGAGAGAGAGAGAGAGAGAGAGAGAGAGAGAGAGATCGAATTTTGATACCTTACAGAGATGAGCTACATTGTTCTAGATCAGAATATGGACACGAGCTACACTGTTCTAAGCATGATTCAGACTTAAACTAACAGAAACTACCCAAATCATGAAGGACTTTAAACCGTTTTTAACCAATATTTTCATACTTACGAACACAAAAAACTGTGACAGAGATGATAAGAGCCAGAACAAAGTAGAGAGAGAGAGAGAGAGAGAGAGAGAGAGAGAGAGAGAGAGAGAGAGAGAGAGAGAGAGAGAGAGAGAGAGAGAGAGAGAGAGAGAGAGAGAGAGCATTTTGATACCTTAAAGAGATGAGCTACATTGTTCTAAGCAAGATTCAAGCTTAAACTAAGCTACATGTTCTAGATCAGAATATGGACACGAGCTACATTGTTCTAACCAAGATTCAGACTTAAACTAACAGAAACTGCCCAAATCATGAAGGACTTTAAACCATTTTTAACCAATATTTTCAGGCTTACGAACACAGAAAACTGTGACCGAGACGATAAGAGAAAGAACAAAGTAGAAGAAGAGAGAAAGCTAAATCGAATTTTTATACCATATAGAGATGTACGAGATGAATATGATGTTCAGTCAGATCTAGAGAGAAGGATGGGAGCTTTTTTCTTGTTGGTTAGCTGAATCAATGTAATAGCTTAGTCAATCTCCGTCAAATCTCTCCGTCGTCGCCGAGACGTCAGAGAGCTACAATTCGTGAATTCTTCGAACGCCGGTGAAATGTAGCTCGAAGGTCGCCTCTTAGAGCTCCGTCGGACGCTCGTGTCGTCAATCTCCGTCGAATCTCTCCGTCGTCGCCGAGTCGTCGGAGAGCTACAATTCGTGAATTCGTCGAACGCCGGTGAAATATAGCTCGTAGGTCGCCTCTTGGAGATCCGTCGGACGCTCGAGTCGTCAATCTCTGTCGAATCTCTCCATCGTCGCCGAGTCGTCGGAATTCGTGAAATCGTCGACCTAATTCGTTTCTATTTTGCCGAAGAAGGAAAAACAAAAGGTAAGGGAAAAATGGTAATACGTCGAGTTAATGAGTGCTATTTTTTTGACAAGGAAAATTAAGTGCCACATTTGTAATTAAGCATGAGTTTAGTGCCAATTAGTGTCTTTTTCTTTTATATTTTATATGATTTTCTGTTTTCACTTTTTCATTGGGGTATAGTATGAATATTAAATAATTAAAAATTATTGTCACATTATTTGTAAAATTGATGCAAGACAAACATATTAACTGATGCAACAATATTATACTAGAATCAAGTAGAACAAGTGACACATCTTTTGTTATATCATTTATTTGCAAGTGTTACAAATTTTAATATCAATTGTTGTAAAGTGACACTATTATTACATCGCCACATATAATTGATGATAGTACTATTATCATATGTTGTAATTGTTATAAATATTAATGTCAATTATCAATAACTGATATAAATATTTTCATCGTTTGTAATAATTGATGTAAATTTTAGTATCACATATTCTAAGTGATGCAAATAATTGACATCATTTATGGTAACCGATTAATTTAAAATCACTAATTATAATTGACATTAATGTTACCATCATTTGTTATAACTGACTCATTAATTTGCATCACCACTTTCAGACTCAGTTACATAAATGATGGTAACACATTAGTGTCATTCAATAATTGATGTAATTATAGGAAATAAGTGACACAACATTCAATAATTGATGTAATTATAGGAAATAAGTGACACAACCCACCATGGTTTTTGTAGTGAAGGGTTTTAGATTTTTGTGTGCTAATGTATTTTGTTGTGTGAAGCTTAATATATATATATATATATATATATATATATATATATATATATATAGCATGGGGTGGTACGTTAGCTTCTCTACAAAGTGCATAACGTTTTATCTGGAGTGGCTTATATTGACATTTAAGTGCTAGGGTTAATTCTCAGGAATGGGCACTTAAGACCCAAACCCTAAGTTTGATCTTAGTCGTTTATAACCGAAGATTCTAAGGAATTCATATGCGGACCTATTTCTTTGCTGGTTCTATATTAACTCAATTAAGGCCCTGAATGGCAGTCCATTTGAGGTACAATTGGGATTTGATTCTGAGAACGATGCGATTAGACAAAACTATGAATGGAAATACGTTTTGGGTGTAGTGCAGTTACTTTATATGTCTGAATGGCATGCGTTTTGAAAACCTTTTGAGTACGATTATAAACAAAAATTACCAAAAAGACATAAGTTGTATTGTTGTTTTATTTATATATATTTTATGCATTTTCATATAATCTAAAATTATATAAATTTTTTACAATCAATTAAAAATAAAAGTGAGTTAAATAAGACTTCAAAAACATAAAAACTTAATATAATAGTTTATATTTAATAATATCAAAATTGCTAATGGAAAATCAAAACAATTTATATTCAAGTTTGTACCAAACTTCAAGAAACATGAAAGAAAACAAGAAATGAAGGGAATAATCGGGAAATAAAACATGGAAATATACATTCATCCACACAACATCATAACACATCTTCCTTTTGCAACATACGAAACAATTGGATCAATATTGAGTTTATTTTGTCAACTGCAGTAAGAAGAAATATTGCATATTCCAAACACATATGCTAAGGAGAAGAGTTGTACAAACTCCTCAAATAAAAATACACACCACTCCATGCCACTACGTACGCGGATGAACTAAGGATACACTACTAAACATAATACATTTATAATGGCTAAGACAAGCACCAAAAATCAAGATCTTATATCAAATTTTAATCAAAGCGCAAACATTAATAGCTTTCCCTTCAAACCATTCCCTCCAACCCAATACAACTCTTCTTCTTGGTTAAGAACTCAGTTCTAAGACTCAGCCTACCAATTTATGTTAAGCGCTTTTTTTTGCCAATTCAGCTCGTAGATGCCCATGAGCCTAAAACTTGAACGAGAGAGCGAGAACCGACCTGTGAGCAACCGTATCTCCCATGATCCCTCACTCGGCCCATTAGTAGTTTAACTACTACTAAACCATCATCGTCTCTGTTACCCCCTTTCTCCCTTCCAAGCGCTTCAACCTTCGCCGTCTTTTTTTCCTGAAATTCCAGTCATGGACGGTGACCGGTGTCATGCCGGTACTGTTCCTGTATATATTACCTACTTATTTTTTCTTTGTCTTGATTGGGTCTTGAAGATCGTTTACCTCTCTTGTATTCCATTGACATTCAACGGATATGTGGTGTGGGTTTGTTTTGCATCCATGATCCCTTCTTGTTTGTCCTTCTTTGTTATGTCAGTTCATCGTAACTGTGATATCTCTCATCATAGAGTGTTCCATTCCGGATATCTATCTCTTTTCCGGAAAAGTTCCGATTTTCAATTGGTGATTGGATGATTTATAGTAAGGCTAATAAAACTTTTTTTGGGTTTGGTTTGTTGAAACCAAATCTCATAAACAAAAGTTCATGTTATGCCTTTTACTCATGATGCATGTCTCGAAGAAAATTTGTGATAAATTGTCATAATAAATCATCCAATATCTAGAAAGAGAATTGGCGAGAGAATGTTGTTATTGTTCTACACAAGCATAGCTATTGAAAAACAGAAACACCAAATGAAGAGTGCAGTCTTAAGTCTATCGAGTGGAAATCTACGATGGATACCACCATATCTCCTAAAATCAAAGAGACTAAGATATAGTGTTATGGAAATGCATCTTTAGGATGAGGAAAGCAGAGACTCCAAAAAAACATAAAAAGAACAAGGAAGGTCAACCACATGGCAAACTAATGTTAATTGGTTATCAATGAAGCAAAATGAAAACAGAAAGATCTTGTTAGATGTATCAAGTATTTCACTTCCAACAAAAGGAAAAGATTCAAGAGAAGGAATGTTGGTCATGCCTTTGTACTTTTATCGACACAAAGAATCAAATATTATGAAAGTTTTTTTTAAATAAAATAATGAGTCGATTTGTAAATTTTATAAGTAAAGTATATTAATAGCAATCAAAAATAAAATAAAAAGTAAAAATATACTTAAAATATTTTTTTAGTGTAGAAAATAGTGTAATACATTGGAGCTTAATCCAACGCCATTTTGGAGTTACACAATTTTGGTGTAAAAAATGGTGTAATACATTGGAGATATTCTTACAGCCACAAGACTTGGTTTGCAAGATACACATCTTTCTCTCTAAGATATCTTTAATACTCCCCTGTACGACAAATGTGGATTGCAAAATGCAAATCTGCAAATCACAAAGTAGATCATGTATGCCGTGGACAATATGTTTTGAAGAGATATAATACGTCAGTAGACTCCTCGGGTGTTTTGCACCAGTTGTATCTTTTTTTCTTTTTTCTTGCACTTTAGTATCTTTTGAAAACCTATTGCAATTTTGTATCTTTTTATGTGATTTATGTGTTAAAAAGACTAATTTATCCTTCACAGACAGGGAAAAAAAAGAAACTGATCGATTGCCTTTTTTATGGATAGATGACACACGCCATAAAACTATCCATTCCTTTTTTATTATTTTTTATTCCTTTCTTTTCCTCTACACTCTCTTTCTTACTTTACATTTTTTTTTCAACCCTCGTTTTTTTGATGGTGGATAGGAAGGCAGAGCTGAGGATTCCAGCCATGTAGACCGCCAGAATGGAAATAAAATCGGTTGATGTACCAGAATTCAAAAAAAAAAATCGGACTTAATACGGAAGTTTCGAATGGACAGTCTAGACTAGGTGTCCACAATATCGGCTATTCGTGGACACTACCATGATCACATCACATACAAGACGCTTATCATGGATAGGAAGTAGCCAATCAAAAATATTAGATTAATACTTGTTCCTGTTGCCCCCACGCACCCATGAACCGGCGAGTATGCCCCACACAATGCCAACCGGCATCCACAACGAAGTCTCGTCACCCCCCCCCCCCCCCCCCCCCCCCCCCCGACGACATACATCCAGGACACGCAACCGCCTTGTTCGGTATGACCTGCCACCAACGCCCATCACAATCACCTACCACAACTAACTTATTCAAGACATCATCCACAATCAACATTTTCTGTTTAATCGATAACCTAACAGTTCTAGGTCCATTCAATCACATCAAGCGCTTTACCAAACCTATGCTACATAGGAAAGGTGGTATAAACGAAGGACTCGTGTCCCAGAATTGAGATGTAATAAGTAGAGATCACGATAGGCCCTCACCTTGAGCAAAGAAGGGAAAAGCATAATTTAGGAACTCCCGACGCCCAAGCGGACTTCAAACCTGGAAATAGAAATCAAGTGAAATATGCTTTCGTTTCGCTCAAATCGGGATAAGGACGAGCTAGTTTTGATCAATTGAAATAGTTGACTGAAAAGTCAACGGTCCAAGTCAAAATCAACCGCTTAACATAGACCCAGACCCAAATCCTGATCTGACCCGCTAACCCGACCCAACCCAAATCGGGTCAGACCAAACCAGCAGCCCAAACTAGTCCCAATCGCATAACTAACCCAAACCAACTAAACCGATCTAAACTGAACCAAACCGATTGGAATTAAATCAAACCAGGAAATTGGAATGGACCAACCGAACCAGTTCAAACCGGTCAACCGACCAAGTTGACTCAATCGCAGGCGAGTCGACTCGGTGGCCGGCTCTGGCGGAAGCGGATGACGGACGGCGGCTTAAGCGGCGTCGGACCTCGGCTCCAGCGGTGCCGAACGAATCGGGCGGCATATGGATTGAAGCTGGATGGCGCGTGGCTGATATATCATGGTTTTTACAGGTTTTCAGGCCATGACATAAGTCTTTATCTAGAGTCTTTTGGTTGATTTTGGAGTCTTTTGAGTCCTTTGTAGGTTTAGGTACAATTGAAGCATATTTGGAGATATTGATGCACTTTGGGACCTTTGGAGAACTTATGCCGAAGACATGAAGTCGGAGACGATGTTCAGAGAGAGTGTCGGCCGACACTAATCATTAGTGTCGACCGACATTAAACCCATATATAGATTTTAGCAGATTATCAAGATTTTTGAAGATTTGCAAAAAGCCCAGAAGACTATCATATTTACAAAGAAGCTCAAATCGTGTTTAGAAGATTTAATTAAGGTTTTGAGGCTAAGCTTTATTTTATTGACTATTTCTCACCTCAGATCTACAAGAGAATGTGAACCATACGAACCAGTTAACTTAAATCTATCAAATAAGAGTAATATGTATTTGTTTTGAAACCTAACGTATTTGTAAAGTTGATCAAGTGTTTATTAGCTATGTTTTACTCCTTTTATTTCTCCCATGGTTTGTTGTTTTTTCTTATTTTTTTGATAATCTAGGGTATCCGAGTCCTACCAAGGTGGATCCCGACTAGCGTGATGTGTCCACCTTAGTTGGTGGCTACACGTGTTTTTCGTGGAAGCCGGCGATGCCCTCAGTTTAATCCCCCAATGACCAGGAGGATTCGAACCTGAGTGGCGAGAGGTTACTAACACTCCCTCAGTGTTAATATTTGTATCATATTCACCAAAGTGGCGATTATATTTGTAATGGCCTGTTCCCCGGTTCATTTTGATTTTTTTTTTTTATAAAAAGAAGAAGAAAATCCAAGTAAAGCCGAAAAGCCTTTCTAAAACCCTAAAGTTACTCTCCTTATTCTCTTATTTAAAGGAGTAGCCACCTATAGGAAAACAAAGAAAAGAGATTCCCGGCGAATCCCTAGCTCTCTCCCGTCGCAGCCACTGCCTCCAGGGATCAGATCTGGTGCTCCTCCATTGTCTAGAGTCTAAAGTAATCCGGTAAGCCCTTTTTCAGATATGATTTTCCTAAACTTACCACCGAAAAGCTTCATATATTTTTTATCCGTGATGAATCTGGGAAATCTGAGACATCAGCGCTTTCAGATCAACGAGACGAAGCCGTAGCCATCAACCGCTCCTCCGTACGCCTCCTGATGCGCCCACAATCGCAAGAAGAAGTTCGGTCGATTGTCCACGCGCCTCCGTCACTCGCCGCCGCGAAGCCACCACGCGCTGCCCGAACAGCCATCGCCGCCGTCTGTCGCCGGAGAGCCGCCGCCGCCGACCGCCGGAGCCGCCATCCGCCGCCGTGCCGGTCGCCTCTTAGATTGGTGCCAACACATTTTTTGATTCAATGTACCAAATAACAAACAATGCATCTCCTTCTCCCTTGCAAGATTTCGTGGCCCAAGCTCACTACTGGGCTTGAATTAGGTCCAAAATAACCTCATTTCTCAGCCCTAATCACCCTGATCCAAGCCCAAGCCCCTATGGTTTTATTTTGATTTTTTAGCCATTAATTACCTCTTAATGGTCTAAAAATTATAACTTAATCTAGGGATCAAATCTTGCAAAATAATTTTAACAATAGCTTCTAAATAATTTAATAGAGATTTGGTTAAAATCTCATAAGTTTTGGTGGACTTTAGAGGGTTTTCAAACTCACCCGATCATTTTATCGGTTTCTCGAAAAAACCGATTATTAATGAAAATTCACAAGAATTTCCAAAAATAATTCTAAGTAATTCCTTAGTAAGAGAATTCATTTTATTAGTGATAAAAATACCATTAAATCTAATAACAATATTTGTATCAAGTTCCGAGATTGGGGTATTACATTCTCCCCCCTATTAGAATTTGTCCTCGAATTCTTTAAGGTTTTGAAAACTCCTTTCTACTGATCACTAATGAAAAACTCTGGATATGATTCTATAAACCTTGATTCATCCTCCCATATGACGGTCACACGATTCTGCTTTCCCGTGAAGACCTGGATTTGCGGAATCTCTTGATTCTTGAGTTTCTGGATGCGTCTCTCTCCGATGCGAATGGGTCCTTCGGTGTAGGTAAGGTTCGACTGAAGATCTTCTATTTTATCCGTTTCCACATCCCTTGGGTCACTAATGAATTTCCGTAGCATAGACACATGGAACACAGGGTGAATCCGCATGTCTGATGGTAAATCCAATTTGTACGCCACTTCTCCAACCTTACCGATTACTTGGTATGGTCCGATGTAGCGAACTGCTAGCTTTCCAAATTTTTCGAACCGTTCCCCTCTTCTTTGAGATGAAACCCTCAAATGAACCCAATCTACAACTTCAAAGTTAACTTCTCGCCTTGCTTGGTCTACAAATTTATTCTGCCGGTCTTGAGCTTTCCTCATGTTGGCTCGAATCATTTGCAGTTTGCTGGTCATCTCATCAACGATCATGGGTCCAAAGACTTCTCACTCTACGATCTCGGCCCAACATAGCGGAGTTCTACACGGTCTCCCGTATAGAGCTTCATATGGGGACATTGCGATACTGGAATGGTAGCTGTTGTTATACGAGAACTTCACTAATGGTAAGTGCTTTTCCCAATTGTCGGCCCAATCTAGTGCACACATTCGCAACATGTCCTCTATGTTCCAGATAGTCCTTTCGGTTTGGCCGTCGGTTTCTGGATGATAAGAAGTACTGATACGCAACTCCATTCCCAAAGCTTCTTGTAATGCCCTCCAAAAGATGGAGGTAAATTGTGGATCCCGATTTGATACGATATCCGCTGGAACTCCATGAAGGCGAATTATTTGGTCGCTATATAGCTCAGCCAAATCTTCCACCTTATCTGTATCTTTTATCGGAATCAGATGCGCCACCTTAGTCAGACGGTCAACAATTACCCAAATTGCGTTGTTTGCTCTTCCTTTTGCTGGCGGCATTCTGGTGATAAATTCCATTGATATGGAATCCCATTTCCAGTGAGGAATAGGTAACTTCTGAAGTAGACCACCGGGTACTTGATGCTCCACTTTGATCTGCTGACAAGTTGGGTATTGAGCTACCCATCGAGCTACAAACTTCTTCATTCCTGGCCAATGGTAATACCTCCTCATGTCTTTGTACATTTTTGAACTCCCGGGGTGGATACTAAGCAAAGAATGACGCGCTTCTTCTAAATTTCTTCTTCTAAATACCTCCTCATGTCTGGTACAGTGATCCTTCCCTTGAGCAATAGTGTACCATCATTGGCCAGATGATAACCGCTCTGGTTTGGTCCATCTCAAAATCTGACTTCTTCAATGATCTTTGAAATCTTCTGATCTCTCTACTGCTCTTCTCAGATTCGAAGAACTAGATCCGCCTGCCTTACAGCTTGTAAGCCTAATGGCTCATTTTCTTCCCCTTCCATCACAGCCAAATTCACCGTCTTTGATTTCTTTGGTTAGGGTTTCGAGCTCCCTTTCGATGCTAGCCTTGGTTTTCCGCCGGCTAAGTGCATCTTCAACGACATTAGCTTTTCCAGGGTGATACTTGATTTTAAGGTCATAATCCGCAATGAATTCCATCCACCTCCGCTGCCGTAGATTAAGATCCGGTTGCGTGAACAACTATTTAAGACTTTGATGGTCCGTAAATACTTATATGCTTTCGCCATAAAGGTAGGATCTCCAAATCCGCAATGCGAACACAACCGCCGCCATTTCCAAGTCGTTCGTTCGCTAGTTCTCTTCGTGATTCCTTAACTGACGAGATGCATAAGCGATGACTTTTCCTTCTTGCATTAAGACACACCCCAAACCAACTTGCGATGCATCGGTATAATCTGTATATGGTTTCCCGGATTCTGTCAATGCCAAAACTGGTGTGGAAGTCAAAGAAGTCTTTAACTTAGCAAAAGCGTCTTCTGCATCCTTACTCCAAATAAAGGGAACTCCTTTCCCTGTTAGTTTCGCTAAGGGCTTTGAGATTGATGAAAATCCACGAACGAACTTCCAATAATACCCCGAAAAGCCAAGAAAACTCCGAACTTCTGTCACAGAGGTAGGCCGAGGACACTTTTGGATTGCTTTAACTTTTTTGGGATTGGTTGATACTCCTTGCTCGGAGATGCGATGACCCAAATATCCTATTTCCCTTTACCAAAACGAACATTTGCTAAACTTAGCATACAATTTCAGCTTCCGCAATCTCTCGAGAACTAACGCCAAATGCGATATGTGATCTTCCTCGGTCTTTGAGTAAACCAGAATATCATCGATAAATATGATAACAAATTTATCTAGATATTCATGGAAAACTTCATTCATTAACCGCATAAAGGCTGTTGGTGCGTTGGTAAGCCCAAAAGGCATTACTACGAACTCAAACTGCCCATATCTGGTTCGAAACGCCGTCTTCATGATATCCTCCTCAGCAATAGGAATTTGGTGATATCCAGATGCCAAATCTATTTTTGAAAACCAGCTTGCTCCCTTAAGCTGATCCAAAAGATCGTCGATTCGAGGAAATGGATACTTATCCTTGATGATGATGTTGTTGATGCCGCGATAGTCGATGCACAATCTCATACTCCCGTCCTTCTTCTTTACGAATAGCACTGGGTTCCCCATGGTGACGAGCTTGGTCGAATAAAGCCTTTCTCGATCAAATCTTCAAGTTGTTTCTTGAGTTCCGCCAACTCCGCTTGTGCCATTTGGTAAGGAGCCTTTTCGATATGCTTTTCTTCTTGTTCCAAATTAATGGTGAAAGGATTACTCCGGGGTGGAGGTAATTCCATTAGCACCGCGAATACGTCCTCGAACTCCTGAACCACCTCAATTTCCTCGAGCTTGATGTCCCCGTTGATGGTTCCTTCGCCGGCAGTGATGGTCACTGATAGGCTCTAAGTTTTACCCTATTCTAAACTGCAAGTGCACAGCAATGTCAAAGTAGTATATAGGGTTATCGAATCCACAGGGACACTTGGTCTCAATAGAAACAGAAACATAGAGATTAATACTAGAAATAAGCAGATGGTGAAGTAAATAAATTGCGAAGCAAGAAAGTAAACAGTATCAGAGATCAACGGTTGAGAAGCAATAAACTAAAAGCGTCAAGCCTAGGGTATTCTCAGGAAATCAGACAAGCAGACAGTTCATTCAGCAAGGATCTAATTAAGAACAGTTCTAGAACTCAAAACACAGATATAGAATTAACCAAATTCCTTTGCGATAATTCTCTAAGCCTAAGTGCAGCAAACCAAACTTTCGTTTGCGAGAACTAACAGATTAAACTAGCATTAATCCCAAGTTTGATATGTTCACAATTATCCTAAACCAAACTTCCGTTTGCGCAAAGTTTAATTGCCCAATTTAATTAGTTCAGATTCCTAAACCCCACTTCCGTGACGTATTTAGCAACCTAAGATCTAGATTCTAATTGATCAGGTTAGAACTAGCTTTAAGCACAATTAAATTGAAGAACAGATATAGTTATGAATCCTTAACTGAATTTGAACAAGTCTAGCAAGTCATGAAATCCTATGTGAGAAACCCTAAACTCAACTATGGATCTACTCAGACATGATTAATGAAAACATAATCAAAGAAATAATAGATTGCATATAAGAAATTAAATAGATAAAGGGGTTCGAAATCTTCTCCAAAATAAGTGAATACAGGAAATAGATCAGCCCCAAAAGCTCTAGAAATCCCTTAGCTAATAGTATCAAAGCGTAATGTAAAGCGTAGGTAAAATAAACACCAAAAACTAGTATATATAGGCCTAATCTCGGATGGGGCTTCTGTGTAAATACTGGAACTATCTTGGGCTTCTTTGCAAATCTTCATAACTTGTTAAACCGACGCGTACGGCCCATCTCGCTAGTGTGTCGACCGATGCACAAGGTGTGTCGGTCGATGCATGATCAATAAATCGGACAGTGAGTTAATCTCTCGGCCAAAACGTCCCAAAAGTCCCAAAATGCTCCAAATATCTCCAATTAGCTCCAAACCTGATTAAACCTGTAAAAGACTCTAAACAAAGACAAAAGACACTAAAAACACAACTATATCATGGTCTAAACTGGGTAAAAACCATGATATATCAACTCCCCCACACTTAGCCTTTGCTTGCCCTCAAGCAAAACATAGAACTAAAACATGGTGAAGAGGTTTGAAAACTCTTCAGAAACTCATTTCATCCTAGAAGCTACAATACTCAGATTCCCCTTAGTAAACCACTGCAAGAATCAATCACAGGATATCAAGACCACAATGTACTTCCCCCACACTTAGCAACTGTCCTAGTTAAACTCCACAATCACATTCAAGCATTCAAATTCTCCCTACTGACTTCTGCAAGTATTTAAGTGCGGTCTCACCTAAGGATTATCGATCAAAGGGCACATGGATTCTTACCTTATCAGCTCTAGACCACCATACTATCTTTCTCTAGTCCCTGTCTTCTCTTTCCCTTCTTTAACAACTGATTTTTCCCCACTGGGTATCATTTTTTTTTTTTATCAGTGTTCTTCCCGTTATGGGGTGTACTTTGGACACATTCCATGGATCACATGAGAGATAATAGTGTTTGCTACTATTCCCATGACCACTTCGGAGTTACTAACTCATCCTCAGTTTATTTTATTTTTTTTTTTTACTTTACAGAAGGGGAGAAGGGAACTAAATTGGACAGATTTACAGGCTGTGTCAGAACTAACAAGGGAATCCGACACAAAGTATTCCAAGCCCTTAGGTGAGAAATCTAAGTCAGTATTAAATTGAAGTCAGTAAAGGATCCTCTGATACCTGAAGTGATGTGGGTGTTCCCAGTAGGTTGATCTGTGATGGGGTTTTCTAACAGTCAGAGATAGATCCTGCAACTTCATCCCAATGGTTACTTAAGTTCCTGCAAGTCTTGTAAATCTTCTCAGAAAATCATAGTTTCTTACTTAAACAATTTTGACTCAATAAAACAAAAATTTTTGAAAAACGGACTGACTCTTAAGAAAACAGAAAACAAAAGTCAGTAGCACCTCCCCCACACTTAAGACACACTGTCCCCAGTAGTGTCCAGCGAAGGATCGGTAAAAAGAAAATAAAAATTGAAAAGGTGAAATTATGTCTATCGGGTTACCTCTGTTGCTGAGCATCGATCGTTGCACTGAGTGCATCGACCGTTACTTGGCGATTTTCGTGTATAGTCGATCGTTGCTCAGGACCGCAACGATCGCTGCAATGCGATTCCTTTCGTGTTGTGACGATCGACACAGAAGTGCGTCGATCGTTGCACTGCGATTTAACCGAGACCTGCAAACATAAACTCACCAGAAACAAAAACAAACGTAAAATCCTAACAAAAACACCAAAAATTAAGTAGAAAAACACCAGTACCTAATGGTGGGTTGCCTCCCACCCAGCGCTTGTTTAAGGTCAATAGCTTGACCGGACGGATGGGAATTTTCAAGTACCAGGAGGTCTTGACAGAGACTTTTTCTGTCTCTGTTCAAGTCTCCTCATCCAAGGTGGTGAGTAGGCTGTTGCGGAATGCTCATGGCCAAGAAAAGATGGAGTGAAATGTGCTCCAGGATCTATAACCATGGTATGATCAGGCTGCTCAAAATCTGCGTCCCTTATGGTGAATGTCTGCCCATCTATCAGTGGCTTTCGCAGCTTATCCATCTCATAGTGCAGTGGTTCATCTCCCAGATGGAGGTCTATCAGGCTGTTCCTAACATCAATCAACGCTCCTGCTGTAGCCAAAAAGGGTCTCCCAAGCAATAATGCTTCATCCGGATCACAGTCATATTTCAGCACAAGGAAGTCCGTTGGAACTAAGTAGTTTCCAACTCTCACCGGAATGTCCATAAGGAGTCCTTCAGGAACTCGTATGGACTGATCAGCTAGAACAAGAGAAGTCCTAGTGGGAGTAAAATCCAGCATATCCAGCTTCTCTGCCACAGAGTAAGGCATCAAACTTCCAGCAGCTCCTAAATCACACAGAGAGCGTCTAAAACTATCCTAAAAGATAGAACAATCCAGCACAAATACTCCAGGATCAGATAGCTTCTTCGGGACCTTAGTTAGCAGAACATCACTGATATGCTGAGGAACTATTATCACCAAGTCTTTCAGATCATCATCCAGGGGCAACATCTTGTTCAGGTACCTTTGCACACATGGATGATAAGGTGGATCATCAGAAGTTGGAATTTCTTCCAATTCTTCACCAATACCTTCTAATTTCTTCAGCTCTTCAATCTCTTGCCTAATCACTTCAGACACTGAGGAGTGTTGTCTAAAGATCTGCTCGTAGATCTCCTGTTGAGTAATATCAGAGGCTCCATTGAATAGGCGATTAAGCTCCAAGTCAGCATCTATGCCATTATCATCCGACAGTTCTGTCCATTCACGCCCTGCAACGACCGACACTAAGGGTGTGTCGATCGTTGCCATCCCGATGGGTGTATCGATCGGCACAGATGTTGCATCGATCGATGCACTGTAGCAGATTTCACCCGAGAGTTTTTCACAAATATCCGAAAATTCCTGTTCTGTCACCAACTCAGCTGTACTTAGCTCAAATCTTTCACCTAGGTGAGATCCATCATTAATGCACACAGACCAGGCCTTAACATGAGTGTCTGCCACTCCTTTTCCCTTCAGTGAGCTGGACATCTGGTTTACCTGAGTGTCCAACTGCTTCATGTGAGTGCTCAGAGACTCAAATTTTCCATTGAGGTCTTCATAGACAGCGTCCAACTTCTTGTTGCAGTCCACAGAAATCTTGGTCTGACTCTCAATCAGTTGTTCTATCATAGCATCCATTTTGCTCTCATGGGCTGTAGGTGCAGGAGGAGTCTGATAGGATGTAGATCCATAGGTTCTCTGAGTACCTTGTCCATAGGTCTTCTGAAAACCACCAGTCTGTCCACCATTGGAGAATATGTTCCCCTGTTGATTACCAAATCTATTACCTTGGAAACCAGAACCTCCTATGAAATTCACATCTTCTTCCTGAGTTTCCTCCTCAGCCTGAATCACCTCTACATCTTGGGCAAAGTGGACAGTTTTCTTACTAGTCAGGAGATTGTAGACTGTGTCCAATCTGGATCTGATATTAGCTATATCAGAATTCTCTACAGTTCCACCAGATTTCTTCCTCCTTTCATCCATTGTCTTGCAACTGTTGCTGCCAATCAGGTTCTCAATCAACTGCTTAGCTTGTGTAGGAGTCCTGGTGTTGAAGTTAACATTACTGGAATTATCCAGCGCAGTTTGATAAGGGAGATCTATGCCTCTGAAGAAAATACCAATCAGCTGTACTTCTGTGAATCCATGGTGTGGACAGTCACGCTGATATTGCTTAAATCTCATCCAGGCAGTCTTCAAGGGCTCCACAGCTCCTTGGGAGAAAGTGAGTATGTCCTGTCTGGACTGATCTGAGCGCGCATCATCATAAAAGTGACGCAGGAACTCACTCTTTAAAGCTGCCCAAGTAGTATACTGACCAGGTGCCAGTTGTCTCAGCCATGCACTAGTGTCTCCAGCAAGACTGTGCGGAAATAGCTTAAGGAACAGATAGTCCGGGCATACTCCTTCATACTTCATGCCAGTGACTATGTCTTCAAACTTGTCAATGTGATCCATAGGCTGCTCTGCTTGAAGACCATGAAAAGCAATCTGTCTCATCAGCTGGTAGTAGATGGTCTTTACCTCAAAATCATTCCTCTCAAAAGCAGGAAGCACTAGAGCTGCTCGGTTTGCATGAAACTCATCAGGTCTGTTGTAATCAGCTAGTGTCATCTCATGAACCACCATCTCTCTACCTTGGGCCTGTCCTTGACCCTGGTTTCGGTTCAGCTCCTGTTGCTGTTGCTCAGGAGGATCAGGGATGACATTCCCTTCAGCATCAACCCGATGCCCAGCAGCATTGTACGGGTTGTTATCTTGGTCCCTCAGGGTACCTTCAGCATCTGGTATCAAGATCAAACGTTCTCGTACCATTCTCTCTCTTCTTTCTCTTCTGATAGTCCTCTCTAGACGTCCAAGTTCCTCTAGTCCGAGATTAAGCAAGCTCGAGTTCGGATTACTTCGAGTTTTCTGCGTTGGCATAAACTGTCCGTAATCGTCCAGCAACGATCGATGCTATCAGTGCAACGATCGATTCAATCTCAGAATTGCCTAGTGACGATCGACGCAAAGTATGCAACGATCGACGCAAGGCGAAATTCGTACCTGCGACAGAGAGAAATCAGAGAAAAAGTTAGCAAAATCAAAAAAAAAAAAAAAAAAAAAAACGAAAAAGAACAAAAACAAAAAGAAAAATTTCTAGTAGAAACCCTAAGTTCGGTCCTATCGAAGACTCTAAGAGTCCCCGGCAACGGCGCCAAAAACTTGATAGGGTCTAAGTTTTACCCTATTCTAAACTGCAAGTGAACAGCAATGTCAAAGTAGTATATAGGGCTATCGAATCCACAGGGACACTTGGTCTCAATAGAAACAGAAACGTAGAGATTAATACTAGAAATAAGCAGATGGTGAAGTAAACAAATTGCAAAGCAAGAAAGTAAACAGTAGCAGAGATTAACGGTTGAGAAGCAATAAACTAAAAGCGTCAAGCCTAGGGTATTCTCAGGAAATCAGACAAGCAGACAGTTCATTCAGCAAGGATCTAATTAAGAACAGTTCTAGAACTCAAAACACAGATATAGAATTAACCAAATTCCTTTGCGATAATTCTCTAAGCCTAAGTGCAGCAAACCAAACTTTCGTTTGCGAGAACTAACAGATTAAACTAGCATTAATCCCAAGTTTGATATGTTCACAATTATCCTAAACCAAACTTCCGTTTGCGCAAAGTTTAATTGCCCAATTTAATTAGTTCAGATTCCTAAACCCCACTTCCGTGACGTATTTAGCAACCTAAGATCTAGATTCTAATTGATCAGGTTAGAACTAGCTTTAAGCACAATTAAATTGAAGAACAGATATAGTTATGAATCCTTAACTGAATTTGAACAAGTCTAGCAAGTCATGAAATCCTATGTGAGAAACCCTAAACTCAACTATGGATCTACTCAGACATGATTAATGAAAACATAATCAAAGAAATAATAGATTGCATACAAGAAATTAAATAGATAAAGGGGTTCGAAATCTTCTCCAAAATAAGTGAATACAGGAAATAGATCAGCCCCAAAAGCTCTAGAAATCCCTTAGCTAATAGTATCAAAGCGTAATGTAAAGCGTAGGTAAAATAAACACCAAAAACTAGTATATATAGGCCTAATCTCGGATGGGGCTTCTGTGTAAATACTGGAACTATCTTGGGCTTCTTTGCAAATCTTCATAACTTGTTAAACCGACGCGTACGGCCCATCTCGCTAGTGTGTCGACCGATGCACAAGGTGTGTCGGTCGATGCATGATCAATAAATCGGACAGTGAGTTAATCTCTCGGCCAAAACGTCCCAAAAGTCCCAAAATGCTCCAAATATCTCCAATTAGCTACAAACCTGATTAAACCTGTAAAAGACTCTAAACAAAGACAAAAGACACTAAAAACACAACTATATCATGGTCTAAACTGGGTAAAAACATATTTAACTTAAATAGGGTACTTTATTTATTTATTAAGAGAATTGTTTTTTTAAACAACTTAATAGATACTACAAACACACAAGGATTAGGGTTCAGGTACATGCGTACCTGTGATAGGACCCTGAACGGGCTTTGGGGTCTCATTATTATCTACTTCTAATGCATAAACCCTACCATATAAGGCTTGACGCTTCCGGGCGGGGTCAATCGTAGGGCGAGCTGGCGGAGGCTGAATGGCGAGTGGGGTGGCTGGGATCGGATTCGAACACTCTCGGGCATAATGGCCCTTCGGACCACATCGGAAACAGGAAAGACCGGGCGATGCATGCTGTGCTGCATACCTTGGACAATATTTGGAGATATGATTGGGCTGACCGCAGTTGTAGTATGTTGACGCTACCTTGAATGAGTCAGATGATCCTTGGGGTCGTTTGCCTTTGTCTTTGAAACGACGGTTTTGTCTAGAGTGTTTTCCTTATGATTTGATGATCTCCCACCTTGGTTTGAGTTGAAGTTTCCCTGCGCCGCTCGTTCTGCTGCTAACCCGATTTCCTCACTTACGGCTTTCTCCACCAAGTCTGTGAGGCTCGCGAAATTTCCCACCGTGAGTCTTCTCTCCAACACGGGTCGAAGGCCGAACATAAAGTTGGTGATCATTGCCTCTTCATCTCCGTTATTATTTCCCACATACCGCTTCAACCGCATGAACTCTGATTCATACTCTCGGACAGATCCCTCCCTTGTTCGAGATTAGCAAACTCCCATTGTTGTCGACGCCTTGGCTCTTGGGTGAAGAACTTGCATTCACACTCCTCCTTGAACGCTGACCAGGTCTTTACCATGTGTCCTACTTGAGCTTCCCGGCTTTCCCACCAATCGGCTGCGTCTCGGTCCAGGTAGTAAGCTCCCACACTTAGCTTGTAGTCCTCCGGGCATCTTGTAGCCCTGAAGTTATTCTCCATCATCCGGATCCATCGGTCGGCTACTAACGGTTCAGTTCCACCGGGGAAGTGCGTAGTTCCCATCTTCTTCATCGAGGAGATCAAGGATAGGAATGGTGGACGAGTTGTCACATCGGGTGTTGTCTGTGCTGATTGCATAGCTCGCGTCATTACGTCATGAAGCATTTTCAAGGTATTCTTCGGCTCTGGGTTTACGTCTTGGCCTCCTACCGCATTCTGATCATTCCTTGGCATCTCCTTAGGATGGTCGTTGCTAGAACCAGTATCTTCGATGTCTTTTTCTGCAGTTGCTTGCGCTTGATCTACCTGCCTTTCCTGGTTGCCCGAATTTTCCAGTGACTTAGATTTTTCGGCCGGTTCCTCGTAACCCAGTCCTCTGCGTTCCGAAACCCATTCCGACCCCATAGCCATAATATGCCCACCACTACTTATTGCTCCATCCTCCATCTGCATCATAAATGGGTAAGTGACTAAGTCCTAACTAAGTAGGACGTGACCGGTTTCCTAATGTCTCTTTGGCGACTCAATTTTTGACTCGATAAATATGAAAACACTTGTTGTATAAGCATGATCGGAACCATGCTCTGATACCACCTTTTGTAACGCTCCCGTTCCGCTTTGACCTTAGTCGACCAATGACCAACAATCAAAAAAGAACATGATCACCGGTTTTCCTTAGTCGGGACCAGAGCCGTTACATTTTTACAGTGTTTGATTAAATCGGGTTGGATTAACAACTTAGGTCATCAAACTAATCCGAATTTTCAATTACATGTTTCCCAAATTTTGACTAAAGCTTTGCAATCTTAGTAAAATTTGGTAGTTATATTAGACCAGACTAATCTAATATAATCAACATGATTTTACGAATATAAAACCTCTTTTCATATTACCAAAAAGTGCGGAAATGCAAATAGGTCCATGGACAATGTTTATCTAAATATTAATACAAGCATTACTTTGAAATATCGTTGCGAAAGAGACGTCGACACTATACCGGCTGGCCTAACGTCCTGCGATCCGCTACTCCTATGGGTTACCTGAAAAAGAGAAAGGACATGGGTGAGCGATTTATTATCGACCCAGTGAGTTGAGATTCCCCAACTAATAAAGTAAATTCCCGTCCACCCAACCCAACCCCAGACACAAGCAATGACGGAAAGTTACACAAGCAATAATAAAAAGCCAAAGCACTATAACAACAAATAAACTAAATGCATCATATGGGCCCTGGAAATATCGTCATTCCCTCGGAATACTTGTCCCGTCACCATATAGTCCCACGGTAGTAATTCCCTCGACTCTTACTCATAGACACGGAGTACTACAAGTAAGACACCGTTCTCCGTCCATCGATACGCGGCGACTCGGGCTACCCATAGATATCAAAAGCATTCATGCTACCCATAGATATCAAAAGCATTCATGCAGTCCGGCGTCACTCAGTTGGTTAACACCTGCCAGTAACACGACCCGAGAGTACGTGAACCGATTGGTACGCTCCCGAGGATCCATCGGGTAGGGAAATCGATATGCCCACTATAACACCATGTCACTAACACATCAACAAAACCGTTAAAAATATCACATCACAACAGTCATATCACAAAACATACCATGAATCAAACATTCATAAACCAATCATCATATTGTTATCAGATTACTTAATAGTTTTCTGTATTTTAATCATTCGTTCGTTACTCAGTTATCAATCAAAAGTATACTATAATATATAGCAATAATAACCATAATATTAATATCACTCAACAATCAAACCAAGTATATTCATAACAACATTATCGCACATTAATATATACTAATGAAACCGATACTAGTCATAGCCATCACAACGGATCATGACTTAGTGTCGGGAACCTGCGTAATAAAACGTAAGGCAAGCAATTAACCCCAACTCACCAATACTTTGTCGCGGTTAACCCTGATATTAGATAGCCTCTCTATACCAACGTCCGGAACGAATCTTACTATAAGCCACCTACAACGGAAGAGAAGGTCGGTTCATGGGATGAACGTTGAAAATCTCTGCTTAGGAAATGTTTCCCCGTTCCTCCGTCACCATCCCAACTCTTAATCGTTTCCTCTCTCTCTCTCTCTCTCTCTCTCTCTCTCTCTCTCTCTCTCTCTCTCTCTCTCTCTCTCTCTCTCTCTCTCTCTCTCTCTCTCCTCTCTCTCTCTCTCTCTCTCTCTCTCTCTCTCTCTCTCTCTCTCTCTCTCTCTCTCTCTCTCTCTCTCTCTCTCTCTCTCTCTCTCTCTCTCTCTCTCTCTCTCTCTCTCTCTCTCTCTCTCTCTCTCTCTCTCTCTCTCTCTCTCTCTCTCCGGCTTCTGCTTCTTTCCTCCTTCCTCCGGCTTCTTCTTCTCCCGGCTCCTCTTTCTTCTTCTTCTTCTTCCTCCCTTCTACCACTCTTATTTCTCTCTTCCTTCTCTCTTCTTTACTCTTCTTTAGTCTTGTGAGTTTTGGTGTGAAGAATGAGGGAGGGGAAGGCCTCCTTTTATAGTAAAAGTGAGATGATCTCCACCCTCCATTTATATCCCCTCGCCTCCCCATCTTCCTCCACGACATCCCACCAAAATAAGGCCAAAAACACTGCATTTCATCATCCACCTTACACTTGTATCCCTCTTCTAGGAGCCTCTTAGATTGGTGCCAACACATTTTTTGATTCAATGTACCAAATAACAAACAATGAATCTCCTTCTCCCTTACAATATTTTGTGGCCCATGCTCACTACTGGGCTTGAATTAGGTCCAAAATAACCTCATTTCGCAGCCCTAATCACCCTGCTCCAAGCCCAAGCCCCTATGATTTTATTTTGAATTTTTAGCCATTAATTACCTCCTAATGGTCTAAAACTTTTAACTTAATCTAGGGATCAAATATTGCTAAATAATTTTTACCATAGCTTATACATAATATAATAGAGCTGTGGTCAAAATATCATAAGTTTTTGTGGACTTTAGAGGGTTTTTCAACTCACCCGATCATTTTATCGGTTTCTCGGAAAAACTGGTTATTAATGAAAATTCACAAGAATTTCTAAAAGTAATTATACTGAATTCTTTAGAAAGAGAATTAATTTTTATTATTGATAAAAATACCATTACATTTAATAACAATATTTTTATCAAGTTCCGAGATTGGTGTCTTATAGTTTGGTTATTTTTAGGATAGTTTGGTTATTTTAAGAGTTTTGTATTGGCTTTTAACGTATTCCATATTATTATATAAATTCATATGTAAAAAAGTGAAGATAGATGAGAGCATAGAAGTATGAATGAAAATCCAATCGTTTAACTGATGAAAAGATTCAGAATTGGTCATACTTAAACCTTAGGAAATCTAGTTGTACGAAATTGAAAAAATCAAAAAAATTATTCTTAGTTGTCCTTAGTTTTACATAGTAATAATCGTTTTTCGTCGACATTCTTCGGTTGGATGGAACAATTTTCTTTATTTCATCCCATTTTTGGTGTAACCTAATGGTACGTCGAACAATCTTTTTGTTTCATCTAGATATACATTTGTACATGTTGTACCAGTGTCATATATAGCAGTTATACCAATTGTACCAGTTGTCCTATATCTGTGGATTCTCCGACGCCGGAGATGCGCCGGAGACGCCAGAGCTATGCCGGAGAAGCGTCGGAAATGCAAGAAATATCGAAGATGGGGTCCACTACATAAAGAATCATTTCTTTTTTATTTCGTTTCTTTTTATCTTATTTTGAATTATTGTGTTTATTAAAAATTGTTTTTTTATCAGATTCATTAAGGGTAATAAAGGGATATCAAAGTAGATCATAGGAGGGCATCACAGATTTTTTCTCCTTTAATTAAAGGAAAATAAGCCAATGATTCATCCCAAGATCGCGCACACATTCATATCATGTGGCACGTGGCAAACTAACAATTGGCTCCTTGTTCTAGTTCTTTTTGTTTCTCTAGATGATATTGTCGACATGGGAGAAATAAGTGATCGTATTTAGCTTATGCCACGTGGCACATGGAGGATGTTTTGCTAAAAACTGAGTTGTCTGAGCAGGAAAACAGCCTATTACACCATGAACTTGTGGCTAAAACAGTTTTTCAGATACGAATTATCGAACCATGCCAATTTCATCATGAACTTGCTTAAAATTTGAATTTTACACGTGAAGTAACAAAATTCAGTTAATTCCATCAAATCGTTAAACAGCGTTAATTGGCCGTAAACAGGGTTAATTGATCTGTTAACCCCATTTATGATTAATTTTTTTTAATAATTAAACATCAAACACAAAACGTCGTCGTTTTGTGTTAGATGTTTAATAAAATCGACTTGGGGAAATCGATATGATTAGGGTTCTTCGACATCGACAAGAGAGAAAGAGAGAATTTGAGAGAGATGTCGATGTGTCACTGAGCTGCGTTTCTGGGTCGATTGCGAGTCGATTGCAAGAGAGATTTCAATTGAAGTTACGATTCTGGGTCGACTGCTAGCACGATTCGGGGTGTATTCTGCGTAACAGTCCGTGGGCATGGGGTAAGCTTCGTTTGAATTTAGGTGTCGAATCGATTTAATAGCGTTGTATAGTTGTAGTTCTGGTAGATTACTGGTTCGAAATCTCTTAATTTGCCATTTTAGTTGAATTTATTGGTACAAAACGTCTCTAGAAATTGCATACCAACTGCTTGATAAAAAGCCTGAATGAGTGTAACTTTTTTTTGTAGTGACGATGTTGACAAAATGGTGTCATTTGGTTGCTACTGAGGAGTACTAATCCTAACAAATGAAATCAGTGAATGATAAACTCAGCTCCTCTCCATATCGACAAGCATGAAACAGCCTGCTCGGATTCGTGACAGTTCGCGATGTCAACATTCTAACACGTTCTCTACAACGACAATGCGTCGGAATCCCTCTCCCACGATCACCCATATTCTTCTCAAAATTTTCCCCTAAATTTCCTCTAATTTTGATAGTTCAAGAACCCTAAATCGAGTTTCTTATTCGATTTCCCCAACTCGGTTTTATTAAACATCAAACACAAAACGTCGTCATTTGTGTTAATTTTTTTTTTAAAATAACACAAAACGACGTTTTGTGTTGGATGTTTAATTAAAAAACAAAAAATTAAATTTTAAACGGGGTTAATGAATCAATTAACCCCGTTTACGGCCAATTAACGCCAATTAACGATTTGATGGAATTAACCGAATTTCGTTATTCCGTGTGTTAAATTCAAATTTTAAGCAAGTTCATGGTGAATTGGCATGATTCGATAGTTCGTGTATGAAAAACTGTTTTGGCCACAAGTTCATGCTGTAATAGGCCGTTTTCCCTTGCATGAGCTTTTAGCCCAAAACCTTAGGTTCTCTTTTTATTACCTATTATGGCGCTTATTGTGGGCTACCAATGTATATATTTTTTGTAGAAAGAGAGAAAGAGAGAGAGATATTATGAGAAAATTAAAAGACATGAGAAAAAAAAGAGAGACATGCGAAATTAGAAAGTAAATGTACAATGTCTGACGCAAATGAAAAAAAAATAGGTGTTATTACGCCAAGAATTCAATATATAAGTGACAAGATGGTGGGCAATTGTGAACTTTCTAATAGATTAAAAAATAGTTTTTATTTTCTTAATTTCAGTGTGATTTTAACTATGAAACCTAACTAGTTCTTCACTCTCCGTGGGGTTTATATGTGGTATAGATTTGTAAAACTTTTTTGTTTATGTTTTCACGTCCCCTCCGCTCTTGTATTATTTAGAGCTCATATATTATCATACAACCTATCTTATCTCCTTTTTTTAGGATGCTTGATGGAGAGACATGAGCTGGTATGCCCGTATATCTCCATCAGAAATCTCAAATGCCCCTGTTATATTTTTAATATCGAAATGACAATTTTACCCTTAATAAATAGTTGTAAGGGCTTAAATATAATTAAACCGGTAAGTATTTGTTGAAAACAACCGTAGCTTAGTGGTTAGGAGCTCTACGCGCGTACCTGTGCGCGACGCGCACCCAGGGTTCGAATCCCACCGGCGTGGTAATACTGGTAATACCGATATTTTTTCTACAGGTAACACTGGTAATACCAGTACCACTGGAGGTAACACTGGTAATACCACACACCACTGGAAGTAATACTACAAATAGAGGTAATACTGGTAATACAAATGACACTGGTAATACTAGTAACACTAGAGGTACCTGGTAATACCAGTACAACTGGAGGTAATACTAGTACTACTCGAGGTAACACTGGTAATGAAGGTAATACTGGTACAACGATTATTCATATAAATTAAATCAAAATGAGAAGGGCAAAATCGTCATCACAGGATTTCATTTAAAAAATGAGGGGCATGTAGATTAATTGGGGGTATAAGAGATTAGATTCTGAGAAAGAGGGGCATATGAGACAATGTTTCGCTTGATGGAGGTCAATGTTGTGGCGTTAACTGTTTACACGATTCTCGAACCTCTTGTAGCAAGTTTTCGTTGTGGTATTACCAATGATGCATCCTTTGGTGTATGTTGTTTCTAAGTTTTGTATCAGCGTATGTCAATAAGTCCTCTTCCGTATGCTTTGTTTTCTATGTTGTTGGTCGTTATGGTCTTATTTGTTTGTCTCAAATCAGCATGTATTCTATTATTCATCACTCCTAAAATGTGGCTGCTAGTAGGATCTCCTTGTGTTCAGCCTGGTTACAACTAACTTTTTTTCCTTTTAATTATAGGCTTGTTGGTGAGTTGGCCAGCGAAAACGAATTAATCGAGCTCAACTTCTGTGAGAAATATATGTTCCCCTAGTCTGTATGATTTCCTCTTCCTGTTGTACGTTCGACGTCTCCATATCATAGGTGGAACATATACAATTTCCTGAGAGGTTTTCCCTGTGAAACTTGAGGTGGTGTAATGCTTACCATGCCCTTTATTTTTCATATACTGCAACACCATGTTGGCTAAAATACACACGGTGCAAAACGC
Organism: Orychophragmus violaceus; assembly: GCA_030180135.1. Taxonomy (NCBI): domain Eukaryota; kingdom Viridiplantae; phylum Streptophyta; class Magnoliopsida; order Brassicales; family Brassicaceae; genus Orychophragmus; species Orychophragmus violaceus. Next base: position 81,790,734 of record CM058237.1, read on the forward strand.
AAATGATTTCTTTTTGACATTCGGATGCAGAGCAAGAGGGGGGGATAAGGGGTGCGACCGGCCAAGGTCCAATCCCATATGTTAATAATTAAGGATTTATATTTTTGAATTTTCTTTTGAAGTTAAAAAAAAAAAATTGAATGAATAGAACAAATATTACTAACAAAACTTTTTTTTAAGTACTAAAATATCTACAAAATTTTTTAAGGGTCTAAGTTTTTAAACATATGTTTCCCTGTTTATTTGGTGAAAACGATAGTTAAAGTCTTCCTAAATTGCAACTCGGTTTATTTTTGTGGGTGCTTTTAGTTGATTTGAACAACGAATTATGCAGTGGGGTGGACTTGTTGCAGGAATTTCTGTTCTCGGTTTATTACCTCTGTGTTTGGTCATATATCATTTCTTCTCAATGTTTTTGTATGTGATGGAATTGTTTCATCTTAAAAACTATTTACATCTCTTCAGTTTGAAAAGTTGAGATTGTGTGAGGCATGTGACTATGAAGGTGGAGATTTACGTACATGTAGATCAGTAGGAAACAAATTAAAATCCATGTCTTATTTCCTTTAGTTTGAAGTTGGAACTGTGGTTCACATAATTGGCCCACCAAAAATTAACACAATGAAAAGCATAGTACTTAAAAAATCGTGGAAAGGAAGACATTATATTAAATTGCAGAAAGGATAGTTGATATTGGTTGGGATATTGGAATGACGGGTGTGGTGCAGGAAAATCAGCTACTCACGGGCACGTTCGCGAGGGGTTTGATCACATTTGGCTTCCGAGCTAGATGGATCACATTTGGCTTCCGAGCTTGATGGTGCGTCCTTAGTGTTTATTGGAGAACACAGTGGTAGGTCGTTCCCCAAAAATGGTCGGTGTTTTACGTTATGTATCGTCGCATTCACTCGGGGACTCTACCATCACAACCTCTAGTTAACCAATAAGCTTAGTGGAGAGCACAAATGGTGGTAAATTAAGTAAGCAACTAATACCTGGGGGTTGTCTGTAATCTTTTACAGCTTCGTGCATCGTGAGACTTCGAATCCCGCGACATGGAAGATGAGACCTTCATCTAACATTGGACGGTACTGGTCTGCTTGGGCAGCTGGGATGCAGCAATGGATAATCTAGTTATGTAAATGGTTTTGATTCGAGCTATTAGCGATGCATTAGACCAGAATTTTGTATTTGGTGGGTCAATTAAGGATCAAACAATACGTTTTCATCTAGGAGGAGGTCAATGCCCATGAATTCTCCTTCTTCTTGATAACGGTAAAACTCTAGTCCAAAAGTAAGCTCTGCCTCAGACCAACAAAAGCAATGAGCAGAGTGACGTCGTTCAACTAACAAGGCCTAAGGATGATCAGAAATGTGAAAGGCCCAAACACCAGCCCAATAGTGAGCAACGGTCGACTCTACTACAACAAGACAAAAACGAGGAAGTTGCAGGGAAGCTGCACAAGACTACGGAAGATGCCGTCAATGTTTTCAACAGATTTGATCCTCTGACTGTACTACATAGGAGCGTGTAGCTGCTCAATCAAGACTTGCCATCTGGCTTTAGGGTTTATTAGAGGATCGTCTAAAGACTTTCTATAAATAAGAATGCTTGTGTAGCTAATCTTTCTCAAGCGATTGCATCAATAAAAAATGATATTCAGCTTCAAATCTCTTTTCTAGCCTTTGCTTTCATGGTATCATAGCATCCAGGCAATGGGCAATCGATCTATGGAGCTCTATACACCTCCTAAACTCAATTTCCAACTGCGTTACTGTCAAGCTTTCTCAAGAGACTTACCTTGTATGGAAGTCTCAGTTCGTCTCCTTCCGGATGGGTCAGCGTCTTCTGGGTTTTGTCACAGGCGAAACACCAGCTCCGACTCCGACGATAATGGTCACCGCAATATATGGTACCACCTCTCAGGCTCGAAACCCAGACTATCAACTCTGGCTACAAACCGACCAAGTTGTAAAGTCATGGCTTTTAGGGTCCTTTGAAGCAAAATTTCTGAGTGTTGTCGTCCACTGCGTTATAGCACAAGATGTCTGGTTCACTATTGCGAAACACTACAACCGTGTCTCGTCATCCCGTCTGTTTGAGCTATAAAGGAAAATCCAGACAATCTCAAAACAAGACAAATCTATGGCGGACTATCTTCAAGAGATTCAACTCGTTTGTGATCAACTCTCTTCCATCGGAAGTCTAGTCTTTGAGAAAATGGCGATCTATGCAGCTATCCATGGCCTTGGACGTGATTATGAGCCTATTAAAACAACAATCGAGGCAACCATGGATGCTGTACCTGGCCCGACCTTTGAAGATGTTGTCCCAAAACTCATTGCCTTTGATACTCGCCTCACTAGCTACAATGGTGCCACTGACGTTACTCCTCATCTAGCGTTCAACACTACACCAAATGTAAGCTTCTTCACTAACTATCGAGGCAGAGGACAATATTCTAGAGGAAGAATTAACAGAGGACGTGGCGCTTACTCAACAAAAGGCAGTGGTTTTCCTCAGCAACTCTCATCAAGTCACTCCTCTGTTTCAGACATGGAAAGTCGTCCAGTGTTCCAAATCTGTGGTAAGAAAGGTCATCTAGCAATCAATTGTTGGTACAGGTTCGATAACTCTTATCAGCAAGAGGATCTACACTCTGCAATGACTGCAATGCGCATTACTGACATTACAGATCAATTTGGTCACAAGTGGTTTCCTGATACTGGAGCCAGTGCTCACGTTACAAGCTCTCCACACCACTTGCAACAGACACGCCCATACAGTGGACCTGATACTATCATGGTTGCAGATGGTAATTTTCTTCCTATCACACATACCGGTTCCACTATGATTGCCTCATCCTCAGGTACGTTACGTCTTCATGATGTGCTCGTCTGTCCTAACATTGCGAAATCACTGCTTTTTGTATCTAAGATTACCAAAGATTATCCATGCTCCTTTGAGTTTGACTGTGATGGGGTTATTGTTAAGGAAAAGGCAACCAAGAAAACAATTCTGTTCGGAAGAAACAGTGAGGGTCTATATGTGTTGAAAGGATCAAATGCAGAGGTGTTGTTTTCTACAAGACAGCAATCAGCATGCTCCCTGGTTTGGCACAGAAGGCTAGGACATCCACATGCTCAAGTCCTTCAACACCTATCCTCTTCAAAAGCTATCTCAGTTACCAATAAGAGTACCAGCTCCATGTGTGAGGCATGTCAGCTTGGGAAGAGTAGTCATTTATCTTTTTCTAGTTCTGATTTTGTTGCTTCTAAGCCTCTACAAAGAATTCAAATCTTTGGGGGCCTGCTTCAGTTGTATCTGTTCAAGGATTTCGATTTTATGAAATTTTCATTGACAATTGCACACGTTATAGCTGGTTCTACCTTTTAAAGCACAAATCAGACTTCTACAATATCTTTGTTGCCTTTCAAAAACTAGTTGAAAACCAATTCAACACAAAGATTGGCACTTTTCAGTGTGATGGTGGTGGGGAGTTCATCAACTAAAAACTTCTCACTCATCTTCAAAACTGTGGGATTCAACAGCTTATTTCTGGCCCCTATACACCGCAGCAAAATGGGCTGGCAGAAAGAAGTCATCGTCATCTTACAGAACTGGGATTATCAATGATTTATCAGAGTAAACTACCTCTAAGATACTGGATTGAAGGATTCTTCACAGCTAACTTCCTTATTAATCTTCTGCCTTCTCTAGCTGGTCAGGAACATCATTCCTCTTATCAACGGTTGTATGGCACTACACCAGACTATTCTTCCCTTTGGACGTTTGGTTGTGCCCGTTGTCCAAACCTTCAAGACTACAGAGATAACAAGTTTGATCCGAAATCACTCTTGTGTGTGTTCCTTGGTTACAATGCCAAGGACACGGGATACAGATGTTTATACCCTCCAACGGACGTGTTTACATCACCAGACATGTTCTATTTGATGAAGAAGTGTTTCCTTTTGAAGGTGCTTACAAGCAATATCACTCTAAAAATTGCTCCAAGATGGTTTCTGACTGGCAACAAAGTTTTCTGCCTCAAATCCCAATCTCTACAACAAACAGTTCTGGTTCTGTAGCTCCAGTCCGGTTTCATACATCCACTCTCACTTCTCAGTCACAACCAACATTTGAGTCGTCTTCAATCTTCACTGAATCGGATTTTCCTCCACTATCAGTCACAACAACTCCTGTCTCCTCTGAACACAGTCAGGCTGCAACTCCAAGTAACAGCAGAACTCCATCCTCTGCAGAAAGTACAACTCGATCAGCAACTCCAAAAAGAACCTCTGCTCAGTCATCACCGATGTCTGCTCCACCACCCGTAGCAGAAACATCTCATCCAATGAGCACTCGTGCTAAGCTGGGAATATCCAAGCCAAACCCTCGCTACATTCTCCAAGCTCATAAAGTCTCTTATCCTGAGCCTAGGACTGTTACTGCTGCTTTAAAGGATCCAGGTTGGACTGTAGCTATGTATTAGGAGTATGCTAATTGTATGGAAACTAAGACATGGTCTCTGGTTCCTTACAACAACACTATGAACGTTTTGGGAAGCAAATGGGTCTTCCGAACCAAGCTACAAGCAGATGGCTCTTTATACAGATTGAAAGCTCGCCTTGTTGCAAAAGGCTTTGACCAAGAGGAAGGTATTGATTATCTTGACACCTATAGTCCTGTTGTACGCCCAGCTACTGCCAGAATTGTTTTGAATCTTGCAACAGTTATGAAGTGGAACATCAAACAGATGGATGTCAAAAATGCGTTTCTTCATGGGGATCTCACAGAAACAGTCTTCATGGTTGTAGATAAAACAAGACCTCATCATGTCTGTTTGCTGCATAAAGCCCTGTATGGTCTTAAACAGGCGCCTCGTGCCTGGTTTGATCGTTTTAGTACATATCTGTTGGAATTTGGATTCATATGCAGTCACCCAGATCCCTCTCTGTTTATCTACTCACATGGTAAAGATGTCATTCTCCTCCTTCTATATGTAGATGACATGGTTATTACAGGAAATGCATCACAAGTTATGGAGAAGTTCCTTACTGATCTCAAACTGTAGTTTCGCATGAAAGATCTTGGTCAAATTCACTACTTCCTTGGGATCCAGGCGCACTTTCACTCAGAGGGGCTATTCCTGTCTCAGGAAAAGTATGTTGAGGACATATTAGCTGTTGCAGCAATGACAAACTGCACACCAGTCCAAACTCCACTTCCTCTGCAGCTGGATCGTGTTCCACATCAGGATGAGCTCTTCTCTAATCCAACCTACTTTCGTGTACTTGTAGGAAAGCTGCAGTATCTCACACTAACATGTCCAGACATTCAATTTGCAGTCAACTACATCTGTCAAAAGATGCATAACCCTGTTGTGTCAGACTTTCATTTTCTAAAGCGGATTTTGAGGTATATCAGAGGAACTACAACCATGGGAATCAACTTCTTGAGCACCACTGATTTAGTTCTGAGAGCATACAGTGAAAGTGATTGGGCAGTCTGCCCTGAAACAAGAAGGTCAACAGGAGGATTTTTCACTTTCTTTGGCAGAAACATGATATCATGGTCCTCAAAGAAGCAGCCTCATATTGCTAAAAGCTCCACTGAAGCTGAATACTTGGCCATGTCAGAAACTGCATCTGAGATTACTTGGCTTGGTAGAGTCCTCAGGGAGCTTGGAATATCTCAACCTCACACTCCAGACCTCTATTGTGATAATCTTTCAGTTGTATACCTCACAGTCAATCTGGCTTATCACTCAAGGACTAAGCACTTTGGTACACACCACCACTACGTAAGGGAGAGAGTGGCTCTCAGTTCTCTTGTTGTCAAGCACATCTGTAATACCTTGTATTCAAAAATATGGTCAACGGGCAGAAGAAAAGTCAACATGGGCAAAATTGTAATTTTGCCAAACCTAGGGGCAAAATGGTAATTTTGCCAAAGTTCAAGACGGAAGCCAAGACGGACCAAATGTTTTCAGTTTATAACATAAAGAACATTTACTAGACCAGAAATGGAAGAAACGGAGCAGAAACGGGTTTTTCAGCTCATCGGAGTGAAAACCGAGAAAACCGAGAAAACTTCGGAAATTCATAACCGGATCTAGGAAACTCCAAATGAGGTGATTCAACTTTCTAAATTCATCTAAAATCAGGGAGAATCAGTTTCTGGAAATTTTTGGATTTATGCAAATTTCGAAGGATTTTCTAAAATATTAAACGCGAAACCAAGGAAACCGAGACAAATTGCAAGATGGGCTTAGAACTGGTTTGGGTGGTTTAGGGCTGATTTTTGTGGATCGGATGAATCTCCAGAGACAGATGTCCCACCCCTAGGTCTCCATCCATCCCTTTTGAGGTGTCAAGACCATATTTGGTCCATGGCTCTTGTTACATGCAAAAGAATCTCCTATAATTTCAACTATTCATGCACCTAAACTCATTTCTGGTTAGTCTCACTCTCTCCCTAGCTTCTCTCTGTCGACAACTCTCTCTACTCTCTCCAGAAACATTCAAAAACCCAGATATCCCTTTGAAGAACTCAAGAACACCTTAAGAACATTAAGTGTTCTTAATATCTTCTATCACAAGAAACCTCATAACTCATAAACTATAAACTCAAATTCACTTCTGTAAAGCCCAATAGCTTCCTCTCACTCTCCTCTACAACGTCCATCCAGCCACCACCGTCGCCGTCGCCGGAATCTCACCGGAGCTGCCGTGAGAAGAGGGCCACCGGCTAGATCTCCTCCTCTCTCTCTCCTCCCGTCGATTCTTGGCTGTTTGAAGCTACCAATGGATATATCTTCTTATTCTGATCAGTTTGGTGTGTAGATCATCACTTGAGTCACAGGAAAACACCTCCTCCGCCGTGGTCAACATTCCGCCGCCGCCGGTCAACGCCGGAGAAGCCGCCAGAATTCTTCCTCCGTCGTCTCTCTCTTCCGCCGGTTCACTGTTGTTGGCTTAGTATTGGGTTGGGATTGGATTTAAGTTGGTTTGGTTGAATTTGGATCGGTTTAGGTTAACTGGTCAACTCTCGGTCAACGGTTGATTTTGACCAAGTTTACCTAAACCGGTCAATTGGATTTCGGTTCACTGGTTCAGCCGCTTGAGAGATTGGGTCAACCGGTTCAGGTCAACGGTCAACCGGTAAACGCCGCTGGTCAACACGGTCAACGCCGTTCAACGCCGGAAACCGGGCCGGTCAATGCTCAGTTAAACGGCCGTTCAGTGGTCCGGAGTGTTCAGGAGTTCGTGTTCGTGTGTTCGAGAGGTTCGGGTCTCATTTCGGGGTCTCGGGATTCGTATCCGCATATGTACCGTCATTCCGACCGAAATCACTGTGAGTCGGCTCAAACACCGTAGATAGAAACATATAGATCGGGAATTGAGAAACCGTAGAATTAGGTGTTTGCATACCCGGATGTGACTTGGTTATGGTTGAGAATGGAATTGATTGATTAACCGGTTAAGGTTTAAGACGCATGTTATGATCATGAGAATTAAACGGATTAAACATGTTGTGTGCCGTTAGGTGTTGGATCGTTTAGTGTCTCCTGATTCAATTCTCAGATTGATTCATCCTACTAAACATGCAGATCTAGGTTCTCTTGATTAGAAACATTAATGGATCTCACCTGTTACCTTTTTGTGCAGCGGAAAGAGGAGGCACGGGTCAGAGATCAGCAGAACCACCAATGGATGGATCCTCCAAAGGCTCACACACGCACACCGGGAAATTTGGCTGCTAGACCAGCTGAGAGAGAGGCGCAGAGAGAGAGGAGGGAGGCGCAGAGTCTGAGAAAAATTAGAGAGCTTTAGGTCAAGTTTTATTCATTAAAACTCCCTTTAGTTCTCATGGGCTTTTGGGCCCAATTCTCAGTTCTGATTAAATCCCATGGATTTAATCAGACCCTTTATACTCTCTAAGTACAGTAAATGCCTAGCACTTTTACCGTACTTCTGCTAAACCGTTCCTTCGTATTTTCCCGTTAGCTTAGGCGTGTGACCCATATGGGATCATATAATAAAGGCAATAAGTCCAAGACTTATAGATCATGAGCGGACTCTAGCAAGCCATCATGACCCCCAGTATTATATGACTTATGTCTGATCATTGACATACTCTTACGTTCTAGAGACAGTACAGAGATTACTGGACATAATTCCAACAATCTCCCACTTGAACTGGAATCTCTGTATTCATAATCCTTTTGTCTTAATATCTCGATTAGTCATAAGGCAAGATTAGTGTCATCCTTATAAAGCCTAATCTTGTTTATCGGACTCTGATTTGATACTGACAATCCAAACGACTCGGGACAGTCCGTTTGAGCATGGCCATGCATTTTCCAGTATTCAAATCTCCGATTGGCCTAGAGATATTCACTCCATTTATATTGGAGGGACAAATCCCGTCTTGTTCCATCACTGTAAACTACTCATTTCATAATACACCCAAACAAGGTCCTTATAACTATCGCTTAACGACAGCATTAGACAATGATCAAAGCACATTAGTTCATGTGCAGTCACATGCATGCGAACTCAGGTCTAAGGACTATACTCTATAGTCGTAGTAAGAATCTCTTATGACACAGATATAAATATCCTGAAGAGTTCTTATAATCGGGTCTTGTCCGGTCGTATGTACCCTACATACACCTATGTACTGACTTTGATTCCGCGCATCTATGACACACTGAGACTTTGTCATAAGTCACATACCAATCTAGTCTCACACGGTTGTTGGTGTTCCAATTTCAACAACCTTCGACTAGGGACATGATGATATAAGCCATCTATCAAATATAGGGTCTCATGATCAAGCTAAATGACTTTGATAACTCAAGATCAAGTCACTTACTTCGATGACCTATAAAATGGTTCATATCACTTTGGAACGATTATTTCATCATAGTTAAAATAATCTTGAAATAATAATTTCATTAAACATAAAATGTTTTACAAGAACATATCAAATAACTAAATAAAGCCCTCAAACTCCCACTCAAATTTAGATTACATTTCAATGTATCTAATGCCTACAGCTTCAGTTAGGAACTCGAGCTTAGGTCTTGGGAGTGGCTTTGTCAACGGATCAGCGACGTTATCATCTGTCTGAACTCGGCTGATCTTGACTTCCTTTCTATTAATGATGTCACGTATCAAGTGAAATCTTCTTAGAACATGCTTGGATTTCTGGTGTGATCTTGGTTCCTTTGCCTGAGCAATAGCACCATTGTTATCACAATACAGTGCCAGAGGCTCAGCCGCATTTGGTATCACACCTAGTTCAATAATGAACTTTCGTATCCAAACAGCTTCCTTCGCAGCTTCTGAAGCGGCGATATATTCAGCTTCTGTAGTGGAATCAGCAACGGTGTCTTGCTTGGAGCTTCTCCAACTGATTGCACCGCCATTCAGACAAAAGATATAACCGGACTGTGACCGGAAATCATCTTGGTCTGTCTGGAAACTTGCGTCCGTGAATCCACTGACTTTAAGCACATCACTTCCACCGTACACCAAGAACTTATCCTTAATATGTCTTAGATACTTCAGGATATTCTTGACGGCAATCCAATGGTTTTCACCTGGATTTGACTGGTATCTACTCGTCATGCTCAATGCATAAGCAACATCAGGACGAGTACAGATCATGGCATACATGATAGATCCTATTGCAGATGCATAAGGAATATTCTTCATGCGCTCAAGCTCAGCAGCCGTCGTAGGGCTCTGCTTCTTGCTTAGCGTTGTGCCATGTACCATTGGCGTGAAGCCCTTCTTGGAATCTTTCATGCTGAATCTTTGTAGGACTTTGTCAATGTATGAATCTTGACACAATCCTATCAGCCTTCTAGATCTATCCCGGTAGATCCTGATTCCAAGAACGTATGCGGCTTCACCCATGTCTTTCATGGAAAAACAACTTCCAAGCCAGTCCTTTACCGACTTCAGCATTGGAACGTCGTTTCCGAGAAGCAGTATGTCATCGACATACAGAATAAGAAATACTATCTTGCTCCCACTAGTTTTCTTATACACGCATTGTTCTTCTTCGTTTCTGATGAAGTCAAATTGCTTGATCGCTTCATCAAAACGAAGATTCCAGCTCCTCGATGCTTGCTTCAATCCATAAATGGATTTATGAAGCTTGCAAACTTTCCCAGCATTCTTTGGATCTATGTAACCGTCAGGTTGTGTCATATACACATCCTCTTCCAGAATACCATTCAGGAAGGCGGTTTTCACGTCCATCTGCCAAATTTCATAATCATGAAAAGCTGCAGTTGCTAGTAGAATCCGAATAGATTTCATCATAGCCACTGGTGAATAGGTTTCATCGTAATCCACACCGTGAACTTGTCTGAAACCTTTTGCCACCAACCTGGCTTTATAAATCTGGACATTTCCATCCACGTCAATCTTCTTCTTGAAGATCCATTTGCACTCGATGGCTTTTACACCAGCGGGTAAATCAACCAACGAAAATACTTGGTTGATCGACATGGAGTTCATTTCGGAATCTGTGGCCTTACGCCACTTAGAGGAATCTGGGCCCATCATGGCTTGATTGAAGTTCGATGGTTCATCACCATCAATGATCAGAAGATCATGACAGTTAGTCACGAGGAATCCTTGATATCTCTCGGGTTCGTGACGGATCCTCCCGGATCTTCGAACTTCAGGTACTACAGGTTCAGGCTCTACAATTTCTTGTAGGTCCTCCTGCTGCTCTTCCTCATTAGGTTAAGCAGTATCCTGTTCATCTTGAATTTCTTCAAGCAGTACCTTACTCCCACTGTCTTTCTTAGAGAGAAACTCCCTCTCAAGAAAGTTACAATCCCGGGCAACAAAGATCTTGTTCTCGGAACGTAGATAGAAGTAATAAGCCTTGGTTTCCTTCGGATAACCAATGAAGTAGCATTTATCAGACTTTGGGACACGATCCCACACTCTCTTAGATGATCACTGAATTCTTGGCTTAAGTATTCTCCTCCTCGGTCGGACCGAAGAGCCTTAATGCTTTTGCCAAGTTGGTTTTGTACTTCATTTTGGAATTCTCTGAACTTCTCAAAAGATTCAGACTTATGTTTCATTAAATAAACATATCCATACCTACTGAAATCATCAGTGAAGGTAATGAAGTACTGATAGTTTCCTCTTGCATTTGTGGACATTGGGCCACACACATCTGTGTGTATCAGGCCCAATAAGTCACTGGCCCTCTCGTTAGGTTTATTAAAGGGGGCCCGTGTCATTTTGCCCATCATGCAGGATTCGCATTTCTCACATGACTCAAAGTCAAATGAGCCAAGAAGTCCATTCGAATGGAGCCTCTTGATGCGTTTCTCGCTGATGTGCCCTAAACGACAATGCCATAGAAACGTTCGGTTCTCCTCATTAGGTTTGAACCGTTTGGTATCAATGTTATAAATTGGCGCGGATTGATCAAGTATGTAAAGCCCATTCGTAAGAGGGGCACAACCATAGAACAAATTGTTGCGATTGAAGGAACATAATTTATTCTTAACTGAAAAATCATAACCTTCCAAATCCAACAAAGAAATTGAAATAATATTTCTGCTTATCGCAGGTACAAAATAACAATTATTGAGTTCTAAAATCAATCCCGAAGGTAAAGACAACAAGTATGTGCCTACAGCTAGTGCATGAACTTTCGCTCCATTCCCAACTCGTAGCTCCACTTGTCCTTGCTTCAGCCTTCTACTGTTGCTGAGTGCCTGCATATTAGTACAAATATGAGCCCCACAACCAGTATCCATAACCCATGAGGTATTATCAGAAGTAGTTGTATTAACTTCTATAACAAAAATACCTGATGAAGAAGTCTCGAGAGTCTTCTTCTTCAATTCCTTTAGACCTTCTTGGAATTTCTTACATTCTCTCCTCCAATGCCCTGGTTCTTTACAGAACCTGCAGATGTCATTAGGCCCAGCCTTAGACTTGGGCTTGGGCTTTGGCGTGTCCTTGTCCGAGACTTGGACAGCCTTAGCCTTTCCCTTATCCTTAGCAGAGGATTTCTTAAAGCCCTTGCCCTTCTGTACCATAAGCACATTGGGGTCCTTGGCGGTTTTCCTCAAGTTGGGCTCTGCAGTCTTGAGCATTCCGTGAAGCTCAGGCAATGTCTTACTCAAGCCATGCATATTAAAGTTCAGAATGAACTGATCATAGCTTGCAGGTAAAGACTGCAGAACGATGTCGCAGGCAAGTTCCTGGCTGATAGGGCAGTCGAGTTTCTGAAGATGATCGAGATAACCCATCATCTTCAAGACATGAGGACTCACTGCCGCATTTGCAGCCAACTTACAGTCTAAGAGGTTCTTAACTGTTTGAAACCTCTCAGTCCTTGCTTGCTCCTGAAAAAGCGATTTCAGGCTTGCCATTATCTCGATGGGTGACAACACACTCTCGAACTGCATTTGCAGCTCAGCAGTCATTGTCGCCAACATCAGGCAATAGACATCATTTTCATCTGACGAATGCTTTTCCCAAGCATTATGCAGAGTCCTGGCGGCATTGTTAGGAGGCCTCTCGGGGAGGGGATCACGAAGGACATAATCCTTCTTCTCCTGCTTGAGGACCAGCCTCAAGTTCCTTGACCACGTCAGGAAGTTCGTTCCAGTCAGCTTCTCCTTCTCGAGAACATACCGGATTGAGAATGTGTTTTGTGTGCTTGTAGTAGTCATAGCTGAAATATAAGATAAAAAGGTTATTAGTTAATATGTTCAATATGATTAATATTGTATTATACTTAATATGATTAATCACGCATTATATTCAATAACATAAGTTACCCTCAATAGAATATAATGATTCCAAGATCCACATATAACTAAGATCAAAGTGGGCCACTGGCCATCACCCAACCTTAGCTTATATCGGTAAGCCCTATGTCGGCTAATTATATCCGTGATATAACTCTTGGTTGTGAATCTGGGCCCGAGGCCTAATCCACTCTGATGTCTCAAGGCCCGGGACTCCCGATGGCCTAGTCAAGAAAACCAGACTATACAGTCATGTAATCATTAATGTCTGGGACTCCCAATGACATTTGTGAATCACAAACCGTCTTATCCACGCAAAAGTAGACACCCTCACACTGTAAGGCCATGAATACAATTGAATGGGCTTCGACAGCTGACATAGACTGGACAAGACATCCAACGCTTGATATTATTTGAGGTTTGTAGGTTTATTAAAATTCATCCCAAAATAGAAGATTACTATTTTGGGAAACTTTCCTTTTTGGGAAACCTACTAATTTTGGAAACTTTCTAAAATTGGAAACTTCCTAAAATTGGAAACTTTCTAAAATTGGAAACTTCCTAAATCCAAAACATGCAAATCTAGAAACTTCTATTTTAAGAAACTTTCTAATTTCAAAATTTTAGAAACTTATTAATTTAAAAAAAAAAATCGATTTTTATAATTTTATAAAAATAAATTTTAAATTAATCTGAAGAAAAGACTCAAATAATTGGCCCAATTGTTTTAACTTCTTGGCCCGAGGCCCAAGAATTGGTCCATGTCCAAGACATAACCCAATTGTCCAATTAAATAACATAACCGGTCTGGTTCATTAAAATTGGTCTAACCAAAATTAATTACTACGATGACCACAATTGTCAACCGGTTATTTACTAAACCGGATTTTCTCAATTTATTTGGTCCAACCAAATCAAATTAGAAAATCACTGGTTTAGGCACAAAATCCAATTTTTTCGACTTTGGATTTCTTATCCCGGTTTAACCAGAACTTAATAAATATTATTAAATCTGTTTATTAAACCGCGACGTTTAATTTTAATAAAATTTTAAACCGAACCTTAAACCGAACCGAACCATTTGATCATGTGAATCGGTCACGACCTAGCCGTGAGCTTCACGCGATCACGACAGCCGCAAGCCATCATGCTTCCGCGGCGGGTCGATGCTCGGGACGGGATGGGACGGTCGGGCCGTGCGATCGGGACGAGACAGCCGGGCCATCTCTCGCGATCGGACGAGCCATGCCGTGCGATCGGGACGTGACGAGGCGTGCGATCGTGATGATCCACTCGGCCCTCGGTCTCGACTGCGGTGCGGGACATGATCGGACGAGCTCGGGTCGATCCATGCGATCGATCAATCGATCCATGCGATCGGTTCACCGTGCGTTGCTCGATCCGGACATGATGATCCTTTGGCTATCATCATTCCGACGCATACCGATTCATATAGATCGGATCATGCGATTTCTTGTTTGTTTAGGTTCTAATTCTTTGTTTCTTAAGTGTTTTTCCTTATCAGTAGGTTGATTCAAAAACACTTCTTAAACAATCCTAAACATGATTCTAAACAAGAAAAACCACAGAACCAATGGCTCTGATACCACTGTTGGATCGTTTAGTGTCTCCTGATTCAATTCTCAGATTGATTCATCCTACTAAACATGCAGATCTAGGTTCTCTTGATTAGAAACATTAATGGATCTCACCTGTTACCTTTTTGTGCAGCGGAAAGAGGAGGCACGGGTCAGAGATCAGCAGAACCACCAAGGGATAGATCCTCCAATGGCTCACACACGCACACCGGGAAATTTGGCTGCTAGACCAGCTGAGAGAGAGGCGCAGAGAGAGAGGAGGGAGGCGCAGAGTCTGAGAAAAATTAGAGAGCTTTAGGTCAAGTTTTATTCATTAAAACTCTCTTTAGTTCTCATGGGCTTTTGGGCCCAATTCTCAGTTCTGATTAAATCCCATGGATTTAATCAGGCCCTTTATACTCTCTAAGTACAGTAAATGCCTAGCACTTTTACCGTACTTCTGCTAAACCGTTCCTTCGTATTTTCCCGTTAGCTTAGGCGTGTGACCCATATGGGATCATATAATAAAGGCAATAAGTCCAAGACTTATAGATCATGAGCGGACTCTAGCAAGCCATCATGACCCCCAGTATTATATGACTTATGTCTGATCATTGACATACTCTTACGTTCTAGAGACAGTACAGAGATTACTGGACATAATTCCAACATTAGGTTGGTAGTAATGTTGTTTGATGCATACATATAGTCGTTGTATGATAGGGCCATATATGCATATATATATATATATGTATTAGAGAACGACATCGAATAAATCTAAGTACGAGAATTAAGACGATGTTAAAATACGGAATTAAACCTAACGAAAATATAGCATAAAGAATGCTATCGAGATTAGGTTTAATAGAGGTGGAAGAGAAAGAAATGAACTAAGTAAACGAAAGATGAGACGTCGGGGAGTTTAGTAAGCTACTAGCTCTAAACCGACGGATCGGAGATTTGATAAAAGATACTTAGGAAAGGTTAAGAAAATGGGAAGTGTTGTGATTGGTGAGCCGTCTACGGATTAGCGATCTGCTAATCAAAGGTAGCGGTCGTGAATAAGTTAAAGGACTGTAGAAACCCTAATATGCCTGATTGTGTGGTGTTTGTGCTATTGTGTTGTTGTGTGGTTGTTGTTGAGCTTTCTGTGCAGGCCTGTTAGATCGTCTCGGTGTTTGGACGAGCGATCAGTGTGGACACTTAACTCGGTCACGAGGCCGGTTAAGTTTGTAGCTGCTGACACGGTACGCTGCCGAGTCAGGGTGAAGGTGTTGGTGTGTGTGTGTAGACTTGCGGGATATTGTGTTGAGGTTGTTGGTGATTGATTGTGTGATTGTTGTTAGAATCCAAGCGAGTCTGCGTGTTTACATTTCTGTACTAGGACTCTAGGGTGCGTTAGATCTCGCAAGTATAGGTTTTGAATACGTTCCGGTACTTCCCACCCGATTGGATCCTCGGGTAGTGGCCTAATCGGATCGTGGGCCTTCGGATGGTGATTCCGGTTATGGCGTTAACCTACTGAGTGACGCCGGTAGGTGTGTGATTCGGAAAATACGGGTTAATGTCCTAGGGCCAAATCGCGTGGAAACTCATGTTACCGTGGGGTAGCCTGAGTCAATGCGTATCGACGGGCTGAGAACAAGGTCCTAGGTCATGAGACTTCGTTTTTACGTCTAGGAGTCGTGGGTTAGTTACCATGTCGGTGACGATGTAAACCCGTGGAAGTTACCGAGATCGTAGGGGCCCAGTGTTGTGTTTGTATCGTTGGTATTGCGCGATAGATAGATCGAGTTTCAATCGAGAGCATGTGCATCAGTGCTTCCGATTTCCTCTAATCGCTTTCTCTTTCTTTTGGCAGTTGATTGTGTGTTATGGGCTTGACACGACGTGGTAGTGCGTGATCGGCTGTTTGTTGTGTTGTTTGTTATTTTGGGGTTTTTGGGCGGGAATTTGTAGATGTTAGATAGTATAGAAGCCGTAGTGGGGAAACGACTCGTTGGGTGATCTTAGATCGCTCATTAGACTCTTTTTTGTTTTTCAGGTTTAGCAGCGACGGACACGGGAGGTCCTCGGTGTAGTTTCGGGATCGCTTGTGGCGGGGTTTTGATTCGATGATTTTGGGTTTTCCTTCGGTTCGGCTTTGGCGCCAATTTTGTATTGAGATTTGTGTATTGTTCTTGATTATTGGCGAACTATTTTGTAAAGAAGGTTAAACGTTATGTAACGTTTGATTTACTCAGAAATGAATATGCTTCCCTGATATCGTGTTTAGTCCGAACCGACACAACTCACGGAAGTTGTACAAGTGGTGAAGCTTTGTACTATGTAAGTAAGGATAGCGGGGTCAAAGACGGGTTAATGCGAGCCTTTGTCTCAAACCGATCTGTCTCTGGCTTCGTCTTGTGGTGAACTTTTCTTGTTTGACTTGCTCGGGTTCGACTTGGTCATTTTCTTATTTAATTGTTGACCGGTCAGATCGACAGTCAGAGGATAATGGGAAAGGTGCGTTACAAAATGTGGTATCAGAGCATGGTTCGTCATGGGTTTCGAAATTGTTTATTTCTGAGTGTTTTCCGTGTTTTATCGAGTCAAAATTGTGTCTTACTCAAGCATCCATTAGGAAACCGAGCCGCGTCTGTAAACTCGGGGTTGGGATGGGAATAGAAATTTGTATTATATGTACTAATGTTTATTTGTGTTTTTTGGACGGGTGGTGTGTGGGTGTGGGTGTATAGTGTGAGTTTCAGCGAGCAGTATGAGTCATCATCGGAGGATTGCAGCGCATTATCGGGCTCAGTTGGAGCAGTACCAGGAGAGTTTGAGAGCGCAGCTGGGTCAGTCACGAGGTTCGCGGACCACAGAACGACCACCAGTTCCTCCACGAGAACCTCAGGGAGAGAGAGCAGCCGCCGTAGATCGGAGACCGTTGCCTGACCCATTACCTTCACCTTTGCGTGATGATGCGAGTACCTCAGATATCTTTGCGGGGATGATGGGCTATTTGGGATATGATGATGGAGGGTTACCACCATTACCACCGCAGCTACCAGAGCTAGTAGTACCGCCAGTGATTTAGCCGCCGATGCTCGAGGCACACAACGTACCTTTTCCATTCAGTCTACACGCCTATCATTTCATCCCACTCAGTGGAATGGATTTTATGTTGGATTCGCTATATGCAACAGTTGACATGGACATGGAGCCCATTGATCCCGACCAGCATCTGTATTGGGAGCAGCACATAGATGAGCAGATGGCGATGCTCGGAGATGCTTTGGAGCAGCAGATTGGACCGCACCACCAGCTGGACCCACATCCAGGGTTGCCTCGTACACCACCTGATAGATCCGCATCATTGTCATCCGGCTCTACCGAGCCACTATCTGAGACGGAGCCATTATCGGAGGCCGAGCCGATGTCTGAGTCGGATACGCAGTTCGAGTGAGTTACACCACCAGGTACACCGACGTCCGAAACATTTGCGCCGCCAGATACCCCACCAGTAGACATGTTGGAGTCGTCACCAGCGATGCCGGCATACCGGAAATGTAGCGCATGCGGAGTTCAGGGGTTCCACTTGTACTGGTGTCATCGACCAGTCGACCCACGCTATCGGGAGCCGTACCAGCCAGTATCGGGTCCTGACTATTGCCAGCTATGTGGTCACGGGGCTATGGAGGACCGATTTATCCGATTGCGGGACCAGGGCCACGTATGTCTGATGCGGAGCCATGTCGCGCCCCATTGCCTGAGAGCTACCGACCCGGACCCAGTCGCCGAGACACCGAGCTCATTCTGCAGCCTGTTATTCAGCCTCCAGCCGCTCAGTTACCTGTAGCTCAGTCGCCACTAGTGCAGCCGCCGAGACCAGTGAGAATTTGCCGGAGATGTGGAGATGTGGGGCACCGAGCATCTGTTTGTTCCCATAGGTCTCACTCAGTGCCTACGGTCGTCTGTCAGATATGTGACTGACGAAATGTGGTATCAGAGCATGGTTCGTCATGGGTTTCGAAATTGTTTATTTCTGAGTGTTTTCCGTGTTTTATCGAGTCAAAATTGTGTCTTACCCAAGCATCCATTAGGAAACCGAGCCGCGTCTGTAAACTCGGGGTTGGGATGGAAATAGAAATTTGTATTATATGTACTAATGTTTATTTGTGTTTTTTGGACGGGTGGTGTGTGGGTGTGGGTGTATAGTGTGAGTTTCAGCGAGCAGTATGAGTCATCATCGGAGGATTGCAGCGCATTATCGGGCTCAGTTGGAGCAGTACCAGGAGAGTTTGAGAGCGCAGCCGGGTCAGTCACGAGGTTCGCAGACCACAGACCGACCACCAGTTCCTCCGCTAGAACCTCAGGGAGAGAGAGCAGCCGCCAAAGATCGGAGACCGTTGCCTGACCCATTACCTTCAGCTTTGCGTGACGATGCAGGTACCTCAGATATCTTTGCGGGGATGATGGGCTATTTGGGATATGATGACGGAGGGTTACCACCATTACCACCGCAGCTACCAGAGTCAGTAGTACCGCCAGTGATTCAGCCGCCGATGCTCGAGGCACACGACATACCTTTTCCATTCAGTCTACACGCCTCTGATTTCATCCCACTCAGTGGAATGGATTTTATGTTGGATTCGTTATATGCAGCAGTTGACATGGACATGGAGCCCATTGATCCCGACCAGCATCTGTATTGGGAGCAGCACATAGATGAGCAGATGGCGATGCTCGGAGATGCTCTGGAGCAGCAGATTGGACCGCACCACCAGCCGGACCCACATCCAGGGTCGCCTCGTACACCACCTGATAGATCCGCATCATTTTCATCCGGCTCTACCGAGCCACTATCTGAGACGGAGCCATTATCGGAGGCCGAGCCGATGTCTGAGTCGGATACGCAGTTCGAATGAGTTACACCACCAGTTACACCGCCGTCCGAAACATTTGCGACGCCAGATACCCCACCAGTAGACATGTCGGAGTCGTCACCAGCGATGCCGGCATACCGGACATGTAGCGCATGCGGAGTTCAGGGGTTCCACTTGTACTGGTGTCATCGACCAGTCGACCCACGCTATCGGGAGCCGTACCAGCCAGTATCGGGTCCTGACTATTGCCAGCTATGTGGTCACGAGGGCTATGGAGGACCGATTTATCCGATTGCAGGACCAGGGCCACGTATGTCTGATGCGGAGCCATATCGCGCCCCATTGCCTGAGAGCTACCGACCCGGACCCAGTCACCGAGACACCGAGCTCATTCCGCAGCCTGTTATTCAGCCTCCAGCCGCTCAGTTACCTGTAGCTCAGCCGCCACTAGTGCAGCCGCCGAGACCAGTGAGGATTTGCCGGAGATGTGGAGATGAGGGGCACCGAGCATCTGTTTGTTCCCGTAGGTCTCACTCAGTGCCTACGGTCGTCTGTCAGATATGTGACTGCCCGGGGCACACTGCACGTTTATGCCTGATGGCCGAGCCACAGCAGGTTGGAGCACCATCCAAGGATGCACACCCACCGCACCCTCCCGGCACACTTACCAATGGTTACCACCGCGAGCCGCGATGCCGCCTGTGTTGGGCATTCCGGTCTTGCTGGGGTTGTTAAGGCTAGGATAGTTAGGCCAGGTAAGTGTGGGCACTAACTATGTTGTTTTCCTATGTATATAGATCGACAACCTTTGTGTGACGTTTCTGACATCTTCTGGGTATAGCGCTACGGTTTGAGGTTATGGTGATGATGACGGACGTCCTGTTGTACTTCTGTTTCGACTATGTATTAAAAACTTCGATATGTATGTTATGTCGTTTTTGTATATATGTATGACGCAGAATGTTCAACTTATCATTATGACTTGCGTAGTGATTGTTTGCATGCGTGTGATAGTTTTGGGATGCAAACGAATTACCATGTGAAGTCTGATGATGAGCAGAACTGACGACCGTTCATCATAACCTAAACCCAGACTGGCGACATATTCGGAGCGATCTTGTGATTGCGTGGTTGTGTGTGGTAATTGTTTGCTTTTGTGTTTATTGCTTGCGTGCTGTATTTAATGCTTGCGTGGTTCATTGGATAATTAGGGTGTTTTTCGTTCATTGGTGTAGCGCTGTTAGGTTGCTAGTTTTCGTTTATGGCATGCGTAGCATTTGATGATTGTTGATGGTGTTGGTAAGCCGTTCGATTGCTAGTGGTGCTTTGTTGGCTTGAGTAGTTTGAATTTTATCTCAATCGTTAAGTTGCTAGAAATAGAAAGTGTTAGAACCTTTCCATTTAAGGCGTTGAGCTAACTCGAGAATGGTTGAATTCAACCGTCAATTCATGAGAGAGCGAAATTATATAATATTGTTACTTAATCATGGGTAACCGCTTGGTACATGATTAACTAACTATATCTCTATGAGGAAGTGACATCGAGGGATGGATTGGTTTGAATTTCATCGCTCCAGTGAAAGTTGTTGAGTTGAATGTAGGACGGAATGGACGATGCGAGATGAATACGAGACCGAACCCGAACCCGAAAGCGAGATGGAATGTAAAGGAGCCACGAGACAAGTTGACTCGGAAAGTGAAGCAGTTGGTACAGATCGTCAGTGGAAAATGTATCAGTGCAAGGAAACTGGAAGAACGAAGATGTTGGTATGATGAGTTAGCGAAAATATTTGAGGGAACGTCAGCGACAGTGTGGAAACCAGAGTGAAGCGATCGGTGTGAATTGAATGGAGTCTTAGCAAAGTCGGATTCAGAGATCAAAATTCTTGAAGATTATCTCGAGGAGACAAACCAGTGTCAAGGAAATGTAGAAGTCGAAGCGAAGTGGGGAAGTCAGAAGTGAGAATCAGAGCAAAGTAGCCAATTGCGGAAGTGTGAGGATCAAGGGAGATCAGTTAAAAAAAAGGGGGCAAAGTGAAGCGGGACCAAAAATCGAGAAGTGAAGAAGTAGTCGAGTGAGAAAGATAAAGAGCAAGTAAATGAATATGGTCGAAATCAAGGATCGAATAATAGAGAAGCAGCCGGGTGAGCAGTATGAAGGTCAGTGGAAAGTTTGGGATGAGATAGCAAAGCGCCAGAGAATATTGGAAGTAGATTCTGAGTGTCGATGGTCAAGTAAAGAGACGATGGCATATAAGAAAGAAGCAGCAAATGGCGTAGTGAAGCAACTTGTGGGGTTTGGTGACGATTCAAAGTCTGTTAGTGACGGAGAATTCGGGGACCGAATTCCTGTAAGTCGGAAAGAATGTAATACCCTGTATTCAAAAATATGGTCAATGGGCAGAAGAAAAGTCAATAGGGGCAAGATTATAATTTTGCCAAACCCAGGGGCAAAATGGTAATTTTGTTAAAGTTCACGACGGAAGCCGAGACGGGCCAAATGTTCTCAGTTTATAACGTAAAGAACATTTACAAGACCAGAAATAGAAGAAACGGAGCAGAAACGGGTTTTTCGGCACAATGGAGTGAAAACCGAGAAAACCGAGAAAACTTCTGAAATTCATAACCAGAGCTAGGAAACTCCAAATGAGGTGATTCAACTTTCAAAATTCATCTAAAATCAGGGAGAATCAGTTTCTGGAAGTTTTGGGATTTATGCAAGTGGCGAAGAATTTTCTAAAACATTAAACGCGAAACGAAGGAAACCGAGATAAATTGCAAGATGGGCTTAAAACTGGTTTGGGCCGGTTAAGGGCATGTTTTCGTGGATCAGATGAATCTCCAGAGACAGGTGTCTCACCCCTAGGTCGCCAGCCATCCCTTTTGAGGTGTCAAGACCATATTTGGTGCATGGCTCTTGTTACATGCAAAAGAATCTTATATCATTTCAACTATTCATGCACCTAAACTCATTTCTGGTTAGCCTCACTCTCTCCCTAGCTTCTCTCTGTCGACAACTCTCTCTACTCTCTCCAGAAAAACTCAAAAACCCAGATATCCCTTTGAAGAACTCAAGAACACCTTAAGAACATCAAGTGTTCTGAATATCTTCTATCACAAGAAACCTCATAACTCATAAACTATAAACTCAAATTCACTTCTTTAAATCCCAGTAGCTTCCTCTCACTCTCCTCTACAACCGCCAGCCAGCAACCACCATCGCCGTCGCCGGAATCTCACCGGATCTGCCGTGAGAAGAGGGCCGCCGGCTAGATCTCCTCCTCTCTCTCTCCTCCCGCCGGTTCTTGGTTGTTTGAAGCTACCAATGGATAAATCTCTTTATTATGATCATTTTGGTGTTTAGATCATCACTTGAGTCGCCGGAAAACACCTCCGCCGTGGTCAATGTTCTGCCTTCGTCGGTCAACGACGGAGAAGCCGCTGGAATTCTTCATCCGCCGCCTCTCTCTTCCGTCGGTTCACTGTTGTTGTCTTAGTATTGGGTTGGGATTGGATTGAAGTTGGTTTGGTTAAATTTGGATCGGTTTAGGTTAACCGTCAACTCTCGGTCAACGGTTGATTTTGACCCGGTTTACCTAAACCGGTCAATTGGATTTCAGTTCACTGGTTCAACCGGTCAACGCGGTCAACGCCGGTCAACGCTCGGTTAAACGGCTGTTCAGTAGTCCGGAGTGTTCGGGAGTTCGTGTTCGTGTGTTCGGGAGGTTCGGATCTCAGTTCGGGGTCTCAGGATTCGTATCTGCATCCGTATCGTCATTCCGACCGAAATCACTGTAAGTCGGCTCAAACACCGTAGATAGAAACATATATATCGGGAATTGAGAAACCGTAGAATTAGGTGTTTGCATACCCGGATGTTACTTGGTTATGGTTGAGAATGGAATTGATTGATTGACCGGTTAGGGTTTAAGACGCATGTTAGGATCATGAGAATTAAACGGATTAAACCTGTTGAGTGCCGTTAGGTTGGTAGTAACGTTGTTTGATACATACATATAGTCGTTGTATGATAGAGCCGTATATGCATATATATATATATATATATATATATATATATATATATATATATATATATATATATATATATATATATATATATATATATATATATATATATGTATTAGAGAACGATATCGAATGAATCTAAGTACGGGAATTAAGACGATGTTAAAATGCGGAATTAAACCTAACGAACGTATAGGGTAAAGAATGATATCGAGATTAGGTTTAACAGAGGTGGAAGAGAAAGAAATGAATTAAGTAAACGAAATATGAGACGTCGGGGAGTTTAGTAAGCTACTAGCTCTAAACCGACGGATCAGGGATTTGATAAAAGATACTTAGGAAAGGTTAAGAAAAAGGGAAGTGTTGTGATTGGTGAGCCGTCTACAGATTAGCGATCTTCTAATCCAAGGTAGTGGTCGTGAATAAGTTAAAGGACTGTAGAAACCCTAATAGGCCTGATTTTGTTGTATTTGTGCTATTGTGTTGTTGTGTGGTTGTTGTTGAACTTTCTGTGCAGGCCTGTTAGATCGTCTTGGTGTTGGGCCGAGCGATCAGTGTGGACACTTAACTCGGTCATGAGGCCAGTTAAGTTTTTAGCTGCTGACTCGGTACGGTGCCGAGTCAGGGTGAAGGTGTTGGTGTGTGTGTGTAGACTTGCGAGATATTGTGTTGAGACGGTTGGTGATTGATTGTGTGATTGTTGCTAGAGTCCAAGCGAGTCTGCATGTTTACATTTCTGTACTAGGAATCTAGGGTGCGTTAGATCCCCCAAGTCTAGGTTTTGAATACGTTCTGGTACTTCTGACCCGATTGGATCCTCAAGTAGTTTCCTAATCTGATCGTGGGCCTTCGGGTGGTGATTCCGGTTATGGCGTTAACCTACTGAGTGACGCCGGTAAATGTGTGATTCGGAGAATACGGGATCATGTCCTACGGCCGAATCGCATGGAAATTATGGTAACTGTTGGATCGTTTAGTGTCTCCTGATTCAATTCTCAGATTGATTCATCCTACTAAACATGCAGATCTAGGTTCTCTTGAATAGAAACATAATGGATCTCACCTGTTACCTTGTTTTGCAGCGGAATGGGAGGTAAGGGTCAGAGATCAGCAGAACCACCAAGAGATGGATCCTCCAAAGGCTCACACACGCACACCGGGAAATTTGGCTGCTAGACCAGCTGAGAGAGAGGCGCAGAGAGAGAGGAGGGAGGCGCAGAGTGCTGAGAAAAATTAGAGAGCTTTAGGTCAAGTTTTATTCATTAAAACTCCCTTTAGTTCTCATGGGCTTTTGGGCCCAATTCTCAGTTCTGATTAAATCCCATGGATTTAATCAGGCCCTTTATTCTCTCTAAGTACAGTAAATGCCTAGCACTTTTACCGTACTTCTGCTAAACCGTTCCTTCGTATTTTCCCGTTAGCTTAGGCGTGTGACCCATATGGGATCATATAATAAAGGCAATAAGTCCAAGACTTATAGATCATGAGCGGACTCTAGCAAGCCATCATGACCCCCAGTATTATATGACTTATGTCTGATCATTGACATACTCTTACTTTCTAGAGACAGTACCGAGATTACTGGACATAATTCCAACAATCTCCCACTTGTACTGGAATCTCTGTATTCATAATCCTTTTGTCTCAATATCTCGATTAGTCATAAGGCAAGATTAGTGTCATCCTTATAAAGCCTAATCTCGTTCATCGGACTCTGATTTAATACTGACAATCCAAACGACTCGGGAAAGTCCGTTTGAGCATGGCCATGCATTTTCCAGTATTCAAATCTCCGATTGGCCTAGAGATATTCACTCCATTTATATTGGAGGGACAAATCCCGTCTTGTTCCATCACTGTAAGCTACTCATTTCATAATACACCCAATCAAGGTCCTTATAACCATCGCTTAACGACAGCATTAGACAATGATCAAAGCGCATTAGTTCATGTGCAGTCACATGCATGCGAACTCAGGTCTAAGGACTATACTCTATAGTCGTAGTAAGAATCTCTTATGACACAGATATAAATATCCTGAAGAGTTCTTATAATCGGGTCTTGTCCGGTCGTATGTACCCTACATACACCTATGTACGGACTTTGATGCCGTGCATCTATGACACACTGAAACTTTGTCATAAGTCACATACCAATCCAGTCTCACATGGTTGTTGGTGTTCCAATTTCAACAACCTTCGACTAGGGACATGATGATATAAGCCATCTATCAAATATAGGGTCTCATGATCAAGCTAAATGACTTTGATAACTCAAGATCAAGTCACTTACTTCGATGACCTATTAAATGGTTCATATCACTTTGGAACGATTATTTCATCACAGTTAAAATAATCTTGAAATAATAATTTCATTAAACATCATAAATGTTTTACAAGAACATATCAAATAACTAAATAAAGCCCTCAAACTCCCACTCAAATTTAGATTACATTTCAATGTCTCTAATGCCTACAGCTTCAGTCAGGAACTCGAGCTTAGGCCTTGGGAGTGGCTTTGTCAATGGATCAGCGACGTTATCATCTGTCTGAACTCGGCTGATCTTGACTTCCTTTCTATTAATGATGTCACGTATCAAGTGAAATCTTCTTAGAACATGCTTGGATTTCTGGTGTGATCTTGGTTCCTTTGCCTGAGCAATAGCACCATTGTTATCACAAAACAGTGCCAGAGGCTCAGCCGCATTTGGTATCACACCTAGTTCAATAATGAACTTTCGTATCCAAACAGCTTCCTTCGCAGCTTCTGAAGCGGCGATATATTCAGCTTCTGTAGTGGAATCAGCAACGGTGTCTTGCTTGGAACTTCTCCAACTGATTGCACCGCCATTCAGACAAAAGATATAACCGGACTGTGACCGGAAATCATCTTGGTCTGTCTGGAAACTTGCGTCCGTGAATCCACTGACTTTAAGCACATCACTTCCACCGTACACCAAGAACTTATCTTTAGTATGTCTTAGATACTTCAAGATATTCTTGACGGCAATCCAATGGTTTTCACCTGGATTTGACTGGTATCTACTCGTCATGCTCAATGCATAAGCAACATCAGGACGAGTACAGATCATGGCATACATGATAGATCCTATTGCAGATGCATAAGGAATATTCTTCATGCGCTCAAGCTCAGCAGCCGTCGTAGGGCTCTGCTTCTTGCTTAGCGTTGTGCCATGTACCATTGGCGTGAAGCCCTTCTTGGAATCTTTCATGCTGAATCTTTGTAGGACTTTGTCAATGTATGAATCTTGACACAAGCCTATCAGCCTTCTAGATCTATCCCGGTAGATCCTGATTCCAAGAACGTATGCGGCTTCACCCATGTCTTTCATGGAAAAACAACTTCCAAGCCAGTCCTTTACCGACTTCAGCATTGGAACGTCGTTTCCGAGAAGCAGTATGTCATCGACATACAGAATAAGAAATACTATCTTGCTCCCACTAGTTTTATTATACACGCATTGTTCTTCTTCGTTTCTGATGAAGTCAAATTGCTTGATGGCTTCATCAAAACGAAGATTCCAGCTCCTCGATGCTTGCTTCAATCCATAAATGGATTTATGAAGCTTGCAAACTTTCCCAGCATTCTTTGGATCTATGTAACCGTCAGGTTGTGTCATATACACATCCTCTTCCAGAATACCATTCAGGAAGGCGGTTTTCACGTCCATCTGCCAAATTTCATAATCATGAAAAGCTGCAGTTGCTAGTAGAATCCGAATAGATTTCATCATAGCCACTGGTGAATAGGTTTCATCGTAATCCACACCGTGAACTTGTCTGAAACCTTTTGCCACCAACCTGGCTTTATAAATCTGGACATTTCCATCCACGTCAATCTTCTTCTTGAAGATCCATTTGCACTCGATGGCTTTTACACCAGCGGGTAAATCAACCAACGAAAATACTTGGTTGATCGACATGGAGTCCATTTCGGAATCTGTGGCCTTACGCCACTTAGAGGAATCTGGGCCCATCATGGCTTGATTGAAGTTCGATGGTTCATCATCATCAATGATCAGAAGATCATGACAGTTAGTCACGAGGAATCCTTGATATCTCTCGGGTTCGTGACGGATCCTCCCGGATCTTCGAACTTCAGGTACTACAGGTTCAGGCTCTACAATTTCTTGTAGGTCCTCCTGCTGCTCTTCCTCATTAGGTTGAGAAGTATCCTGTTCATCTTGAATTTCTTCAAGCAGTACCTTACTCCCACTGTCTTTCTTAGAGAGAAACTCCCTCTCAAGAAAGTTACAATCCCGGGAAACAAAGATCTTGTTCTCGGAACGTAGATAGAAGTAATAAGCCTTGGTTTCCTTCGGATAACCAATGAAGTAGCATTTATCAGACTTTGGTGTAAGCTTGTCTGAGATTAATCTCTTGACATAGGCTTCACAACCCCGAATTCTAAGATAAGACAGCACTGGAGCCACTCCAGTCCATAATTCATATGGTGTCTTTGCTACTGCTTTTGATGGCGCTCTATTTAGAGTGAACACTGCTGTTAGCAGAGCATATCCCCAAAGGGATATTGGAAGGTCTGTGTGACTCATCATAGATCGAACCATATCCAATACGGTCCGATTTCTTCTCTCAGACACACCATTCCATTGAGGTGTTCCAGGAGGAGTGAGTTGGGACACGATCCCACACTCTCTTAGATGATCACTGAATTCTTGGCTTAAGTATTCTCCTCCTCGGTCGGACCGAAGAGCCTTAATGCTTTTGCCGAGTTGGTTCTGTACTTCATTTTGGAATTCTCTGAACTTCTCAAAAGATTCAGACTTATGTTTCATTAAATAAACATATCCATACCTACTGAAATCATCAGTGAAGGTAATGAAGTACTGATAGTTTCCTCTTGCATTTGTGGACATTGGGCCACACACATCAGTGTGTATCAGGCCCAATAAGTCACTGGCCCTCTCGTTAGGTTTATTAAAGGGGGCCCGTGTCATTTTGCCCATCATGCAGGATTCGCATTTCTCACATGACTCAAAGTCAAATGAGCCAAGAAGTCCATTCGAATGGAGCCTCTTGATGCGTTTCTCGCTGATGTGCCCTAAACGACAATGCCATAGAAACGTTCGGTTCTCCTCATTAGGTTTGAACCGTTTGGTATCAATGTTATAAATTGGCGCGGATTGATCAAGTATGTAAAGCCCATTCGTAAGAGGGGCACAACCATAGAACAAATTGTTGCGATTGAAGGAACATAATTTATTCTTAACTGAAAAATCATAACCTTCCAAATCCAACAAAGAAATTGAAATAATATTTCTGCTTATCGCAGGTACAAAATAACAATTATTGAGTTCTAAAATCAATCCCGAAGGTAAAGACAACAAGTATGTGCCTACAGCTAGTGCAGGAACTTTCGCTCCATTCCCAACTCGTAGCTCCACTTGTCCTTGCTTCAGCCTTCTACTGTTGCTGAGTGCCTGCATATTAGTACAAATATGAGCCCCACAACCAGTATCCATAACCCATGAGGTATTATCAGAAGTAGTTGTATTAACTTCTATAACAAAAATACCTGATGAAGAAGTCTCGAGAGTCTTCTTCTTCAATTCCTTTAGACCTTCTTGGAATTTCTTACATTCTCTCCTCCAATGCCCTGGTTCTTTACAGAACCTGCAGATGTCAGTAGGCCCAGCCTTAGACTTAGGCTTGGGCTTTGGCGTGTCCTTGTCCGAGACTTGGACAGCCTTAGCCTTTCCCTTATCCTTAGCAGAGGATTTCTTAAAGCCCTTGCCCTTTTGCACCATAAGCACATTTGGGGTCCTTGGCGGTTTTCCTCAAGTTGGGCTGTGCAGTCTTGAGCATTCCGTGAAGCTCAGGCAATGTCTTACTCAAGCCATGCATATTAAAGTTCAGAATGAACTGATCATAGCTTGCAGGTAAAGACTGCAGAACGATGTCGCAGGCAAGTTCCTGGCTGATAGGGCAGTCGAGTTTCTGAAGATGATCGAGATAACCCATCATCTTCAAGACATGAGGACTCACTGCCGCATTTGCAGCCAACTTACAGTCTAAGAGGTTCTTAACTGTCTGAAACCTCTCAGTCCTTGCTTGCTCCTGAAAAAGCGATTTCAGGCTTGCCATTATCTCGATGGGTGACAACACACTCTCGAACTGCATTTGCAGCTCAGCAGTCATTGTCGCCAACATCAGGCAATAGACATCATTTTCATCTGACGAATGCTTTTCCCAAGCATTATGCAGAGTCCTGGCGGCATTGTTAGGAGGCCTCTCGGGGAGGGGATCACGAAGGACATAATCCTTCTTCTCCTGCTTGAGGACCAGCCTCAAGTTCCTTGACCACGTCAGGAAGTTCGTTCCAGTCAGCTTCTCCTTCTCGAGAACAGACCGGATTGAGAATGTGTTTTGAGTGCTTGTAGTAGTCATAGCTGAAATATAAGATAAAAAGGTTATTAGTTAATATGTTCAATATGATTAATCTTGTATTATACTTAATATGATTAATCACGCATTATATTCAATAACATAAGTTACCCTCAATAGAATATAATGATTCCAAGATCCACATATAACTAAGATCAAAGTGGGCCACTGGCCATCACCCAACCTTAGCTTATATCGGTAAGCCCTATGTCGGCTAATTATATCTGTGATATAACTCTTGGTTGTGAATCTGGGCCCGAGGCCCAATCCACTCTGATGTCTCAAGGCCCGGGACTCCCGATGGCCTAGTCAAGAAAACCAGACTATACAGTCATGTAATCATTAATGTCTGGGACTCCCAATGACATTTGTGAATCACAAACCGTCTTATCCACGCAAAAGTAGACACCCTCACACTGTAAGGCCATGAATACAATTGAATGGGCTTCGACAGCTGACATAGACTGGACAAGACATCCAACGCTTGATATTATTTGAGGGTTGTAGGTTTATTAAAAAATTCATCCCAAAATAGAAGATTACTATTTTGGGAAACTTTCCTTTTTGGGAAACCTACTAATTTTTTAAACTTTCTAAAATTGGAAACTTCCTAAAATTGGAAACTTTCTAAAATTGGAAACTTCCTAAAATCCAAAACATGCAAATCTAGAAACTTCTAATTTAAGAAACTTTCTAATTTCAAAATTTTGGAACTTATTAATTTAAAAAAAAATCGATTTTTATAATTTTATAAAAATAAATTTTAAATTAATTCTGAAGAAAAGACTCAAATAATTGGCCCAATTGTTTTAACTTCTTGGCCCGAGGCCCAAGAATTTGTCCATGTCCAAGACATAACCCAATTGTCCAATTAAATGACATAACCGGTCTGGTTCATTAAAATTGGTCTAACCAAAATTAATTACTACGATGACCACAATTGTCAACCGGTTATTTACTAAACCGGATTTTCTCAATTTATTTGGTCCAACCAAATCAAATTAGAAAATCACTGGTTTAGGCACAAAATCCAATTTTCGACTTTGGATTTCTTATCCCGGTTTAACCAGAACTTAATAAATATTATTAAATCTGTTTATTAAACCGCGATGTTTAATTTTAATAAAATTTTAAACCGAACCGAACCAAATTGGTCACGAACCAATCATGGTCGTGACCTAGCTCCTCGATCACCATCGCCCAGCCGCAAGCCGCACTCGAGCGATCCAAGATCGAGACGGTCAGCTGGACGGGACGGGACGGGACGGGACGATCGATCGTCGAGCTCGGGTCGGTGGCTTCACGCGATCGCCGAGCGATCGGGACAGCCTTGGCGTGCGTTGGGACGATCGTTTGGGACGTGAGCGAGCGACGATCGGGACGGGATCTCGCGATCGTAATCGTCCATCGCTCCTCTCGGTCCACCTCGGTCGTGCGCATCATCGCCGGTCGGTAATGACCACGCGACACGATCCACGATCGGTCCGTGCGTCATGCCGATACGGACGTGTGATCCTTCAACGATCACAATCCGACGCATACCAATTCATATAGATTGGATCATGCGATTTCTTGTTTGTTTAGGTTTCAATTCTTTGTTTCTTAAGTGTTTTTCCTTATCAGTAGGTTGATTCAAAAAACACTTCTTAAACAATCCTAAACATGATTCTAAACAAGAAAAACCACAGAACCAATGGCTCTGATACCACTGTTGGATCGTTTAGTGTCTCCTGATTCAATTCTCAGATTGATTCATCCTACTAAACATGCAGATCTAGGTTCTCTTGAATAGAAACATAATGGATCTCACCTGTTACCTTGTTTTGCAGCGGAATGGGAGGTAAGGGTCAGAGATCAGCAGAACCACCAAGAGATGGATCCTCCAAAGGCTCACACACGCACACCGGGAAATTTGGCTGCTAGACCAGCTGAGAGAGAGGCGCAGAGAGAGAGGAGGGAGGCGCAGAGTGCTGAGAAAAATTAGAGAGCTTTAGGTCAAGTTTTATTCATTAAAACTCCCTTTAGTTCTCATGGGCTTTTGGGCCCAATTCTCAGTTCTGATTAAATCCCATGGATTTAATCAGGCCCTTTATTCTCTCTAAGTACAGTAAATGCCTAGCACTTTTACCGTACTTCTGCTAAACCGTTCCTTCGTATTTTCCCGTTAGCTTAGGCGTGTGACCCATATGGGATCATATAATAAAGGCAATAAGTCCAAGACTTATAGATCATGAGCGGACTCTAGCAAGCCATCATGACCCCCAGTATTATATGACTTATGTCTGATCATTGACATACTCTTACTTTCTAGAGACAGTACCGAGATTACTGGACATAATTCCAACAGTAACAGTGTCCTAGGTCGTGAGACTTTGTGTTTACGTCTAGGAGTCGTGGGTTAGTTACCATGTCGGTGACGATGTAAACCCGTGGAAGTTACCGAGATCGTAGGGGCCCAGTGTTGTGTTTGTATCGTTGGTATTGCGCGATAGATAGATCGAGTCTTAATCGAGAGCATGTGCCGCAGTGCTTCCGATTTCCTCTAATCGATTTCTCTTTCTTTTGGCAGTTGATTGTGTGTTGTGGGCTTGACACGATGTGGTAGTGCGTGATCGGCTGTTTTTTGTGTTGTTTGTTATTTTGGGGTTTTTGGGCGGGAATCTGTAGATGTTAGATAGAATAGAAGCCGTAGTGGGGAACCGACTCGCTGGGTGATCTTAGATTGCTCATTAGACTCTTTTGTGTTTTTCAGGTTTAGCAGCGATGGACGCGGGAGGTCCTCAGTGTAGTTTCGGGATCGCTTGTGGTGGGGTTTTGATTCGATGATTTTGGCTTTTGCTTCGGTTCGGCTTTGGCGCCAATTTTGTATTGAGATTTGTGTGTTGTTCTTGATTATTGGCAAACTATTTTGTAAAGACGGTTAAATGTTATGTAACGTTTAATTTACTCATAAATGAATATGCTTCCCTGATATTGTGTTTAGTCCGAACCGACACAACTCACGGAAGTGGTACAAGTGGTGAAGCTTTGTACTATGTAAGTGAGGATAGCGGGGTCGAAGACGGGTTAGTGCGAGCCTTTGTCTCAAACCGATATGTCTCTGGCTTCGTTTTGTGGCGAACTTTTCCTGTTTGACTTGGTTGGGTTCGACTTGGTCATGTTCTTGTTTGATTGTTGACCGGTCAGCTCGACGGTCAGCGGATAATGGGACAGGGGCGTTATAACATCGCCTCACGTCAGCAGATTGCCAACATATTTACAAAGTCATTGGCTTCTCTTCCCTTTGCATCACTCCGATAAAAACTTGGTGTAACACAACCTCCTACACCAAGTATGAGAGGGGCTGATAACGGTAACACTCTAGTCCAAAAGGAAGCTTTGCCTCAGACCAACAAAAGCAATGGGTAGAGCTACGTCGTTCAACTAACAAGGCCTAAGGATGATCAGAAATTTGAAAGGCCCAAACACCAGCCCAACAGTGAGAAACGGTCGACTCTGCAACAACAAGACAAAAACGAGGAAGTTGCAGGGAAGCTGCACAAGACTACGGAAGATGCCGTCAAAGTTTTCAACAAATTTGATCCTCTGACTGTACTACATGGCAGCGTGTAGCTGCTCAATCAAGACTTGCCATCTGGCTTTAGGGTTTATGAGAGGATCGTCTAAAGACTTTGTATAAATAAGAATGGTTGTGTAGCTAATCTTTCTCTAGCGATTGCATCAATAAGAAATGATATTCAGCTTCAAATCTCTTTTCTAGCCTTTGCTTTCACTTCTTTGATATTCCTTGCATCCCAGAATCTTAGAAGGCATCTTACAACCTTTTGAATTGTTGAACATAACGTACATATCCGACTTGGGGATAGCTAGAACATCAATTTGAAACAATTACCCGATTATTTTCCTAATCGAGATGGATCAGCTAAAGAAAAAATATCGTAGTTGAGACGATCAGAATACGAAGGATCGACGATAAAATAACACCTCACGACCTTGCCGAACTACATGAAATCAACCGAGAATGAAGAACTCTAGCTGCTAAAACACAGATCCAATCGAATTTAGATAATCCAGAGTCCATGATTAATCATGATTGTTGGAAATCAAAATCACATATTTATGACTACAAATCCGCAGAAGTTATAGAAAACAAAAACGAAATGAGATTTTGAGAAGATATGCAAGCTCTTTTATGTTGAGGTTAAGTGTATAGCGAGAGCTCAACTTATCATGATATGCAAGTGACCTTTCTATGTCGAGAATTAATCTCTTTGGGGGCGTTGGCTTTCTCGTTCATGGTGGATACGGCGAGTAGGAGAAGAGCGACAGGAGAGGAAGGAGATGAAGCAGAAACAAAAAGAATTAGAAAAATAATTTTTGAATTGCAATTAAATGGCACCAAGAGGCTGAGCGAAAAAGGAAATTTGGGGAGGGAAAACGGCCTATTCCCCTCTGAATTTGGGGCCAAAATAGATTTTCCTACACGATATATCAAGCCATACCAAAAACACCAACAACTAACTTAACTTTTGAATTTCACACATGTAGTATCAAAAACGGCTAATTCCGTCAAATTCAATAACAGTGTTAATTTACCGTTAACAGAGTTACTAAAACGTTGACTCCGTTTAATTTTTTTTTAAATTAATTTTTTTATCAACTAACCTAAACCACGTCGTTTGGTTATTTTTTAGTTAATTTAATAACCCAAAACTACTATCGTTTCATCAAGTCTTGTTTTAATGGAATTGGGGAAAATAGTATACCAAATTAGGGTTCTTCATGCTGTTGTTTACGGTGTTTCTCCTTTTACCTCATTGATTATCTTTTGTCTCTTGTCTTCTCTTTAACCAACCAAACATGCGTATCAATAGAAAGGGTTTTAGTTTCTTCACCAATGGTTTGGTAAGTTTAAGTTTCGCTTCAGCAACGTGAGGTAATCAATGGCTTCGCCTAGTAGTAAAAGAGCTTCTTTTCCTTTTGCTCCAGGAACTACACTCTCAAGGATTCTCAAAGCGGTGTGGATCTTGTCTTTTCTTGACTGCTCGTCGCTCAGACTAGAACCCATTTCTTGATTGCTTGAGATGTTGGATTCAGGAAGTTTCCATCTGATGATTCTTTGTGTTTAGTGGAGACCGATAGCTCATTACTTCATCATCACTCTCGCAACCATCATTGTCTTCATCATCAGAATACAGTGCATTGATTTCCTCAGTGTCTTCGTGCATTTCTGACTCATCTTCGCCATACACATCATCTTCATGGAGGAATATCTTTTCTGGAATTGGATGAACTGTACTTAACCCTTTCTCTAGGTTCAGGGAATTGAGAATTTTCCCTTGCTCTGCAGCCATAGAGGAAGGAACACGCCCACGGCCTCAGCACAGTCTTTGGACCAAACGAGCAACACAGTGAGAAGGGCTCGTTGGTAGAGGTTCTGGACAGCGGTAGATTCGGATCTTCGTACAAGGCGGCTCTATCGAGCAGCCGTGAAGCGGTTTAGGTTCATGAGCAAAATTGGGAGAGAAGAGTTTTACGATCATATAAAGTAGATGAGACGGTTATCTCACCCTAATCTCCTTCCATTGATCGCATTCTATTAGAGAAAGGAAGAGAAGCTTCTTGTCACCAATTACATTCCCAATAACAGCCTCACAAATCTCCTCCATGGTTAAATTAATTAACCCTCCAGTGTTCGTTCTTCATCTCAGAGGATTTGTCGACAAATCTGATGAAATTTTGGCCGATCGATTGAAGATTTGGCCTAAACGGCGTAGTTTTGGGTTATTCAGTTAACTAAAAAAATAACTAAAACGACGTCATTTAGGTTAGTAAAAAATTTTAAACAGAGTTAACGTTTTAGTAACTCTATTAACGGTAAATTAACACCGGTATTGGATTTGATGGAATTAGCTGTTTTTGGATACTACATGTGGGAAATTCAAAAATTAAGTTAGTTGTTGGTGTTTTTGGCATAGCTTGGTATGTCATGTAGAAAAATCTATTTTGATCCAAAGTTTATAGGGGAATATGCCATTTTCCCAATTTGGGGAAGTGGCATGTTGGTTTTCCTTGTCATGAAAATAGTATTTATAGGACGCATGAGTGACCGAGGGGCAAACGCAAGAACGTGAGTTGGCTGTTGCTTTAAATGACGATTTGGCTGTAAAAGATCACAGTAACTAATGTCGATTGAAGCTTTATGACATTTGGGGATTTAATAGTTGTTTGCAAGGATGGTTTTCGGTTGATTTAGGAGGAGGAAGAAGAAGAGTGACAATGAAATTAGGGCAAAGTGTGGCTTTTGGGTGGCGCATTTAACGGACAACTGGCTTACATTATTGAGTATAGCTTTTTTTAAAAATAAAAATAATTTGCTGAAGTGGCAGCATGAGAGGGAGAGAAATTAGTCTCTCATTATATATATATTATTTCCCATATTTTTATATATGTTTCTTAACGTATCCATGCCGTACATTTATCTATAAAATTTTAACTTTGTTGTTTTCCGTCCCCATTTTCGTATCCATTTTCGTATCCGTTTTATATATCCGTACTTATATCAGTGCCGAAAAGAGGTATTGTGCTTCTAGAAAGGAGGATCTCAGAAACAATACTTAGCTTCCCAACATGTAATTTTTATAGAGAGCTGCAAGACTTAAATATTATAATAAAAGACTTCTGAAACTGCTTTTCATGTCTACCACTGTTGGAAGCACTATAAGAAATATGTAAATTGTGGTAGCCCACAAAAAGCGCCATAAAAGGGGAGAGAGAGAGAGAGAGAGAGAGAGAGAGAGAGAGATAGAGAGAGAGAGAGAGAGAGAGAGAGAGAGAGAGAGAGAGAGAGAGAGAGAGAGAGAGAGAGAGAGAGAGAGAGAGAGAGAGAGAGAGAGCGAGAGAGAGATTATGAGAAAATTAAAAGACATGAGAAAAAAGAAGAGAGACACATATGAAATCAGAAGTAAATGTACAATGTCTAACGCAAATGAAAAAAAATATTGGGTGTTATCATGCCAAGTAGGCCTGGGCAAAATAGCCGGAACCGAAATACCGAACCGAACCCGAACCGAAAAAGTAAAACCAAACCCGAACCGAAAAGGTAGAACCGAACCCGAATCCGAACTGATAAAATACCCGAATGGGTCCTAAACTCCTATATCCGAATAACCGAAACCGAATCCGAACCGAACCGAGAACCGAATGGGTACACGAAATATCCGAATAACAATTATATACCCAAAATATTAATTATATTTAGACTTAATATAACAAAATTATCCAAAATTACAATTATAAACTCAAATATATTGATTATTTAAAATAACTAAATTACCAAAAATAAACAAAATATATGAAGTTTTTTGTTATATTTGTCAAAATTTGACAAACTTTTTTTTAAATATAACTAATCTTTATTTTTGTTTTATGTTTTTTCGGGTACCCGAACCCGAACCGAACCCGAATGGAACCGAACCGAACCCGAACCAATTTTAAAGTACCCGAATGGGTCCTATATGGCTATATCCGAAAATCCAAAAACCCAAAAGATCCGAACCGAACCCGAATGGGTACCCAAATGCCCATGCCTAATGCCAAGAATTTAATATATAAATGAGAAGATGGTAGACAATTGTGAACTTTCCAATAGGTCAAAAAGTAGTTTTTTATTTTCTTAATTTTAATGTGAGTTTTAGATATGAGACCTAATTTCCCATATTTTTATATATGTTTCTTAATGTATCCCCACCGTACATTTATCTATAGAATTTTAACTTTGCTGTTTTTCATCCCCATTTTCGTACCCGTTTTATATATCTGTTCTTGTATCAGTGCCGGAAAGATGTATTGTGCTTCTAGAAAGGAGGATCTGAGAAACAATACTTAGCTTCCCAACATGTAATTTTTATAGAGAGCTGCAAGATTTAAATATTAGAATACAAGACTTCACAAACTGCTTTTCATGTGTACCATTGTTAGAATCACTACATGAAATATGTACATTGGTAGGCCACAATAAACGTCATAATAGATAATAGATAGTGTTTCTATAAACGCTAGGAAATAAAAAGCTATCTTAGAGTGGTCAAATATTATAGCATTTTTATAATGCGATGTTATATGGCTAATACAATAACGTTGATTTTAACTTGCTATGGTTGTATCCGAACCAAACCGTATTAAATTGTTATTATTATATAATTTTTTGTATCAGTTGGATTTATAAAAAAATATATATATTTGAAATTTGGATTAGAATATGATTTTATTAAGAACCCAAAACATGTTTTATATCAACATCCTTTAAGAAAAAAATCATACCAAAACAAATCTAAGTAAACATCCATCCACACTTCTTCTAAATCGTCTGGATCAACACAATCGTTCCAGAACATGAAACTGTTGGCCATTCTTGCATTGCTATACGACCTTCCATTGGCATCTGTCACAAAGAAAAAAGGATTTGTCACAGAGGCAATTGGAGTTTTACAACCCTAAATAGCCAATATAATTAAAGAGAGGAGCCCAACCCACAAACGATTTGATGGAAGAAACAAAAGAAAAGCAAAATGAAAACGAAATGATCCACTGACCTGGATTTCTTTGTCATCCATTGCTTTTCTCTATATAAAGACAATAAAAGAGTGATCAACAGCCCTCACGCCTTTCACATGGACGATTCCAACATGGCCTCAAAACGCTATGTAGATTAACCATAGATTCAGATTTGCTCAGCCACAATAAAGGTTTAAGTTATGGATTGTTATTTAATGGAAAAAAAAAAAGACAGAATGGCATACTTAACAGGGTTTTAGGCTAGAGATAAATGTTCGCAACTTGATCCTTAATTTGCTCCTGAAACAATTAACGCAGTAATTGAACAGTAAATGAAAATTTTGAAGTACGATATATGTTCCTGGTTGCAATGCTTCTTATTGTAAGACTAACCTTGTCGTAAAACTTAGCTTCAAACAGGCCAGCACGATGATCAATGGTACTCACAGTTGATGCATCTTGACCACCTCCAAGCACAACCTGAGAGATAAGAAACAAAGATAACATCATATGACGTAATTATGGAAATCTAATTCCTAATTTCATTAAGCTTAAAACTATAGTACATACATGGTTGAGAAGTGGAGACATGGCAAAAGCATTTACGGACACCCCTATAATGTAAGTCAGCGTTCTCATGTCACACAGCTGAAACAAGAACACTCTTTATCTGAAGATTTCATTCTATACATGTAATAAATATAAATTAGATATTGTCACAACTCTGAAACAAAATATATTGTACAAGAGAAAGAATGGAACACATATTGTTATAGTATATAGAATATACTGATATTATCTCGTATAATATCTTCTGTATAGTTAGTAGTTCCTATATTGTAAGACTAGAGCTGTGTATATCTGTAAATGTCACGTTAATCAATAATACAATATCAATTCACATGGTATCAGAGCAGAAAGATCTGACCTAAATGGTTAATCAATATTACAATATCAATATCAATTCATAATTTTCAAAATCTTTCTTCTCCTTTTCCTCTCTTCTCCTCTTCTCGACCAAGAATCCGACGATCATCAATGGCGTCAGATTTTTCCTCGAACACCTACTCTACTGCAACAAATGTGAATCTCACAGATTCACAACATCCTATTCTTATGGTGAACATGAACAACATCACGCGGCTCACATCCTCTAATTACATCACATAAAGCTTGCAAGTCTCGTTGTTTCTGGATGGACACAATCTGAAGCAATTTATCACTGAAGATGCTTCAATTCCACCACCAACAGTCCAAACTGACAATCTCACCACTCCAAACCCTGCTTTTCTCGCATGGCAGAGGCAGGACAAGCTGATATTTGCGGCTTTACTCGGTTCGTTATCCACGCCGATTCAGTCACTCATATCCACTGCAACAACCTCTCTCACGGCATGGAACACAATTCGTTCAACGTATGGTCGACCATCGAGAGGTCACTACAAACAGATTAAGGATCAATTGAAGAAGAGCAGCAAAGGCCAAAAATCAACGGATGAATACCTACAATCTGTCAAAGCAAAAGCGGATCAGCTAGCTTTGTTGGGAAAGCCACTGGATCATGAGGATCTTCTGGAGTACGTCCTTGATGGCTTGGACGATGACTATCGTGGGGTCGTCGAACAAATCAATGGGAGAGAAGTACCTGCTTCCCTTGATGAATTACGCGACAAGCTGGTGAATCGCGAAGCAGCAATCTTCTCTGTCCAACCTGGTACCACTTTTCCTGTCACTGTGAATACCGTTAAGACGAAGCCGCAGTACAAGTCTTTCAATCAGATATTCACCAATCATCCTCAGCAATCATATGCGCCACAGACGTACTCTCTGCGACCAGCAAATCAACAACACAACAATCGTCGTCTGTACCTTGGCAAGTGTCAAGCATGTGGTATTCAAGTCTACAGTGCACAGAGCTGCACACGGTTTCGCATCGTATCAGCTGATCAAGGTTACACATATCCACTGCAGCCTACACCTTGGCAGCCGCGAGCACATAACACTATGCTCTATGCATCCTCCGCACAATCGCCATGGATTCTCAACAGTGGGGCATCTCATCATGTCACCACCGATATTAGCAATCTCGCAATACACTCGCCATATCAAGGCAATGAAGCGGTGATTCTTGGAGATGGACCGAGCCATGCCATCACCCATACCGGTTTTGCGTCCCTTCCACTCTCTTCTCGTTCCATTCATTTAAACAATGTTTTTTATGCTCCTCAAATAGAAAATAACCTGATGTCGGTGAGACAGACATGTGCTGACAATAATGTTTCAATCACTTTTGATCCTTGGTATTTTCAGGTGAGGGATCTAGCCACGGGAGTGCTTCTTAAATGAGGTCTCACCAACAATGGACTCTACGAGTGGTTTGAGACAGCTCCTTCCTCAACACAAGTCAAAGTTCTCTCTGCATTAAAAACTTCTATGGCTCAATGGCACTTTCTCCTGGGTCACTGTTGGTACTGGATTTCCCTCTAGGAAATCCGGCCCATTAACAGACAAGACAGAGGCCCGTAATTACGAGCCCATTCCAGAATCAAAGACAGACAAAAGAGCTGACTCCTTCGATGGGCCCAAGCGAAACAAACGCCGTGGCAAGGCCCAGACGATGCCGAAGCCGGAGACAATCGAGCTCGAGCTCGGCAAAAGATGACGTGGAGATAGAGCAACTCGGTCTTCGCCAGTCCAACTGATTCGCATAAATCTCGGAGATCGTTACGATGACGAGGCCGAAATATCGGGACGAAAAGATCAGAGTCGAGACTATTTAAGAAGAGAAGTGGCGATCCATTAAAGACATTCCAACCTAGGCTAAGAACACTTCGATTAGATAGCTCGATTCTATACTTTGTACTCTCTTCTCGCCTGTGTTTGTTCTATCTCGACGATCAATCTCAATAAAGTCTTTGATTTATAGGAAACTATACCATTTCTATATCCTAAAGTCCAAATCCACGAATACAAATTCTTAGTGTGAATCCCGGATCTCACATTTGGCGCCGACTGTGGGGACATTCTATAGCCTTTCCTATCTTAAGAATCAGATCCTAGATCCGATAGATCGAGATGAATCCCGACCAAACTGGCTCTCCCAGCGCCACACCACCAGTTGACCGCCCTCAAACGGTCGACAACGTTCCTCAGAACACTACCGGGGTAAGAAACATGGGTCAGACCGACGGCGTGTTGACGAGCTCTGCCTCAGTCTCCACGACCTCGGCACCAGCCGGCTCCGTCGCTCAAACAATCGCGACGAGCCAGACTCCGACAAATGTGTTGTCAGGAACTAATGATCCGAGCAGAAACTGGGTGTGGATGAGAAATGACTCAATACCCACCCCAGGAGGGGGATCTGGAGTAACCAGACCCAATTCGCCACTACCTTCTGCTCCACAGAGACAAGGGCCAAGCGATCTTGCCGAGATCCGTTCGATGTTAAGCCTGTTGGTAGATCGAACGAGAAACAACGAGGCAAGCGCAAGGGCCCAAGAGATCGCGAACCGTTCTCTGGCAGCGCAGCTCGAGGAACAAGAGCGGCGCCTGAACGCCCGTCTTGAAGAGCTCGCCAGTCAAAGCCAAGGGGGCAGACCAACGCGAACTCCCGTAAGTCCTCCACCGTGTACCCGCTTGGACTTCTCCCAGGTAGTAACTCCTCCGGGAACGTCGGGAAATTTCGGTAATACGTCAAATAGCGGCTTCCGCCATACAATGACCCCTATCGCGATACCGACCCCATTTGGTTTGAGTTCAATGGTCACAGACCCAACCGGATCAAGAAACCGACCATTACCCGGGCCACCACCTTTCCCGAGTGACTCTAACATCCGACCGAGGCAACTAGAAGGTTCTGCCTTCACCTCGAGCTCGGGACTCCTTAACGGATCAAACTCAGTTCAGTTCCGAACGCCTCAGGTCGATCAGACGAGGTCGATCCCAATGATCGATCTCCTTGACCCTATTTTTCCGGAACAAACTTCAGGTCAGGCACAAGTCCAGTTCGCACCCGCAGAGGGCGATGAACACGATATACTTAGACAATACATTGAGCAGGCTAAAGCCCAGTTCAACAGTCTGAGCTCGAAAGTTCACATGGCGACGAGCGCGGCTCCTGACATCGATCGAGTGATCGAAGAAACACAACAAACACCGTTCACAGATCGGATTGCGTTTGCAAGGATCCGAGAGATCAAGAAAACTAAGTTTACAGAATTCTCTGGGAAATCAGACCCGAAAGCCCACATCAGGGCATTCCGACCAGCGATGGCAAGGGTGTACCTTACCGATGAGGAGAGGGAGCCAGCCTTCTGCAGGCTCTTCGCAGAAAACCTATCAGGCTCTGCTCTAGAATGGTTTGCCGGACTGGAAGAAAGGTCCATTGACAAATTCACCCAGTTCATGACGGCTTTCCTCAAGCAATACTCCGTTTTCATCGAGGAAAAGACTACCGAGGCAGCCCTATTTGGCGTCTCTCAAAAACCCGACGAAACCCTTCGCTCGTACATCGACCGATTTAAGGAAATAAAATCCAAAATCGCGAACCCACGAGATGAGGTAGCTATAGAAGCGTTAAGACGGGGACTATGGTTCTCAACCAGATTCCGCGAGGAAATAACAGTCCGCTGTTGGGAATGTCCTGAAATCTATTTGTACTTACTCTGAGAGAAAGTCGTGTTGTCGAGATGAGACAATCATATGACACTAGGTAGTCATAACGCTTTGCTAGAAGCCACTTATGATCAATGAGTTGAGAACTCATTGCTAGTGTTATATGATCCTACAGGGTCACACACCTAAGCAAACTGGACATTGCATGAGAGGATGATCATTAATGTAATGATCGGGTGAATGCATATTTGATATGCATTCAATATCGACATTTCTGGGCGATGTCGATCGACACACTAAGAGTGTCGGTCGACATAAATTGGCCGTGTCGATCGACACATAGAGTGTGTCGGTCGACACGACTCGCGGATTGACAGATTAAATTGGTTTAATTATTAGTTAATCCCGGGGCGGTTTAAGTCGACATATATAAGATATATGGTCGACCCAAAACTTGTTCCTAACCTAATTCATAGCCACCAGAAACAGAAAACAAACCTCTCTGGAGATTCGATCTCATAAGGCACTAGCATCCCTTCCTGTTCAGTTCGTGTGCGTGTGGATACCAGTAGAGGCGCAGCATCTGAGGCGCTCTTGATCTTGATTACTTGCAAATAACTTCCGCTGCTAATCACCAGGTAATCACTAGATCTGATAGATTCAATTAAATGAACCTGTAGATCATAGGCTCGGAATTCAGACTAGGGTTGCTAATCCTGATTAGAAACTGCTAGAAATTCCTTCAGTGGTATCAGAGCTTTAGGGTTCCATTGAATCTGTGGCATGTTGATTAGATTAGTTGAATCTGGATCTCTGTATAGTTGATACAAGCATGCTGAAATTCGTTTTTGATTAAAATCTAGTTTTAGGGTTTTAACTTGAAAATCGA
Source organism: Orychophragmus violaceus (assembly GCA_030180135.1). Lineage (NCBI taxonomy): Eukaryota > Viridiplantae > Streptophyta > Magnoliopsida > Brassicales > Brassicaceae > Orychophragmus > Orychophragmus violaceus. Next base: position 81,834,498 of record CM058237.1, read on the forward strand.
TTAGGGATTTTCACCCTGTGTCGATCGACACCAAGCGGGTATCGGTCGACACAGAAGGATAACCCGAATAAAACTTTTCGCCTAGTGTCGATCGACACAAGAGTTGTATCGGTCGACACAAACCTCGCGAGATTGATGAACCGGTTCAATTGGATTGGACCGGTTATCGAGCTTGGTTAAATGGTTTGAATTGCGATTGGTTTGATTAGGTTAGTATCGACCGATGCTAGTGTAGCATCGATCGACACCGACTGGTATTCGAAACCGGATCAATTGGATTGATCGGTTATCGCGGATTGCTTTTGGTTATTCTGTATCGATCGACACTATAGTAGTGTCGGTCGACATCAGATTCGATGATTGGGTTTTGGAGCCTGCAATCACAGAACCAAAGCATGATAAATCAATTAATTATAAGAATTAAAACATAATAAAACTGAACGTTTTAATGATTCCGTTCTCAATCAAATATCAAGTGATACTTGATTTCTTTCCAATCTTGTCGACTGTCAAGACTCGTTTCATTGAGTGATAGGCTTGCAGTGCAAGGTGTCCACAATTACATGAGTAAGGCAGGAAGTAATCGTGTTGATGGGCTTGCAGTGCAAGGCGTCAACAATTACATGACTGAAAAGATTGGTTTACTTGACTGGGCCATCAAAATCGTTTTGGGCTCAGAGACATCAGGTGGATTTGACATAAGATGTCAGTCCACAACCAAGAGTTATATTGGATATAACTAGCAAGGTTGTTGCTTACCTAAATAGCTAAAGTTGAGTGATAGCCAGTGGCTCACTTGAATTTAGTAAAATATGGGTCTTGGATCATTATATTCATCTGAGGAAGCATTGATTGAATATAGTGCGAGTTTTCTTAAAAGTTAAGATTTCTCATTTCTTGAACATCATAACTAAACCTTTTTCTTTTCTATGTTCTCAGCTATGACTACTACTCATAATAATTCTTTCTCCCTGCGATCCGTCCTTGAGAAGGACAAGTTAAATGGATCGAATTTTTTCGAATGGTATCGGAACTTGAGAATTGTTCTCAAGCAGGAGAAGCGGGACTATGTCCTTGAAAATGTTCTCCCTGAAAAACCGAGATCCAATGCTGCACATGCAGAAAGGAGTGCTTGGGACAAGCATTCCAATGATGTGGTCGATGTGAATTGTCTCATGTTGGCTACCATGAACTCGGACTTGCAGAAGCAATACGAGAACGTGGAGTCGCCAGTGGAGATGATTACTAGCCTGAAAAGCATGTTTCAGGAGCAAGCACGAACTGAGAGATACCAGACGGTTAAATCTCTCATTGAATGCAAGCTACCAAAGGACAGTCCGGTCAATCCTCATGTCATTAAGATGATGGGTTATATTGATAACCTGGGGAGACTGGATTGTCCCATTAGCCAAGAGTTGGCTACTGACATCATTCTGCAGTCACTGCCGTCAAGTTATGATCAGTTTGTTATGAACTATAACATGAACAACTTGACGAAGACGTTGACTGAACTGCATGGCATGCTCAAGACAGCTGAGCCTAATATCAGGAAGGGCACTCCTAATGTACTTATGGTACAAGGGGGTAAGAAGTTTAAGAAACTAGGCAAAGGCAAGGGAAAGGGCAAGGCAGTCCCGGTTGAGAACCAGGACACGCCTGCGCCGGCCCCGAAGCCCAAGCCGGGCCCATCTGAGACTGATAAGTGCCATTACTGTAAAGAGCCTGGGCATTGGAAGAGAAATTGCAACAAATTCTTGGAAGAGAAGAAGAAGAAGAAGAAGACTTTCGAGACTTCATCTTCAGGTATTTATGTTATAGAAGTAAATGTTACCACTTCTGGTTCTACTTCTTGGGTATTGGATACCGGCTGTGGTGCTCATATTTGTACAAATATGCAGGGCCTAAGCAACAGTAAGACGTTGGAAAAGGGACAAGTGGACCTGCGTGTGGGGAATGGAGCAAGAGTTGCTGCATTAGCCGTAGGAACATTTAACTTGTCTTTACCTTCTGGTTTGGTTTTAGAACTTCATAATTGCTACTATGTACCTGCTATAAGCAGAAATATTATTTCTATTCCTGTTTTGGATTTGGAAGGATATCAGTTTTCAATAAAGAATAAATGTTGTTCTTTTGATTACAATGATATGTATTATGGTAGCAGCCCATTAGAGAATGGGCTTTATGTTCTAAACCAAAGCACAGAAATCTATAACATTAACACCAAGAGATTCAAATCAAATGACACGAATCAGACTTTTCTATGGCATTGTCGTTTGGGCCACATAAACGAGAAACGGATTCAAAAGCTCCATAGTGATGGGCTTTTGGGCTCATTTGATTATGAATCATGTGAGAAATGTGAATCTTGTTTACTAGGCAAAATGACTAAGGCCCCTTTCAACAAATCAAACGAAAGGGCCAGTGACCTGTTGGGCCTTATACATACAGATGTATGCGGCCCAATGAGCACAAGTGCCAGAGGAAATTTTCGATACTTCATTACCTTCACTGATGATTTCAGCAGGTATGGCTATGTCTATTTAATGAGACACAAGTCGGAATCCTTTGAAAAGTTCAAAGAGTTCCAAAATGAAGTACAGAATCAACTTGGCAAAAGTATTAAGGCTCTTCGATCAGATCGTGGAGGAGAATACTTAAGCCAAGAATTCAGTGATCATTTGAGAGATTGTGGAATTGTTTCACAACTCACTCCTCCTGGAACACCACAATGGAATGGCGTGTCTGAGAGGAGGAATCAGACTTTATTAGATATGGTTCGATCAATGATGAGTCTCTCAACTCTTCCATTATCCTTTTGGGGATACGCTCTAGAAACGTCTGCGTTTACACTAAATAGGGTTCCGTCAAAATCAGTTGCAAAGACACCACATGAGATGTGGACTGGAAATGTTCCGAATGTGTCTTTCCTGAAGATTTGGGGTTGTGAAGCTTATGTTAAGAGATTAATTACAGATAAGCTCGAGCCCAAATCTGATAAATGCTACTTCGTTGGTTATCCTAAGGAAACCAAGGCATACTACTTTTACAACCAATCCGAGAACAAAGTGTTTGTTGCTCGGAACTGCATTTTTCTTGAGAGAGAGTTTCTTTCCAAGAGAAACAGTGGGAGTAAAGTACAACTCGAAGAAGTTCGAGAACCGCAGGAAAATGCTCAACCCGTAGAGGAAGAGCAACAGTTGGATCTACAAAGAGTTGTAGAGACGGCGCCTGTGGAGCCTGAAATTCGCCGATCCGAAAGGATCCGTCACGAACCCGAGAGATATGGATTTCTCGTAACCAATTGTCATGATTTGTTAATCATTGACAGTGACGAACCAGCGAATTTCGAAGAAGCAATGATGAGCCCTGACTCCGCAAAGTGGCTGAAAGCAGCTGAATCCGAAATGGGATCCATGACACAGAACCAAGTATGGACTTTGGTTGATTTACCCGATGGTGCAAGACCCATTGAGTGTAAATGGATTTTCAAGAAGAAAATTGATGTGGATGGAAATATTCAGATATATAAAGCAAGGCTAGTGGCAAAAGGTTTCAAACAAATTCATGGTATTGACTATGAAGAAACCTATTCACCTGTCGCCATGCTTAAATCCATTCGGATTCTCCTAGCAACAGCTGCTCATTATGATTATGAGATCTGGCAAATGGACGTGAAAACAGCTTTCCTTAATGGGATTCTGGAAGAGGATGTGTACATGACACAACCCGAAGGTTTCATCGATCCAAATGCAGCTAGGAAAGTATGCAAACTTCATCGATCCATTTATGGATTGAAGCAAGCATCTCGGAGTTGGAATCTTCGTTTTGATGAAGCAGTCAAAAAGTTTGATTTCATTAGAAGCGAAGAAGAACCATGTGTTTACAAGAAGACTAGTGGGAGCGCAGTTGCATTTCTCGTGTTGTATGTAGATGACATACTTCTTCTCGGAAATGACGTTCCGTTGTTACAGTCTGTTAAGACTTGCCTCGGAAGTTGTTTTTCAATGAAAGACATGGGAGAAGCCGCGTATATTCTTGGAATAAGAATCTATAGAGATAGATCAAACAAGTTGATTGGACTGTGTCAAGACACTTATATCGATAAGGTCTTACACAGGTTCAGAATGCAAGATTCCAAGAAGGGCTTCATACCAATGTCTTATGGCATAAGTCTCAGCAAGAAGCAGTGTCCTGAGACACCTGCTGCGCGAGATCGCATGAGTCGGATTCCCTATGCCTCGGCGTTGGGATCCATCATGTATGCCATGCTCTGTACTCGTCCAGATGTTGCTTGTGTTTTAAGCATGACGAGTAGATACCAATCGGATCCAGGTGAAAGTCACTGGACAGCAGTCAAGAATATTCTAAAGTATTTGAGAAATACTAAGGATAAATTCTTGGTGTATGGAGGAAGTGATGAGCTGGTAGTAAGTGGTTACACAGACGCAAGTTTCCAGACAGACAAAGATGATTTCCGATCACAATCTGGTTACATCTTCTGCCTGAATGGCGGTGCAGTCAGCTGGAAGAGTTCCAAGCAGGACACTGTAGCAGATTCCACAACAGAAGCTGAGTACCTCGCTGCTTCTGAAGCGGCAAAGGAGGCTGTTTGGATCAAGAAGTTCATCACTGAACTTGGTGTGATTCCTAGTATTTCTGAGCCAGTGGCTTTGTATTGTGACAACAATGGAGCCATTGCGCAAGCAAAGGAACCTAGATCACACCAGAAATCCAAACACATAGAAAGGCGATATCACCTTATCCGTGATATTGTGAATAGAGGAGATGTGAAGATCAGCAGAGTCCCGACGGATGAGAATGTTGCTGACCCACTGACCAAGCCCCTCCCAAGGCCCAAGCATGAGTTTCACACTGCTGCTGTAGGCATTAGATTTAATAAGATATGATCTTGTTTTCAGTGGGAGTTATATTTGGTGTTTTAGTTATGACATAATGTTCGTAGGACATAATTTGATTATGTTATTTTAATGAAATTGTTTCAGTATTATTTAATTGTGTTATTAAATAAGAGTCCCAAAAAGTAATTTATGACATTTTATAGGTCATCAAGTATGTGACTTGATCATGAAACCCTATAACCAATAAATGACATAAATTAGAATGGTCCCTGGTCGAGGTTGTTAACGTGGGACATTAACAACCACGTGAGACTAGTATGTGAGGTGACTGATGACCATGTTTCATGGAGTCATTAATAAGTGTATTAAAGTCAATCACATAGATATGTGTTAGAGAACACATGATCGGACTTGACCCGTTAATGAGAACTCTACAAGATGTTATATGAGTGTCATAAGAGTTTCTCATTACGACTAAAGAGAGTAGTCCTTAGACCTGAGTTCATCATGTCCTCTCTTATATGGATTGGTTCGTCTTGACTTTGTCAAACGTCAGCCGTAACTGGTGATCATAAAGACACTGATTGGGCGTATCATGAAATATAAAAGAGACATGGATGGAACAAGATGGGATTTGTACCTCCTATATAACAGGAGTTAAATATCTCTGGGCCTATCGAAGATTTGATACTGGAAATGCGTGGCCGCGCTCAAACGAACAGATTGTCAGTTGTTTGTTTTTCATCAGTATAAATCGGGATTCGATAAACGTGATCTGGCTTAATAAGGATGACACAGTTCTTGCCTTATGCTAGATTGAGATATGGATACAAAAGGGATTTAAAAGGAATAGATGATTCCAGTACAAGTGGGAGATTGTTGGGAATGTCCTGAAATCTATTTGTACTTACTCTGAGAGAAAGTCGTGTTGTCGAGATGAGACAATCATATGACACTAGGTAGTCATAACGCTTTGCTAGAAGCCACTTATGATCAATGAGTTGAGAACTCATTGCTAGTGTTATATGATCCTACAGGGTCACACACCTAAGCAAACTGGACATTGCATGAGAGGATGATCATTAATGTAATGATCGGGTGAATGCATATTTGATATGCATTCAATATCGACATTTCTGGGCGATGTCGATCGACACACTAAGAGTGTCGGTCGACATAAATTGGCCGTGTCGATCGACACATAGAGTGTGTCGGTCGACACGACTCGCGGATTGACAGATTAAATTGGTTTAATTATTAGTTAATCCCGGGGCGGTTTAAGTCGACATATATAAGATATATGGTCAACCCAAAACTCGTTCCTAACCTAATTCATAGCCACCAGAAACAGAAAACAAACCTCTCTGGAGATTCGATCTCATAAGGCACTAGCATCCCTTCCTGTTCAGTTCGTGTGCGTGTGGATACCAGTAGAGGCGCAGCATCTGAGGCGCTCTAGATCTTGATTACTTGCAAATAACTTCCGCTGCTAATCACCAGGTAATCACTAGATCTGATAGATTCAATTACATGAACCTGTAGATCCCAGGCTCGGAATTCAGACTAGGGTTGCTAATCCTGATTAGAAACTGCTAGAAATTCCTTCATCCGCGAACCTCAAACGCTCGATGACGCCCTCCATCGCGCATCGGCCTTTGCTCGCCTCGAGGACGAAACCACGGCCCTCAGGGAAAAACACCGGAAAGAAAGGAACCCGTCGGGCTCGCAGAACTCAAACTCAAAAAAGGATTCCCGTAAATCAGGGAACGTCAACGCGGTCGAGAGCCCAAAGAGCTCGAAGAAATTCGAGTTCGACAAGGAAAAATTCTGTGATTTCCACAATAAAAGAGGACACTCGACCGAGGATTGCTATACTCGAGCTAAAGCAGAGGCTCAAAAACAAGAGTCCGAAAGCAAAAAAGACTCCGAAGTCGAGGAGGAAACTCTGTCCGACAAAAAGGAAAACAAACAGACCAAGGAGTCGAACTCCAAAAAGCACTCTCAAAATAAACGGGAACGGTCAAAAGAGCCGGAATCTCCCGAAACACTCCCTCAAGGGTCGCGGAAGCGAGTCAAGTTCATCCTCGGCGAGCTTAACCTGAGCGGCACTCCGGGAGGTTCGGCGCTATCCCCGCCTCCGGCTCCTGCCAAAAGTTTACGCTCAAGAATCAATCTCCCTCGTCTCTGCGGGGGGAGGGGGGGGTGTACGGGCTATACCCCCTAAACGAATCGACTTCATCTTCGGTGGCTCCAAGCTTTGCCGCGACTCGGTCAATTCGATCAAAGCTCTTCAAAGAAGAGTCGAGACCGACAGAGGGGGGAAAACCCCAATGTTGGGTCCAGACCACGAAATCATTTTCTACGAGAGCGAGACAAGTAATCTCGACAAACCACACGACGACGCCCTCCTCGTTTGTCTAGTAGTGGGAGATGTCGAACTCTCAAGGATAATGATTGACACAGGAAGTTCGGTAGATGTCCTCTTTTACGACGCGTTCAAAAAGATGGACTTCAACGACTCCGAGATTGTGGAAGAAAAGACGCCACTAGTAGGTTTCGCTGGCGAGACGACATACTCGATGGGCTCTGTCTTCGCCCCAGTAATTGCTGGAGGAGTTCGGAGAATGACGGAGTTCGTCATAGTAGATCGGCCAGCTCCCTATAACGCAATCCTAGGTCGACCATGGATATACGACATGAAAGCGGTACCATCGACCTACCACCAATGCGTAAAGTTCCCGACTCCCAAAGGGATCAAAACCATTTACGGAAGTCAAAAGATTTCCCGTCATTGCTACATGAACGGATACAAGCAGATCGAGAAATCCCCTGCGTAGCAATTACAGAAAGAGGAGGAGCTCGCCACCATGCAGACCAAAAGGTCGAACGACCCCAGTCAAATAGGACCCCCAAAGGACCTCACGACTCAGGTCTGCATAGACGAGGCTCATCCCGAAAGACTCGTTGGCATCAAAATCGACCTATCAGAGCCGGTTAAGAACGAAATGGTCTCTTTTCTCAAAAAGAAGGTCGACTCCTTCGCCTGGTCTTCAGCAGACATGAAAGGGATCGATATCGACGTAACCAGCCACGAGCTGAATGTCGACCCAACCTACAAACCGGTAAGACAAAAGCGTCGAAAACTAGGTCCTGAGCGGGCCAAAGCCGTCAATGACGAGGTCGATCGGTTAGTAAAAATCGGATCGATCAGAGAGGTCAAGTACCCCGACTGGCTCGCGAACCCCGTGTTGGTTAAGAAAAAGAACGGAAAGTGGAGGGTCTGTGTAGATTTCACGGATCTCAACAAAGCATGTCCAAAGGACAGCTTCCCACTCCCGCACATCGACCGACTGGTCGAAGCTACCGCCGGACATCAGCTACTATCTTTAATGGACGCGTTCTCAGGGTACAATCAAATATTGATGAACCCTGAAGACCAAGAAAAGACTTCGTTCATAACAGATCGAGGCACGTACTACTACAAAGTCATGCCCTTCGGACTAAAAAACGCAGGAGCGACTTACCAGCGCCTCGTCAACAAGATGTTTTCAGGACTCCTAGGCAAAACCATGGAAGTCTACATCGATGATATGCTGGTAAAATCTTCCAGGTACGAGGATCACATCCCCCAACTAAAAGAATGCTTTACCATTCTTAATAAGTATAGGATGAAACTCAACCCAGCTAAATGTACCTTCGGGTTTCCCTCAGGAGAATTCCTCGGTTACTTGGTGACCGAAAGAGGGATCGAAGCGAACCCCAAACAGATCGCAACGTTCATAGAGATGAAATCTCCCGGAACAACGCGAGAAGTCCAGCGCCTAACTGGCAAAATAGCTGCTCTGAATCGCTTCATCTCAAGGTCGACTGATAAATGTCTACCCTTCAATCACTTGCTCAAAGCAAACAAAAATTTCCTTTGGGACGAAAAGTGCGAAGAGGGATTCACTCAGCTCAAAGCTTACTTAAGCGAACCACTGATAGGTGTATAAGTTTTATCCCTATTCTACTGCAAGTGCACAATTAATGCAATCGTAGTATATAAGGTATCGAATCCCACAAGGACTCTCAGTCACACAATAGATTATTAGTAGTTCAGATTTAATTAAGCGAAGCAGGTGTGAAAACAGTAAACGAAATAGCAAGTAAATCAAGTGAGTTTGTAAGCAAGAAGGCGAAGCGTTAGGTTTCAGGAGTTCTCAGGAAATCAGGAACGCAAGCAATCAATCTATCTAGATCTAATCAATAACTGTTCTAGAACTCAAACACAGATATAGAATTAACCAAATTCCTTTGCGATAATTCTCTAAGTCTAAGTGCAGCAAACCAAACTTTCGTTTGCGAGAACTAACAGATTAAACCAGCTTTAATTCCAAGTTTGATATGTTCACAATTATCCTAAACCAAACTTCCGTTTGCGAGAAGTTTAATTGCTTATCTAGGCTCTTTCTAGTTAAATTAACCAACTTCCGCTGCATTAATCAACCTAACATCATAATTCTGATTAGCTACTTCAGATTAAGCATTAAGAACAACTTAGATAAAGAACTAGCAGATATGAATCTCTACAGATTAATTAAGCTATAGTTCCATGAAATCCCTAATGAGAATCCTTCAACCTAACAAGAGATCTACTCAGACATATTCATCGAGACAGAAGATATCATAAGTAGAAAACCGAATATCATATAATCAAATAAGAACTGGGGTTCAAAATCAAGTCTCTTTCGAGAACAAAACCAGCCCCTAAGGCTCTCTGAAATAATATAAAACTTAGTATGCAAAAGCATAGCCTAAACAATGGCTTAATAATCTCTATTTATAACCTAAAACACGAATTGGGTCAATTTGTAAATATCAGGAACTTCTGGGCAAAACTGCAATTTCATTATTCTTCATTAAACCGTCGTTTGGCCCGTCTCGCTGGTGCAACGATCGATGCTAGTGTGCAACGATCGACGCATTACTCTGTTTCGGACAGTGAAGTCTATCTCTCGGCCAAATACTCTAATTAGCTCCAGAAAGTGCCATAATCACCAAATATGCTCCAAATGTGCTTGTACCTAATAAACACCTGAAAAGACTCTAAAACATAGTAAAAGACTCGATAAATAACACATATACCATGGTTAAAAACCCTAAAATCCATGGTATATCAACTCCCCCACACTTAGCCTTTGTTGTCCTCAAGCAAAACAAAGAACTAAATGTAGTCAAGAGGTTTGAAAACTTTCAGAAACTCTTTTTGTCATAGAAGCAACAACACTCAGATTCCCCTTGGTAAACCACTGAAAGAATCAATCACAGGATATCAAGACCAACATATACTTCCCCCACACTTAGCAACTGTCCTAAGTAAACTCCACAATCACATTCAAGCATTCAAATTCTTCCTATTGACTTCTGCAAGTATTTAAGTGCGGTCTCACCTAAGGAGTATCGATCAAAGGCACATGGATTCTTACCTTATCAGCTCTAGACCACCATACTATCTTTCTCTAGTCCCTTTCTTCTCTTTTCCCTTCTTTAACAACTGATTTTTCCCACATTGGGTATCATTTTATTTTTTTTATCAGTGTTCTTCCCGTTATGGGGTGTACTTTGGACACATTCCATGGATGCACAGGATATGAGAGTTTTAGCTACCATTCCCATGACCACTTCGGAGTTACTAACTCATCCTCAGTTTATTATCTTCTTTTTTTATTTTATGGAAGGGGAGAAGGGAACTAAATAGGATAGGTTTACAGGCTGTGTCAGAACTAACAAGGGAATCCGACACAAAGTATACCAAGCCCTTAGGTGAGAAATCTAAGTCAGTATTAAGGTTGAAGTCAGTAAAAGGATCCTCTGATACCTGAAGTGATGTGAGTGTTCCCAGTAGGTTGATCTGTGTCTGGGTTTTCTAATAGTCAGAGATAGATCCTGCAACTTCATCCCAATGGTTACTTAAGTTCCTGCAAGTGCTATTAAACTTCTCAAAAATTCACTGTTTCTTACTTAAACAGTTTTGACTCAATAAAACACAAATTTTGAAAAATTTAAAATAAATAAGAAAACGAAAGAAAGAAGTTAGTAGAACCTCCCCCACACTTAAGACACACTGTCCCCAGTAGTGTCAAGCGAAGGATCGGTAAAAAGAAAGAAAAATTGTGGATGGATGTGTTGAGTTCTGTCGTATTTTACCTCTGTCGCTCAAGCACCGATCGTTGCACTAAGTGCATCGATCGTTGCTATGCGATTTTTGTTGGGAGTCGATCGTTGCTTATGTCTGCAACGATCGCTGCAATGCGTGTATCGGATCAGTCAGCAAGTTAGCAGGTTAGTCCGTTGGGATCTATCGAATTTCGAATCCTGCAAGCTGAAAACACTGAAAACAGAGTAAAATCGAAGCAAATGACGTAGCAAATCAAACATATCATCCAAAAACAACAACATCCTAAAAATCAAAGGGAAAAAAAGTGTAAAGAAAAACAAGAAAAAGATAAAAGAGTACAGAACCGAATGTCTGAAAATGGAGATCAATCTCACTCGCTCACATCATCTATCCCACCATACTGCTCATCGTCATTGGCTGCCTCAGCTACGCGATCAGTACCACTCGAGGAACTAGGAGTCGGGGATCGTCGTCTGCGTCGAGAAGGTCCTGGAACGGGCTGGTGAACCTGTGGCTGTCTCCTGCAAGTGCAGCCTCGCATCCACTCCCAGATGGTCTTCCATATCCCATCACTACGCTCTCTCCACTCAGCCTCAGACATACCACCGTAGGGCACTGTCATCTCGGGATAAGGGCCGATATCAGCAGCAGGCGCAGGTGTAGAGGAAGATGAAGCTCTCGTAGAAGGCTCTCCCAGCGGATGAGCCATAGTAGGCACTGCGCGTCGAGCTCTGGCAGGAGGGCGGAAACTCAAGGCATCAATCGTATCAATCTGAGTCAACCTAGCAGCAGGAAGATCAATGCCCTACTGTGTCTCCTCAGGGTCGAAGTAAACCCATACTCGCCCCTCCTTCAGCCACCTAGCACTCTGCAAGTGACTGAGATCCAGGAACTCTCTCTCAGTGATGCACTCTGTATCCTCCATAGGGATCCTGCAGTGTCTGAAAATAGGAGTAAGAAGACTCCCTACTGTCTCCTTGCGCATGCCGTCATAGTGCTTGTTCTGCAACTCGCAAAGATGATGAGCAAATACAGCTCCCAGGTTGACTTTCTCAGCTGGGTTTCTCACATTGGTACCCCTGAACTGCTCCCTCAGTCCTCTGAATAGAAACTCCAACTCATTCTTGTGCATCTTGTTTGCCTCATGCTTGCACAATAGAGTGCGTCCCAAGATACGCAAGACATACCTGAGAGCCGGATGCCTAACCTGAATCACAGGTGTAGTCCGTGAGTGATACCGTCCACCACCAATGTACTCCCAGAACTGCGCAGCCTCTGCTGGTTCCCATGGAAGGGACATATCGGTGCGTGGCTGCTCAGTGCTAAACCCATAGATCCTACAGATATCGAGAAGGGGTACTCGATACCTGGCGCCAAGGCACATGAAAGTAAAAGTGCCTCCTTGAGCATTCCTGCTGTCCGGGTTCGGGTAAACAACCCTGCACGTGGCAAGCAACTGTCTCACCAGCTCTGGGTATAGATCGTAAGGCTGCATTGGCATTGTCCCCAGACCAATGCCTCTGCACAGCTCCATAACCTGCCTGTCTATGCCGAGACCATGACAGGTCGAGTAATCAGCAAACTTGGTTGGCGATAGCTCCATGCCACACCAACCGTTATACAGCAGTGTATCGTACTCGTCCCAGTACTCGTGTAGCGGCCTCTCTGTGAAATCAGTTGTAGTGAGCAGCTCCTTAATAGCCATGCCCCAGTTGCGATCAGTCTGAATCCGATGTTTCTCTGCCCTTGGCCATGGTGCTCCAATGGTTGCATGAACCAACTGATATGGCTCTTGAGGATCAGAATCTCTGTGCAGCCATTCCGGTGGTGGAATGTACTGTCGTGAGGCGCTCGCGGCTGTCGCTCTGCGCTTGCGGGGTTGATTTTGAGTTGCCATCTGCAAAACAGAAATTTAAGCAAATTTTTCACGGCAAACTCTCTGTGAAATCGTCGTGCAACGACCGTTGCACTAAGGCAGCGATCGTTGCGAGGCGATTTCCTATAATCGAACATTTCCCCAGAATCGCAGAGCAACGACCGTTGCACAAGTGCAACGATCGGTGCTAGGCGATTCTGGCCGCAATCAACAGTCAACAAAATCGTTCTAAATCGTTCTATAAACCACAAAATCGGCAACAATCCATCAATAAGCAACCTAAATCATATTCATTTTAGCATGCATTCATCAATTTCTATCCAAAATTCCCAATTTCTAAAACCCTAATAGTTGAATCCAAAAATCATCAAAATAGAAGTACATTACCTTGATTTTGTGAGATATGGGTTGGAGAAATAGATTGGGGGTGTAAAAATAAGTGAATAGCACTTGAAAACAAGGAATTTGATGAAGAAATGATGATTTTAGGTGGAGGTTCTCGGTGTATCAGCGAAAAGAAATGGAGAAGAAAGAGAGAAGAAAAAGGGTTTAACGCAACTTACCTTTGTCGTGGATGCAACGATCGTTGCATATCAGCAACGATCGATGCTGGTTGAACCAGATCGATTCCGGTTTAGCGCGACATACCTTAATTTTCGATTTAAACCAACAGCAACGACCGTTGCACATGTGAGCAACGATCGTCACACATCTCCAGACTTTGTGTTCTGTATCTAAAAACTAGCAAAAACAAATAAAAACGTGAAATCCTAAGAAAAACACCAAAAATGAAAAAGGAAAAACAAATAAACCTAACAGTGGGTTGCCTCCCACTCAGCGCTTGTTTTAAGTCATTAGCTTGACTTTTGGAAAGAGGTCAGACTCATGGAGGTTTCAACAGAGACTTTGAGTGTCTCTGTGAATGCCTTATCATCCATGGTGGTGTGTAAGAAGTAGTAGCATGATGTCGTCCAAGGAACGTAGGAAGGAATGTAGGGTGGGATCGACACTTGGGTGTTTTGAAGCTTTTTCTTGTATTCAAAACAGTGGAGTCAGGAGGTTTAAACTTAGAGGATTTATGCTTTACCTTTGGCAGAGATTTGATGTTCGGAGCCTTCTGCTTATGAGTAGCTTTAGGCTTCGAAGATGTTAGAGTAGACTCCTGTGGAATCACCATCTTCTTGTCAACCACTACTGTGCACTGAACAACATCTTTAGCCCTTACAGGAGCTTTTGGAAATGGTATTGGAGGTTTGTAGATCCTTTCCTTAGCAACTCCACGAGGTATAAGTGAAACTGGTCCTTTACGGGGTGCAACGATCGGTGCATGTGGTGCAACGATCGACACGGATGTCTCAGCTCGAGTTTCCACTACAGTCTCGGGTCCATCAGCTCCCTAGTCTAATTCAGCAATCTCAAACTCAAATTTCTCCTCTTGACTTGGTCCAGTATCAATCTGAACTATCCAAGCCAAAAGATCCATGTCAATCTCTGTTGAGTCAGGTCCGTCGAAGCTTTCAAACTCAGGGAGTTCAATATCAGACTCCCCTCTGTTTTCCACAAATTCCATAGCCTTAACTGCTAGATATGGTCCATGATCCATCATGTGGTCAACCTGAATAGGAATGTCAACGACATGGGCTTCCTGAGTATCCTTCCTTGTGGCAGAACTTGAAATCTGATCCATCTGTGTATCTAGCAACTTCATATGAGTGTTCAAGGACTCAAATTTCTCATTTAGATTAGTGTACAAGCTCTCAAGCTTCGAGCTGAAAGACGCTGTGGTCTGTTGTTGTTCTGCAATTGATTGCCCCATCATGATCTCTAATCTGCTCCTCTGTGCAGGTACAGGAGATGTTGGGCAGGATGCATAACCATAATCTCTCGATCCTTGAGCATGCCTAGAACCTTGTCTCTGCTGATGCCCAAATGTATGTCCATAAAAATCAGCTCCAGCCATATGGTTTACCTCTGCAAATCCTTCAGTTTCTGCATGTGCTCGGAACTGTCTTTCCCTTAGTAGGACGTTGTGGATGTCATCTATCTTATTTCTCATCTCAGCTACTTGCCCAACCAATACATGGTAATCTGGCAAGATGGGGTTTCCTTCCCCATCTAGTTTCTGACCTTTTGCGTTGCATATGTGACCCTCTTGGTCTCGTAGAACGCCGCTTTCACCGCGAATCAGAATCACAGGTTCCATAGAGTGAAACCTATTGAACGTCTCAGATTTTGACATCGCTGTTCTCGCCTTGTGTCGATCGATGCAAGGTGGCAACGATCGATGCAGTGCGAATTCCTGCAATCCCAAAAATCAAAAGCGTGAGTAAACAAGAAAATTAAAAAGAATGCTTAGTCTAAATCCTAGTACTAAATCTATTGGTGAACTCAAAGAGTCCCCGGCAACGGCGCCAAAAACTTGATAGGTGTATAAGTTTTATCCATATTCTACTGCAAGTGCACAGTTAATGCAATCGTAGTATATAAGGTATCGAATCCCACAAGGACTCTCAGTGACACAATAGATTATTAGTAGTTCAGATTTAATTAAGCGAAGCAGGTGTGAAAACAGTAAACGAAATAGCAACTAAATCAAGTGAGTTTGTAAGCAAGAAGGCGAAGCGTTAGGTTTCAGGAGTTCTCAGGAAATCAGGAACGCAAGCAATCAATCTATCTAGATCTAATCAATAACTGTTCTAGAACTCAAACACGGATATAGAATTAACCAAACTCCTTTGCGATAATTCTCTAAGTCTAAGTGCAGCAAACCAAACTTTCGTTTGCGAGAACTAATAGATTAAACCAGCTTTAATTCCAAGTTTAATATGTTCACAATTATCCTAAACCAAACTTCCGTTTGCGAGAAGTTTAATTGCTTATCTAGGCTCTTTCTAGTTAAATTAACCAACTTCCGCTGCATTAATCAACCTAACATCATAATTCTGATTAGCTACTTCAGATTAAGCATTAAGAACAACTTAGATAAAGAACTAGCAGATATGAATCTCTACAGATTAATTAAGCTATAGTTCCATGAAATCCCTAATGAGAATCCTTCAACCTAACAGGAGATCTACTCAGACATATTCATCGAGACAGAAGATATCATAAGTAGAAAACCGAATATCATATAATCAAATAAGAACTGGGGTTCAAAATCAAGTCTCTTTCGAGAACAAAACCAGCCCCTAAGGCTCTCTGAAATAATATAAAACTTAGTATGCAAAAGCATAGCCTAAACAATGGCTTAATAATCTCTATTTATAACCTAAAACACGAATTGGGTCAATTTGTAAATATCAGGAACTTCTGGGCAAAACTGCAATTTCATTATTCTTCATTAAACCGTCGTTTGGCCCGTCTCGCTGGTGCAACGATCGATGCTAGTGTGCAACGATCGACGCATTACTCTGTTTCGGACAGTGAAGTCTATCTCTCGGCCAAATACTCTAATTAGCTCCAGAAAGTGCCATAATCACCAAATATGCTCCAAATGTGCTTGTACCTAATAAACACCTGAAAAGACTCTAAAACATAGTAAAAGACTCGATAAATAACACATATACCATGGTTAAAAACCCTAAAATCCATGGTATATCAACCACCCATACTGGCGAAACCAGTAGAAGGAGAACCCCTTTACCTCTACCTAGCTATCTCGACGGCAGCAGTAAGTGGAGTCCTGGTTCGCGAGGAACAAAACGAACAACGGCCGGTGTATTAAATCAGTAAGACCTTGATCGATGCTGAAACCAGATACCCCGCCATGGAGAAACTCGCCTTAGCGCTAGTAACATCGGCTCGGAAACTCCGACCGTATTTTCAATCGCACTCGATCATAGTGATGACCTCTCAGCTGAGAACCATCCTTCACAGTCCAAGCCAATCGGGTCGATTGGTCAAATGGGCTATCGAACTTAGCGAGTACGACATTGAATACAAAGCTCGAACATGCCTAAAAGCACAAGTACTGGCAGATTTCATAATCGAGCTCCCTCCGACTATAGAACTCGACCCGAGTTCGGCCCAAAGATGGAAACTCTACGTCGATGGAGCTTCCTCAAGACAAGGGTCCGGAGTCGGAGTGAAATTAGTCTCCCCAACGGGTGAAGTACTAGAAAAATCGTTTAGATTGGGCTTCGTCGCATCGAATAACGAGGCAGAATATGAAGCGTTAATAGCCGGGCTCAGACTCGAGATAGCCATAGGAGCCCGGGAAGTAAACGCCTTCAGCGATTCCCAACTAGCCATGAGCCAATATCATGGCGACTACGAGGCCAAAGACGAACGAATGGAAGCATACCTACGGGTAGTCCATACATTGGCCGAACAGATCTAATTCTTCGACCTAACACGAATCCCACGAGGTGAAAACACCGGAGCCGATGCGCTAGCCGCATTAGCATCGACATCAGATCCTAACCTCAAAAGGATCATACCAGTCGAAGGGATAGAAAAACCAAGCATCGACATAGCTCTCAAAGCTCTGTCCTTGAAAGAGGACGGGCCCGCTGTGAAGGACGATGTCAAACACAAAGAGCGTCCCGGAGACACTAGTAGCGACATCATCGAGATTGATGATGATCTCGATCCTAGAAACACCGTATACGTCGCGAATGTCCCCGACGGACCAATTCAAACCGCATCCACTAGTCAGGGACCTGACCCTAACAACGACGAAGATTGGAGAACTCCGATCATTCGATACATCACAAACGGCGAAGTTCCCGACGATAAATGGGAGGCGCGGAAACTTAAAACACAGAGTGCGAGGTACTGTGTCACACAAGGAGAGCTCTTTAAAAAGAGCCTCTCCGGACCTTACCTTAAATGCCTTGACAAAAAGCAAGCCCTAGCCGTGATTACACAAACACATGACGGATCCTGCGGAAGCCATTCCGGAGGACGAGCATTGGCCGTGCGAATCAAAAGGCAAGGCTACTATTGGCCGACAATGGCCACCGAATGCGAATCTTTCTCCAACAAGTGCGATAAATGCCAAAAGCATGCCCCAATTATCCACCAAGCGTCGGATAAACTCTCCTCTATCTCATCACCATACCCATTCATGCGGTGGGGAATGGACATCGTGGGACCGCTGGTCGCATCTGGCAAAAAGAAAGCCACACACCTGTTGGTGATGACGGACTACTTCACCAAGTGGATTGAAGCAGAGTCATACCAGAAAATTAAGGACGTTCACGTTAAGGAGTTCGTCTGGCGAAACATCGTTTGCCGACATGGACTACCCCACGAGATCGTCACCGATAACGGATCTTAGTTCATATCAAACACGTTCAAAGAGTTCTGCAGAACTTGGAACATAAAGCTGACTTACTCAACGCCACGCTACCCCCAAGGGAACGGGCTAGCAGAAGCAGCTAACAAAGCGATTATGAACGGTCTCAAGAAAAGGCTCAACGAGTGCAAAACGACCTAGAGTGACGAACTCCCAGCCGTACTCCGGGCCTACCGGACTACCCCCCGCAAATCCACTGGCGAGACTCCCTTCTCGCTGGATTACGGGATCGAGGCGGTAGTACCAGATGAAATTCTCGTGTCAAGCATTCGCAAGGAAGAATGCCCACGACAAGAGGAACTCAATAACAAGATGATAACTGACGAGCTCGACCTCGTCGACGAAAGAAGGAACCTCGCATTAGCTCGACTCCAGAATTACCAACAAGCCGCAGCTCGCTACTATGATTCCCGAATCAAAACTCGAAGGTTTCAAGTAGGAGAGCTCGTCTTGCGGAAAGTGTTCGACCATAAAAAGGAAGAACACGCTGGAAAATTAGGAGCGAAGTGGGAAGGTCCTTACCAGGTCACCGACGTCGTAAAGGATGGGGTCTACCGACTCAAGTCGGTAGAAACCCAGAAGCCCGAACTACGACCTTGGAACATCATCAACCTCAAAAAGTATTTCCACTAGGAGTACATCAACATAATCGAACTACGAAATGGCTTGATCCCCTTAAAAGGGTACGTAGGCAGCTCGATTTCGAGCGCAGCCGCCCCCCAAAAACAAAGCTCACGCCGAGCTCAACAGCTTCTGACGAAGTTACACCGACTTATCTTTGTGAAATCAAAATAAGTCCCTTAATCCAATGTTTCTTTCTGTCGCAAAAGTTAGAGTCATTGCGAAGTACCTTGTCATAACATTCCCAAAAGGAAAGATATGAAATTGTCTCTTCCGAAACGAAGGATATGAAATTATCTCTTCTAAATCAAGGCGATGTGAAAATATCCCTTCCGAGCGACCTGAAATGGCCTCTCCCAAAGTCAAAAGATATAAAATTCTCCCGACCTTATACGGCTCGGAAGAACTAGAGGGCCACCCTCTCCCGTTAAACGAAAACGTCGAGGCAACCAACCACACGAAAAGACCTCCGCGCACAACGAACCTTTGTAAGTTTACCCCGATTTATCTTTCCCGTTAAATATTACACTCGTACTGCACATAACAAAAAAAAACGAACTCAAGTACGAACGACCGAGTCGTGAAGGTACTAAAACAGTAAAGTCTATGCTAAGGCATGTAAGGCTCAAAAAGAAATTCATTAAAAGGAGGACACAGTGTCCTCGAGTCCCGACACCAAAACAAAGCCCCCTCGGGCAAACAAATGTTTTTTCTAAAAAAAAAGAGAGACATATCAAAAAAGCCCCTTGGGGCAGCATTAGAACAATCAAAATTGCCGCGAGCGCGAAGAAGCCTCATCTCCACCCTCCGCCTGATCGCCGGTAGATGCAGTTGGGAGACTCGATCCAAATTGATCAGGGCGGGGAGCAACCGGCGGCGGAGCATGCGCCAAAATGACCGAGTCACTCGACACGGCCGGGAAGTTCAACTTGCCAACACTAAAATCAGAGACCGCTGCGGCATTCATCTCTTCCATGACCACCCTCTTCTGGTCAGCCAACCTCAGAACTTCCCGAGTCAGGTCAAGCTCGCCGGAAGCAAACTCCGCGATGAGTTCGATATTGGCCAGGGTTTCTTGGAGGCGAATCTCAGCGTTGGTTTAAAGCTTCCGCTTCTCGCTCTTCTCCTTGACCCCTTTAAGGATCTCCAAGTATTCCCCACTCATCTTCTTCCTCGCCTCATGAGACGCAACCTTTATGTCAAAGTCCCTCCCCGCGAGAACTCTCTCCAGGTCGGTTCGATCTTGGGCAGCTCGCACTGTAGCAACTCGACTCGTTTCTTCGGCAGTCAACGCCCGACCTTCGGCCGCCCGGAGCCTCTGAGAAAGGTCCTCCTCACGATTCTCGAGAGCCAATAACCGGGCTTCTATCCCCTTGTACCTAGCCAGTTTCCTTTCAAGCTCCACTTCTCGAGCAAAGGAATCCTGCAGCTCTGCGGTCAAAATACGAGCCGACCTCCTAGCGGCCTCGAGCTCATCTACTCGCGATCTCTCACGAAGCTCGCGTTCGGACTGGGCCATGAGTCCGTTCGCAGTCTCCAGAAACTACATAAACACATGAATCTCAAAAATCTTTCTTACAAAGAGAAAGACAAAGACAAGAACTACGGTCAATACCTTTCCAGTAGCTTCAGCCATCTTGGCATACAAATCGCCAAAAGCCGTGTCCCCGGCAACTGGAAGCCGAGCCCCTGCGGGTCCGACACGCCTTGACAAACGGGCCGCGCCCCCGGGTGTCCCGACACTCTCGCTCGAACTACTTGAGCTCGCCTCCGTATCGACCCTTCGACGCTTTGGTACGGGGGAAGGGTCCCCACTCACACTCTGATCATTCGGACTAGGGCCACGTGAAGCCAGCTCCCTGGACGGGACCGAGTCCGCCCTCCGAACAACTGGAGAAAAGAGAACCCCCCTGTCTCCGCGGCCGCATCACGGGCCCCGGAGCTCGGGGGGATAACCGTGGAAGGGAGAGGAGAATCACACATGGCAAAAAAGAGCGCATTGCCCAGATTCCCGTCCTCCACCCTTTTTGCCAGATCTATGGGGTCCTTTCCGTTTCGGCGACTTCTCGATCTACGAGATAGCTTCTCGTGAGATGGAGTGCTAGCATCCGAACCCACACCCGAAGAAGGATGACCTGTAGAATAAAAAAAAGAGGGGAGAGGAGTTTTTAGACTTTTCCCAAATAATGACGAGCAAAACGTCACGAACGGGAGACTCACCCTCTCTTGTCCGCTCGAATATACGAAGCGGAGGTCGCACTGTTCGACTCGGAGAGGTCCGAGGAGGTGCGGGAGGAAAGGGCTGTTCCCGAAAGACCCGGGATCGACCCTGCGAAACCCCTCTTGGATCAACCCTCAGGGCAGCTTGTACACGCTCGACCGTGAAACTATCCCAGTTAACGGAACCTCTCCTCAGATGGGTTATTAGGGCCTCAGTGACAGGGTTAAGGTCGAGCGATTCAGGGAACTCTGCAGTACGGAACAAAACCAGTCAGGAATCGAACTGACGCAAAAAAAAATAATAATAAAAATAGCAGTAAAAAGGATGAGCAAAAGTCCTACCAACATCGGAAGCCCACCGCGAGGGAACGACCGAGCAGTCAAACTCCCCAACCGAGTGGTGGGTCATCCTAAAGAAAAAATATTGGTCCCTCCATCCTTCCCTCGGCGGGAGACCGTCCAGGATCCTCCCGAACCGGGGGGAAAGACGATATGACCCCGGAAAGCGGGAATCTTGCTTCACCGAGCAAACCCGCATTAACTCCTCGGGACCGAACTCAATCCCTTCCTCCGCAGCCCTGACTCCGAGTCCGATAACGTACCGAACGAAGTTCGGCGTCATCTGATAGAAAGCCATCTGGAGTTGGGCCAACACCAAGAAGACGAGGCGGGGAATGGGAAAGAAGAGCCCACATTTTTTGAAATACGTGTAGGAGGCGCAGCAGTAGCCCTCTACGACCGTTTTGGGGGATACCGCTGAAGAAGGGATGACGATTTCAACTTCCGCTGGAATCCGGCAAAGCACCCTCAATTGCTGGATACGGTCCACGGTTAACGAAGACGGCGGGTGCGGTCCGAATGATCCCGCCGCCGCACTCGTACTCGCTCCCGCAGGATCCCTAAAAGCCATGAAAGAAAACGGAAAGTTCTTGAAAAGAAAATTTTTCTCTGACGACATAGGAAGTATGGAGAAAAAGTTCGAACAAAGAAGAGACGGATTAAAAGTAAGGAAGCAAAGGATTTCCTTCAAACAATGCGAATGATTATTTATATCAAAGATTGTGCGCAGTATCGTCCGTACGACTCCTTACTCGCATTAGTTACTGAGAGAATCGAGATGACTCGGACTCCTCGCTTCCCTCTCGCCAGCCGTTGATCTCAGATCAACGGCTACAAATGTGCAGTAATTAGGCAATTTCACCAAAAAGAACGAGCCCGAGAAGACTCTTCGCGATCTTCGAATCTGAGCCGTTGACGATCGACCAGATCTACGGTGAAAGGTGAGATTCTCAAAACCTATACACGCAACGACTGCGGACGCGCTGATAAGCAGTTCAGCCCGTCTCACGCGCTCGCTCCGCGCCATTGGATCGAAATAAGATCAACAGATGGGGCAAAAATAATCATTAGATTTGTCACATCCGAGGCACGCACCTCTTCCCGAGAATATCGGGACGAAAAGATCAGAGTCGAGACTATTTAAGAAGAGAAGTGGCGATCCATTAAAGACATTCCAACCTAGGCTAAGAACACTTCGATTAGATAGCTCGATTCTATACTTTGTACTCTCTTCTCGACTGTGTTTGTTCTATCTCGACGATCAATCTCAATAAAGTCTTTGATTCATAGGAAACTATACCATTTCTATATCCTAAAGTCCAAATCCACGAATACAAATTCTTAGTGTGAATCCCGGATCTCACAGTCACCCTGCTTTTAATGTTTTGAATCATGTTCTTTCTGATTATTCTTTGCCTTTTTCAAATAAAATTTCGCTTCCTTTGTTATGCAACTCGTGTGCAATCAATAAGAGCCAAAAACATTCTTTTGCTGCAAATTCAATTTCTTCAACTCGTCCTCTTCAACTTCTTTACTCCGATGTTTGGACATCTCCGATCACAACGGTTGATGGCTTCAAATATTATCTCGTAATCGTTGATCATTTTACTCATTATACGTGGCTTTATCCGCTCAAAAGAAAATCACAGGTTTTTTGACATATTTGTATGTTTTAAAGCGCTTGTCGAGAATCGTTTTCAATCTTGTATTGTTACATTTTACTCAGATAATGGAGGCGAGTTCGTTGCTCTTACATCGTTTCTCTCTAAGAACGGTATAGCTCATCGAACCTCACCTCCTCATACACCGGAGCATAATGGTTTAGCTGAGCGAAAACATATACACATTGTTGAAACTGGTTTAGCTCTTCTATCCCATGCTTCTATGCCTTCGGAGTACTGGACTTACGCTTTTGCCACTGCGCTTTATTTGATCAATCGGTTACCAAGTGCTACTCAAAATTTCAGCATTCCATTCGATACTCTCTTTCATGAAAAATCAAATTATTCCAAACTTCGAGTTTTTGGATGTCTTTGTTATCCGATTGATCAAAACCGTGTGTCTTTTTGGGATGTTCACTATCTCAAAGTGCATATCTTTGCCATGACACCACTGCTTCTCGCTTGTATGTCTCGCGACATGCCGAGTTCTTTGAAAACTCATTTCCTTTTGAAACACTTTCAGCTCCGTTAAACACTAAACAATCGCCTGTTGATTCAGCTTGTGAACCGACTCTCCCTTCCTCGGTCATACCCCTGTCTCAGCTACTTGTACCTGGTCCAATGGTATCTTGTGAGCTAGGATCCTCATCTCCAGTAGCTGCAGCGCCCGCCTCCTCACCGTCAGTGTCGCATGCACAGTCTGATCTAGTCTCTTCTTCTCCGGTAATTAATACTGATGTAAGTGTCTTAGCTGATATAGGTCTTGCAGTTGAGCCTTCCCCGACCGCAGCTCCTGTGTCAAATCAACCTCTTGCTCTCTGATATTGTTAAACCAAATCCTTGGTATGCAATGAATGTTGTCCTCTCTGATATTGCTGAAGCAGAACCTAAGACACATGTACAAGCCTTAAAGGACAAAAGATGGCGAGATTTTATGAGTGATGAATTCAACTCTCAAGTTAAGAATAACACTTTGTCACTGGTTCCGCCCAATCCTAAGTAGAATCTGGTTGGATGTCGCTGGGTTTTCAGGATCAAGCAAAAGTCAGATGGCACCATTAATAAGTTCAAATCAAGGCTGGTAGCAAAGGGGTACAATCAAAGGCCAGGTATTGATTATTTTGAAACTTTTAGTCATGTTATCAAGCAGCCTACAATCTGTTTGGTTCTTGGTCATGCAGTGTCTCGTGGCTGTGTGTTGCGACAATTAGACGTTAACAATGCTTTTCTGCAAAGTCCGCTTATGGAAGAGGTTTACATGGCTCAACCACCAGGTTTCGTTGATTCGGAAAAATCAGATTATGTGTGCAGGCTTCATAAAGCAATCTACGGTCTTAAGCAGGCTCCAAGAGCGTGGTATCATGCCCTTCGCTCCTTTCTGGTTGAATCTGGATTCACGAACTCGGTTGCCGACACATCTCTTTTTCTATTCACCTCTGCGGGCATCACAATTTTCGTCTTGATCTATGTTGATGACATAGTTGTCACTGGAAATTCTCCTTCTCATGTTCAGCGATTCATTGACACTATGGCGACTCGTTTTTCCTTAAAGGATTTGGGAGATCTCCATTATTTCTTGGGTGTTGAGGTTACTCGCACAAACAGTGGTCTCACATTAACTCAGACCAAGTACAACAACGACTTACCGCATCACACCAACATGATGACTGCAAAATCTGTACTCACGCCAATGGTAGATAAGCCCACGCTCACGGCTTTATCAGGTTCTTTATTGGACGATCCATCCGAGTATAGGTCAGTTATTGGCAGTCTTCAATATCTTCAATTCACAAGACCGGATATTGCATTTACTGTTAACAAACTCTCACAGTACATGCATGCCCCTCGGACGGATCACTGGACTGCAGCAAAGCGAGTCTTGCGCTATCTTGTTGGCTCGAAAATGAAAGGTCTCTTTTTCTGTGCTTTAAATCCGCTGCAGGTTCATGCCTTTTCCGACTCTGACTGGGTAGGAAATCACGACAATTATGCATCCACATGAGCCTATTTGGTCTATGTTGGCCGGCATTTGATCTCTTGGTCTTCGAAGAAGCAACAGACCATTGCAAGGTCATCCACGGAAGCTGAATACAAATCAGTTTCAGCTACAGCATCTGAAGTTGAATGGGTCTGTACACTTCTCACGGAATTGGGATTTATGGTCTCTAACACTCCTGTCATCTACTGTGATAATATCGGTGCGACGTACTTATGTGCCAATCCTACATTTCACTCACTCATGAAGCATGTTGCAGTTGACTACCATGTCATTCGATACTAGTACAACGAGGAGCTCTTCAGGTTCGACATGTTCCAACAGCTGATCAACTCGATGATGCTCTAACGAAGCCTTTACCTAGAACTAAGTTTGTTCAAATTTGTACAATATTGGACTCTCAAATAAGTGTCCATCTTGAGGGGGAGTGTTAGAGTATATAGAATATACTGATATTATCTCATATAATATTTTCTATATAGTTAGTAGTTCCTATATTGTAGGACTAGAGCTGTGTATGTAAGTCTGTAAAGGTCACATTAATCAATAATACAATATCAATTCACACATATAACATGCCTTGCTAGAGCGATGTAATGGTCTTATCTTGTGACCACTTCCTCATCTCATTCCTAGCGCAATTTTCCAGTCTAGAAACAATGGCAGAAGCTGTGAGTGACATAAGTTAAAGCTAATAATAATGACTTTTAAATGTAAAATTGAGACACAAAGAAAGCCTCCTTATAAGTATACCTCTTCATTCCCTCGGGATTTTGAATGACAAGCAAAGAGTCACCAATGTCTACACCATTCTTGCAACAAAAAATTCCTTTTCATTACAAGACATATACTATAAAAACTTCAGCTACAATGTATATACAACTTACGATCTTCTAAATCTTACGATCCCACCAGATGTGATTGATTTTGATTCCTAGCATAGGCATTCGAATCTCCTGGCTTCACAGTTCCCACCTGCATAAAAGTCAAATCAATCAACACCAAAACTATTTTTTTTTTTGTTCTGTTTTCTTAGATTTCCGATTAAAATCAAAATGTCTTCCTCAATCAAGAGATGGATCTAAAGACGTACACATCGCGAAACATCAGCACCGGTAAAATTGAGCTTGTTCTTAAGAATCGTATCAGTGTTCGGCTTACTCGGTGTCTCAGAACAAGGAGATCCTAAAACGCTGCTGATGACGCAACATCGAATTCAAAATCAGGATTAATGTCACCAGCAGACTTTTGAGAAACTCTGAACAAAAAAAAAAGCTGTGTAAAGGCGCAATTTAGAGAATCAAAGTACGACCTAAGCTAAAACCAAAATCAAATCGAGCAGAAACACGACAAGAACCGAATCTAAACATATCTAACAAATAACATCGAAAAGAGGCAAAACGTTGCTATGACCTTAGATTGTGTTAAGGAATAAACTTCAACACAAGTAACAAACCGAGCAAGGAATCGATGTTCAAATAAACACAGATCCTGACCTAACGAGTAAAGAATCCGGATAAAGAATAGATTCTTAAACATCAATGAGCAAGCAGAATTACAGAGAGTTTGATAGAAGAAAGAAGAAACACCGATTATTCGTTAAGATCAATTCATGAGCTAGAAAACGATACTTAACACCAACACCATACAATATGCAAATCGTATCTAAAGAATTCTAACAAGTAAGATATCCAAAAACTAAGATACTACGACATCTTTTATTCAAAACCCAAAGCCACATCACTTAAAACTCCCGCCAACTTCCTGTAACAAATCTCCCCTCCTTCGAAAACCTTGACCTCGGTTTAAATGATGGAAACCTCCTCTGCAAGTCGAACAAGAACTCCCATGTCGCCTCGTCCACTGGTTCATTAGTCCATTTGACCAAGACCTTTGTCACCGCCTGCCCGTGCCGGTTCACCATCTTTCGCTCCGAAATCCGCTCTGGCTCTTTGTCAGTAAATCCCCTACTCCTGCCGGTAATTCATGAGACGTCACTGCACTGCCTACCATTAACTTCAGTTGCGATATGTGAAAGACGGGATGGATAGATGAGGATGCAGGTAACTCGAGCTTGTAGGCAACCTTTCCACACATATCCACGATCTTATACGGACCATAAAACTTCGGCGCCATCTTTTGATTACTCCTCACAACCACATAATTTTGCCTATAAGGCTGTAACTTCACGAACACAAAGTCTCTGATGGCCAACTCTCGATCATTGCGATGCTGATCCGCGAAATGACGCATCCTGTGCTGAGCTCGTAAGAGATGAAACTTCAGCAGCATTAACATGTTCTCTCAGTCCTGGAGACATCATGCCACGACTGCAACCTTGGATTCTCCGGTAAATATGGGAGATGTTGAGGCGGCAACTGCCCTTAAACAGCTTCGTACGGCGTCATTTGAATTGCCGAATGGAAGCTGGTAATATACCAGTACTCAGCGACAGGTAACCCCTTACTCCACATGTGAGGTCTATCTCTACACATACAACGTAATTAAGTCTTAAGGCACATGTTTACCACCTCCATCTGACCATCGCTTTGCGGGTGATAAGCGCTGGACATACTGAGTGAAAGTCCCTGCAGAGTAAACAACTCTTGCCAAAAATCGCTCAAGAAAATACTATCTTTGTTGCTTACTAGTGACTGAGGAAAGCCGTGAAGTTTAAACACATTTTCAAGGAACACTTGTGCCACTGAAGCTGTCGTGTATGGATGAGCCAGCGCCATGAAGTGGGCAGCTTTGCTCAATCTATCCACCACTACAAGTATGACTGATTTCCCAAATGATATCGGTAACCCATCAATGAAATACATAGAAATATTAGTCCATACCTAATCTGGGATAGGGAGAGGCTGGAGTAATCCCGGATACGCAGCCGTGTCATACTTGCATTGTTGACAAACACTACACGCTCTAATGAAAGCTTGTATATCCTTTGATATTCCCTTCTAGTAAAACAACCCTTTCACACGCTGGTGCGTCGCATCTCGGCCTGAATGACCACCAACCCCAGAACAGTGAAGCCACTCCAATATAGCATTCTTTATGGTTGTGACCATTGGAATGACAATCTTCCCCTTACGCCTAAGTACATTTTGATCCCACGTGAAATGTTTCTTGGATCTTGTCATGTTTCAAATCCTCGATCACGGTTTTTATGGCGTCATCTTCCTCATAACTCGCTTGAATCTGCTGTAATAGATCGCATTCAAGCACTGTCATCGCCATGTGCAGAACTCTTGATCCTTCAACTTGCGACAAGGCATCTGCCACGACATTGTCCTTCCCTTGTCTATACTTAATCTCATAGTCAAAATCCAACAGCGTAGGCAGCCATTGTTGCTGAATTGGGTTGTTTAACCTCTGCTCCAACAAGTACTTTAAAATCCTTTGATTGGTTTTGATCACAAAATGACCAGTAAGTAAATAATGTTGCCATTTCTGGACAGCAAAGACTACCGCCAGAAGTTCCTTCTCGTAAATTGACAAGTGTATATGTTTTCCCTTAAGCTTCCGACTTATATAGGCCAACGGATGCCCTTCCAGCATCAATACTCCTCTGATGCCCTGCCCACACACATCCGTTTCGACCACAAACTGTTATCAAACAACGGTAACGCCAATACCAGAGCTGAGCACAACTTCTTCTTTAGCTCGTCAAATGCTGCTCTTGCTTCATCAGACCAAATGAAGGCATCGTTCTTAGTTAAGGCTGTAAGGGGACCTACAATCACTCCAAAATTCCTCACAAACCATTGATAATACCCCGCTAACCCCAAAAAACAACGGAATTGCTTTAGATTAACGGGTATAGGCAACTCGGCCACTGCCCTGAACTTTGTAGGATCTGTGGACACGCCTCTTCCCTCGATGTAGTGACCTAAGTACTCCACTTTCCTCACTACAAATGAACACTTACTCTTCTTAGCAAATAGATTATTGCTCCGCATCAGCTAAAAAAACATGCCTCAGCAGCTCAACATGTTCCGCCATCGATGAGCTATATTTCAGAATGTCATCAATGAAATGAGAACACACTTTCCGTAATAAGGGTCGAAAGACTGAATTCATTAATCCCTTAAAGGTGTCTGGTACGTTGGTAAAACCGAATGGCATGACCAAATATTCATAATGACTGCTATGTGTCTTAAAAGCTGTCTTATGAATATCCGTTGGATCCATCCGAACTTGTTGATATCCAACCCTTAAATCAATCTTTGAGTATATTGAAGACCCTCCCAATTCATCCATCAAGTCTTCAATGGAATAGGAAATCTTTCATTTACCGTCATAGCATTCAAACTCCTATAATCCACACAAAAGTCGCCATGTCCAATCTTTCTTCTTCACCAAGACTACTGGTGATGCATAAGAACTCGAACTCGATTAAACCGTTCCAGCCAGTAACAAGTCCTGAACGATCTTGTCGATTTCGTTCTTTTGTTGAATCGAATACCGGTATGGCCTTTGATTTACGGGATTTGATTTTTCCAACAGTGGGATTTTGTGGTTGTGGTTGGATCGGAATGGCGGTAAAGCACTTGGCTCAACAAAGATATCCACAAACTCTTATATCAATGCTGATAAATCGGATGGTAACAATTGCTCATCCTCTTTTCCGGCCTCCAC
Organism: Orychophragmus violaceus; assembly: GCA_030180135.1. Taxonomy (NCBI): domain Eukaryota; kingdom Viridiplantae; phylum Streptophyta; class Magnoliopsida; order Brassicales; family Brassicaceae; genus Orychophragmus; species Orychophragmus violaceus. The sequence continues at coordinate 81,864,167 of CM058237.1, forward strand.
CGAGCAAAGCACCGTCATCATGTTTTTGTTAAATCTGGTCGCTTTCAACTCCCGTACTGATCCTGACTTGATTCTGTGAAGATGAATCCTTCTCTGCCCGCATTTGAATAACATCTCAAGCTTATGGAAATCCCAAGTAATAGGACCCAATTTAGATAACCACTGCACTCCTAATACCATATCTTAACCACCCAAAGGAATTACCAATAAATCTGATTCCAACTCAACCCCTTGGAAATCCCATTTGAAATTTTCAAACTTTGCATCCACTGCCAGAATATTACCGTCTGCGACCTTCACTTTCCGCATATCCGTACCCGCCAGTTTACATCCCAACTTCACTGCAATATTCTTGTCGATGAAGTTATGGGTGGAGCCCGAATCTATTAAGATAAAAAAGACTCTCCTCCCATGTACTCCTCTGACCCGCATGGTACGATAATCCTCCGATATCCCTGCTACCACATTCACTGAAATCTGAGCTAAATCACCCTCCTCTATTTCATTCCAATTCTCGTCACACTCTCCTTCCTCCTCATCATCTTCAGCTTCTAACAAGAACAGCTGCTATTTCTTATGCTTAAGATAGTGATCAGGGGTGTATTTTCGTCACAGAAATAGCAAAGACCCTGCGCTCGACGTCTGCTCATTTCTTCCTTTGATAAAAACGGAACCGGTTGTTTCGGAGCTGGTTTGTTCTTGTAAGTTGTTCTGAATCATAAGTCTTTGCCTCTGTTTCTTTCTTATAAGGTAAGATGCCCATGTTAACTGTTACTTGCGGCCGTGAAGCTGACCAGTTAGCTCCCTGCGACTTGGAAGGGTGTGCTTTCTCATACAGTCGACCGAGTGTCAGACATTGTCAAACTGTTCGTGGCTGGAACATCCTTATGAGCATATGCGTGTCCATCCTCAAACCCGCCAAATACACACTAATCAAGTATTCTTTGGACAGGTTGACTCGAGTACGAATCAATTCGAACATGCCGTGATATTCAACAATCCCGTCTGTCTCCTGAATCTGCTTCAGTTCTGCAATGGGATCATCCAAAACCTCCTCGAACCTCTCCAACAACAAAGCTTTATAAGTTCTGAAATCTGCTGTAACATGAATCCCCACATCCGATTGCATTATCGAACGATTCCATGTTGATGCGAGATCATCAAAATGAATTGACGCAATTTCCACATTCAGCTCTTCAGGTGTGTGATCTATGGCAAAGAATTGCTCCACCTTAAATTGCCAATCTTTGACTTTATCACCATTGAATCGAGGAAAATCCAACTTAGCAAGGCGAGTCACTCCCGAATATGATGATCCTAGATCCATCCGACCCTTGCCCGTATCAGACATATGAGAAAACCAAATTGACCGGAAGATGTCCCCTGATTAGTTCTGCCACTGCTGTTAGGCTCCCTTGCAGCCGTTGATTCACACGAGTTGGTCATCACTTTAACCACCTCGAACATTTCAGAAATGATCTTGTCCAACCTTTCAGTGTGAGCTGCCATCTGAGTCGCCATCGTCGCCTCAATGCATGACCCAACAGCCTCTTCTACCTCCTTCACCAAGGCTTCCTTTTCCTTCATTGCCAATTGAGCTCTTGTCTCAGCCATTGAATTCCGAGGAAAGACAATGCTATGATACCTTTGTTAAGGAATAAACATCAAACACAAGTAACAAACCGAACAAGGAATCAATTTTCAAATAAACACAGATCTTGACCTCACGAGTAAAGAATCCAGATCAAGAATAGATTCTTAAACGTCAATGAACAAGCAGAACTACAGAGAGTTTGATAGATGAAAAAAGAAACACCAATTATTCGTTATGATCGATTTCTGAGCTAGAAAATGATACTTAACACCAACACCATACGATATACAAATCGTATATAAAGAAATCTAACAAGTAAGATATCCAACAACTAAGATACTGCAATATATTTTATTCAAAACCCAAAGCCACGTCACATAAAACTCCCGCCAACTTCGTGTAACAGATTGATCACACACCGGCAACGAGAAAAAGCCAGCACGAGGAGCAGTAACCGTGGAGGCGGCAGATCTGACTAGATAAGACAATACCATTGATTTGGTACAGAAAAGGAAGAGATCTCGCAAGTCAATAACCCCAACCCCTTTCGATGGCTTCTGGGTGAGCTGGGTCGGGGAAACACAGAAGGTGGATGTTGTTACGGAATTTCGATCTAATCCAAAGTCGGGTTACGATCAAAGAAGTCCGAACTACGATCTGAGATATAAACTTTAAGTGAGGTCGGAAACTGTTCTATTAATATTAAGGCCGAAGCCGAACAATGAACAGGATGGACGAGGTGGGAGTCCGTCGAATGAGGTGTTCCCTATATGTTGTTCGGACTCGTAGCTTTATATTATAGCTCGTAGCCTTCCCAAAATTACAAGATGCTTGAAAATGAAGAGTGAAGGCTCTCTTTATAACGTGTGAAGGCTGACTTCCTGCTGGGCCGTTTGACTCCTTAGCGGGATTATCTGTTGGGCCGAGATGCCTTTATTGAATTGGCAAGATTTTCAATGGGCTTATGGATGGGTGCTAAACCCAAACACAACAATTAGTCCCCACCCCAGTTCGGCGATCTTTGGCTCTAGTCGGAGTCGGCAAATTTCTTCGAGCATTTAAGTCTGGCAGAAATGTTGCCGGCTTGGCTGGATCCAATCGGCGCTATCTGAACCGTTAGATTCTTTTGTGGTCTCTGTAACGAAAGGACGGGAGAAGCAGAAGTCGTAATTTTTCGCGTTTCTATAAGAAACATCCTTTTTCTGAGCCTTCATCTCTTCAGTTTCCGTCGTCTTTCTCAGGTAATCGTTTTCTCCTTTGGATTCTGCTCCGTATCTCTTTTTCTAGTTGTTGTGTTCTCGTTGCTTTATTTTGGATTTGTTAGCATGCGAGTAGATTCTAGTTGTCATTCTTCTACTAGTAGTGGCGGTTTTGATTCCTCCAAGTCGTGGGGAGATGGTCCTGTTGAATCTAAACTGGTTGAAGGAGACAAGGAATTTCTCCAATCGCATGCTGGGTGGACACCTCATCGGTTTCGTAGCGGTTTGGTTGCTATGAATCCTCAAAACTGCCGGTCGTTCATTGATACTTCTCTTTCCCTGTCTTCTGAGAGGGGAAATTCGAATTTCCATGGTGTCAAGAGTTGGAGAGGTGAGGATAATAAAATTTCTGATTTGGGGGACCGCTCGAGGCGTAGTGCGGCAACTTTTGGAAATTGTTCTCGAACGGACGCTTCGAGGGGAGGGAAAAAGAGGTCAAAGGGTGTGCTGGACGAAGAAGGCACGGTGGAAGAGAGGAAGATGGCGGATGAGAAGGTCGTTGTTCCACGAGTGCTTCGCTCGTCCGTTTGTGAACAACTTTCCCTAGATAATATCTGGCAAAATTGTTCACGTGTCTCTGGCCTTGAGCTCCGTCTGCCGACTTTGTTCGAGGGACCTTGGGATGCTCCTCCTGGTTGGGTCTTCTTATACGAGTGTTGGTTCATTGAATGTCATCTCCTCTTCCCTCTTCCCAGAATTATGGTTGAATATTATGAGGCAAGGAAGATGGTTATTTCTTAGCTTTGCCGTGCTGCCATTCGTAATATGTTGGGTATTTTGATCATGGCGGCAGATAGTGGTGTTGATGTATCCACTCGGTTTTTTGAGGACGTATATCTATATTAAACAGGGGATGTCTGAGACTTTTTACGTGCGGTTTAGGCCCGATCGTCATTTGAAGGTCGTATCTGCTCCTCCAGAAAAGAATTCTGATTGGCAAGACATTTAGTTCTTTGCGCGGGTTAATAGCGCGCTGTCATTTGATGCGGGCAGGGTTTTTGTATCAGCCTGAAATTATGATCCTGGTAGTTGCCTTTCCTTATGTGCTTGTTTTATCGGTATTGAATGTCTCATATTTCCCCCTTTTTCTTTTGGCAGATCGCTCTACTTCAGGTCGTTGGACCGCAGACATTTCCAGAGATTTGAATAAGCTGAAGGTTCACAATGCGATAGATTGGCCTCTGTCGAAGAATAAAGAAGCCAAGGCTCTGTTTGATCGAAGGGTCCGTGATTGCGTTAAGGAGATTGATTCGGGTGTGCATACTACTTCTCCCTCTCCTTCTTCTCTCTTTTTCAGAAAGATGAGGAAGATGTTTGTTGTTGATACGTTGTTTGTTGGTCAGCGTTTTTGGTGTTGGTTTCTTCTTTGGATCCGACAAGTGAGTCAAAATCTCCTCGGTTGGTTAGAGAAATGCGTAGGATGTCTGGTGGTGTTGACGAGAGATCTTCGGCTGCGGAATGTTCTCCGGTGATCGTCCTTGAGGATACCTCGACTGCTGTTGAGGGGAACGTACAGCATGTTGCCTAAAAATGCAGAGGAGCTGTGATTGAGGGTATGGAGGTCGACCGTAGTCAGGAGGCTGACCGAGGTCAGGAGATGGTTTATGAGCCAGAAGTCGCGAACCGAGACAATATGCCTTCTGAGGCTTCTGGTGGTTTGTACTATCGGGCAGGCGTCAAAAGGCGTAGGTCGGAGTCTGAGAACAAGGTCGATCTTTCTGAGGGTTTGGGTTTTACTCCTACTTCTGCTCATGTTGATGAGCCGGCGGTCAGCCGGATCGTGGTTATCGTGATTCGTGGGACTCTGCTTGGTCGTTTCTTCATAAGGGGAAGGACCCCCTGGTGAGTGATAAGTTGTCGTGTGCCAACCTTATTCAGAAGATTGCGGTAGGCCCCCCAAGAAGCTGGTTTCCATTTCCGAGATGCATAAGTCCTATCTTCAGGAGGAGCTAAGTCATCATCTTGACATTGTATGTTTTTTACTCTAACGTATATTATTAATATTTTTTTTGAGTGGGCGAGTGAGTGCCTGGGTTGACTGTTTTCTGCGCAGTTCATTGCTATTCTGAACCAGCTCATGGATTCGTATAAGTCCGAGAAGAGGCAGGCCAAGTTGACGGAGGGCGTTCTCAAGGAGCAGGTTGACGCGCTGCGACGCTCTGCTCGTGAGCTGAAGCTGCTTCGTAAAGAGATTGATGAGGAAAAGGGAGTCACAGCTGCTCTGTCTTTGGAGAAGCAAAAGGTCGCGGACCTCGGGAAGAAGTTGGTCGAGCTTGAGGATGAGATACGTGTTCTTCATTGCAAGGCCAAACGTGAGGTTGGTTCTCTTAGGTCAAAGATCGACCGTCTGTCTTCTCAATATAATGAACTTCGGGCATCCTTTTATGAGCGTCTTCGTAGTGAGCGAGAGGTGCTGCACAAGAAGGCTTCTGATCGTTTGGAAAATTCGAGGTTGGAGGGGAAGCAAGGAGAGCGTTATTCTTCTAATCTTTTGGAGCTGAACCAGGTGTTCGGCATCCTTGGTGCTTATCAGCTACTTGCGGAGAGCGGCGTGACGGTCCCTCCCGCACTGATTTCTCAGCTTGAGAAGGACAAGTCCCTCTTGGAGTAGGAAGTCGACGAGCTGCGGCCCGATGTCTTGGATCCCGACGTCCAGCGCATGTCGCCGCTTCATGGTCCATCAAGTAGCATTGCTGCTCTCGAGGGATTGGTGGAAGGCGAAGGAGGAACGACTGCGGCGTCTCCAGCTGTTGAGGGTGTATTTGCTCCTCGTATATCCGACTTCTCAGAATAGGCCTCTTTGTTGTAGTAGTTTTTTTTTTGTATCTCTGACTGTTGTATGAATATTGTCCCGTTCTCGGGTTCTCTTATTTTTGAGAGGCCTTTACCTTTCGCAGTTCTCAAATATGGCGTTGTTTGGGCGTTGTTGTTTTTTTGTTATCGTTCTGCCGACTGGTGCTCGGAGTTTAGCTTCTGCTCGTTGATGCGACCATGCTTATTGTCTTGAAGATATTTTCGCGTGACTGAAGTGTCTCGACTGACGTGTCCTTTGATCTCCGAGAGTGAGTCCACGCATCATTATTGTTCCTCCGTAACTGCTTTGCATGTTTCTGGAAAAGTGGACCTCCATTTTTTCATTAAAAGTTGCGTTGGAAACCGTCGCACTGATTTGAATACCCTCTTGGTAACCGTTGCTTTCCTGGTTATAAGTACTGTCCTTCCTTCTCTGATCTTTGAATTACTCATCTTTCACTACAAGAAATTTGATTACTGATAGCATAACTAGATAGCGTTTTTGATGTTTATGCTATCTTTGACTGAACCGTGAATTCAAGATAGCGTTTGCTTATATGTAAACGCTATTAATGCTCTGAGCGGGAAAAAAATTTTATGCGGGCCAAATTTTTATTGTTTGCGCTAATGAATTATACCCTAAAACGCTATGAGTTCGTTAAGCGTCAAAAATATACCGATCACACACATCGATTACTTTCTGGAGCTCCTTTTCTCTCTTTGTCCAATCTGTTCATGAGCTAGAAATCTCTAAACCCTCTCAATTTCGTATTCTGACACTCACTTTCGGGTTTCTTGCATGTTCATCATCTTGGCTCGATTTCGCACTTTTTACTCAATTACTCAGAATCAAAATCGATTTGGGGTTTTCATCATGAGTTCTGAAGATTCGTGTGTCAACACAATGGGGATTCGGGGATTTCCTGTGAAATGTATATGTGGTCGTAACTCTGTAATGAAGACGGCGACAACCAAACAAAATCTTGGAAGACCGTTCTTCCGTTGCCCCACATTTCGAAAGGTAATCTCTAAGAAGCTTTCGATTCAAAATTGTGTTGTATTTGGGTCCAATTTGTGTCGATTTTGTGTTGAATCAGAGCAATAATCATTCATTTGGGTCCAATTTGTGTCAATTTTGTGTTGAATCAGAGCAATAATCATAAATTTGGGTCCAATTTTTGTTGACTTGTCATCGATCTTATGTAGGACCACTTATTTAAGTGGGTAGAAGAAGCTGTATATGAAGAGGCGACTGATGCACTGCCAATGATAGCATGTTTTCAATCGGACATTTGCAAAACTAAAGAGGAGATTGAAGGTATCAAAAACGTAAATGAGTAGTTGATGCAGGAAGTGAGAGATGCCAAGCTGGAATTGAAGAGGCTTAGCATGTTCATGAAGCTGGGTTTTGGGTGTCTTTTCTTTGCCATCATTGTGTGTATTGTGTTCATCATGCTTGAGAAATCATTTCATGTGAGGCTCTACTTTTAGAACATGATTCTTATATCAAGTAAAAACATTTGGCTCTACTCATGTGAGGCTCTACTTGTATTTATTTTATGACCTTTTAGGGATTATTGCAGAAGCGCCTGATTCTGCAGATGAAGCAGAGAACAGACAACAGTTGGACTGAGAAAACCAATCCGCATAACCTAATCCAGGTTAGATACATCTAAGTTTTCTAAGCACGAATATATGAAATAGAAAACTAAAGACAAAACATAAATTTAAAACAAATATCCATACATAATTAAACATCTGAAACAAGAAAATAAAATAGATAACTTCAACAAAGACATAGAGTTTAGGTTGTAGAGACAGATAAGAGACTTAGGCTGATGAAACTCAGGTCTTAGAGAGGCACAATAGGACCGTACCTAGTAACATACGGAGCACTGTTTGCTAGCTCTCTCCTAAAATTATCAACCTCTACCATCCGGGGGTTGAATCTGTAGTCAGATATGCCCTTGTGAGTTTCCAGCCATGCCTCATCATCATCCCTCAAGTGTTTATGGATCCTCCACATCTTTAACACCAAAATCACCACGCCAAGACCCCTAGTGTTTTCCCACTCATCCCTGAATGCAAAAGCAGTGTCTCCATGTGCAACACACTTAATACGATGGTCTCTGTCATGCAAAACAAACTTCTGTCATAACATACTTGTGAATATAGTAATATTGTTATTATAAATTTCTTGACTTACATGTTGTCTCTTATGTGGAACACAAGCTGTGACTTTTTACGATCTGCCCAACAGACTCGAAGGGGTTCCACCTTGAAGACCACGCCCATTATATCTACAAGATAAGTTTCTCAAATCTGGTTACTTATATCTATTCATGACAAGAGAATTAGACTCAAAGTTATGTTTATTATGAGACTCTTAAGGCCTTTATATCTAGTCGGATTGATACATATCTTTATGAAAATATATATCGTATGAAGATAAACATATAATGGCATGTATATCCCCTAATAATTCATGTTTTAGGATTATGTTTTAGTTAGTGTTAAGCAATCATACCTATAGGAGTGTCGATGTTGTTGTGAGGGATATGCCCCATACATTTGAAATCCATGTAGTGATAGTTGTTGAGAGGGTTGATGAGTTTGATGCTAGTCCCGTCCAAAACACTAAGTCTAAAGGGAGAGTTTACAGGCTTGAAACCTGCATACGCATTCTTAACATTGACCCTAAAGATTTCGACCCACTCGCCCTCTTGTTCCTCAAGTCCTCTAAATTTGCTGTCTTCTGATGGATAAATGATCAACTCAGTCTTAGTTCCCTGCAAATTTAGAAATGGTCAGATGTGTTAGATGCATGTACTTTATGTTTAGTATAAGATTTAAAGTTTAAACTTACAGCCTCGTCTGCCAATATAAAACTCCAATACGGTCCATCTTCAAAAATGTGATATGAGTGGATCCTGATTATCTTCACTCTAAAATGCCAAGCTTTCAGTTTGTCATTAACTTCCAATTCCGCAAGTTTGTTGTAGTGAGGCATGATGTTATCGAATGTCTTGTGATTTCTTTCTTTGTTTGGATTTGCACAGAAAAAGCAGATGAGGAAGACTAAACCCTAACTCCCTCTATTTAAATGAAATAACCGTAAGACAAGTGAACAGTTTCTATTGTTTTTTTAATTATTTTACTAATTAATTTGATTTGAAATGACTTGGAGAGAGGTGTAATGATGGTTAACTCTGAAGAGATGCAACTCCTCGAGTCTTCAATCTACTCATAGCTTATCACCTTTAATTCTCGTTTATTGCATTTGGTTAAGAGATTTTTGGTCTGCTTGCATGCATTTGGTTTAACTTCTCATTCATTACATTTGGTAAGAGATGGTTCAATCAATTGAGATTTATTTTTATAAAACCGATTTCCAAGGAAGGCATGAATGTATAATCGGAAGAATGTTCTGATATGGTTGCAGGTGAATGGAATTCTGATTGAGGAGTCAGTGTTGTGGGAGTAACGAGATCGGTACAGTTAAGCATACGGATTAGCCAGCAGAGATGTTGGTTGCTGCTTGATTCTTGTTGATTGCACATATTGAAGCATACAGATTAGCCAGCAGGTATACTATTGAAGTACATAGAGAAAAGGCTCTAGGAGCGTGTTCGCATGGTGATTGTTCTTGTTGAAGGACCATGACAAGATCCATTGTCTTCTATAGGATTGTGTATTGGTTGCGGCTTGATTCTTGTTGTTGATTCTTGTTGGTAGACTATTGAAGTATATGTTTTTTTAACTTTGGTTTTGACACTAAATAGATGTATACTTTTAATTTAGTTGAGAAATGAGATAAGACATTCTAACTAAGGATTTATATCCATCCTAAAAAGTCCAATTTACTAAAGAATTACTAGTGTATGAAATCAAAACCACATCTATACCCTAAACCCCAAAACATTTTTTTGAGTCTCACTCGTTATTATACTTGTTATACTTGAGTCTCACTAATGATAATTTCTTTTAGAGTATAAATAAGGTTTAAGGTTTGAACCCTAATCCTATACCCCAAAACCATAAATTTAGGCTATAAACTCAAACCTAAAAAACTTAAATCATTCACTTGTAACATTAAACCCTAAATCTAAAACCTAAAATCCTCACTAAAGACAAACCCTAAACCCTAAATTTATTAATCCTTAATCATAAACAATAGATTTAAAAATTATAAAACATTAACTCTTTTTCATAACCCTAAAATCTTAATCATTAATCATAAAAACTAGATTTTAAATTTAAAAATCTTATCTCTCTACCCTAAACCCTAAACTTTTAACCCTTAAGCATTTAACATTAATTTTTAATACCTTGAATAATATAACAAAAATTAAATACTTTGAAAAAATATAACAAACATTGAATAACCGTTAACTTAATCTAAACCCTAAACCACATATTGTAAATAACACATTAATTAAATGACAAAAAAATTTTAAAGGAATAATATATAAGAAATGTTAAATTTCAAACTATAAAATAAAAAATCTGGTCTTAACAAAAACAACAAAAAAACTGATTTTCTATTGGTTAAGACAGAGAAATAAGGATTACCTATTTTCATTATCCACCGTTAGATGATATTAAAATCAACGGACAAAACACATTCATCTCTTCCACTTCTCACGGGCACCTTTTTGTCACGAAAGCTCATTCTCATCACATATGCATACAAGTTTCTGCGGATTCAGTCGCCCATATCTTCCATGGTTTCTTACTTACGGTTTCGAGTGCAATTAGGGCACCATGGTTTCACGATCTTCTTATCGCTTTCCAGTTCTCACTTTGTTCTGAATTAAGGTTTCTTCTTTTTTTTGTTTTGGGTTTTGATTTTGCGATTTTCAGTTTTAAATTGAGTTTAGTTTTTCAATAATCCGATTTTGCGTTTGGATTCTCCGAAGATTTCCGTCACTGTTGGTAATCTTAACATGTTTGTTGGGTTTTTGGCTGGTTCAGGGAGCTGGGATTGTTCATCTCTGCGACATTGGTGCTGCAATTCAAGAGGTCAGAGTCGCGGGTTTCTACATTGGCTCGTCGGGAAACAAGATGGCGGAGGTTGTGGTGGAAGATGAACTCGACGGTGGAGGTGGTGGTTGCAAAAGAATATGACGGCGTAGATGGTTATGGTGGAATGAGAACACGGAGTTAGTGGTGCAGACATGACGACGGCTCACCGCAAGAGACACAAAATTAGCTTAGGTTTCTTTTTTTTTTGGTTTGATATAACCGGTTTAAATCTGATTTTAATGATTTTAGAATTTGGTTTCTTCTTTGGTCTGGTATAACAAATTGTAATTAGTATCCAATATTAATTTTCAGTTTATTAATTAAGTATTTAATTATTGTAATACCATTTTCATTTTATTCAATTCTTTTATTTATGATTGTATAATTAATTGTGTAATTTAATTTTTTAATTAATTTCATATTCATAATAAATAGCTTATATATCAAAAATATGTATAGATGATATTTACATAATGCTATTATATAGCTAATTCATAATATTGAATAAATGCTATTGTATTTTAATCTATTGCAGATATTAAAACGCTATTGTATTATAATCTATTGCAGACACTAAAACGCTATCTTAAAAATACAGTTCATAGCATTTAAGAAAAACACTATCTAAAGTGTCAGACTTTTTATCGCGGTCGATGCCATTGCGAGTAACACAACGCTATCGTATCGATACATAGCGTTTTTCGGCAGCTATTAATACGCGAATTTCTTGTTTTCTTTGCTTTTTTTATTCCTTTCGAGAGTTCTTTCCCTCCTTTTGCGCCTTGTCTTCTCGAATAGGTTCGAGTTCTGGTTGATGGAGGGCCGAGTCTCGGTGGATCGTGGTAGCAAAGCCGCTCTGCCGATGAGTTTCCCATTCTTCCTTTGATTTGGTCATTGCCGACCTCCGGGGTTTTGGGGCTTGTCGTATTTGAGCAAGTTCACACTTTTCATGCGAAGGGGGAGCTTATCGATATGTGGAAATATACCGTTGGCTGCCCATGTTTGTCACCTTTCCAAAATTAAGGGCGACGCTCAGATCCTTCGTTATGGTGAGTATGATGCGCCATTGGTTTCAGTAACGTGCCGAGGGTTGTCCCATCTTGAACTTGTCGATTTTTGCATAAGTGTTGGGTTTTGCCTTTCCTACCTTGATGTTAGTAGTTTGTTCTGATGCCTTTTTGTGTTCGCAAGGCAGTGGATGATGCATCGGGCTCGCCTTTCTTCTTCTGTGTAGGGGAAGCTATTCCTTTGGTGAGGGCCGTCGCTATTGGACTGTCCAGGAGAACCATGGGGTTTGACTCTGGAGGCTGGGTGACCTTTTAGGTGTGCTGAGGTTAGCTTTTCTGGGTTTTTCCCCCATGACGATCCTCCATGGCTCGGTTTTGTTGTTGTTTCCGACTGGGCCTCTGCCTTTCGAGGGTAGCTGTGCCGGGAACATACGTCGAAATCGTCTTTCAAGAAAGGAGCTCGGCTCCTTGCTGGATGAAATCGGGCTAAGCACACGAGCTCCGATTCGGATGAAATTTTCTTTCAAGAAATTAGATTTTTTTTTTCTTTTTTTCTTTTTATATGTTTCCATGTAATTTTGACAAGAATTTGAGTAAGAGAAGGGAAAGATTTTGTTTATGTTTGAACTCTCACCTCCTCCTTCTTTTTTTTTGCGAATGTATAAGGGTTTTTGTGCGAGGCGTTTCTCGGCTTTGGGCGAGATCAAATTTTAGGCGCGAGTACAAGCTTGGCTTATCATGGTTTTGATTTTCTTGAATCAAAACTATACTTGCCCGTTTTGTAAAAATGTTTGTAAGTGCGAGCTTTGGCTCGGCTTATCTTGTCATTTGTTTAATTTTTATAGGTGCGAGTACGTGCTCGGCTTATCCTGTGAAGTCCTTGAACATAGCTGTGTGAAGGAGGTTCGGATTACAAAACTTTTTTTAAGGACTTATGCGGGTCTGGCCCCTGCTTGTGGTCGCTAAAATCGACAATGTGACATAACGTCACTGTGCATGGGACACGTGTTTATTTGATCGATCATTTGGCCAGAATGACCATTGTTAATTGTTGGGGAGCGTAGTTAATATTAAAAAGGGAAGGAATATTTTAGATTGTATAGAGGATGGCGCACCCTGTAGAGGTTGCCTACGTACTCTCCGAGGAGAGATCAAACCGAGTGTAGTTCTTTCTATTACAAGTCTTGAGCCGGAGCTCGATTACCTATATATATATATATATATATATATTTTTTTTTTGGTAGAGCTTTGGAGCTTGCTTTATGTAGGCGATGGAGCTGGTTAGGACGATTTGTCAGCCGAGGGACGAGTCTCGTCTGTTTTTCCTGATGCCGAAGTTATGGTCATTTGCTTGGTTATGAGGCATGACGTTTGCCGTATCTTGCGCTCTACCACGAAGCAGTATCTCGAGATTTTCTTCCTGCCTCGGAGAGTGAATATTCCTCCCGGGGTCAGGAATTTTACGCATTGGTTGTAGGTTGCGGGTACTGCTTTCATGGCATGGATCCATGGAGTTCCTAAGATCACATTGTAAATTGCTGGTCGAGGACGACGAACTTGATGATCTTAGTTATGCGTCCGACGTGTTCTGGCAGTTTGATCATCCCGATCGTGGTGGTCGTGTCGCCGGCGAACCTAGTGAGAGGCTTTTCTGAAAGCTTCATCCTGTAGTCCCATAATTCCATCCTTTACAAGGTTTCTTCAAATATGAGGTCGACCGAGATTCCCGTATGGATCAGGATTTTTGTGACCTCGCAGTCTCCGATCTGGAGTTCGACGACGAGTGGGTTGTTATGTGGTTTGTCGAGGCCTTCTTCATCTTACGTGGTGAAGGTGATCTTGGTGCCAATTTTCAGTTCTTCGGTGACGCTCCTATTCCACTGCTGTCGTACATCAGCTTTTTGACCGTAAGCTGTTATCGACCATACTGAGTTGTTGCAGGTTAGGAGCCTTCCCATGATCATATTTATACGTTTCCTGGGCAAGGGTGTATCCTCGTCATCGTCGTCGCGTGCTCGCTTTTGTGGTTCTGTGTCGATGTCTCCCTGCTCTGCTCGTTGCTGGCCAGCTTGCCTTTCTTTTTCCTCCTGGGCGAGCTTGAACCGTTCCCCTTCGTTTTTGGGTTACCGCAGTGTCTCTCAATTCCCCGAAGGTGTTGCTGGCGCGTTCCGATTTTTATGTTCGTTACTCCTTTCTGATATTCGCCGAGCAAAAGGCTTTGGAGGTATCGACACTCGGCGGTGCTATGTCCAAAGCACTGATAGAAGGTGCAGAAAGCCTTCTCCTGATCGTCGGTTCGCACGTATTTGTTCCATGGTCGATTTTTCTGGTTGTTTGGATGGCTGCGCCCTCGCTGCTGGGTCATCTGTTGGTTCATTTGTTGCTCGCTGACGTAGCATGTTGTTGCCTTCTTTCCTTTGTCGTCGAGGCACTCGGATGTCGAGTCCATCCCTTATTAGCTGAGGCGAACTTCTTGGCAAGCAGGTCCTTCTCATCCTCTATCTCGACGAAGACGGCTGCTCGGTGGAGGGCGTCTTCAATGGTTTGTGGTTTGTTTATGGGCAGATCATCGCGGAACGGCGATTCGTACCACAATCCATTTTGTAGCGCCGAGAGTCCTTCGTTATCGGGTACCGTGATTTTTGAGACGATAATCTTGAACCTGTCGATGTAAGACCTGAGAGGTTCTTTTGGTCCTTGGGTCACAGCCCAGAGGTCGGCGCTTGAGGCTCCGTCCTGGATGAACATGGAGTAATGCTTGATAAAAATAGTTGTCAACTGGTGGTAGTTGTCGATAGAGTGCGCCTCTAGGCTCGAGAACTAATTGAGGGTGGCGCCGCTTAGGTTTTTGACGAAGAGTTGGCAGAAGCATGCATCGCGTTCTTCGGGCAAGAATTGGGCTCGTCCCATTTCAATACTAAAAGCCGTTAGGTACTGCCGAGGATCTGAGTTTCCCTCGTAGGTTTGCAACTTAATTTTCTCGGGATGCCTGATTGGTGTGCCCGTTATCTTGTCCGTGAATGGTGTGTTTTGTGTCTCTTTGAGGACTCGGTCTATTTCTGTGGCCGAGCTGGTTGCCTTGTGAACTTTTGACGTCATGTAATCCAGCTGCGTTTTGAGTAACTCGAGCTCGCTATTTCTGTCGGCTTCTGCTTGACTTTGAGCAAATCCAGTCGGCAGAGACGCGGATGCTCGCCTGCTTGATTCGGTGTTTAGAGTTGGTGATTTGCCGAGTATAACCCTTTGGAGCCGCGAAGCAGGGTCTCCAGTTACTTGGGATGTTTAATACCCGGTCTTTTGTAGGTCGTTGATCCGTTCCTTACACGGTCATGATTCCTCATAAGTAGATCGAAGCGGGTGTTATTGTCTCGAGTTAGCTCATCGATTTGTGTCATCAGAATCTTAATGAGGGAGGAGACATCGTGGTCTTGAGCGTCTGAACGTGCTTTATCTTGGTGGGCGTCGGTTACTGTGTGATCCGGGATTCACACTAAGAATTTGTATTCGTGGATTTGGACTTTAGGATACAGAAATGGTATAGTTTCCTATGAATCAAATACTTTATTGAGACTGATGGTCGAGATAGAACAAACACAATCGAAAAGAGAGTACAAAGTATGATAATCGAGCTGTCTAGTCGAAGTGTTCTGAATTAGGGTTGGCCTCTTCTGAGTGAATCGCCACTTCTTCTTTAAATAGTCTCAACTTTGACCTTCTTGTTCCAATATTTCAGCCTCGCCTTCATAACGATCTCCGAGATTTCCGTGGATCAGTTGAACCGACGAAGACCGAGTTGCTCTATCTCCACGTCGTCTGCTGTCGAGCTCGAGCTCGATCGCCTCTTACCTCGGCATCGCTTGGGCCTTGTCAAAGTGTCATTCGTTTGGGCCCAACAAATGAATCGGCTCGTCTCTCTATCTTTGATTCTGGAACGGGCTCGTAAATATGGGCCTTTGTTTTATTTGTTAATGGGTCGGATTTCCCAGAGGGAAATCCAGTACCAACAATAGCCCCCCAGCCCATTAATTTCGACAAGTCGAGGTTAATGGGCGGTGGACGTTCTCGGGAAGATGCGCGCATGTCTCAGGTGGCGAAAACCTAATGATTACTTTCGCTCTACCCGTAGATCTTGCTTCTATCTAACGGCCCAGGATGAGCGCGTGGGACGAGCTGAACTGCTTTTTAGCGCGTCGGCAGTCATGGCGTGTCTTTGTTTGAGAATTTCATCTCATACCGTGGATCTGGTCGATCGTCAACGGCTAAGATTCGAGGGTCGCGAAGAGTCTTTTCAAGCTCGTTTTTTTTGCTGATGTGACCTAATTGTCGCGCATTCGTAGCCGTCGATCTTAAATCAACGGTTGGGATAAAGAGAAAGCGAGGAGTCCAAATCACCTCGATTTTCTTGCAATTATTATAATTGTCTCATATTTGCCGAGGGTAATTTCTTTTCTGTATGAGAGACTTATCATTCGTATGCTTGTGTAGTTCCTGGAGGCTGCGAACTGGCTCGTGGCCCAGTCCGAGCTTGAGCTTCGTGGGAGGTTACAAGTAGGCGAGCTTGAGGCCGCCAAAAGGTCGGTGGGTATTTTGACCGCAGAGCTGCAGGAGTCCTTGGCTCGAGAGGAGGAGCTTGAAAGGAAACTGGCTAGATACGAGGGAATAGAAGCTCGGTTATTGGTTCTTGAGAATCGCGAGGAAGATCTTTCTCAGAAGCTTCGGGCGGCTGAAGGTCGCACACTGGCCGCTGAAGAAGCGAGTCGGGTTGCAACTGCGCGAGCTGCTCAAGATCGAGCCGACCTGGAGGAGGTCCTCGTGGGGAGGGACTTCGACGTGAAGGTCGCGGCTCACGAGGCGAGGAAGAAGATGAGCGGGGAGTACCTTGAAATCCTTAAAGAGATCAAGGAGAAAAGCGAAAAACGAAAGCTCGAGACCAACGCTGAGATTCGCCTCCAAGAAACCCTAGCCAATATCGAACTCATCGCGGAGTTTGCTTCCGGCGAGCTTAACCTGACTCAGGATGTGCTGAGGTTGGCTGACAAAAAGAGGGTGGCCATGGAAGAGATGAATGTCGCAGCGGTCTCCGATTTCAGTGTTGGCAAGTTAAACTTGCCAACTGTGTCGAGCGACTCGGTTATTTTGGCGCATGTTCCGCCGCCGGCTGCTTCCCGTCCTGATCAGTACGGATCAAATATCCCGACTGGGGTTGCATCTACAGGTGATCAGGCGGAGGATGGAGACGAGGCTTCCTCGCGATCGCGGCAATTTTGATTGTTCTGTCGTTGCCCAAAGGGGCTTTTGATTTTTTTTCTTTTTTTTGTTCGAACTCGAGGACATTGTGTCCTCTTTTCAATGGATTTCTTTTTGAGTCTTTCATGCCTTAGCATAGACTTTACTGTTTTAGCATAGTTGTTCGTACTCGAGTTCGAGCTCTTTCGTAATGTGCAGTACGAGTTTGATGTTTAATGGGAACAATGAATCGGGGTAGACTTACAAAGTTCTGTTTTGAATGTGCGCGGAGGTCTTTCCGTGTGATCGGTTTCCTTGACTTCGCCGTTTTCGCTTAAAGGGGGATGGTGGCCCCCTTATTCTTCCGAGTTGTATAAGGTTGGGAGAATTTTAAGTTTGCGAGAGGTCGTTTCGGACCGCTTAATTTCTAAGAGATAATTTCATATCGCTTGTTTCTGAAGAGACAATTTCATATCTCTTTAGCTTTTGAGGAGATAATTTCATATCGCTTTATTCTCGAAGAGATAATTTCATATCACTTTGTTCTTGAAGAGATAATTTCATATCACTCTAGCTTTTGAAGGGATAATTTCATATCGCCTTGTGACGGCGAAGTATTTCGCAATGACTCTGACTTTTAAGACAGAAGGAGAAATTGATCGGGGGACTTATTTTGATTTTACAAAGATAAGTTAGTAAGACTTCGTTTGAAGTTGTTGAGCTCGGTAAGAGCCTTGTGTTTGGGGGTGGCTGCGCTCGAGGTCGAGCTGCCTACGTACCCTTTTAAGGGGATCAAGCCATTTCGTAGTTCGATTATGTTGTCGTACTCTTAGTGGAAGTACTTTTTGAGGTTGATGAGGTTCCAAGGTCGTAGTTCAGGTTTCTGGGTTTCCACCGACTTGAGTCGGTAGACCCCGTCCTTCACAACGTCAGTGACCTGGTAAGGACCTTCCCACTTTGCTCCTAACTTTCCAGCGTGTTCTTCCTTTTTATGGTCGAACACTTTCCGTAAGACGAGATCGCCTACTTGAAACCTTCGAATTTTGATCTTGGAATCGTAGTAACGAGCTGCGGCTTGTTGGTAGTTCTGGATTCAAGCTAGTGCGAGGTTCCTCCTTTTGTCGGCGAGATCGAGCTCGTCAGTTATCATCTTGTTATTGAGTTCCTCTTGTCGTGGGCATTCTTCTTTGCGGATGCTTGACACGAGGATATCGGCTGGTACTACCTCCTCGATCCCGTAAGCCAGCGAGAAGGGAGTCTCGCCGGTGGATTTGCGGGGGGGGTAGTTCGGTAGGCCCAGAGTACGGCTGGGAGCTCGTCGCTCCAGCTCGTTTTGCACTCGTTGAGTCTTTTCTTGAGGTTGTTCATGATTGCCTTGTTAGCCGCTTCTGCCAGCCCATTCCCTTGGGGATAGCATGGCGTTGAGTAAGTGAGCTTTATGTTCCACGTTCTGTAGAACTCCTTGAAGGCGTTAGATATGAACTGGGAACTGTTATCGGTGACGATCTCGTGGGGTAGTCCATGTCGGCAAACGATGTTTCGCCAGACGAACTCCTTAACATGAACGTCTTTGACTTTTTGGTATGACTCCGCTTCAATCCATTTGGTGAAGTAGTCCGTCATTACCAGTAGGTGCGTGGCTTTCTTTCTGTCGGACGCGACTAAGGGTCCCACGATGTCCATTCCCCATCGCATGAATGGGTATGGCGATGAGATAGAGGAGAGTTTCTCCGATGCCTGGTGGACAATCGGGGCATGTTTTGGCATTTGTCGCATTTGTTGGAGAAGGACTCGCATTCGGTGACCATTGTTGGCCAAAAGTAGCCTTGCCTCTTGATTCGCACGGCCAAGGCTCGTCCTCCGGAATGGCTTCCGTAGGATCCATCGTGGGCCTGTGTGATCACGGCTAGGGCTTGCTTTTTATTGAGGCATTTGAGGTAAGGTCCGGAGAGACTCCTTTTAAAGAGCTCTCCTTGTGTGACGCAGTACCTTGCACTTTTTGTCTTGAGTTTCCATGCCTCCCATTTTGTCGTCGGGAACTTCACCATTTGTAATGTATCGAATGATTGGAGTTCTCCAGTCTTCGTCATTGTCAGGCTCGGGTCCTTGACTAGTGGATGCGGCTTGGATTGGTCCGTCGGGGACGTTCGCGACGTACACGGCATTTCTTGGATCGAGATCGTCATCAATCTCGATGATATCTCGACTGATGTCCTTGGGACATTCCTTGTGTTCAACATCGTCCTTTATGGTAGGCTCGTCCTCTTCCAAGGATAGAGTTTTAAAGGCTATGTCGACGCTTGGTTTTTTGATCCCCTCGACTGGTATGATCCTTTTGAGGTTAGGATCTGAGGTCGATGCTAATGCGGCAAGGGCATCGGCTGCGGTGTTTTCCCCTTGCGGGATCCGCGTTAGATCAAAGAATTCGATCTGTTTGGCGAGCGTGTGGACTACTCGTAGGTATGCTTCCATTCGTTCATCTTTGGCCTCATAGTCGCCATGATATTGGCACGTGACTAATTGAGAATCGCTGAAGGCGTCTACTTCCCGGGCTCCTATTGCTATTGCTAGTCTGAGCCCGGCTATTAACGCTCCGTATTCTGCTTCGCTATTTGATGTGGCAAAGCCTAGTCTGAACGACTGTTCTAGTACTTCACCCGTTGGGGAAACCAGTTTCACCCTGACTCCGGATCCTTGCCTTGAAGAAGCTCCATCAATGTAGAGTTTCCATTTCTTGGCAGAGATCGGGTCGAGTTCGATGGTTGGAGGGAGCTCGATTATGAAATCTGCCAGCACTTGCGCTTTTAGGCAGGTCCGAGCTTTGTATTCTATGTCGTACTCGCTAAGTTTGATAGCCCATTTGACCAGTCGACCTGACTGACTTGGACTGTGAAGGATGGTTCTCAGTGGCTGAGAGGTCATCACTATGATCGAGTGCGATTGAAAGTATGGTCGGAGTTTCCGAGCTGATGTCACCAGCGCCAAGGCGAGTTTTTCCATGGCGGGATACCTGGTTTCAGCATCGATTAAGGTCTTACTGATGTAATACACCGGCCGTTGTTCGTTCCGTTCTTCGCGAACCAGACTCTACTTACTGCTGCCGTGGAAACAGCTAGGTAGAGGTAAAGGGGTTCTCCTTCTACTGGTTTCTCCAGTATAGGTGGTTCGCTTAGGTAGGCTTTAAGCTGGGTGAACGCTTCTTCCCACTTTTCATCCCAGAGGAACTTCTTGTTCGCTTTGAGCAGGTGATAGAAGGGCAGACATTTATCAGTCGACCTCGAGATGAAACGGTTCATAGCAGCTATTTTGCCAGTCAGGCGCTGGACTTCTCGCGTTGTTCTGGGAGATTTCATCTCTATGAACGTTGCGATCTGTTTCGGGTTCGCTTCGATCCCTCTTTCGGTCACTAGGTAACCTAGGAATTCCACTGAAGGGACACCGAAGGCACACTTCGCTGGGTTGGGCTTCATCCCATATTTATTGAGAATGACAAAACATTCTTTTAGTAGGGGGATGTGATCCTCATACCTGGAAGATTTGACCAGCATATCGTCGATGTAGACTTCCATAGTTTTGCCTAGGAGTCCCGAAAACCTCTTGTTGACGAGGTGTTGGTAAGTTGCTCCTGCGTTTTTTAGTCCGAAGGGCATGACTTTGTAGCAGTACGTGCCTCGGTCAGTTATGAACGAAGTCTTTTCTTGGTCCTCGTGGTTCATTAATATTTGATTGTATCCCGAGAAAGCGTCCATGAAGGACAGTAGCTGATGTCCGGCGGTGGCTTCGACCAGCCGGTCGATGTGTGGGAGTGGGAAGCTGTCCTTCGGACATGCTTTGTTGAGATCAGTGAAATCTACACAGACTCTCCACTTCCCGTTCTTTTTCTTAACCACTACGGGGTTCGCAAGCCAGTCGGGGTACTTGACCTCTCTGATCGATCCGATTTTTAATAATCGATCGACCTCGTCATTGACGGCTTGAGCTCGTTCCGGACCTAGTTTTCGACGTTTTTGTCTTACCGGTTTGTAGGTTGGGTCGACATTCAGCTCGTGGCTGGTGACGTCGATGTTGATCCCTTTCATGTCTGCTGAAGACCAGGCAAAGGAGTCGACGTTTTGTTTAAGGAAAGAGACCAGCTCGTTTTTGACTGGCTCTGATAGGTCGATTCCAATGGCAACGAGTCTTTCGGGATGAGCATCGTCTATGCAAACTTGGGCCGTGAGGTCCTTTGGAGGTCCTATTTGACTTGGGTCATTCGACCTTTTGGTTTGCATGGTGGCGAGCTCGTCCTCTTTCTGTAATTGCTACGCGGGAGATTTCTCAATCTGCTTTTATCCGTTCATGTAGCAATGGCGGGAAATCTTTTGACTTCCGTAAACGGTTTTTACTCCTTTAGGAGTTGGGAATTTTACGCATTGATGGTAGGTCGATGGTACCGCTTTCATGTTGTATATCCACGGTCGACCAAGAATAGCGTTATAGGGAGCTGGCCGATCCACTATGACGAACTCTGTCATTCTTCGGACTCCTCCAGCTATCACTGGGGCGAAGACAGAGCCCATCGAGTACGTTGTTTCGCCAGCGATTTCGGAGTCGTTGAAGTCCATCTTTTTGAATGCGTCATAAAAGAGGACATCCACCGAACTTCCTGTGTCGATCATTATTCTTGAGAGTTCGACATCTCCCACTACTAGACAAACGAGGAGAGCGTCGTCGTGTGGTTTGTCGAGATTGCTTGTCTCGCTCTCGTGGAAAGTGATCTCGTGGTCTGGACCTATCATTGGGATTTTCCCCCCTTTGTCGGTCTCGACTCTTCTTTGAAGAGCTTTGAGTCTCGGCAAAGCTTAGAGCCAGCGAAGATGAAGTCGATTCGTTTAGGGGGTATAGCCAGTACACCCACCCCCCCCTGCAGAGACGAGGGAGAATGATTCTTGAGCGTAAACTCTTAATGGGAGTCGGAGGTGGAGATAACGCCGAACCTTCCGGGGTGCCGCTCAGGCTGAGCTCGCCGAGAATAAACTCAACTCGCTTCCGCGACCCCTGAGGGAGTGTTTCGGGAGATTCCAGCTCCTTTGTCCGTTCTCGTTTATTCTGAGAAGGCTTCTTGGTGTTCGACTCTTTGGTCTGTTTACTTTCCTTTTTGTCGGATGGAGTCTCCTCCTCGACTTCGGAGTCTTGTTTGCCTTCGGACTCTCGCTTTTGAGCCTCGGCTTTAGCTCGAGTATAACAATCTTCAGTCGAGTGTCCTCTTTTGTTGTGAAATTCACAGAATTTTTCCTTGTCGAACTCGAATTTCTTCGAGCTCTTCGGGCTCTCGACCGCATTAACGTTTCCTGATTTACGGGAATCCTTTTTTGAGTTCGAGTTTTGCGAGCCCGACGGGTTCTTTTCAATTCGATGCTTTTCTCTGAGGGCCATGGTTTCATCCTCGAGGCGAGCGAAGGCTGATGCGCGATGAAGAGCGTCATCGAGTGTTTGAGGTTCGCGGACTGTTATTTCCTCGCGGAATCTGGTTGAATACCATAGTCCACGTCGCAGTGCTTCTATTCGTCTCCTGGGTTTGCGATTTTGGATTTTATTTCCTTAAATCGCTCGATGTACGAGCAAAGCGATTCGTCGGGTTTTTGAGAGACGCCAAATAGAGCTGCCTCAGTAGTCTTTTCCTCGATAAAGACGGAGTATTGTTTGAGGAAAGCCGTCATGAACTTGGTGAAGTTGTCGATGGACCTTTCTTCCAGTCCGGCAAACCATTCTAGGGCGGAGCCCGATAGGTTTTTGGCGAATAGCCTGCAGAAAGCCGGCTCTCTCTCCTCGTCGGTAAGGTATACCCTTGCCATTGCTAGTCGGAATGCCCTGATATGGGCTTTCGGGTCCGACTTCCCAGAGAATTCCAGAAATTTAGTTTTCTTGATTTCTCGGATCCTTGCGAAGGCGATCCGGTCTGTGAACTGCGTTTGTCGCGTTTCTTCGATCACTCGATCGATGTCGGGCGCTGCGCTCGTTGCCATGTGAACTTTCGAGCTTAGACTGTTGAACTGGGCCTTAGCATGTTCGTTGTACTGTCTAAGCATATCGTGTTCATCGCCTACCGTAGGCGTGAACTGGGCTTGTGCATGGTTTGACCCTTGTTCCGGGAAAATGGGGTCGAGGAGATCGATTGTTTGAATCGATCTTGTCTGGTCGACCTGTGGTGTTCGGAACTGTACCGTATTTGACCCGTTAACGGGTCCCGAGCTCGAGGCGAAAGCAGAGCCTCCTAGTTGCCTCGGCCGGATGTTGGAGTTATTTGGGAAAAGTGGTGGCCCGGGTAATGGTTGGTTACCTGATCCGGTTGGATCTATGACCATTGAACTCGAAGTGAATGGTGTCGGTATCGCGATAGGGGTCATTATAGGGCGGAGGCCGCTACTTGACGTATTAGCGAAACTTCCCGACGCTCCCGGGGGATTTACCACCTGGGAGAAGTCCAAGCGTGTACACGGTGGAGGACTTATGGGGGTTTGTGGATCATGTGCTGACCTACCCCCCTGGTTTTGGCTGGCAAGCTCTTCGAGACGGGCGTTAATGCGCCTTTCCTGTTCATCGAGCTGCGCGGCCAGAGAGCGGTTCGCGATCTCTTGAGCCCGTGCACTTGCCTCATTTTTCCTCATTCGGTTTACCAGCAGGCTTAACATCGAACGGATTTCGGCGAGGTCATCTGGGCCTTGTCGCTGCAGAGCAGAAGGCAGTGGTGAGTTAGGTCTGGTTATTCCAGATCCACCTCCAGGGGTGGGAATCGAATTGTTTCTCATCCACACCCAGTTTCTGCTCGGATCGTTAGTTCCTGACAAAACATTTGTCGGAGTCTGGCTCGTCGAGATCGTTTGGGCGACTGAGCCGGCTGGTGCCGAAGTCGTGGAGACTGAGGCAGAGCTCGTCAACACGCCGTCTATCGGACCCATGATTCTTACCCCGGTAGTGTTCTGAGGAACGTTTTCAACCGTCTGAGGGTGGTCGACTGGTGGTGTGGCGCTGGGAGAGCCAGATTGGTCGGGATTCATCTCGATCTATTGGATCTAGGATCTGATTCTTAAGATAGGAAAACTATAGATAGTCCCCACAGTCTGGGCCAAATGTGAGATTCCGGGATTCACACTAAGAATTTGTATTCGTGGATTTGGACTTTAGGATAAAGAAATGGTATAGTTTCCTATGAATCAAAGACTTTATTGAGACTGATCGTCGAGATAGAACAAAAACAATCGAAAAGAGAGTACAAAGTATAATAATCGAGCTGTCTAGTCGAAGTGTTCTGAATTAGGGTTGGCCTCTTCTGAGTGAATCGCCACTTCTTCTTTAAATAGTCTCGACTTTGACCTTCTTGTTCCGATATTTTGGCCTCGCCTTCATAACGATCTCCGAGATTTCCGTGGATCAGTTGAACCGACGAAGACCGAGTTGCTCTATCTCCACGTCGTCTGCTGTCGAGCTCGAACTCGATCGCCTCTTACCTCGGCATCGCTTGGGCCTTGTCAAAGTGTCATTCGTTTGGGCCCAACAAATGAATCGGCTCGTCTCTCTATCTTTGATTCTGGAACGGGCTCATAAATATGGCCCTTTGTTTTATTTGTTAATGGGCCGGATTTCCTAGAGGGAAATCCAGTACCAACAGTTACCCTGTTTTGGTTAACCGGAGTATCGATTGGTAAGAATGATGAGCGTGCTCCGTCCATTGGGCCCGAGGAGACTGATCTCGGAGGGAGAGGGCTTGGAGTATGCTCAGATGATTTGGAGTTGTTACCAGTTGAGAACGGTCCTGTCATTTTGACTTCGTTTTAGAGTGTAGAAAAGTTTCTCGATGTTCCCCACAAACGGCGCCAATTGTTGTTACAAAATTTCAATCTAGTCCAAATAAGTCGGGTTACGATCAAAGAAGTCCGAACTACGAGGTGAAAAATAAACTTAAAGTGAAGTCGAAAATTGTTCTATTAATATTAGGACCGAAGCTGAACAATAAACATGATGGACGAGGTGGAAGTCCGTCGAATGACGTGCTCCTTAAATGTTGTTCGGGCTCGTAGCTTTATATTGTAGATTGGAGCCTTCCCAAACTTACAAGATGCTTTAAAATGAAGAGTGAAGGGTCTATTTATAGCGTGTGAAGGCTGACTTCCTTTTGGGCCGTTTGACTCCTTAGCGGGCTTATTTTTTGGGCCGAGATGCCTTTATTAAATTGGCAAGATTTTCAATGGGCTTATGGATGGGTGCTAAGCCCATTTCCAACAGTGAAGGAGGGTGTGGAGAGTCAATTCAGTCGAAGACCCGTAGAGAGTGGATCGGAGACGGCAAGCTGTAGATCAAGGGAAAAGAAGTCTCGAGAGACGAGAGGAAAGATGAATGAATTTGTTTCCTTAACATAATGAAATAATTTTTTTAATGATAAAGTCACTTAAAAAAAATTTTGCTTCCGCCAAAACAAAATTTTTGGTTTAAAGTGTTACTGCTCATAAACTTAACATAAATTAGATTCTAAATCTCATTTTTTTACTTTCCGCTTAATGAAAATACAGCTTAGCATTGATTTATTGCTAGGTTATCCTATTCTAACATATCTTTTAAAATAGCATTTACCAAAATCATGATATCTTAAAATGCTATCAATACCCATATTTCTTGAAGTGAAGATCAAAGATAGGAAATGGCAGGCAATTTCAGGTCTTGTGATGTTATGCTTGGTGAGTTTTTAATCAACTTTCTGAAAAAGTTACATGAAAGTTTTATCAAGATTTCATGAATAAATAAACTCATTTTAATCCTTGAGGACAAGGATTAGTTTGAGCAGGGGGTATTATAACAGGTTTATCGTATACCATTTACTAGCTATTACCATTTCAGTGATTTCATAATTATTATGTCCTACCACTATGAGAAATTGTTTCTTTAGTGTGTGTACTGATTATGCAGTTTGGTGTGTGTAATAATTATGTCGTGTAAGCGTTTGGTGTGTA
This sequence comes from Orychophragmus violaceus, assembly GCA_030180135.1. Taxonomy (NCBI): domain Eukaryota; kingdom Viridiplantae; phylum Streptophyta; class Magnoliopsida; order Brassicales; family Brassicaceae; genus Orychophragmus; species Orychophragmus violaceus. Next base: position 81,890,055 of record CM058237.1, read on the forward strand.
TGTAAAGGGTGCTCACGTTCATAAGCGGATCTACATGTGGGAGAGTGGGGCAGCTGACCCCAGTCAAAATTAATAAATTAAATTATTAGGCTTAAGTTATGTATTTTCATTGCCACAATTGGTGTAAATGTCTTTTGCCCTCTTGCGTGTGTTTAAATCTTTCTGACCTCTACATTTTATTTTGTACTTATTTCAAAATTATTTCTTTAACGTGTCCTTTCCTTTTTTATAAATGTTTTCTTTCTTTTTATTTAATATACTATCCTTAAGTAGCTAAAGTTTAGGTTTGCAAGTATTATATCTCATAACATTTCGTCTTCTTTTATGAGTTTTTCTCCAAAACTAAAAGCATTTATTTATTTATTTTAGTTATTTATTTTATTTTTGTAATTTTCCCCCATAAACATTTTTTCTTCTTGTTTTATTTGTTCCTCACCAAAATACAAAAAATATTTATTTCTTATTTGTCACCATTTATTATTTCTGCTTGTTAATGTTTTGTACAAAAACATTTATATAATAATAAATATATTTTTTAATAAACTTAGATAATATATTTTTATTTTATTGTGTTATGTACACTATCATTTAAAAACTCGAAAAATAATATACCAAATTTTATTTGTAATAATATTATATTTTTTAAAACAAATAATATTTTTTTTAGTTATGACCCCGGTTAAAATATTTTCTGGCTCCGCCACTGCTCAAGTTTATGAAATGCAATCATCAAAATTATTCTCATAACCTCTTTCTTCTCGCTTTCTCAATCTCTTCTTCATATTCTCTTCCTCATCTTCTTCTCCTTCTACCTTTTTTCCTCTGTTATCTATCTCAGGATCATCATTTGATCATTAATCTATTTCTTCTCAGATTTATCATATTGTTACACTTTTGGAGGACGAAGATGATTCTCTGTTGCAGCGTTACCGGAACGATCGCCACAAACTCCTGGAGTATCTTATGTCTTCGCGTTTGGTATATGAGCTTCGTTCCCCTTCGCGTTTGGTATATGAGCTTCGTTCTATCTCAGGATCATCATTTGATCATTAATCTATTTCTTCTCAGATTTATCATACTGTTACACTTTTGGAGGACGAAGATGATTCTCTGTTGCAGCGTTACCGGAACGATCGCCACAAACTCCTGGAGTATCTTATGTCTTTGCGTTTGGTATATGAGCTTCGTTCCCCTTCTGGTTCCTCTGTCATGGCCTCATCCCTTGCCATTATTAAAGCAAGAACAAAAACAAATAAAAAATCTACCCTATATTTAATTTAAAATCAAAAAAGAAAAAAAAAGACACATGATCATAACATTCCCATTTACTTGCCAACCAATCGCCTCTTCAATAATTCATAATGACACCTTATTCATCTCCTTATCACGTATCCCTATCTAAACACATCTAAATTATTTAGAGAAAACTCAGTTTTCTCATTTTTTTTTTCCTTCTTGAACGCCACCAAAAGCCAGCTCCAGCTTGCCATGTAAAAACTAATAATCAATATTGGAAGCAAAGACTTAACCAACAATGAGCTTTGTCACACAAAGAGAAAGAAAAAACAGTTTTCATTTCAAGTAGTTCGCAAAATTCCATTTAGTAGTGATGTATATTTCTGAAAAGAGCACGACATGGTCCATATGATATTTTGTAGTCATAATTCAAAGGAGCTAGATGAGAGTGCTGCTAGATGAGGGTGCTGTCACCACGCATGGCTGATTCACATTGAGAAGAATTTTATGGTCGTCAGCTATAATCAGTGAGTTCTTGTAATGGCCTAATTCTTGGCCCAAGAATTTGGGTGAAACGGGTCAAAGCCCGAAGCCCAATTCCAAAACCCTAGTATCCCATCCCATTTTTCTATAAAAGGAGGTGTACCCCCATTAGAAATTCATAGATTTTTGGAGAGGTAAAGCCCTGCTCGTGACCGGGGCCGACCACCAGCTAGTCTCAGACCGAAGCCACCACCGACCGACGAAGCCGCCGGACGACCGCCGCCACCGGACAGCCACCACCGCCTTTGGGAAATCTCGCTGGAAAACTAGATTTCACAGGATTCTTCTACTCGTCCCCGTTTTCGCTCCTGAACCCCCAATCATCGCCTCGTATACTCGTTGGAGTGCCAAATCCTCTGTTCTTCGCGTTCTTAAAGGTTAGATCTCTAGATACCAGATCTACTTCGATCTCTGCTGCTAGATCTCAGATCTACTTCCGATCTATGATTATACATCAGATATGATCAGTTAAAAGTGTAGATCTGATCCGTATCTCCCTCCGTCTCTCTCTTCTCCAGATCTGTTACACGAAACCCTAAATTTGTTATCTGAAACCTCAGATCTGTTTATAGGATCTCCATATTTGTCATTGGATTCTCCAGATCTATCTTTGTATCTCAGATTTAGACTAAGGTGAGGACCGGTATTGATTTCTGCCCTATTTTATCTCAATATCAAGACAGGAGTCCTTGTTTAATAGCGTTTTTCTTAGGTAGTGTAGATCTAGCGGATGATTTGTGTTGATGCGATTGAAAGCACATAGAAGCTAGGTTATCACTTAAACCGAAAACGTTGATTATGATTGATGGCTTGTGTGAATTAGTCGTGAGTTGGATTATGGCTCGATCTGGTTGTGGTGTGACTAGGGTTGTGGCCCAAGTTGGTTGTGGTGTGAGTAGGGTTGTGGCCCGAGTCGGTTGTGTCCGAGTGGATGTCGTTTGGCCTGAGTCGGTTCATGTGTGTGTGTGTTGAGGTTGGGGACCGAGCCAACACCTATGGACAAGTTGTTAGCGTGTAGGTTGATTGAGTGCATTCGGGCGTTAGGCGCAAGGTGTTTCTAGCCTTATACTTGTTTCTTGTTGTTGTGATAGTGTATGATAAGATCATGGGTTCCTAGAGCATGCACTCAGTGGGTATTGGTGTTGAACCAATTACTCAGACCTCCTTCGTTTTTTGTTTTGCAGGTAATCCCGGAGAGTTGCAGGAGTAGACAATCGGGTGTGGTGCCTTATTTTGGGATGCGGGTCCATTTGTTGTTTCGTTTTATTTAATAAGACTTATGCATTTCTTTCAGTTTTGTTAAGATTATTTTCGTTAGGTTTTACTTGTAAGACTCGGGTTTTGATTTTAATAAAGTAAACCGTTTAAGATTAAGTGTTGGATTGTGGTTTATGACTTGGTTCACGGGTTTGTGGACTATGGCTTGAGAACCCAATGAGTCGTTTTCTGGATCCGACAGGACATGTGTTACAATTTGGTATCAGAGCCGGGTCAGGTCTAGCCGGTTCCATCCGGCTAGGCAGGGTAGATGTAGTGTATTAATATTCGGATTTCAAGTTGGTTTTCAAAGTGGTTTTCAATGCTTTTCTAATTGGGGATTTTTCAAAGTTATATTCTAGGAGCACCACCCAGATCGACTTCCTTATATACTCGCCGGTAAGTGAGTTTAGTTCCAACCGTCGTCTGACTCACTCATCCTTCTTTCGTAATAGGATGCCGCCAAAGAGAAATGGAACCGCGCCAGTCCGCCGTAGGGCTTGAGTCGCTTCTCGAATCACCTCAACAGGCAGTGCTACCAGTGTGAACGGAAGTCAGGATGAAGTTGCTGGGAATCCAGCAGAAGAAGCTTTGGGCGATGGTCAGGTGGTGGTGGACGCCACTCTTCTGCAAGAGTTGCTAACCTTCTGTGAGGGAAATGCTGGTGTTGTCGGAGTTGCAAGTGATGCCGCGGAAGCAGCAGCCGGAGCTGCAGAAGCAGTAGGAGCCGCAATGGGAGCAGCTGGAGTTGCAGGAGCAGGAGCTCCCAAAGTTGTGTTGGGAAATGCAAATGTGGCAGCAGAGGCTGCAAGAGGAGCCGAAAATGCAGTAGGTGGAGCTGACCATGTTGTTAGAGGAGCAGGATTCGCTCCCATGGGACTTGGATTTGCTCAACCTCCACCAGTAGTGGTTCAGAAACCACCACCGCCACCACCACAGGTGCCAGGAGTGGTGCAGGGACTGTCCTACTGGAGTATGATTAAGCATTTGCGGGAAATGCAAATGGAGCATTTCGCAGGTGGAATAGATGCCATTGCAGCTGATAATTGGAGAAGGAAGTTGGAGCGAAACTTGGATACAGCTCGGTGTCCGATGGAGTTCCGTGTTGAGTTTTCAGCATTCTACCTAAATGATGATGCACTGGTCTGGTGGAAAGGAGTAGTGGAGAGCGCTCAGGCTTGCTAGCTGACGTGGATGGAGTTCCAGGAAGCTTTCAACCGGAAGTACTTTCCGGAGGAGATCATGGATAGGATGGAAGGAGAGTTCAATAACCTCCTTCAAGGAAACATCAGAGTGAGAGATTATGGAGAAGAGTTCAACCGTCTTAGGAGGTTTGCTGGTCGGTATTAGACTGAACGGGAGCTGATCTGTTGGTTCCTCGCTGGACTGAAGATCGATTTCAAGAACCGCTGCAAGATGAGGGATTACTTTGACATTAATGACTTGATCGAGAAGGCATCTGATGCAGAGATTGGGTGGGAAGAGGAGCAGAAACAGACCAAGAGGGCGCATGATAAGGGTACCAAGAGGAACTAGGATACCTCTAATGCCGCTAATCTGACTGTTCCATTGCAACAAGTGCAACCCCTGGTATGCTTCGGGTGCGGACAGTCGGGTCATTATCAGAGGTATTGCCCGCGTAACCCTACCACGACAGCAGCACCTACCTACAAAGGAGGAATAACGTGCTTTTGGTGCGGACAAGTGGGTCACATAAGGAGGGAGTGTCCGAACTGAGCCGCAAGAGTAGAAGCAGGAGCTGGAGTACTGCCGATACCACCACCCCCACCTATGGGTCAAGCTGGAGGGCCTCGAGTGCATGCTGTGGGGAATCATGAAGAAGCCGAACTGATCGCGGGTATGTAATTTTGCATTCTTGCGTGATTTTTTTTTTTGTGAAGTCGTATTTGGTCGAAGTCTAGTAGCTTAGACCTTAGTGGTGCTATTGCCCTTAAAATGTGTGTCGAGATGTATGTCGGGATGTATGCCGTTAAGTGTATTTTGGGATGTATGTTGAGGTGTATGCCATTGAGGTGTATGGCGAGATGTATGTTGCAGAGTGTGCTATCGAGGTGTATGTTGAGATGTATGTTGTGGTGTATTTTTTCGGAGTAGTGAATGCCGTTGAAGTGTGTGTTGGTATTAACGTATGTCCGAAATGTTGTTCAACCAAGCGTGGTAAGGTGATAAGTATGTGTAGAATTTCACCGGAGAGGCTAGTGCAAGAGTTGTAGCAAGAGTTGCGAGAGTTGCTGGAAGCGATGAAGAGCTGCAAGAGGTGTTGTAGGAGCTGCTAGGAGTGTTGAAGGAGCTGTAAGAGGTGACGATTTGCAATGGAGTTGGATTCCGGGATGGCACCCGTGGAAATGCATCTTATTGTTCAGTACCAGCAGAGTTGAGTGAGTCGAAGAAGCAGCTAGAGGAAATGGTGAAGAAATGATTAATTGGACCAAGAAGTTCACCATGTGGTCATTTGTCATGTTGTAAGGAAGAGTGACAAAGGTTTCAAACTTGGTATGGACTACCCGAGTTGAATTGGATTGGTGTAAGGGAATCACCATCAGGAAGGGATAGATTCAGGTTGGAGTCTCAGAGGCAGCTATCGGTTGAAACCAGAGAAATTGTATACCAAAAACATGGGGTCGATGGAAAGACCTGATTGCAAAGAGGCCATAGGAGGTGGCGGTGTTCTAATCGGAGTAAGCGTCAAGAGTTATTTGTGTCGCATGTTGCACAAGGAGCAGTAGAAAACTGTTCAAATATATTCTAAGTATGGAATCTTGGAATCAGTTTTGTGACATCAACTTTAATGGGTTATGGACGGCTCGTATGAAGTCCGATCGAGCCTAAAGTTGGAGGAGATCTTCGTGGTATTGCAGGCTTGAGAATAAACGCTGGACCGGAAAGGTAATAGTTTTTTGTGGAGTTATGTGTGTGTTACTGGAGCAGCTAGTAAAGTTTCTCCAAGAGGTAAAGACAGACGTAAAAGTCGTTTGGTAAAGTGGAGTTGTGGCAGTTGGAAATGCCTAATAGCATATTAGAGTTTTTTGTGTTGAAAGCGCAATTAAGTAAGGTAAGCTGTTGGAGATGGAAATCCAACAGAAGAGTGTTAGGAAAACACTATGGCGGATTGGCAAGAAACTGCAAGAAAAATCAAAAGAGAACAAGTTAAATGGGAAGGAAACCCAAAGGATGGTGTATGGAAAACGTCACAGATGAATCACAAGGTAAGAAACCTTGAGTTGGAAGTCAGTTTGGAAATCAGAGTGTGCATCAGAAGCGTGGCAAATGAGCCTAGCGAAAGTTGGGTGGATCGTTCCCCATATGTCAGGTAGCCCTAATGGACATGGGCGGTAGTAATTGGAGTTGTGTCGCATTTTGAAAGTTGTTGTTGGATTGGTACTGAGGAGTAGGACACTTCAAAGTGTGGTTTAGAATTTGGGGGGGGGGGGGGTGGAGGAGCAATCTTCTGAATTCGATGGTGAGTTCTTTTCAAGGGACTAAGTTGGTCAAGTTCTATTTTGCGGACTTCGTTGTGTTTTGCTGGCAGTGCAGAGTTGCAGAGGAGAATTTTTATCGTGTAAAGGGGGGAGAATTGTAACGGTCCAATTCCTGGGCCCAAGAATTTGGGTGAAATGGACCAAAGCCCGAAGCCCAATTCCAAAACCCTAGTACCCCCATCCCATTTCCCTATAACAGGAGGTGCACCCCTATTAGAAATGCAAAGATTTTTGGAGAGGTGAAGACCTGCTCGTGACCGGAGACGAGGACCTGCCAGCCAGCCGCCGAACGACGGAGCCGTCAGCCGACCACGGCCGGACCGCCACCGCTGACACCCGGAAATCTCGCCGGAAGACTAGATTTTTCCGGATTCTTTTACTTATCCCCATTTTCGCTCCCGAACCCCCAATCGTCGCCTTCTAGAATCGTTTGAGTGCCAAATCCTCCATTCTTCACGTTCTTAATAGTTAGATCTCTAGATCTCAGATCTTCTCCGATCTCTGGTTCTAGATCTCAGATCTACTTCCGATCTATGATTCTAGATCAGATCTGATCCGTTAAAAGTGTAGATCTGATCCGTATCTCCCTCCGTCTCTCTCTTTCTCCAGATATGTTACACAAAACCCTAAATTTGTTATCTGAAACCTCAGATCTGTTTGCAGGATCCCCATATATGTCGTCGGAATCTTCATATCTACCTTTGTATCTCATATCTAGACTAAGGTGAGGACCGATCGTGATCTATACCCTATTCTATCTCAATATCAAGACATGAGTCCTTGTTTAATAGCGTCCTTCCTAGGTAGTGTAGATCTAGCGGATGATTTGTGTTGATGCGATTGAAAGCACATAGAAGCTAGGTTATCACTTAAACCGAAAACGTTGATTGTGATTGATGGCTTGTGTGAGTTAGTTGTGAGTTGGGTTATGGCCCGATATAGTTGTGGTGTGAGTAGGGTTGTAGCACGAGTTGGTTGTGGTGTGAGTATGGTTGTTGCCCGAGTCGGTTGTGGCCGAGTGGATCCCGGTTGAGTAGGGTTGTGGCCCGAGTCGGTTCATGGGTGCGTGCGTGGAGGTTGGGTCCCGAGCCAGCACCTATGGACAAGTTGTTAGCGTGTATGTTGATTGAGTGTCTTTGGGCGTTGGGTGCAAGATGTTATTAGCCTTTTACTTGTTTCTTGTTGTTGTGATAGTGTATGATGAGATTGTGGGTTCCTAGAGCCTCCACTCACTGGGTATTGGTGTTGAACCAATTACTCAAACCTCGTTTGTTGTTTGTTTTGCAGGTAACCCCAGAAAGTTGCAGGAGTAGACGGTCGGGTGTGGTGCCTTGTTTTGGGATGCGAGTCCATTTGGTATTTTTGATTTATTTAATAAGACTTATGCATTTCTTTCAGTTTTCGTTAAGACTATTTCGGTTCGATTTTACTTATAAGACTTGGGTTTTGGTTTTATTAAAGTAAACCGTTTAAGATTAAGTGTTGGATTGTGGTTTTTAACTTTGTTCACGGGTTTGTGGACTATGGCTTGAGAAGCCGATGAGTCGTTTGCCGGATCCGACAGGACAGGTGTTACAGTTCTCACCGCCATCAGCATTGAACATGATGGAAGATAGGATTGCTCCTTGGATTGAGAAGTGGTTGACCATGCTCTCTTTTTTTTTTCCTTTTTTTGGACCATGCTCTTCAACCACAACAACTTTCTATGTAGCAAATAAAACTTAAAATTTTTGGATATGGTTTTAGCACCCATCCATAAGCCCATTGGAAATTTTGCCAATTCAACAGTTTCCGACCTCACTTAAAGTTTATTCTCACCTCGTAGTTCGGACTTCTTTGATCGTAACCCGAGTTATTTGGACCCGATCGAATTTCCTTAACAACAATTGGCACCGTCTTTGGGGACAAAGAACTTTCTACACTCTAACACGAAGCCAAGATGACAGGACCGGTCTAAGCCAACGAAATCAGTGAGGCGTCAGTACGGACTCCGAGCCCACTCCATCCAAGCTCGACTGCTCCGAGCCCAATCCCTCCGAGTCCACTGCAACCTGACGGCATGTCCGAGCCAGTAAAGATGGCGACATCGAACCACCACTTTCCGACCATTGACAACCAGACCGGATAAGCCCGAGGGAACAACATGATCATGGGAGTACTTCTGAACTGCAACGACTTCGTAAGGTCAATAAAGGAATATAGACATAGAGCGGACACGTACCGATGTCAAAAATAAAGCGCGAGCTACGGACTCGAGAGCAAATATGGGATAGCATTCACCGAAAGCAACGAAAGAGATTATACAGACCGCACAAAGACCCACTTGTCGTAGAAGTACATATAGGCGACTGCAAGGTAACCAGAGTACTGATCGACACCGGAAGCACGGTCGACCTCATATACGAAGAAACCTTACAAAGAATGGAATTATGCGATTACAAAATAAAACATTCGGAAAGGCCCCTGACTGACTTCACCGGAGAAACGATCACAACCACCGGAACGATCAAATTACCGGTCCGCGTCGGGAGAACAACGATAATAACCAAATTCGTGATCATCGACCGACCAGTAATCTACAACGCCATCTTGGAAACACCATGGATTCACGCCATGAAGGCACTACCATCGACCTACTATCAGTGCATCAATTTCCCAACTCCAGGAGGAACATTCACACTCCGCGGAAATCAGGAAGTTTCAAGCACCTGCTTCCTCATCGAGCATAAGCTGCGACAAAAATTACGGGTCTGTCTGCTCGCCGAACCAAAAATAGAACTACCACCCCAGGAAGGACCCAACCACGATGCGATGGAACAAATCAACATCGACATCAGCGACCTCAACAAAGCATGCCCGAAGGATAGTTTCTCGTTGCCTCACATAGACAGACTCGTAGAAGCCACATCGGGCGATGAACTCATGTCATTCATGGACACATTTGCTGGCTCGAACCAGATACTGATGCACCCCGACGACCGCGAAAAAACGTCGTTCATCACCGATCGGGGGACATACTGCTACAAGGTAATGCCCTTCGGCCTCAAAAACGCCGGAGCAACGTACCAGAGGCTTGTCAACAAAATGTTTGCCGACCAACTCGGGCAAACGATGGAAGTTTATATAGACAACATGCTGGAAATTCGGCCTCAGCCGACGACCACATTGCTCTCCTCACCACCTGTTTCAATAGCCTGAACAAGTACGGCATGAAGCTCAACCCAGCCAAGTGCACATTCGGCGTCACTTCAGGAGAATTCTTCGGGTACATAGTCACAAAAAGAGGAATAGAGGCAAACCAACAGAAGATCGCAGCAATCACCGAACTCTCGTCGCCAAGAAATATGTGCGAGGTACAGAAACTAACGGGACAAATCGCCGCCCTTTGTCGATTCATCAACAAGTCAACGGACAGGTGCCTGCCATTCTACCAACTTCTGCGAGGTAACAAGCAATTCGAATGGGACGCTAGATGCGAGGACGCCTTTCCCCGTCCTAGCCAAACCAGAGGAAGGGGAAACCCTATACCTCTACAATCGGTGTCAAGCTTGGCAGTAAGCGGCGTCCTCGTCAGAGAAGATAGAGGGGACCAAAAGCCGGTCTTCTATATCAGCAAAAGTCTCGACGACGCCAAAACCCGATATTTCACCTTGGAAAAACTCGCCTTAGCAGTCGTCACCTCGGCAAGAAACCTCCGACCGTACTTACAATCTCATTCTGTAACCGTCCTAACCAACCAACCATTGAGAACCATACTTCATAGCCCAAACCAGTCAGGACGGATGGCAAAATGGGCAGTGGAATTAAGAAAGTACGACATTGAGTATAAACCACGAACAAGCGCGAAGTCACAAGTCCTAGCAGACTTCTTGATTGAGCTACCACGAGAACTAACCCGCGACGACGAACATGCCACAGTCGAAAAATGGACCTTATTCATCGATGGGTCGTCCTCTCGCAACGGGTCAGGTATCAGAATCAGATTGACCTCTCCAACATGAGAAATTCTGGAGCAATCTTTCCAGCTTGTGTTCCCAGCATCTAACAACGAGGCAGGATATGAGGCTCTGATAGAAGGATTACGGCTGGCAAAAGCAATTGGAGCAAGACACATCAATGCATTCTGCGATTCGCAACTCGTTGCCAGCCAGTACAACGACGAATACGAAGCTAAAAGCGATCGGATAGGCGCATATTACAAATCGTTCAGCAACTAGCAGGTGATTTTGGCGTCTTCACGCTCACTAAAATCCCGCGAATCGACAACTCGCCGGCCGACGCACTAGCAGCTCTTGCATCCACATCCGATCCCGACCTCCTAGGAGTCATACCGGTCGAATGCATTGAGAAGCCAAGCATCAGCCAAACTAAAAACCTATTCACCATTTCCGAGACCGAAGATGGGATGGACGACGCTGATGACACAAACGAGTCAGTCAAAAAGGAGGCTCCCGGAAAAACAAATGACTGGAGAGACGAGATTCAAATCATACATCCTAGAAGGAACGGTCCCGTAAGACAAGTGGGCAGCCAGACGACTGAAGACAAGATGGGCACACTATGTCGTAAAAGATGGGAAATTATTCCGAATAAGCGCGTCAAAAGCTCTCCTAAGCTGCATCCACGACGAAGAAATAAAATGGGTTACAGAAGAAACACTCGAAGGAGCAGGAGGCAACCATCCAACGGTCGAACACTCGCCACAAAGATCAAAAGACAAGGGAATTTCTAGCCAACAATGGTAGCAGACTGCGAGAGATACGTCGGCATGGGCGGAATATTCATCAGCCCGCCGAACTTCTAACAACCTCCGCCACCACCTACCCGTTCATGAGATGGGCGATGGATATAGTGGACCCCATGTCGGCATCCAGACAAAAGAGTTTCGTCATCATCATGACGGATTACTTCACTAAATGGGTAGAAGCCGAAGCCTACGCCAATATCCGCGACCTCAACGTACAAAAATTCATATGGAAATACATCATCTGTCGCCACGGCTTACCTTATGAAATCGTGACGGACAATGGTTCGCAATTCATATCAAACGTCTATGAGGGCTTTTGCGCAAGATGGAAAATAAGACTAAGTAAATCAACGCCTCGCTACCCCCAAGGAAACGGGCAATCCGAATCTACAAACAAGATAATTATAGACGGACTCAAGAAACGCCTCGAAAGCAAAAAAAGAGTTTGGGCCGACGAGCTAGATGGGGTCTTGTGGTCTCACAGAATGATCCCACGCCGAGCCACCGGTCAAAATCCTTTCTCATTGTCCAACGGGATGGAAGCAATGGCCCCGGCCAAAGTATGCGTACCAACCATTCGACAAAAACTCGCGCCCGAATACGAGGACCTCAACAACAACATGATTCTTGAATACTTCGACCAAGCAGAAGAAAAGCACGACCAAGTACTCCTTAGAATCCAAAACTATCAACAGCAAGCTACACGCTATTACAACAAAAAAAAAGTCAAAGGAAGGCACTTCAACAAAGGAGACCTCGTCTTAAAGAAAGTGTTCGAGAACACACGAGAACACAGAGAAGGGAAACTCGGAACAAACTGGGAAGGACCCTACATCATATCTAAAGTCGTCAAGCCATGAGTATACGAGCCTGTCACCATGCATGGCGAAGCAATACCAAGGTCATGGAACGCGAACACGCTCAAGCGGTACTACTACTAAAAACGGGCACCGCGCCTCAGAAAAAAAAGAAGAGAAAAAGTATAAAAGTGAACTACGATCAGCTTGATCCCTTTTCAGAGGGTACATAGGCAGCCTTCTCCAAGGTTCCACTACTTCAATAAATAAAATCCCTTTTAAAAAAAAATTCAAGTACTCCCTCGCATTCTACACTTATCGACATTCTGGCCAAATGAACGATGAGAACAATGTATTGCATAAGAGACCAGTGCTAAGCGACCTAAGCCAGGCCTATACCCCGCAAAAAGTCTTCAAACGAACGGATAAATTAAGCCGAACATCTCCTCACACATCCAGTTCAAACAAGACTTCTACAAGATAAGCCAAGAATGTACTTGTACCTAAAAACATTTGATTACAGGATAAGCCGAGCCAGGCTCGCCCCTAAAAAGTAATTCACAGTATAAGCCGGAGATAGCTCCGCACCTCGAAAAACCACATGATAAGCCGAGCACGTACTCACTCCTAAGAGTTATTTACAGGATGAGCTGTATTCGCCCCTAAAAATTATTCACAGGATAAGCCAGCGACAGATCCGCACCTCGAACAACCACAAGATAAGCCGAGCACGTACTCGCTCCTAAGAGTTATTTACATGATAAGCCGAGCGCAGCCCCGCGCCTATATATAAAGGGGTTCACAGGATAAGCCGAAAACAGTCCTTCGCACCTAAGAAACAACTATAGGGTAAGCCGTACAAAATCCGCACCCAGAAAAGAAAAAAGTACAACCAAACAAAACAAGGAAACGAACTTGCAAGAAAGAACAATACATGTTGCAAAAACGTGTAAAAAAAAACCATAAACGAAATACAAACAAAAACTAAAAACCTATGGGAGCTCGGTTCCCAAAGGAACAAGCCCCTTGTCACGAAGTCTCGCGGTCTCCACAATAGTGATAACTCCCTAGTTCGAACCATGCACATCCCACACGATGCGACCAACCGGGGAGTCCCATCTACGATTACCCAGAGCAGTCATGCAAAAATCCTCCTCAGTGAGTTCGGTTTCATCCATCGAGTGGAGCTCCTCCCTTAGGATCTTCTTGTCAGCAACCAATCACTCGATTTTTGACATCGGAACCTCCAAACAACCATCGACAAGAAGACGATATGATGCCAAAACTGACAAAACCTGGTTCAACTCCAGAAGCTTCACTTGGGATTGTGCGTCCTCTTCTCTAGCCCTTCCGATCTTCGATAAACAAACCTCGGCCTTGCCAAGAATCTCGACCTTCGATCGTTTGAATTCATCAGCACATAACGCTTGCAATTTATCATATTCAAATATGTGTGCGGCCTGAGAAACAAGCAACACTGTGATACCCCGTATCAAAATACGGTCAACGGGCAGCAGAAAGTCAACCAGGGGTAAAATTGTCATTTTACCAATGTCGGGGGTAAAATGGTAATTTTACCAATGTCGGGGGTAAAATGGTAATTTTACCAAAGTTTGGGACGGAAGCCGAGACGGGCCGAATATTCTTATATTTCGATATAAAGAATGTTCACAAGACCAGAGTTGGAGAAATCGGAGCAGAAACATGTTTTCGGTGAGTCGGGAATGGAAACCGACAAAACCAGAGCTACGGGTGTCCAAACGGAGTGATTCAAAATGCTAAATTCATCAAATAGCATGGATAATCTGATTATGGAGGGGTTGAGGATTTATGGGATCGTCTAGAGAGTTTTTAAAATATTAAACGTGAAATCGGCTAAACGGAAGCATCGGGATGGTCGAGAATAAGGGTGAATGTGGATAAGAGAGAGACAGCAAAAAGATTCACTGAATTTAGAATATGGTGTCGTGGCTCATGGGAAGGGGAGAATGAATACATGTGTTGAATGGACAAATACATTGAATCTTATTCTTTTGTTGATTGGTGGTGTGTCAAGAAGGGGAAGATTCATGGTATCAAAGCTCATTTTTGGAGTGGTTGTCGTGGCTTATAGAGGAAAGAAGGTGAAGTAAAATGTACTATGATTGGTTTTTGTTTCTCTACGTGGCCATACAAGGAATGAGAAGTAAGAGATGAAGTGAATCTTTCCATACTCTTAAATGATTCACGTGATCAATTGAGAAAGAATAAAAGATGCATTGCATCTAAGAGGTGTTGGCGTGGCTTGCAAAGGAGAAAGACAAATGGATATACAATGAATCAAACTTAAGTGTGTAATAGAAAGGAGTCGTGGAGGAAGGGCATGAGAAGGCGTGGCATGGAGAAAAAGAGATAAGTGACATGTGTCACATGATAATGTGCAAGGATTTTGCTATAAATAGAGGATCAATCCTCTTCATTCTTCACAACAACAACAATAAAAAAGAGAGAAGAAGAGCGTGAGAAAAGAAGAAGAAGAAGAAGAAGAAGAAGAAGAAGAAGAAGAAGAAGAAGAAGAAGAAGAAGAAGAAGAAGAAGAAGAAGAAGAAGAAGAAAAGAAGAAGAGCGTGAAGAAGAGGAGAGAGGAGAAGAGGTAGAGAGAGGAGAAGAAGAAGAGAAGAAAGAAGAAAAAGAAGAAGAGGTGAAGCGTGAGGGAGAAGAAAGGAGAAGAAGAAGAAGAGGTGAAGCGTGAGGGAGAAGGAAGAAGAAGAAAAAGAAAGAAGAGGAGGAGAAGAAGAATCCGGAGGAGGAAGATGAAGAAGAAGAAGTGAAGAGTGAGGAGAAGAAGACCGGGGAGAGAGAAGAGGCGTGGAGGAAGAGAGAAGAAGATGAAGCGTGAAGAAGAGGAGAGAGGAGAAGAAGTGGAGAGAGGAGAAGAAGAGAGAAGAAGAAGAAAAAGAAGAGAGAAAAAGAGCGTGAGGAGGAAGAGAAAGAGAGAGAGAAGAAGCGTGAAGAAGAGGAGAGAGAAGAAGAGGGAAAGAGAGAGAAGCGTGAGATGAGGAGGAGAGAAGAAGAAGACCAGAGGAGAGAGAAAGAAGAGAGAGAAAGTAGATAGAGACGTGAAGATGAAGAAGGGAGAGAGAAGGAGGCGTGAAGGAGAGAGAAGATGGTCCAGAAGCTTGGTTAGAATTATTCGGTCAACGGTCAGGACGTTCGGGAAGCTTCGGGGTTCGAGTTCGTGCATTCGGGAGGATCGGGTTCCAGTTCGGGGGTCTCGGGATTCATACCTTGTCAGAGCCACCATTTCCGCGCCTAGCTCACTGTGAGTCGGCTTACAAACTCGTAGATTAATATAGACCATAAATTGATAAACCATAGTGCTAGGATTGCATACCCGTTAATTAACCTGATTAGTAATTAATAATTAATTGGACGTTTAATGTTAAACCGGTTAGGATCGGATAAGCATGTTAGGGTTTAAAGAATTAAAACGTTAATTGGTTGTGTGCCGCTTGGTTGTTAGTGATAATTGGGTGATGCATTCATATAGACTGTTGTTTAGGAACGTATATGCATATATATATTGTATTAAGAACGATAATTAATGAATCTATATACGGGAATTGAGACGACATTAAAATACGGAGTAAACCTAAACAAACGTATAGAATATTATAACGGGATCGGGGTTTAGGTTTAATAGCGGGTTTGGGTAATGAATCAATTAATTAATAATGAGACGTCGGGAGTTAGTAAGTTTACTAACTCTAAACCGACAGATCGAAAAGTTAATAAAAGATACCTAGGATGGGTTATTAAGGAAGTGGTGTGTGTTGTGAGCCGTCTACGGGTTAGCAATCCGCTAACCCAAGGTAGCGGACGAGAATGAATTAAAAGACTTAGAAACCCTAATAAGCCTGCTTGTGTTGTGATTGTGTGATTGTATGATTGATTGTGATTGCGTGTTTATTATTGTTGCTGTTGTGAGCTTTGTGTGCAGGCTTGTTAGACTTCTTGGTGTTGGGCCGAGCAGTTATTGTGGACACTTACTCCGGTCACGGGACCGGGTAAGTTAGTGGTGCTGACTAGGTATCTTACCTAGTCAGAGCGGTGGTGTTGGTAGTATAGTGGCTTGCGGAATGGTTGGGGATTTGTTGTTATTATTATCGATTGCGCGATATGTGCTAGAGTCCCAGCGAGTCTGCGTGTTTATATTTCTGCACTAGGACTCTAGGGTGCGCTAGATTCCGCAAGCCTAGGTTTTGTGTACGTTCCGGTACTTCCGACCCGATTGGATCCTCGGGTAGTGGCCTAATCGGATCATGGCGATTCCGGTTATGGTGTTAACCTACTGGGTGACGCCGGTAGGTGTGCGATTCGGAGAATACGGGGTCATGTCCTAGGGCCGGATCGCATGGAAACTCAGGTTACTTGGGGTAACAGGAGTCACCGCGTATCAATGGACGGAGAATGGTGTCCTAGCCGTGGGGACCTCGTGTACACGGTTAGGAGTCGTGGGTTAGTTACCATGTAGGTGACGATGCAACCCGTGGAAGTTACCGAGTTCGTAGGGCCCATCGTTGTTTTGTTATTCTCCCTTTATTGCGCGTAGATAGATAGAGTCTAATCGAGGACATGTGCCGCAGTTCCTTCGATTCCCTATGTCTCCTTATCTTTGGAATTGATTGTGTGTTGTGGGTTTATCACGACGTGGTAGTGCGTGATCGACTATTTATTTCTGTTGATTATTATTTTGGGTTTTGGGGCGGGAATCTGTAGACTCTAGATAGATTAGAAGCCGTTAGTGGGGAGCCGATTCACTGGGTGATCCTAGATCGCTCATTATACTCTTTTGTGTTTTTCAGGTTTAGGTAGCGACGGACGCAGGAGGTCCTCGGTGTGGTTTCGGGTTGCTTGTGACGGGATTTGATTCGTGGGTTTTTGGGTGTTTTCTCGGTTCGGCGTTATTATTATTTCATGTGTTGATTTCTTTGTATATTTGACTTGACGATTGTTTGTGAAATTCTATTAAACGTTGTACTCAACGTTGATTACTCAGAAATGAAATTGTTTCCCTGATATGAGGTTTTAGCCCGAACCGACACAACTCATCGAAGTAGTGCAAGTGGTACCGCTTGTGCTATGGATATGAGGATAGCGGAGTCGAGGATAGATTGGTGCGAGCCTTTGTCTCAAACCGAACTATCTTTGGCTTCGTCATGTGGCGAACTTTTCCCGTTCGACTTGCTCGGGTTCGATCGGTCATGTTCTTGTTTGATTGTTGACCGATCAGCTCGACGGTCAGCGGAGAATGGGAAAGGGGCGTTACAGAAAGGTGGTATCAGAGCATGGTTCTGCATGGGTTTCGAAACATTTCATTTTTGAGTGTTTTCCGTGTTTTATCGAGTTAAATGTGTCACACAAGCATCCATTAGGAAACCGAGCCTCGTCCGTTAAACCCGGGGTTGGGATGGGGAGTAGCATTCTTGTATTATTTGTACTAACTTATCTTTGAGTTGTGATTGCAGTCGTGCAGGAGTGTGTCATGGGTGGAGTGGAGATGTGTATGTGTGTGCGCGGAGCAGTTATAGTTGAGCGTCATGAGTCAGCAGGGACCAGTTAGTCTCGCCGCCAGAAATACCGGAGTACAGGACGTGCAACGGATGTGGAGTGTATGAGTTAATTTACAGTGGTGTCCCCGAGCAGTAGACCCGCATCTTCGAGAACCATACCATCCATTATCGGGATCTGATCACCGTCCGATGTGTGGTCACGAGGGCCATGGAGCATTGACTTGTCCTATCGTCGGATCAGGAGTGCGTGTACCCGGTGGAGAGTCATACCGAGCACTAGTACCAGAAGATTATTGAGCGGGACCCAGCCGCGGAGATCCCGAGCTCAGTCAGCCGCTCGTTGTGCAGTACCGGTTGTTTCGTTGTCCAGACCCGAGCCAGTGAGGACTTATCAGTTGTGTGGAGGTTATGATCATCAGGCATCCACGTGTTACCGTGGACCGCGCTCAGCGTCCACTCCAGTCTGTTAGTTGGGTGGCCGCGCATGTCACATTGCTCATCTTTGCCTAATACCCGAGCCACCGCATGTCGGAGCACCATCTCGAGACATACACTCGCCACACCCTCCCGGCGCACCTGCCAGCGGATACTTCAGCGAGCCATTTTGCCAGTGGTATTGGGCATTTCGGTCTTGCTGGAGGCGTTAGGTCAGGATAGGAGTAGTTAGGCCAGGTAAGTTGGGGGCACTAACTCCATTTTTGTATTATAGATAGATCGGCGGATAGGCTACTTTGCATGTCGTCTTTGACTTTTCTGATGTACAGCGGCGTCGTATGGGTTTTTGGATATGATGACGGTCTTATGTGTGGACTCTGATCATAACCATGTACTGAAAACCTTATGACGTATGATATATCGTTTTATGTATGTGGTGGATGCAGAGTGTTCAGCTGATCGTTTTGATTAGCATAGTAACTATTTGCATGATTGGGATGGTTCTGAGAGCAAATAGGTTACTGTGTGAAATCAAATGATGAGCAGAACTGACGACCGTTCATCATGACCCGAACCCATACCGACGACACATCCGACCGATCATTAGACTGCGTGATTGTGTGGTGATTGCTTGTTTTCATTTTCATGCTTGTTGATTGCTTGATTGATTGGTTGTGCA
The DNA here is from genome assembly GCA_030180135.1 of Orychophragmus violaceus. Taxonomy (NCBI): domain Eukaryota; kingdom Viridiplantae; phylum Streptophyta; class Magnoliopsida; order Brassicales; family Brassicaceae; genus Orychophragmus; species Orychophragmus violaceus. The sequence continues at coordinate 81,908,801 of CM058237.1, forward strand.
GTAGTTTCGTAGTATTGGCATGTGTGATTTTGATAGATGAATCGTTTTGGGTCTTAGAGACCGTTGGGTTGCTAATTGCGCGGAAATTTGAGTAGTGATTTATCGCTTTTCTTCGGTTTTGTTAAAAAGGTAAAGTGTTGATTTTTATTTTTATTTTACTTCGAGTTGAGCCGACTTGAGGACGGTTGTGTTTAACCGTCGATTCACGAGGGAACAGACTTATAATATATTGTTACTTAATCACGGGTAACCGTCGGGTACGTGATTAAGTAACCATATTTCTATGGGAAAGTGATATCGGGAATAGGTCGAGATGAAACTAACTGTTTCAGTGAGTTGTTGAGTTGAATGTAGGACGGAATGGCGACGCGATGTGAATCCGAGACCGAACCCGAAAGCGAGATGAAGTGTTAAGACATCGTGAGACAAGTAGACCGGGCCGTGAATCAGTGGTAGACATCGTCAGTGGAAATGTATCAGCTTATCAAGTGACCGACATAAAGAAGTCGAGAAGTATGATGAGTTAGTAAGGAAAGTTGGAATGAAGAGTCAGTGAGGTTGTTGGAATCAGACAGTCGGAAGCAGGTGATCATATATTTGAAGAGTGTCCCAGAAAGAAAGAAAGAAAATCGTGATCCGAAGAATGTGGTGGTCGAAGCAAAGTGGGGAAGCCGGAAGTAAGAAGCAGAGTAGAGAAGTTAACCGGGAATGAGTTCGAAGATTGAGACCGATAAAGACAGTTGAGAGTGGAGCGGACCAGAGTACAGGATTGATATGTCATATCGGATCAGTGTTGGGGGTAGTGGTATACAGCAGTGTTCGAGGAAGGAGCGTCGGAGTGAAGTGATGAAGCGACTTACAGGATTCAGAACCGATTTGAAGTCTGTTAGTGACGGAGAACTCGGGGACCGAATTCCTGTAAGTGGGGAAGAATGTGATACCCCGTATCAAAATACGGTCAACGGGCAGCAGAAAGTCAACCAGGGGTAAAATTGTCATTTTACCAATGTCGGGGGTAAAATGGTAATTTTACCAAAGTTCGGGACGGAAGCTGAGACGGGCCGAATATTCTTATATTTCGATATAAAGAATGTTCACAAGACCAGAGTTGGAGAAATCGGAGCAGAAACATGTTTTTCGGTGAGTCGGGAATGGAAACCGACAAAACCGACGAAACTTCGGAAATTCATAACCAGAGCTACGGGTGTCCAAACGGAGTGATTCAAAATGCTAAATTCATCAAATAGCATGTATAATCTGATTATGGAGGGTTGAGGATTTATGGGATTGTCTAGAGAGTTTTTAAAATATTAAACGTGAAATCGGCTAAACGGAAGCATCGGGATGGTCGAGAATAAGAAGTTGCTGATTGGTTGAAGGGTGAACGTGGATAAGAGAGAGACAGCAAAAAGATTCACTGAATTTAGAATATGGTGTCGTGGCTCATGGGAAGAGGAGAATGAAGACATGTGTTGAATGGACAAATACATTGAATCTTATTCTTTTATTGATTGGTGGTGTGTCAAGAAGGGGAAGATTCATGGTATCAAAGCTCATTTTTGGAGTGGTTGTCGTGGCTTATGGAGGAAAGAAGGTGAAGTACAATGTACTATGATTGGTTTTTGTTTCTCTACGTGGCCATACAAGGAATGAGAAGTAAGAGATGAAGTGAATCTTTCCATACTCTTAAATAATTCACGTGATCAATTGAGAAAGAATAAAAGATGCATTGCATCTAAGAGGTGTTGGCGTGGCTTGCAAAGGAGAAAGACAAATGGATATACAATGAATCAAACTTAAGTGTGTAATAGAAAGGAGTCGTGGAGGAAGGGCATGAGAAGGCGTGGCATGGAGAAAAAGAGATAAATGACATGTGTCACATGATAATGTGCAAGGATTTTTCTATAAATAGAGGATCAATCCTCTTCATTCTTCACAACAACAACAATAAAAAAGAGAGAAGAAGAGCGTGAGAAAAGAAGAAGAAGAAGGAGGAAGAGAAGAAGAAGAAGAAGAAGAAGAAGAAGAAGAAGAAGAAGAAGAATAAGAAGAAGAAGAAGAAGAAGAAGAGCGTGAAGAAGAGGAGAGAGGAGAAGAGGTAGAGAGAGGAGAAGAAGAAGAGAAGAAAGAAGAAAAAGAAGAAGAGGTGAAGCGTGAGGGAGAAGAAAGGAGAAGAAGAAGAAGAAGAGGTGAAGCGTGAGGGAGAAGGAAGAAGAAGAAAAAGAAAGAAGAGGAGGAGAAGAAGAATCCGGAGGAGGAAGATGAAGAAGAAGAAGTGAAGTGTGAGGAGAAGAAGACCGGGGAGAGAGAAGAGGCGTGGAGGAAGAGAGAAGAAGATGAAGCGTGAAGAAGAGGAGAGAGGAGAAGAAGTGGAGAGAGGAGAAGAAGAGAGAAGAAGAAGAAAAAGAAGAGAGAAAAAGAGCGTGAGGAGGAAGAGAAAGAGAGAGAGAGAGAGAAGAAACGTGAAGAAGAGGAGAGAGAAGAATAGGGAAAGAGAGAGAAGCGTGAGATGAGGAGGAGAGAAGAAGAAGAACAGAGGAGAAAGAAAGAAGAGAGAGAAAGTAGAGAGAGACGTGAAGATGAAGAAGGGAGAGAGAAGGAGGCGTGAAGGAGAGAGAAGATGGTCCAGAAGCTTGGTTAGAATTATTCGGTCAACGGTCAGGACATTCGGGAAGCTTCGGGGTTCGAGTTCGTGCATTCGGGAGGATCGGGTTCCAGTTCGGGGGTCTCAAGATTCATACTGTGTCAGAGCCGCCATTTCCGCGCCTAGCTCACTGTGAGTCGGCTCACAAACTCGTAGATTCATATAGACCATAAATTGATAAACCGTAGTGCTAGGATTGCATACCCGTTAATTAACCTGATTAGTAATTAATAATTAATTGGACGTTTAATGTTAAACCGGTTAGGATCGGATAAGCATGTTAGGGTTTAAAGAATTAAAAGGTTAATTGGTTGTGTGCCGCTAGGTTGTTAGTGATAATTGGGTGATGCATTCATATAGACCGTTGTTTAGGAACGTATATGCATATATATATTGTATTAAGAACGATAATTAGTGAATCTATATACGGGAATTGAGACGACATTAAAATACGGAGTAAACCTAAACAAACGTATAGAATATTATAACGGGATCGGGGTTTAGGTTTAATAGCGGGTTTGGGTAATGAATCAATTAATTAATAATGAGACGTCGGGAGTTAGTAAGTTTACTAACTCTAAACCGACAGATCGAGAAGTTAATAAAAGATACCTAGGATGGGTTATTAAGGAAGTGGTGTGTGTTGTGAGCCGTCTACGGGTTAGCAATCCGCTAACCCAAGGTAGCGGACGAAAATGAATTAAAAGACTTAGAAACCCTAATAAGCATGCTTGTGTTGTGATTGTGTGATTGTATGATTGATTGTGATTGCGTGTTTATTATTGTTACTGTTGTGAGCTTTGTGTGCAGGCTTGTTAGACTGCTCGGTGTTGGGCCGAGCAGTTATTGTGGACACTTACTCCGGTCACGGGACCGGGTAAGTTAGTGGTGCTGACTAGGTATCTTACCTAGTCAGAGCGGTGGTGTTGGTAGTATAGTGGCTTGCGGAATGGTTGGGGATTTGTTGTTATTATTATCGATTGAGTGATCTGTGCTAGAGTCCCAGCGAGTTTGCGTGTTTATATTTCTGCACAGGACTCTAGGGTGCGCTAGATTCTGCAAGCTTAGGTTTTGTGTACGTTCCGGTACTTCCGACCCGATTGGATCCTCGGGTAGTGGCCTAATCGGATCATGGCGATTCTGGTTATGGTGTTAACCTACTGGGTGACGCCGGTAGGTGTGCGATTCGGAGAATACGGGGTCATGTCCTAGGGCCGGATCGCATGGAAACTCAGGTTACCTGGGGTAACAGGAGTCATCGCGTATCGATGGACGGAGAACGGTGTCCTAGCCGTGGGGACCTCGTGTACACGGTTAGGAGTCGTGGGTTAGTTACCATGTAGGTGACAATGCAACCCGTGGAAGGTACCGAGTTCGTAGGGCCCAGCGTTGTTTTGTTATTCTCCCTTTATTGCGCGTAGATAAATAGAGTCTAATCGAGGACATGTGCCGCAGTGCCTTCGATTCCCTATGTCTCCTTATCTTTGGAATTGATTGTGTGTTGTGGGTTTATCACAACGTGGTAGTGCGTGATCGACTATTTATTTCTGTTGATTGTTATTTTGGGTTTTGGGGCGGGAATCTGTAGACTCTAGATAGATTAGAAGCCGTTAGTGGGGAGCCGATTCACTGGGTGATCCTAGATCGCTCATTATACTCTTTTTGTGTTTTTCAGGTTTAGGTAGCGACGGACGCGGGAGGTCCTCGGTGTGGTTTCGGGTTGCTTGTGACGGGATTTGATTCGTGGGTTTTTGGGTGTTTTCTCGGTTCGGCATTATTATTATTTCATGTGTTGATTTCTTTGTATATTTGACTTGACGATTGTTTGTGAAATTCTATTAAACGTTGTACTCAACGTTGATTACTCAGAAATGAAACTGTTTCCCTGATATGAGGTTTTAGCCCGAACCGACACAACTCATCGAAGTAGTGCAAGTGGTACCACTTGTGCTATGGATATGAGGATAGCGGAGTCGAGGATAGATTGGTGCGAGCCTTTGTCTCAAACCGAACTATCTTTGGCTTCGTACTGTGGCGAACTTTTCCCGTTCGACTTGCTCGAGTTCGATCGGTCATGTTCTTGTTTGATTGTTGACCGATCAGCTCGACGGTTAGCGGAGAATGGGAAAGGGGCGTTACAAACACATCTTTAGCTTTTAAAGCAGAATCGCGAGCCATCGAGGCACTAGCCAAAAAACCATCCCTCTCCCGCAACAAGTCAGCCACTTGAAGTTTGAGACACTCAACCTTCTTTTTCTTGAAAAAGGGCCTCACCAGCTCCCCCGAGCTCGCGAACTTTCACTTGCACCCTGCAAAGCCTCCCCCACAAGCTCTCCTTTTTCGAATATGAGAATCTTGATCTCGTGCTCGTAAGCATCTATTAGGCGATTCTCATCTGCAAGAGTCTACCACAAAAAAAGAAATGGACGATCAGAATCAAGACTCAGAACAAAAAAGGGGGAAGGGGGGGGGGGGAAGAGAAGGAAGTACAAGAAGAAGGACTCAAAACAGCAACACTAACACAAGCAACAAATATAGAAAAACCCTCACTCGGATACGACCGCAGCTAATTTTCCGATGAAGTTCAGGACAGAACGAGGCAGGAACTGGGAAACGCTTCTTGGATGGACTTGTCCTCACCGACCGAAGAAACCAAATACATGCGTCAGAATCATTAACAATCGCACCAACCCCGGAATACTCAAAGCGAATGGAGAAGTCAGCTGCTTGAGTCCTACTACACTCATGGTTTTCTTGATCCATAGAATTCCGTGCTGACGTTTCAGCTAATAGCGCGACATCCACATCCTCCGCCTTGGAATCAGAAGTCGAGCCCTCCTTCTCAACTCTCCTTTTCTTTATTCATGATAGAAGGGGATCGCCACCGTTCTCGTCATCCTGTACGCCAGTCGAAACGCCCCCAGACGACTTCTTCCTTTTCTTATCATCACCCGCCGCATGAGAACTGGCAAACCCCCAATCGACAGCACCCGGCTCAGAAATCCGACTCAGGCCGTCTTTCCTCCCACTCGACTTAAATTCCCAATTAGCCGCCCCAGCGTCTATACGAGGAAAACTTTTCCAAATCCTCTCAACATGAAATTCGGGCCACGATAAAGGACCAAGCAGAGTTAATTTTTCACACCCAAGGAAAAATTTGTTGGGTAGGGAGCGCTGAAAGTGCGGCAATCTAAGAAAAGTAAGCATAAGAACGTCGGAACAAAGAAAACCAAAAGAAAAAAAGAGGGAGGGAAAGTAGCAACCATACTATGATTATGATTCCACGACGACCGGTATGGCCTGCTTTCGTTAGGAACCGACGCACCATTGATTTTTGCAAAAAAAAATAATGATCCTGCCAGTTGGTTATCTTGCTCACCACACCAGTAATGAGTTTAAGTCCATATCGACTCCTGGCTGAAACATAGCGCGTCCCGGTAATCATCTTGTTAGTCGAGATCCTCATCGGTTCTTCAAAGAAACGAAGGGTCATATCGACCTTTCCATCCGCACCAAGTAATAAGGGGAAACCAGAGGTAACAGTAAATGAACCAACAGTTATAAAGACAAATCCATCTGTCAGGAACCAACCACGGCCTCTCAACCGCAGTCGGAAGTTGGGGAACAAGACCGGGGACACGAGCATGAACTCTCGATATACTATTTATAGTCGCCTGCTTACACAGAGACTTTCCAACCTCGCGAGCCACCACAGCCTTTTTCGCCTCCTCTGCTTCACAGACTATACTCAGGTTCGGACCATCAGTCTGATATTTCGGGACATCAAAACGAAGGCGATGACGCACTGGAACCAATTCCTTTCCGCCAGTGTGATATTCGACCCTTCATTAGTCGATTTCGGAGCAAGCGAATCTGTGCGCTCAAAGAAACAGATGAGCTAATATCGTCGCTGCTACTGCTAGACGACGAATAATCAGAGGCAGTACTCATAACCAAACTTTGGAAAAGAGCAAGAGACAAAGAAAACACAGCACCCAAAAGCCTAAGGAAAAAGACTCAGCCAGGAAACTATTATACCAAAAAAATTCCACAAACATCGAGGGAACATCGTCATTACTCTTGTGTGGATCCAATGACCCAACGGTTGCACGATCGATGACGTCACATTGTATCTACTCCCGTCCGTACGACCGTTAATGCTTTTTGGTCCCCTCAAGAACGTCACAACACGTGTCTAAAGGTACAAAGGAATGCAGAAACCATACGAGCCAGATAAGCTGACAAGATTTCCGCCTGATATAAATGCTCGAAGAAATTCGCCAACTCCGACCCGAGCCAGAGACCGCCGAACTAGGGGGGGCTAATTGTTGGATATGGGTTTAGCATCCATCCATAAGCCCATTAGAAATCTTGAAAATTCAACAAAAGCATTTTGGCCCGACAAACAAGCCTGCTAAGGAATCAAACGGCCCAGCAGAAAGTCAGACATTTTACACTATAAATAGACCCTTCACTCTTCATTTTAGGCATCTTGTATTCTGTGAAGGCTCCGAGCTACTTCTATTAAGCTACGAGCCCGAGCAATATTTATGGAACACGTCATTCGACGGACTCCCACCTCGTACCATCCTGTTCATTGTTCGGATTCGGCCTTAATATTAATAGAACAATTTCCGACCTCACTTAAAAATTATTCTCACCTCGTAGTTTAGACTTCTTTGATCATAACCCGAGTTATTTGGACCCGGTCGAATTTCCATAACAACAAGAATAACTCCAAATAATTATTCCGATATCTATCAACCTAACAATTTATATGATCCCTTAGAATTACAATTAAAACCAAAAAGGAAATTAAGCAAAACATCGCACAGATTGAGAAAAACTGCATAATCATAAATCAATGTAAAATAGATAGGATTTAGAAATGTTCTCTAGAAGGTACAAATTGGTTGAACTTCATTCTTTACTTATTTATTATACGAATCTGCTTGACCTGTTGGCATAAATCTCCAACATTTGAATGGAATGACTTGATATCGTTGTATAAATTCGGCCTATTTTCATTGGAGGCAAACCCGGTCCAGAACACATGTCTGAAAAACAAATGAATGGAACCTCTAAGGCTGCAACTAGAAACACTTTTTATGGAATAAAATGATGTGCGGATGATTAATTCATGGAGACTCCATAAAAATGTTACCATTTAAGTGGAATGAAAAATAAATATAATTCTATTTATCCCAATAGAATATGTTGGAAAAATTGTGAATGAAGTTAAAAGATATTCAGCAACAAAAACCTTCGTGAATGGAAGGAATGAAAATAAAATTAACCAATTCCCTAACATTTTTTCTTATTCCATTCTATTTTTTTAATAAGTACTAGATTTTGATCCGCGCTAAAGAAGTGCGGGTTTATATTTTTTAAAATATTTTTTATTGTAAATTTATATTTTTTATAAAATAAATTTAATAACTATTTAACCCAATATATATTAAATGAAAATATGATGATATGATGTTAAATGTGAGATTTTTTGTTTGATATTGTTTTATTATATATTAGTATTCTGACTCATTGTTATTTCTAGTAGATTATTAGATAACCTTATTGCTATAAAAAATGTTTGTGAATTTTATTTGATAATTGTTTTATTTAAGTTAATTTTAACTTAGTTCAACCCATTATTTCATTGCTAAAGCCTTAAAAATTGCTAAAATCAATTGAAATTAGTTAATATATATTTTTAACATGTCTTCTAATAGTCAAAATTTATTTTTAGTAGTATGGATAATTGAAATCGGTTAATTTTTTAACCCGTCCAAAGATATATTTTTAACTCGTCTTAAGTTATATCTTATTTGATATTTTTTTATTTAAGTTAGTTTTAACTTATTACAACCTATTATTTTATTGCTAAAAAATTTGCTAAAATCAATTATCTTTATATAGAATGTAATTTTAGTAATATAAGATGTTATATTTGATCTGCTAGGTTTCGATTTAGTTATATATATATATATATATATATATATATATATATATATATATATATATATGTAAATGTTTGATTCAAATAGTATAGTTTTAACACGTGAATATGAATTTATTTTTAACCCGTCTTCTAGTAGTCAAAAGTTGTTTTTAATAGTATGAACAATTAAAATCGGCTATTTTTTATTTAAATTAATTTTAACTTAGTTCAACCCGTTATTTCATTACTAATATGAATTATTTAATATATTTTTTAACCCGTCTTCTAGTAGTCAAAATTTTTTAATAGTATAGATAATTGAAATCGTTTAATTTATTTTTAATTTGTTTTATGTTTTGTAATGGTCTAAATATAAATATTTTATGTTAATTTAAGAGATAAAAATGTAACTAAAATTATATTTAATAAAGTTTAACAATAATCATTAATTTAGTAATTATTTTTCTTAAATTAAGAAGTTAAAAATATTTTTACAAAAAATTTCAAGATGTATATATTAATTAAAAATAAGATACTAAAAGATATTGTGCAAATTGTGAAAATATATTTTGGATAAAGTTATAAATACAGAATATTTGTATTAAAATATAATTAAAATTATGTTGTAATAATTTTAAGATTAAATTCGAAATATATATATTTTTTTAGTAAATTTAAAAATAAAAGAGTCAATTGTTATTAATATAATATTCTCTAATTTTGAAATATAAATATATTTTCTAATCTCGAAATATATATATTTTTTACCATAAATCTAATTTAATTTTGAAATATTTTTTAGTTTTGAATTTATAATTAAAATAAAAAGATATTAAAAGATATTATGAATATATTATGAATATATTTTTGAACAAAATCATTAATAAGAGAATATTTAGTGTGGTCCACATATAATCTAAAATCTAATAATTCCAAAATACCCTTAATGAAATCCCAAAATCCTTATTAAATACAGTGGCACAAACTGTAATATAACACATGACTAAATGTTATTTTCTAAAAAGGTCTTCTGTTTTAATAGTATAGATTCCCCTTGTTTCATATTAAGTGTCGTTTTAGAATTTAATTTTTATTTTATTATAAATGTCGTTTTACATTTTCAATGCAATTTTTAACTATAATTTCCAATTTTATCCCTACTCATTTAGTTTAATAATAAGTGTGAACATATTATATATGTAATTAATGAAGGATAAAACGGGAGATCGGCCAAGAAAATCCTAAACTTTGCAGGAATGGCCAAAAAAGACACAAACTTTCGAACTGGCCAAAAAAACAATGAACTTTATTTGACTTTTTAGTTAAATACCAATGTTTTCGCTAACTTGCAAATTGAGCACACCGTTAAAAACTTAACGGAATAAATAAACGACGTATGAAGTGGTCGTTAAGTAAAACGACGTCGTTTTATATGTTTTTGAAAATAAAAACATGTTGATACCTAGACTCGAACTCAAGAACTCGGGGCAACCCTTGCCGGTAGGCTAGCAGTACTTTCAAGATAAAAACTACTCTACTTTCTTATATTGAGTACTGTCTAAATATTCTAAAATTTTATAAAAATCTAAAAAATCTTTAAAATTCAATTTTTTGGTGGAAATTACAAGAAAATTCTGAAAAACTAAAATTAAAATTACACATACAATTCATTTTTGGTAAAAATAAAAAAATCGAGTTTTGTAAAAACTAAAAAAAAAAAAAAATCAAAAATCTAAAAAATGAATAAGATGCTAAAATTAAAATTACACTCATAAGTAATTGAAGATCACATTGTTGTACCAACGATCAAAGAGGACCAAGACAATACAAAGAACGTGTCTTTGTTTAAATAATATCCAATAATCATGTAATACTATCATGAATTATAAAATGGTAAGAAATAAGTTTCAAAACTCATGTAATAATATCATGAAATATAATCTTCAATAATCATGTAATACTATCATTTTATGTGGGTATAATTAATTTTAATTCTAGCTTTTTATTTTAATTACCTGGATACAATTAATTTTACTTTTAGCGTATTTAATTTTTTTTGATTTTTTGATTTTTACGAAAAATTAAATTTATGTGTAATTTTAATTTTTTTAGATTTTTCTTGTAATTTCCATTATTTTATATATAAATATTTTTTTAAAATTAGATTTTTGGAATATTTAGTCAATACTCAATATAAAAAAAAATAAGTGATGTCTTTGAATCTAGTGGCAAGAAACCCTTTCATTCGACCCCGAGTTCTCGAGTTCGAGCCTAGGTATCAACATATTTTATTTTCAAAACATGTACAACGACAACGTTTTGAGATGAAACAAAACGACGTCATTTTACTTAACACCACAACAAACGTCGTTTATTTATTTCGTTAAATATTTTAACGGCGTGCTTATTTGGCAAGTCAACGAAAAGTTATAGAATAAATTCAAAAAGTCAATAAAAGTCTAGTGTTTTTTTAGTCAAACTAAAGTTTGTGTCTGTTTTGGCCATTCCTACAAAGTTTGGGATTTTTATGGCCGAATTCCAAGGATAAAACTGAAAATTTAATTGTGTTTTTAAAAATGTGAAAAACGTTAAACGACACTTAATCTGAAACTGAGGAAGTACTATTTAAGTTATTCAAACAAATTTCTACAAATATTTATTCCATTCATTTTAATTCCTTACCTACCATTATCCCATTTATTTGTATTCCATTTTTCTTAATTCATATCATTCATCTTATTCATAAAATTGAAAACCAGTTATAACCTAAATTTTTAAAAAGTATCATACTTTTTATTATTATTGCTATTGTGGATGGAGAACAATGTATAAAAGAATATATGGCCTATCTTAGAAACACAAAACATATATAATGTCATTTTAAAATATTAGTTTGAGTACATTGTAATTTTTATTGCATATTTTACCCCGACTTTTAATTTTGTATTGGATTTCGAATATGTCAGAACCAACACTGATTGGAGGCCCATTAACACATGAAACTCTAGAATATTCAAAGTTCAAACGGACGAGTTAAAGTGCTCAAATTTTGACAAATCTATACTATTAAAGCAGAAGTACGTTTTAGAAATTGCCCAATTTTTTCAAATATTTACAAGGAATGTCACTGTTTTTATTATTAAGTTTGCTGGTGTTCATTAAGGACAAAATAGTCCATACAATCGAACATAAAAAACGCCCATAATCAATTTGTTTCAGCATCGCCTATCCCACTAGTTTATCTTGGTTTATGTATGACATTTCAAATAAACAAAACTAGACAAACCGGTTTTGGTCTTCATAAGATACCGATTAAAAACAAATTTTCTAATGCAAAACCGATTTGAATATCACCACTACAGCTTACCAAACTGGTTTATCGTATACCACCCTTGATTTGGTTGTGGTTTGAAGATTTCTTGTCCATTTGGTTTTGAATCCTAAACCAACAAATTCGAAATTGTAATGTTATTGCATTGTTACAAACCGGTATTTAAAAATGAATTAACCATAAGCATAACCAAACGATATTCGAATAAAAAAAAATATACCATAAAAATCAATGGCAATCAAAATTAGGTAACTTATAATCGTGAATGTATATAGACACAATGTTAACTTATTACAAAATCTTACTTACTTTAATTACTAACAGTAAGAAGATTTTACCATTCAAATCGATTATGTAGATCTATCTAAACAAAAACTTACCGTAACACACAAAATTTAGATTTAGAAAATCTTATAAACGTCAATGTATCTAAACACAAATTAACTTAAATACACAATCTTAACAAATTGAATACTAACAATGAGATCAAATTATAATTCAAATCGAAGAATATACCTTTCAGGAAGATTTAAACTAAATGCCAAATAAAATCAAAAAAATCAAATCTAAACTAATTACCAAAAACAAATCTAAAAAAATATTCTGTTTGATTTAAATGAGAAACTGAATAATATATAACAAAATATTCGTATAACTACAACACAAGTATTGCATTTAAAACTTAATCCGCATAGTATTCAAGATTCACATAAATAAATATCAAATTTAATATCATATTCACCAAATATCAACACTCTTTAACAAAAATCAAATCTTCCCAATAAATATGAATTTTAATGTATTTAGCCATCAAACATTTACTGTATGTATTAATTACTGACAACTCACCACTAATTATATTTAATTATACACTTTAACAATAGGTAAAAAGTTTGTCACCTCTGTTGACGCAATAACTGAAGTGCTTATTGACAATGATATTCTGGACATTAAAAAGTGGACTATTTTATGTAAGTTTTAAATTGTATCAACCTTACATAATATTAATAATGAGGGTATAAATTTATGAGTAATTTTTTTTCCGATCAGTTGCATGTACAAGTGGCATCTCTAAAGAACTTAGAACCAGATTAAGAGCATTATTGGAGAAGGGAATAATTTGCGGTGGTTATTTCGTTGATTTATATTTCGGTTGGCTGTAACGATTATTTGATTTGATTTTTTTATTATAAAGTGTTTTACTATTTTATTTGGTTTTAAATTTTCTCAAACAAAACTATAAAACAAAATATCGTAATGCAAATTTATTCATAATCGGGGCCATTGAAGAAATCAAATGTCAATATTACATGTTCTTAATGTTGTTTTGAAAATAATACATAACGATCACTGTATAACGATATATGTATAGATATCATTCACGTATTCATTTGTTATATTACATATAATTATATGTAATCAAATAATGTAACGTATAAATTTATGTATTGATCAATTTCTAGAAATATAAAAATATATGTAAAACATCTATACCTATTAAAATCGCCTAGAATATATATATTGTTATGGATCTAGATATTCATTTAGATACATTAATATTTACAAAAACATTATTTCAAAAATTTCTCAACATACTTTTCTATATCAGATATTATGTTATATATTCATTTATAAACCAAAAAAATCGTTTCTCATAGATGAAGAAATATTCCATAATATATTTATATTCTACCTTACTAACTTAGCTCTAAATCAATGGAAAATCTATATATATATATATATATATATATATATATATAAAATTTGTAATTTGCAAATCACAACTATGATATGATGGATTCAAAAGGTTTGGATGTTTTTAATAACGGAGAATTAACAAATATTTATGATTTACAGTGTGTTTTAGATAAATGGCGAATCAAAGCTCGAATTCTTAGAAAGTGGAACAAGTTTATTTCCCCATCCGTTCCAACCATCGATCTCATATTGGTAGACGAACGGGTTAGTGTTCAAATTTCGGTTACTAATCTATATTCAGCTCTTAGAACTCAGTGGACGCTGCTTTGTGTAAAGTATCTTTATTCTTATAAAATTTCCTCGCAGGGCTCTAAAATTCATGCAATAATTCCTAAGAAATTATGACAACCATCTTGGACGAGAATTATTATTGAGGATACTACAGTTATCATTCAAACGTTTAAGGTTCGTTTTTGTACGAATTATCTTCGCGAAACACATCATCCTCGGAAAATTTTGTTTACTGAGGAAACATCCTTAGCGAGGGTTGCCGGTGGGGTTGATAGTTATTTCTTTCATTTTGTCCATTCACTAAAATTTTCATGGGCGAACACAAAATTAATACAAGTCTTGGTAAGTTAATTTGTTTTCGATGTTTATTTTTCAAATATCATTCTTTTATTAATTCATACCGAATTATAAATTTTTGTAAATTTTTGTAATTTTTTGGGGTTAGATGTCTTCCGAAGAGTTATTAATGTTGGTGCTCTGCAACGATGGTACCTTTCATCAGGTTTTTCTTGGAAAAATATTCATTTTGATTTGATGGATAGCAGGTTAGATACATAAATGCTTATTTTATATGTTATAGAGTAGACAACATTTTAATGGTGTGTTGCAGATATTATATTCTAATGTCTATATCATGACCTTGATTGCAGAGGTGATATTTTATCGTGCAAACTGACTGATATGTATGCACGTGATTTTGCTACCGAATTTTCGATCAATTGGTCTAAGTGCAACCATGATTTTCCAGTAATGTGTGTCATACAATTTGAGTTTCTTAGTTTGCATTAAAGTAATTACTCGATGAATTATTATAACAAATATTTTAAAATAACAAATTATAGAAGCCTCCGTAACTCGGTTTATATATGTTGACATTTGTGTATAGGCGAGTACATTTGTGAACAAGCTCATTGGTCCAGAATATTTATAGATCCTCAAAATGTCCATGTTCAAGGAATGAAGATAGCAATTATTAACAAGAATATTTAGTATTCTAAAATATATATCTACAGATAGAATATTCTTTTCTATAGTTCGAATTATTGGCTAAGTAAGTTAAGCGGTTTGTTAAGAATATTCTTAGCTATTTTCATCTGTTTTATTCATCCGCAAAAATTGATATTACAAGTGGGACTAAATAAATTTTCTTAGCTATTATCCTTCGTTTAGAAATAGCTTAGCTATTTTCTGCGTTTTATTTATACTAAAATTTGATACTACAAGTCGGACTAATCAATATTCTAAACATAAAATAATTTCTTCAAACAAGTTCGACCAAACTGAAGCTTGACTTGTGATATCGGTTTCTTTCCGCCAGAAACCAAACAATTTTCTTGACAGATGAGTTGTAGTCTTTTCCCAATCAGACGTCGATGAGATAGAAATTGTTATGAGATCCACACTGAAACCAACGTTCTCCTTAAAATTAAGGAACTCAGAGGAATCGATCTCAAATAATCATCTCGCCGCAGACTTGCCATTCTTGAAAGACAATTTCATATGTCGTCCTCGCAAGACTTTTCCCTGATAGTCAGCTGCACAGATGGGAACCGTGATGAAATCAACACCGGTCAGAGGATATTCATGGGGTAAAAAGAATTCTGAACCGGCATGACAACGATTCCAAATCAGCCATCTCGCGACCAACCCAGCTCCGCTGAACAGCTTTCCTAAAGAGAAATCTATTCCACGTCTTCCATGACGGGTCCACTCCGATTTACAATTGGTTGCTATAAATAAAAAAAGAAATATATATCAGGGTTCCAATAATCGAAGATCCAAAAGGAAAATATAAAAAGAAGGAAGTAACTTACGCGGAAAGCAACCGATCTCGGAATAGCGGACCACAACATGTTACTGAAATTAACGACGCATCATATCGATCCAAATGAATGATATGATCGTCGCCCTTAAGTTGGGAAGGACGACAAACGGAAGGAACCATAGGGACAAATCTATTTAATGACGATTTACTCCTTAGCAAAAAGACCATAAGTTCATCGACGAACTCGATCATGCATGACTCCGGAGGTCGACACAGATTCGAACACAAGAAAAGCGATGAACATGTTTGCATGTTTAATTTAGGAATAAAGATAAAAGCCATAAAACAAATGGAAGTTTTGGTATAACCGAGGGAAAGGGAAGAAGTGAGTATGGTGAAGAGTGGTGATAGTATATACTATATTTAAAGCAGAAGAAATGATGGTTATCGAAGAGACCATCATACATGTCAATCTTGATTTAAAGCGACACGACATTCTGTGTACGCGGAGCACATTCATTGGTTCAAGAAAAGGTGGTTTAAATAATCTTGGTTGCTTCTTTTCCTTCTGTGCTGGCTTCTCTTCTCTCCAGTGCATAGTAACTAGCGGTAAATACCAGATACCAACAACCTATGTTATCACCACCATACATATATCAAACAATGTCTGCCTATCTAAATTCACAATTCTACTCATGGAAACCAAAATCAACGGTTTCTGTCTGACCTCTCCTGCTAAAGACACGTCTGAGATTGACCCACCGGTTATTTTCATAAGCTATGCAGGTATGTTCTTCTTCTTCTTCACCATATCCGACCTGCATCACATCCCATATATTCTCAGACTTTTACAAAGAAATACAGAAGAACAATAGGACAAGCATGTGTGACCCAGTTTCTGTTTTATTTTTACCATTGACACGAGCCGGTAGTTAGTGTTTTGTTCCAAGCCTTCGTACAGCCTGCTGATATCTATCTCCCACTCCAAAGCCTTTATTGTTTCAGATATTTCTTTTCAGTTCCACACTTCTCCCATTCCAGCACTAATGGTGCAAACCCACAAAACACAAACATTGTTTTATCATAAGAAATAAGTGAAACGAGTGCATAAGATCACATTCATGGTGGTCAAAACATATCGATTGTGAAGATAGACGGACATCTACTTATAACGTGATGAACAAAGTTTGTCTTTCCACATCCGCCAGTTTTAATGTCACATAACATTTTATGTTCCATGCGGATCACCTTAAGGATATCTACACACTTTATATTCCCAAAAGCACACTGCGTATATATAAGCACAAAACATCTTTTAAAGGGGAAGTATCAGTTTATGTAGGAAAGAAAAAGAGATTAATATTTGTAACATACCTTAATGTCTCTGATTGAATCTGCAGACATAACAATGCCATAAGAATGTGAGCTTAAAGTGGGAAAAACTCTTACATTTGTCACTGTCACTGTCTGATTTATCAAGTCTGTACAAACTTTATAAACAAACGAATGTCTTCTCCAGCATTCAGAAATGACTGCTTGCAGCTCTAACTTGAAAGTACCTGAAGAATAAACAAACATTAATCTCACATCACTGTTCAACAACAAGTCTAGTTTGATGTTTGCAATAGACTTGCCTGATTGTAGATTTCCTATTGATGTTCGAATCCTAAGATTAGTCGGATCTTCAACCCAATCTTGTCTACCCCATCGACATATCTTCTTGTAAACATTATAGAGTTGACGATTACAAAACAACCATAATAAAGCTATAAACATTATAGGAACTTTACCATCATCAAAAGGTAAACTCACATATTCTCTTGCAAATTCATGCGCTATCTCCCAAGCAAGCTCGCCGTGAACAGATTTGCAGTACATATACATTACGGTGGTTGCAGCCAGATTATACAGCATCAAAAGGGTAAGAAACGCAGACGTGATCACAATCTGGACCACGAAGAAAGCGTTTGTCCACAGTTTCCTGCCGTTTTCAATGTCATCGTCGATCTGAGCGGAAGCGGCTACGGTGCTGATCCATACAAGGATCGATTGGGCTATGGTGAAGACGATGATCAGAGACAGAGAAACGCTTTCCATTCCTTTGACCAAGATTTTGCTTCTCTTCAATGGCGTTAACCCCCAAGCTGATTCAACAACGACGACGACCCAAGCGAGGATCCAATTGACATAGAGCTTCATCACGATTGCAATAAAGATGAGTATTACAATGGCGGAGAGATCTTGGAAGTAAGTTGAAGCGTAATCGAATTGAGACCTGGGAGGATGAGCTCGATTAAGCGAGTCGACACGAAGGCTGCAAACCCTAGAATCAAGAAAATCAAAAATATGATGGAATTGGAGGAAATCAGAGTAGCTAGAAGAGGGAAAAACGAGGTGAAGCTCGATTTAACGGCGGAGATTAATTTCACAGGTCTTCCATAGAATCCTTGGAACACGCTGTACGCGATTGATCCAATATAAACAAGACCCCAATATATTGTTGAAAGCAAACATTCGAAATCATTTGATACCTAAAAAGATGCAAAATCGCATTAACAACGATGTGATGATGATGATTCAAATCAATGGATATAGCGGCGGAGGTCGCGAGAGAAGCGGACGAGAAGGAGGCGGCTTTGTGGGGATGAGAAAGAGAACAAGACATGCCCTAATTTAAAGAACAAAATAAATCTTGTTCTTTTTAATGAATTTTTTTTCTAAGTAAGGCGGGACTTAAATTTTTTTTATTCCCGCTTAACTATATCATAGCGTTTCAGTGAACATTATGAGCGCCGAAACTAAAAAATATCCGCGTGAAATTATCACCACACAAACATAGCGTTTTTAAATTTGAAAACGCTATGTAAAAAAGGACTGATATTTACTATAGCAGAAATGAATAGAACGCTATAATATACTGCTATAAATACCTGAATTTCTTGTAGTGTATTTACCTCCACCACCAACCTTATGAATTCCGAGAATGTTTTTCAGTCTGTTTTAATGATCACCCAGGACTAGAGACCCAAATGTTATCATCGATTTTTCTTGATTTATCATCAGACCCGAACAACGATCATACTGATCAATGATCTCTTTTAAGATTCGACAATTACGGTGACTAGCTTGCAGGAAAAACAGAGAATCGTCTGCAAAAAGTAAATGGGTAATAGCAGGAACCCCATTACCTATTTTGATCCCTTGTAATTTACCCTAAAATGTAGAGGAGCACATCAAATGACTTAACACGTCCGCACAGAGGATAAAAGGGTATGGAGACAAAGGATCCCCTTGGTGTAGCCCAAGACCTGGTGTTATATGTCCACAGGGAGATCCATTAATGAGTACCGAGTAGGTAACAGAACGTACCATTGTCATGATCCACGAAATCCATAAATCGCAAAACCCAAATGCTTTCATAGTTTCCTCCAAGAAATCCCATTCCACACGGTCGTATGCTTTTGTAATATCAGTTCTTACAACCATATAGGTCCTCGCAACTCGTTTCCTTGACTTTAAAGAGTGCATAAGTTCATTAGCTACAAGAATATTATCTGTAGCCATTCTCCCAGGAATGCATGCTGCTTTTTCCTCCGAATTAATTGAATATAGCGATGCCTTGAGTCGGGTGACCAGCAGCTTGGAAATAATTTTATACATAACGTTACACATTTCGATAGGTCGATAAGTAGCAAACGTAGTAGGAGGCTGACCCGGTTTAAGTATAAGGCAGATGTTAGTGTGATTTACCCCTTGTTTCATCTCGCTTGTAGAAAAGAATCTCTTAACCTCAGCGCATACTTGAAACCCGACAATATCCCAGCACGACTGAATCCGACAATGGCCAAACCTCCGTAGGTGTACCTGTCTGATGGCTTTCGATTTCATTTTCCGACATCAAAAGCCTGTCGGTGCTTTTCCACATCTTCAGGATTGTGGCCATGTCTTCCATAACCATAAATCCCTTTGTTATTGCAAGTTCTATATCGTGGGTCGTTACCACACCACCACGATCTTTGTGTAGCGTAAGAAACCGCCATGGCCAAATCCGTGTAAGAACATATAATGCTGTAGTTTCTTCATCCTCGGCTCCTCGCTTATTTTTAGGGTTTTTCCCGTAGCATCTTTTTTGTTTCTCTTCTAGAGTTTCTTCACCGTACCCTTAGCTATTATATATTTTTCGCTCACTGTTATGCGATTGTTAGAAGCATTCTCATATATGTGTTTCTTCAGACTGACTTCTCTTTGCTTTATCTTTTAGGGTTTCGTTACGGTGACAAACGAACCGCTTGCCCTGATGCAGCCACTGACCCGTTCCTGCTTAGCCTCGGTTTCATCTCAGCAGCATGAAGATCATGAGGGTATTTCAGTTTCAGATCCGTCTGTTTCATTAGGGAATGATCTCAAACATCTCTTTCACCTACCGAAGCATATTCTCCAAAAAAGCCATGATTATATTCTTCACGCTCTCAATTAAGTCTCTAAATTTTTTTTTTTTGCTAAACCGTAAATTTCAATTGATAGCAAGAGTTTACAACAAAATAAACACTTCAAGCGTTTGCTCCTCTGGCAAAAATAATAAAAACAGAGAGAGCAATGGATTTACAAACTGGATCCAACAATTAGCGAATTCAAATCGACATCAGACGCCTGAATCGTCGTCTTAGTCTTCTTGCGGTGATTATATTTCGGACCTCCTTTTCAATCATCTTGAAGAGAGAATCAGTCGTGATCGAAACTTGATTATGGATCACATTGTTCCTCTGTCTCCATATATGGTATAATGTCGCCTGCACTGCTATTCCCCTCAATGTAGAGCTTACCCAGTTTCCTTGCGATCCTTGGTTTCTTATCCACGAAAGTAGCTCTTGCCAGCTGAAGAATATGTTCACTGAATGGTCAAGCCTTGCCAAAACCCCATTCCACAGATCAACAACATAGTCGCAAGTAAGGAAAAGATGATCTCTGGTCTCAAGGTTTTGTGAAAAAAAAACAGTAAGAAGCATCAGGGATCAGACCCCAATTTGCCAGTCTCTGCCTTGTAGGAAGCCGATCCTGATGCGCCACCCAAGTGAGGAAAGCGTGCTTAGGGATTGCTCCTTTAAACCAAGATAATTTTGCCCAATCTTCTTCATCTCTTCTCGGTCTTAGAGCTTCCCAGGTGCTAGCTGATTCGAAACCTCTGCAAACCTTGTCATTCACCATCCAAATGTTCTCGTATTTTAAGCCGGATCCGCACGGTGAAGGGACTGTGGTTAGATAGCAGTGCAGCTGAAGACCTGGCTCTGATCGTGGAGAAGGAAGGTTCCAAGCGTTTATGGTACAAGCATCTGCGACCGCAGCGTTGGCTGGAATTCTGAAAGTTCTTGGTCCTCCATTTCCGATGAAGTCAATTAATGGTCCAAAGGGGGTCCAAGAATCAAACCAGAAGCTAGTTTTTTCGCCATTGCCAAGAGATACTTTGATGAATTGTTTCGCGATAGGTCGTAAGTGGAGGATGGATTTCCACACCCAAGAGTCAGACTGTTTTTCCTCCACTGCCTAGAACACCACCGATTTGATTGAGTTCCTTTTATGCCATAAAACCCAAAGAGAGTTCGAGTCAGACATAAGCAGCCAGATGAATCGCAGAAGGAGCGTCTGATTCCATTACAGGAAGTCTCTCAGACCAAGGCCTCCTTCTTATTTTGGTAGACAGACCTGCTTCCATGCTACCTTCGTCTTCTTGCATGGAAGGGTGTCACCTGACCAGAGAAATCTGGCACACAATTGGTTGATTTTCCTGATGCAGCCACGAGGTAGCATAAAGCAGGAAACCGAAGATATGAGCACAGCTCTTCCCGGGAAAGATAGCTTCTTGGTTGCCCAGCCTTTGAACCTGCCTGTTAGCTTAGCCAACAGAGGATCGTAATCTGATATTCTCAGCTTCCTGTGCATTAGCGGAAGACCCAAGCAGCGTATCGGGAGAGATCCAATAGTGAATCCATAGCTAGTAATAGCTTGAGTTTCACTTTGGATCAGTCCTGCATAGTACATCTCTGTCTTGCTTACATTCATATGAAGTCCTGACCAAGATGCGAAGTCATCTAGCGTTTCCGCGATCCCATGTAAGGAAGAGCGTCCTCCATCGAAGAAGATCATGACGTCGTCTGCAAACATTAAATGGGAGATCTTATCTTCCGAGGTGCGGGGATGGTACTTTATGTAGCCAGAATCGAACCGGGATTGTAGCAGCTTGGAGAAGACCTCCATAGCTAGAACAAAGAGATAGGGGGACAGCGGGTCCCCTTGTCTCAGTCCTTTTGAGATCTTGAAAAAACCTGCGTTCTCTCCATTCACAGCAATCGTGAAGGTAGGGGTGGTTATGCACTCTTTAATCCATCCAACAAATATTTCAGGAAGCCCAATCCCTTTTAGAGCTGCGATAACGAAGTCCCATCTTACCGAGTCGAATGCTTTCTTTCAATCAACTTTCAGCATCCCCCTCGGTTCTAAGTTTGCCCTGTTATATCCATGGAAAATTTCTGTTGCGAGAAGGACGTTTTCAGACAGCAGGCGACCCGGCATGAACGCTGATTGATAAGGTGAGATCACGTCTGTGAGGATTGCTTGGAGTCTCGATTCAAGAAGATTTTCCACCACTTTATAAACAGTATTCAGGCATGAGATTGGCCTGAATTCACCAAGGCTAGCTGCATTTGTGGCTTTCGGGATCAACACAATTGTTGTTGAGTTCCACTGCTTCAGAAGCTTACCGGATGAGAAAAACTCAGAGACCGCCTCAGTTATTTCAGCTCCTAGAATGGGCCAGCAGCCTGTGAAGAACTCAGCAGAGAACCCATCAGGTCCGCTGGTTTTGTTCTTTGGCAGAGAGAATAAAGCGTTTTTAATATCTGAGGCCGAGAAGAGCTTGGTTGCATCAGACTTCTGCTCCTGCGTACAGTTGAAGTTCAGCAGATTACTAATGTCGGAGCCTTCAAACATACAAGCCGGCATCTCACTTCCCAACAACTCTTCAAAAAAGCTAATGCAATGATCTTTGATTTGGTGATCAATATCATATCTAACCCCATCGTTGTCTGTTAAGAAATGTATGTGGTTCAAGGCTCTTCTAGAGGTCGCAATTCTGTGGAAGTAAGCGGAGTTACAGTCAGCCGCATCAAGCGCCGTGATCCTTGACCTTTGCAACAGAAAACTTTCCTCTGCCTTTGCTAGAACTAACCATTTTCGGTGAGCTTCTGCCTCCTGCTCTGCCTCTGAAGGTGAAGGATTGCTCAAAACTTGATCATGGGAGTCCAGAAGAATCCCATGGGCCTCGGCAACACACTTTTCAAGGTTAGAGTACCGCTCTTTCCCAAAGGATCTAATAACAGGTTTCAGCGTCTTAAGCTTCTTAGACACTCTGTACATAGCTTAGCCAGCCACATTTATTGAGAACTAGTTGGTCCCGATTAACTCTAGGAAATCCTTATCCTGTAAAAGGAAGTTATAAAATTTGAAGGAGCCCTTTTTCCTGACAGTTGCGTGATCCAGAACCACAGAGATAGCCGCGTGATCAGAGAAATCTGGACTGGTAAAATCCGCAAAAGAAGAGGGAAAACAGTCAAGCCAAGAATCCGACACTAACACTCTATCAAGCTTTTTGGAGACTGGTCTTGATTTTGATCTGTTCCACCAGGTGAAAGAGTGTCCTCTAAAGTTTAGGTCTGACAGATCAGCTTCCACCATACAATTTCTCATCAGTCTCATTTGTCTATCAACAATCAAAGACTGCGGAGACGAGTGTTACTCAGGCTTTATGATCTGATTAAAGTGTCCAAAAGCAATCCAGGCTTTGTTCAAGACCGCCGGATTCTTCGACAGCTCTACCATTTCCTTATCATGTCTTAAACCAACATCATTTGACGCATAGATGGCAGAAACTACAATCGAATTCGCATTTGCTGGTAACCAGACTTCGCAAGTTATCATTTGCAGGGAAATGGAAATCACCTGCACTTTAACACTCGGGTGCCAGATCACCCAAATTTTACCAAGATCCGAGAACGGATAGTTGTCAACAAAAAACCAGCCGCGAGCAATCTCGTTTACGAACTTCTGGATCTTCAGCTGCTTAACATGAGTTTCTAATAGACTACCAAAAAGAGGATTATTTATTTTTAGCCATTTCCTCAAACCGCTCCTGTGACTGAATATATTTAAGCCACGAACATTCCAACAAAAAAGGTCTTTATACATAAATTAAGAGGATTTGGAGCCCTTGCCCCGGATACCTTTATGGCGATTCTTCCTTCCCATAATTTTCGTAAAACCGGATACATAATTGTCACTGAATTCCTCTGCACTGAAATCAGATGAGGAGACATCAGATGAATCCTCTTCAAGCTCAGATGAAGAAGAAGCTTGTGTAGCCACTTTAGTCTCCTGAGCATTTGAGATCAGGCGCCTGAATAGCGTTGCTAGGCGCTCTCCCTTGCTAACTGCTCCATTCTTTCTCAGCTGGGAATTGACAACTAGAGTCAGCGAAGAAAGTTGCTCTTTTAATGGCTGATCCTTTTCCTTTTGCTTCCACACCGAGTCTTTTATCTTTTCAGATTGGTTTGCCATAGCCTTCTGCTTAGCTTTTGTTCTTCTAGACATGTCCTCCTTCTTCCCCTCAACAAGACGAGGACATTTATCTGGAGCGTGGGTTGTAGATTTGCAGCTCTTGCAGAGAATTGGAGCCTTTTTACATCGTTTAACATTATGCCCATTCTCTTTGCAGAAATCGCAAACTAGAGGCATCCAAGGACTGGATACATTGACTCTTGCTATCTCTCTAGACTGAAACTGCACATTTACCACCTCAGGAAGCGGCTGTCTCGGATCGATCAGCGTTAGAACTCTTGCAACTTCCAGGTTTGTTTTGTTTACGGTAGCTGGGTGAAGGTCCTCAGGGTGACCAACAATACCCGCGATGTGCTGGAGTCCCTCTTCATTGAAGAACTGGAGCGGGACGTTTCGAAGCTCGAGCCATATAGGCGCTGATTTCAGCTCTGGCTTTTCCGGTGTAATTCCGGGTTCCCATTTTGCTACGAACATAGTCTGGCCCTCAAATTGCCACAGTCTCTGATTTAAGACCCTGTTTCTTGTGTACGCGTTTGGGATCCTAAAAAGGTAAGCATTCCCCTCCATTTTCGTGACTGAGATGTCCCTGTACTATCGGCTCCATATTCCATTAGCAATACTATGGACCGTTCCTTGTGTCGGTGGCTCAGAGTAAAATTGACCAAGGACAAAGCATTCCCATGATTTCCTATTCTTCTCGATTACAGAATTTGGGATTTTCACACACAGCTCACCTGAAGGCAGAGTAAAAGGTTCTCCTTTCTTCTTGAGCTTTATTTTGGATCCTCTTGTGATATCACTCCAAGAATCCACATTTGGTTTTGTTGGGTTTTGAGTAGGTTCTGGAGCAGCCTCTTCAATGGCCTTCACAGAAACTTTCGGATTGACTTTGCTACCTGCAGCTAAATCATCTTTTCCCACTGCTTGTTCTGGAACGGTTGAGCTATCAACTTTCACAGAAATAGGTGAAACAACATCCGGACTAGTCGGAATCTCACCAACAAGGTCAGCTGAATCCTCCAAGATAGTCGCGGGCTCCGAGACCGGAGAGCTTGAAATAACTTCAGCTGTCGCTACTGATTTTGCACCGGCAAAAGATCTCTCGGCGGTGCCATCGACAGAGACAGGAGTCTCCGACAAGCAGACGTCGGGTTGCGAAGATGTTACCGTTGCAGGTTGAGTAGAGACGGGCTTTTCCACGGTGACGCCATCGACAGAGTCAAGAGACTCCGACAAGCAATCACCGGAAGTAGGCGGAGCAGGACGAGCCGGAGGCGGCGCATCCCCATCTTGGGCAGGGGGAAAAGGCGGAGAAGAAGTTTCAGGGGAGGAGGAAGGAGAAGATTGATGGGATTTGGATTTTGATTTTGCCTTAGATTTCTTTTTGGGTGGTTTTTTCTTCCCCATGAGGAGGGGCGGGCCTGGATCAGGTAACGAAAGAGGATTCCGGCGCCGAGAATTCCGGCGACGGATGAAGGAGAAAGAGGTCGCCGTGAAAATCGCCTTCATGACCTAGGAGAGAGAAAATGATAAGGAAAAACGTATCGATCACCTCACACAACTGTAACCGAGAACTAATGTTCGTAAAACACAAGTTATGTTCTAAAGACGAAGAATCACCGAAGACCTTCAAGTTCTTAGAGCTTAAACAACTTAATAGAAAGAGATAGACGAAAGAGATTTTTGTGAAATAATTCTTATTGATTGCCACAAACTTGTGTTACAATCTTATATAACGATATTAGCTAAAACCCTAATAATAAGGTAACTAAAAGACTCGCTAGTTAAGCTAGCAAATCCCAAACCGAAAACACCAAACCGAAATATGCAAACCGAAATATGAAAACCATAACACCAAAACCAAACTCCAATTCCCTATATCAAATCCCCTCTGCTCAAAAAAACCTTGTCCTCAAGGTTTATAAGAAGGAAACCTTTTTGTTAAGTCAAACAACAGCTCTTTTATAGGAGCCTTGAAGTCCAAGATCTGTCAAGAGAAGCCTTGAAGTCCAATAGTGACTGCACCATCTCATTATCTTTCTCTTCATCCATAATCTTCCGCCCAGTTTTTTGAATGTAGGAATTTAGCTTCTGTCTCAGAGACCCAAGTGCATTGTCCCTAGAAAACAGGGTGTACAACCTCTGGAGGTCTTCAGTTTGAAGTCCATCCGTCAATGGTGTGAAACCCTTATCAAGGATATCAAGTCTTGGACGCTCCATAAGTTGCTTTTCAACCTCTGCTATCAAAAGTTTCTTGGTTGATGCATCTATGTACAATACACATCTTTCATTCTCTTCATACAACTTTCTCTCGATATGCTTTAAGTACTCGTGAACGTCATCATGTTGCTTGTATTTCAGTCCTTCAGCATCATAAAGCTCATAACTGTGTCCAAGGAAATGTTTCTCAAAGCTTTTTGTATATATTTCCAGTGCAGTAAACATCTTTAAGAGATGGTTTAGTAGCTTCCTATTAACAGCTTCTGTTAGTCTGTCCCTTTCAATCACTCTTAAGAGAGCGGTAACTGTCCTCTGCTCCACATCAGGGGATAGAGAAAGATGCATCCAAAAAAGCTGCAGGCCTATCTCCCATAATGAACGTACTTTTGTGATTTGTATCACATACTTCACATCCAGAGATAACAATATACTACGGACCCTCAGCATCTGATCATAGAAATCTTGCCAGCATTTTTTAATGAGCCACAAGAAAACACCCATGTTTATGTCTTGCCCAACTAGAGATTGTAAAGCTGCAGAGATGTGTTCTTCACACTCCTCAGTCTGTCCGTAAAGTTTTCCTTCCAGAAAAATTATTTCTTGTCCACACTTTTGAATTTGTGTACTGATTACACCACCACACTCATGTACACAATTAACTTGGCATGGATCCCACACATAAATCTCATCAAGAAGAGCTAATTCTTCAGAACATCTCAACCATGAAATTTTGTCCACATAACATTGTAAAAACAGAAACTCAAGAGCACTTTTTGATGCTGCAGTTGCTTGTCTTATATTGTCCTCGTCCAACGCCATTTCATCTTCGACTTCTATTAAAGAAATGGAAGACAATTTTTCACTCTTCACAACGAAGCCAACTTGTTTCTCCATATACAGAAATCCATGAAGCATAGGAGACAAAGTGAACCCAAAATCTGCAGTTGTTACATCCGTTTCAGTAACCAAAACTGAATCAGTATTGACCCCAACCCCTTCCTGGTTTTGATGCAGTTCTGATTCTTCCGAGAGGTCAACAGTATTTTCTCCAATTTCCATTACTTCCTCAGCAGCTAGCGTTGTTGATGCTTCTCCCATAATTTCCGACGAGTCCTCAATGACAGCTGAGATTGGCGGTGCTTCCTTAATCTGCTCAGTGTATACAAGCTGATGTATTGTTGTTGTTTTCGAATGAGCTCTTTCATACAACCGTCCCACGAGTAAACAATGCTGGACTGTCCGAGGATTAAACATCTGAATGTTCATCCTAGTATTTGCTCGTAAACCATCGAGAAAAATACTAACCAAATAAGCTTCAGATATATTTATTCTACTGCATAATACCTCAAATTTCTCATGATATTCTTCTATACCAGCAGTTTCTTTCAATTGTTTCAGCTCCACAATAGGATCCTCTAACCTTTCATTGAAACTTTCTAACCTTTTGTGATGAACCATGTCTGGAATAAGATGATTTTGCTGAATAGTTGAAGCTCCAGTTTGTTGATATTTCATGTTCCTTAACGATAATCGAGATCGTATCGACTCCAAGAGATCCGCGATCTGCTCAACGTTTTTCTCCGTCATCGTGTTTCCGAGAAACGACGAAGCTCTGATACCTTTGATAAGGAAAAACGTATCGATCACCTCACACAACTGGAACCGAGAACTAATGTTCGTAAAACACAAGTTCTGTTCTCAAAGACGAAGAATCACCGAAGACCTTCAAGTTCTTAGAGCTTAAACAACTTAATAGAAAGAGATAGACGAGAGAGATTTTTGTCAAATAATTCTTATTGATTGCCACAGACTTGTGTTACAATCTTATATAACGATATTAGCTAAAACCCTAATAATAAGGTAACTAAAAGACTCGCTAGTTAAGCTAGCAAATCCCAAACCGAAAACACCAAACCGAAATATGCAAACCGAAATATGAAAACCATAACACCAAAACCAAACTCCAATTCCCTATATCAGAAAATCGCCGTTCCGCTAATGTTTCATCCAAGTCTCTAAATTTTTGATGTTGAAAATTAGATTGTGTTTTTGATGCAAGATGGAAGCGTGGGTGAAGTAGAACAGGGACTGAAGTCTCTCTCTTCTAAATCGTGAAGGATGATATGATGAGATGGATTCAAACCTCGGGTCTCTAGACTCCTTAGGATGACCGTTGAGATGATTGAATGGATAAAAGTATGGATTGAATGTCGCCACACAAGAGATGAGGGATCTTGTGATAAGACTGATCTAAGGTCACTTTATATGACTCACAAGAAAGCTTAGAATCGAAGGTGTTTTCTCTCAAGAAGAAGAACTGCGTTATTGTATTGATACTTGGTAAATAATACACGGCTGCTAAGGATCCTTATAAAGGGGATCGTGCAGCTGTTGCCTTCTAGGGCAGAAAACCTAGTACAACGGCTACTAAAGTACTAAAATATCCTATGGTTCGAATTCAAAAGTAATACAGGGAAACCTGACTCACTTATGCGACTAATACAAACTTTGACTCAGACAACTAATATAATGTTTTGGACCTGCAAAATGAACAAACACAATATAAGAAATGAAATCTTACCTTATTGAGCGTGTGTAGTCGTCCAAGGTTGGGCCTAAGTGGGCTGAATTGAGAAGATCATCTTTAAGTCTTCAATTGTCTTATGTTGGGCCTCTAGACGCTCCACTTGAATTCTAGCCGGTTGCTCTTGATAATCTTGAGCTAGGAGACTCTGAATTGACTTATTGAACAGTGATCTGAGTCTTCTAGTTCATGATCTTGTCCTTGGAGGATCTCTCATGGTTGTAATGTCTTGAGAAGCAGGTACTTCTTCTAGGTCTTCTTGACGTATCTCTATGCTTGAGTCGATGTCCTCATCATTCCCTCCCTCTTGAGAAGATTCTGATCTCAGAATTCCATCATCTGCATTATAAGGAAGCAAGTCAGCAACATTGAACACTGGCGAAATGGTCAACTCACCTGGCAGATCCAGCTTGTAGGCATTGTTGTTGACTCTCTCCAGCACTCGAAATGGTCCAGCTCCTCTTGGTGCTAGCTTGGATTTCCTCTGATTTGGGAACCTCTCCGTACGCATGTGAACCCACACCCAATCTCCTGGATTGAAGATGAGCTTCTTTCTCCCTTTGTCAGCTGCCTTCTTATACTTAGCCGTTTTCTCCTTTATGTTGGTCTTCACCTTCTGATTCAGCTTCTTGATCATCTCAGCCTTGGACTCTCCATCCTGATTAGTGACATCTAATGGCGGCAAAGGAACAAGATCTAAAGGGGTTTCTGGCTGAAATCCATATACAATCTCAAACGGTGACAACTTAGTAGTAGAATGGTTAGCCTGATTATAAGCAAACTCAACATATGGAATACAATCTAACCAGTTCTGTAAGTTCTTACCAACCGTGGCTCTTAAGAGAGTAGATAGGGTTCTGTTTACAACCTCAGTTTGTCCATCAGTTTGTGGATGACAAGTTGTTGAGAAGAGTAGCTTGGTTCCTAGCTTCCTCCAAAGAACTCTCCAGAAATGACTTAGAAACTTCGTGTCTCGGTCAGAAACAATAGTTCTTGGAATCCCATGCAAGCGTACTACTTCTTTAAAGAATAGTTCAGCAGTTTGAGTGGCATCATTTGTCTTGGCACATGGAATGAAATGCGCCATCTTTGAGAACCTGTCCACTACAACAAAAATAGAATCCTTTCCTCGGATTTTGGGTAAGCCTAAAACAAAATCCATTGATATATCAACCCAAGGCATACTAGGAATAGGAAGTGGCATATATAAACCATGGGGATGTGACCTGGATTTGGCTTTGAGACAAGTTACACACTTGGAACAGAATCGTTCCACATCCTTCTTGAGGTGAGGCTAAGAGAAGTGTTCTACCAAAACGCTCAGGGTCTTATCCACTCCAAAATGTCCCATGAGTCCACCACCATGTGCTTCCTTGATCAACAAGTCTCGCATAGAACCCTGTGGAACACACAAACGTTTTTCCCTAAACAAATAACCATTATGTAAGTAGAAAGAACCTGTTGGGGCAATGTTACAATCTTGATAGACTGAACCGAAGTCTGGATCATCTTTATATGCTTCCTTGAGGTGCTCAAATCCTAAGACTTTAGCCTCCATAGGTCTGATCAGCATGTGTCTCCTTGATAATGCGTCAGCCACAAAATTTTCCTTGCCCTTTTTATACTTTATCACATATGGAAATGCTTCTACAAACTCCATCCACTTAGCATGTCTTATCTTCAGTGTTGTTTGTCCTCTAAGGTGCTTCAAAGTCTCATGATCAGTATGTATGACAAACTCCTTGGACAGAAGATAGCGCTGCCACGTCTCCAATGACCTCACTAGTGCATAGAGCTCCTTGTCGTAAGTTGGGTAGTTCAAGCTGGCTCCACTTAATTTCTCACTGAAGTAGGCTACTGATCGTCCTCCTTGAGTTAGCACAGCTCCAATACCTAAGCCTGAAGCATCACATTCAATCTCAAAAGTTTTGTTAAAGTCAGGTAATACCAAAACTGGTGCATGTGTTAAACGATCTTTGAGTCTGTTGAACGCGTCTTCTTGAGCTGATCCCCACTGAAATGCCACGTCCTTCTTGATCACAGCAGTTAGAGGGGCAGCTAAAGTACTGAAATCTTTGACAAAACGCCTATAGAAACTTGCCAACCCGTGGAAACTCCTGACTTGTCCTATGTTGTTTGGTCTTGGCCATTCTTGGATGGCTTTGATGTTCTCTTGATCAACCTGTAAACCTTTGGAACTGACAACAAAACCTAGGAAAACCACTTTATCAGTACAAAAAGAGCACTTCTTAAGATTCCCATATAGGCATTCTTTTTGAAGTGTGTCAAGGACTAACTCAAGATGTTTCTGGTGATCCTCAAACGATTTGCTATAAACCAATATGTCATCAAAATAGACTACTACGAACTTACTGATGTATGCTCTTAGAACCTGGTTCATTAGCCTCATGAAGGTGCTGGGTGCATTGGTTAGACCAAATGGCATGACTAACCACTCATAGAGCCCCTGCTTAGTCTTGAAAGCAGTCTTCCATTCGTCACCTTCTTTCATTCTTACTTGATGGTATCCACTCCTAAGATCAATCTTTGAAAACATATTAGATCCAGATAGTTCATCAAGCATATCATCTAACCTTGGAATTGGATGTCGATATTTTATGGTGATGTTGTTGATTGCTCTGCAGTCTACACACATCCTCCAAGTTCCATCTTTCTTTGGTACTAAGAGAACTGGTACAGCACACGGACTCAAGCTTTCTCTAATGTAACCTTTCTCCATTAAGTCTTGAATCTGCTTCTCCAACTCCTTAGTTTCTGTTGGGTTCATACGGTAAGCTGGACGGTTGGGCAGTGGTACACCGGGAACTAGATCAATCTGATGCTCTATTCCTCTAATAGGTGGTAATCCAGCTGGTATCTCTTCAGGGAACACATCTTTGAACCTGTCAAGCAATGAGACAATTTCTGGTACAAGTACATTGTCCTGTGAACCTGTAATCAACACATCTCTAAACACCATTAGTAGCACCGTTTCTTTACGTTCTAAATCCTTATAGACGGTACTAGAAGTGATGTAAAGGTTAGTTTTACTTACCTTGGCCACAGCAGAAAATTTGGATTGCATCTCATGTACCTCTTGAGGCGATAAGGGAGCAAGCTGGAATTTGCGCTTGTCATGTGTGAAAGAATGAGTGTTGGTGCGTCCATTGTGTATGACCTCTCTATCAAATTGCTATGGTCTGCCTAGAAGCATATGGCCTACTTTCATTGGGACAACATCGCACAAAACTTCATCCTCATACTTCCCTATCTTAAACTGAATCAGGACCTGCTCGTGTATCCTGATTTCTGTGCTTTAATCCAACCATCTCAGGCGGTATGGCCTCGGATGTTGGGTTGTCTTCAAACCTAGATTTTCCACCAAAATCTTGCTAACAGCATTAGTACAAGATCCACCATCAATTATAAGACTACATACCTTGTTCTGAACTGAACATCGAGTGAAAAATAAGTTTTCTCTTTGGATGGTGTCTGGATCACTCAAGGCGCTCAACGCCCTGCATACAACTAACATCTCTCCTGTCTCGGAAAATGCTACCTCTTCTTCTGAATCCGCAGCTTCAAGGTGCTCCTCCTCATCTTGTGACTCATATCCTCCATCAGGTGTTAATATCATAACTCGATGATTTGGACAATCCCGTGTGTAGTGTCCTTTACCCTGACACTTGAAATAAGTTATGTCTCGAGCTCTTGTATTAGAGGTTGAAGACTTACCTGAGTCAGTACGGTTGTTCCTTGACGCTTCATAAGTTGGCCTCTTGTCTTGGGAACCGGAGGCAACAGTCTTTCCTTTGTCAACGTTCTTAGCTTGCGGTGCACTCCATTGATTCCTAGCCGGAGGTGCGTTCCATGAGTTAGGCCTTGAGCGACTCGCTGCCGCTGTCTTCCTCTTGATTCCTTGTTCAGCCTGTACGGCTGCATGCAACAAATCATTAAGGTCATGACAAGGTTGACGTTCTACCTTTCTGGCGATCCGGTCATTGAGTCCATCAATGAAATGACCCATGAGAACTTCTTCACTCTCGTCCAACGCCATTCGGTTCTTGAGTTGCTCAAATTCTTCATAGTACTCTTCGACACTCTTGTTCTTTTGTGACAACTGCCTGAACTGCTTTTGCATCTCTCGGTGGTAATGTGGTGGCACAAATCGCCTCCTAAAGTTGTACTTCATGGCTGTCCATGTTGTGATTCGCTCAAAGTTATTCCGCCTACGGTCTTGGACTTCTCTGTCCCACCAGGTTAAAGCATGGTCCGTAAGTTGAGCCGAAGCTAGAGCTATCTTCTTCTGGTCATTGTACTCGTAGTAATCAAAGATGTACTCCATACGCCTCTCCCAATCTAGGTATGCTTCCGGATTAACCCTACCTGCAAAAGTTGGCACAGTTAGTTTCAAATCTTTTGCAAAGTTACGGTTTACCTCTTGTTGTGGTTGGCGATCACGGCGGTGATGTTGATTATCTCGGTCTCTTCCTCTTGCTCCTGCATTCAGAGTATGTTCACTCTCCTCATCATCCGATTGCTCTTCATTCCTTGGAAGTTCTAGTCGTCCAACCCTCTGATCAATCCGTCCAATCTGAGCTGACAAATCGTTCCTCAAGGCTTAGAGCGCTTCTAGAAGAGTTGCATTAGGGTCGGCTTGCTCTCCTGCCATTGGTTTCGTGTTCCTACACACACTTGAGCAAGCGATCAAGGGACTAGGGAACAAAATGCACAAAATAAGAAGGAAGATCCTAAGCAAACCTATGTTAACTTGTGATACAAGCTTTGCGTCAAGAACTAACACAAGAGAAAGCTCGGTTTTAGGTAGAGTAAATAAGAAACACGCTCGGTTTTGACAAAAGAAGTTTTGGAAGGTTGAAAACCGATTTAGGAAGATATTGAAAATCTTTAGGAAGTTTGAAAAAGATTTAGAAAGTTTCTTTTTTTTTTTTTGAAAACGACACTACAAGAAAACACGAATTTAGCGACTACGACTTTAGTCGCTAATCGGTCGCAGAACAAGGTTCTGCGACCGAATAGCGACTAATCACTTCAGTCGCTAAACAGTGCGTCGCTAAATATATTAGTCGCAAAACAGTCGCTAAATAGCGACTAATTGGCGACTAATGTAGTTTGGTCGCATTTGAGTCGCCATTCAGTCGCTAAATATAGCGACCAATATGCGACTAATTTGCGACTAATTTGCGACTGTTGAGTTTCAGTAGCTAATTGGTCGCTAAATTTAGCGACTAATTAGCTACTAAATAGCAACTCATTTTGCGACTGATTTTGCGACTGACTTGGCGACTGATTTTGCGACTGATTTGGAGACCGAAGTTGCGACTGATTTAGCGACCAATTTTGCGACTGATTTAGCGACCAATTTTGCGACTTATTTGGCGACTGGTTTTTGCATAATTGGGTTTGGTTTTGGTTTGGTGTAATTGGTATTACGATTGATATTCAAGAAAAAGTATAATTTCAAACTCTTGATAATCTTTGATAAAAAGTATTCACATACCAAAAGACTTATATTCCTAAAACATACCAAACATACATACTTATATGTACAAGCATCCAAAATAGATAATCTCCAACCAAACATACCAAAAGAGACAACCAAACATAAGGACTTATGTCCAACGTAGTTCCAAAAGTTTATCTAGAAACACAACATCATCTGTAAAGAGAAGGATTAGATCTAATCAGTGGCATCATCCGTACCGGTTTCAGGAGTGGCGGGATTTGTTGATTGAGAAGCAAGAAAGGCTACAAACTTCGGGTCGGTGCTCAAGTACCTCTTCACAACATCCAAGTTCTTGATCTCTTCTCGTTGCTCAGCTACAATCCGCAAATGCTCTGCCTCACGCGATGCCGCGAGAGCTGCTTGGTCGTCTATCTTGCGGTTAGCTTCTGAGAGCTGTTGTTCAAGGCTGGTGAAAGAAGACGAGCTGGTTTGGTACTTTCGCTTCTCATTGAGGTAACTAGCTAGGTTCCCTATCCCGTAGAAATCTCCTCTTGCATTTTTGAAAGTTGACTGCATAAACAAAAACAAAAACAAAGTTATTGAACCGTAGTAGACTGTATTAACAGCCATAATACAAAACACAGCAGTAAACACATTCACAAAATACATATTGCAAAAAACAGAAACACAAACAGATAGCAAAAATCAGAAACATAATTTAACAGAGAGCAAATGTTAATACCTCAAGAAATATCTGGTTTTCTTCTTCTATGGAGAGCTTCTGAACGCTGGAAGTACATTCCGAATACTCCTCTGTCCCAAGAGCAGCCAATCTGTCTTCCTTCGTCTTCTTAAACTTCACAGCAACGCTCTCCGACTTCCTATCAACGTACGTCCCATCTGCTTTTGTATGCGTCCTGATGAAGACTTCGCCATACGACACTGGTCTTCCCAACTCCACCATCTGAAACGCAAAGAAACATGTTACAAACCAAAACCAAAACCAAATCTTTCAATAAACTAAAACTGTCAATAAACACAGAACTTACCATTTCTTGTTCGACTTGTGCAAAGGATTTCGGTCCTGCTGAGTGCTTGTGAACTCCGAG
Source organism: Orychophragmus violaceus (assembly GCA_030180135.1). Lineage (NCBI taxonomy): Eukaryota > Viridiplantae > Streptophyta > Magnoliopsida > Brassicales > Brassicaceae > Orychophragmus > Orychophragmus violaceus. The sequence continues at coordinate 81,944,455 of CM058237.1, forward strand.
ACCATTGCGATCAGACAAACGAGATGCTGATGCGGTTTCACTCTTACTTTTGGCTTCCTCAGTCTCCCAGTATTTGGTCATTTCTGTCCAAAGAGTACCCTCGATCCAGCTAGGTTTCTCTTTTGAAGTCTTAGCCTTTGATACCATGTCTTTCAATCGGAGTTGACATATACTCTCAAATCTGCCTTGAACCACTGCGGTAATTGATGGAGCCCATGTATGTGTTTTCTACAAATCAAAGGAGAAGAATGATGGTTGAACCCACTGCTGTTCATCAACTTAAATGTATAAACGGATGGAGGTAAAAGAGATAGTACTATACCGCGAATTCGAGGAAGTATCGTTCGCGTCTATCTGTACACACCCAACTCCAACTGTAGTAAGCCCCGTCAAACTTGTTTGTCAAGATCTTGGTAATGTTCCTGGTCAGTTTTGTCTTGTCAAAGCCAAACCTGCAAGTAGGCTAGGTTAGCATAACAACAAATACAAGACAGACAAGAACATTTCATACTCACAAATTTCAGTTGTTTAAGTGAAACATTTCAAACATTTCAGACACAACATTTCAGACTTGACCTTTTGAGACTTGACATTTTCAGACTTAAAACCAATGTAGAATTCTCAAATTCATTACCGTAAAACCAGTGTTCAATTTCAATAACATTTCAGACTAAATCAAAACAGAGACAAAAGCCACAAACAAAATAAAAAAGAAGAAATTCAGAAACCAAACACTAACCAAGTGGTTCCGGGCTCGAGAGTTGGAGAAAGGACAGTAGTATAGAGACCCCTGCCTGGCTCCATATGCATCGCCGTGATTCTAGCCAGCCTGTCTTCGGAGAGAGTGGGTGCTCCCGGATGTACAAAGTCGTCATCTTCTTCGTCGTTGTGGGAGTTTTGGGCATGAGAACTCCTAGGAGAGGGTTGAGGCTGACCACCAAGAGATGTTTGAGGCTGACCAGTAGGTGAAATCTGAGTCTGACCACCAAGAGATGTTTGAGGCTGACCAGTAGGTGAAATCCGAGTCTGACCACCAGGATATGTTCGAGCCTGACCACCAGGAGACAGACGGCCATGACCAGCAGAAAACTGTGGAGGCCTCGGAGATGCTTCGGTTGCCATTGTATTTGTCTGGAAGAGGATATTCGGCGGTGGGTAGTCTCTGACACCAGGACCGGGTGGTCTCTCTAAGTCTGGGACACGGTTTGGTGTAGAGACAGAGACCTGACGGACCGGCGGCGTGATTTCGTACCGGCTTGGTAAACGCGGTGACTTGAGGGGTCTTGGATTCGTTGGAGTAGAAGAACCGGGATCAGTGGGAATTTGTTTCACGGCGTTGTTCGCAGCACCTCGTCCTCCTTTTCCGCCTCTTCCCTTTCCTCTGCCACGGCCACCCATAATACACAGGTAGTACCTCTGGATAGAAGAACCTAAGAGAAAAAGAAACAGTATATTAATCATACAACGAGAGCAAAAAAGGGTCTACTAATCATCATTTAGATTAAACACAAAACAACCACAGTCATGCATTACAAACTCATACACATAAGTCATTTACAATATAAACACATGTATTGGTGGATCAACAATACTACTAGGTTCCCAAACTTTTGTAAAAGTCTACACAAATTCAACAGAGATACATGAACAACTAAAGAAGGACAGACTTGATATTAAGAATGAAATACACAAACTCGGTTCAATTCAGAAGTGACAGACAACAAATTTGTTCCAAGACTTCAAAGTGAAGCTAGAGAAAACCAAAATAGAAATTTTGCAAACGTTAAGACTCTTATAAATGTTAAGACTTTTGCAAACGTTAAGACTATCATGAAACAAGAATTTCCTAACACTTTATATCATCAAAACAGCTTTTAAACACTTTATATGAGACTCTTATAAACTCAAACAAACACAATCAGACTCTTACAAAATCAAACAAACTACTAATAAAGCAAACATGATTAGACTCCTACAAAATCAGACTCTTAACAGATCTATATCAGACTCTTAAAACTCAAACAAACTATATATCAGACAAGGACCTGCGGTATCAAAAGCTTTCGTAGAATAAGCTCCTCAAGCGGCCGAGCACAGAATTCCCAAGCGAATATCTGACAAGGACAAAGACAAGACTTAATGAGCAAAGAACAAAGATAAATCTTAATCAACAAAGACACACATCACCAGTTAATCCTACGAGACTAGATACACAAAAGTTGACATTTTCACAAAACCAAAATGAAAATGACTAGTAGAAATTGAAGAGAATACAAGCCAGTTACGTCTCTGGTTAGAAACTCACCGATTCGACTGGGTTGAGAAGGTTGACTAGGGATTACAGGAAGGATTTGGTGTTAGGGTTTCGCGAATCAAAGGGAGAGAGACGAGAGAAGAAAAGCTCTGGGGTTAAGGATTACGGGAAAGGTTTGGGTTAGGGATTACAAGAAGAGATTTGGGGTTAGGGTTTCGGGAATCAAAAGGGAGAGGGAGACGAGACGTGAATCAAATAGAGGTTAGGGATTACAGGAAAGATTTGGTGTTAGGGATTACAGGAAGATATTTGGGGTTAGGGTTTCGGGAATCAAAAGCAATTTGGGGTTAGGGATCGTGGAGAGAAACGAGACTTCGAGAGAGATCGAGAATGAGAGGAGAGACTGGAAAAATTTAGGTTTAGCGGGCTAAACCAATATTTGGGCCCAAATTTTTTTTGTTAGGGAGGGAATCAGAAACAGGCGGGATTTACTTGGAGGGAATCAGAATTTTTTTTGGTTTAGGAGGCAATCACAATTGCTTTTTGGTTTAGTGATTATTAATTTAGATAAAAATAAATAAATATGGTACATTACATATATAATATAATACAATACTATTGAAAATTACAATAAAATATGGTAAATTACATAATAAAACTGAATTGAAAATTACAATGAAACATGAAATATAATTAATAAGGTTCTTCTTCGACTTCATCATCGTCATCTGAAGACGATAAATTACACATAAATTCATCTTCTGGTTCTTCATCTTGGACATCATGATCGAGTTGAATTGGCCTTGCTTCCCGATGTACCAAATTGTCAACTACAAGATCTTCAATGGTAGTCAACATCACAGCATCATCGTTTATTTCTTGCAAAAGAGTTGGTTCGTTGTCTTCATATTCTCCTGAAATATTTCCCCTCGGAGAAACTTTTAGAACATTAAGCCACAACTGTTTTGGTTTTTTTCTGTATGGATATGGGACATAGCAAACTTGATCCCCTTGAGAAGCTGTAGAACATCAAAATGTATAGCATAACTCAATGGATTAACATATATATATAAGACCTCACACTTATAAGTATGTATATATACATACGTACCTAGAATAAATGGTTCGTATTTAGCATATCTCCTCGATGAAAGAACATCAACAACACCGCCATTGCTCATCCGAGTGCCTCTACCAATGACAGGGTCATACCAGTTACACTTGAAAAGTGTGATTCTCAAATTGACAATCCCCTCATACTCTAGTTGTATGATATCAATCAAGTTCCCGTAGAAATCAGCCTCATCAGATGCATTACTATAATTTTCGCCTTTAACACATATCCCATAGTTACATGTCTTTCGTCCCATACCGTGACTTTGCGTGTGAAACACATATCCTCTTGTGAAATAGATGGGCCAGGTTTTGACCTTATTCACCGGTCCATGCACTATATCCTGGACCCAAAGAGGAAAAGGACTTGTAGGATTTCTGTCGTTCCAGTAACATACATAATCCTTCACCCATGTGGAATATTTGTCAGCTCTTTTCACGGAGAGTTCTTTCTCGGAGAGGTCTGGATATGTAGCGGAAATCCAATCTTCGAACATACTGTTATATATACATAGATATAAGTAATCATAGTGGATTATGTTAAAACATATAAACTGAGACATGCCAAATGATTTATATATACCTCTCTAAAGGCTGGAAATATGCACAATTTCGCAAAACATATGAATGTGCGCAATGATTATCTTTCTCCGAAAGCCATATTTCTTTCATTTTCCCACTTGGACGACCTATGTGAGTAAATATATCAGGTATATCAGAGATATGATATACTGGGACTTCGCCTTCATCGAATCTTGTAAACCTATGACCAGATAAGATCGTGACAAGAAAATCACATTATAATTAATATATACAATATGAATGTAAAAAGTATAGTGGTTTATACCTTGATTTCGTTTGAATATGCACAGGAAAATAGTGTTCTGTGAAATAAGTTATCTCGTCATTGATGTATGATTCAACAATTGATCCTGACGCATATCTTTTGTTTTTTGCTTTTCCTTTCAGCTTTTTGAAAAATCTTTCAAAAGGATACATCCACCTAAACTGCACAGGGCCTCCTAGTTCAGCTTCGTATGGGAGATGTATAGGCAGGTGCTCCATCACGTCGAAAAATGATGGTGGAAAGATTTTTTCCAAATTACATATGATCAACACTATGTGTTGTTTTAGAATTTGGACACGATCTTTTTGCAGAGTCCGAGAACATAAGTCCCGAAAGAATCCTCCAACACCTACAATTAAATAATATATTCGTCAAACAACTTCGTATAATCATATGTATTATGTATACCAATTTGTATAACTATATTTATATACCTGACAATGCAAGGTGGACGTTTCGTTCTAGGAGTTCTGTAAAGACAAATGGAATTAGCCGCTCCATAAAAACATGGCAGTCATGACTCTTCATGCCCGAAAACTTTCCCTTGTCGAAATCTACACAACTAGCCAAGTCTGATGTATAACCGTCTGGGAATTGTACCGTTTTCACACATTCTAATAATTTTTTTCTCTCGACTTCTTCCAATGTGTATACTGGAAAAGGAGCTTCACCATTCGCGTCAAGATGTAAGTGTGCCCGATCACAGAACCGCTCTATATCCAATCTCGACTTGACGTTGTCTTTCGATTTGCCCGCCACACTCATAAGAGTATTCATGATGTTGTCAAAAAAATTCTTCTCTATATGCATCACGTCAAGATTATGTCGGAGGCTGAGGTCCTTCCAGTACGGCAACTCCCAGAAGATGCTTTCTTTGTGCCAGTTATGCCACTTTCCATATCCAGGCTTCTTTTTCTCATGACCATTTCCACCGCACTCAGACGTTTTCAGAGGATTGACTTGTTTTATCCTCTCGGTGTAAACTTGATAACTGTTCAAAGACTCTGGTGGTTCATCATTCATAGCGGATCTGCCCTTCAAGAATTCTTTTTTATTCTTTCTTAGTGAATGACCTCGTGGAAGAAACCTTCTGTGACAATCAAACCAACACGTCTTCCTTCCACTCGGAAGATAAAAAGCTTGTGTGTCTTCCATGCAAACTGGACAAGAAAGTTTACCATGGGTCGTCCATCCTGATAACATGCCATACGCTGGGAAGTCGCTTATCGTCCACATCAACACAGCTTTTAACTTGAAATTTTGATTCAAGGAGACATCGTATGCATCAACTCCATTTGACCACAATTCTTTCAAGTCCTCGATAAGAGGTCGCAGAAAAATATCAAGACTGGCTCTCGGATGATTTGGCCCAGAATTCAGTATTGTAAGGAACATGTACTCTTCTTTCATGCACATACCAGGGGGTAAATTATAAGGAGTCAATATCACCGGCCATAACGAATGATTACGAGTCATTCCAAATGGATTGAACCCATCTGTGCATAATCCAAGATAGACATTGCGAGGTTCTTCTGCAAACCGAGGATGTTGATCTTGAAAATATCTCCACTCCGCAGCATCAGAGGGATGAGACATTTCACCCTCCTTTGCTTGGTGCTCAGCATGCCATCTCATTGCCGATGCAGTCTTCTCGCTTTGGTACATTCTCTTCAATCTGTCGGCAATAGGTAGATACCACATACGACTATATGGTATTCTGGTCCGTGAACGTCGTCCTGTGTTAGGCTTGTATCTTGGTGCTCGACAAAATCGACATTCCTCCCACTTCTCATCCTCTTTCCAGAAGATCATACAATTGTTTATACAAACGTCAATCTTATCATATGGGAGACTTAAATTTCTCATCAATTTCTCTGTCTCGTAATGTGAACCGGTTGCCTGATTTCCATCAGGTAAAACCTCTTTAACCAAAGAGGCCCACGAATCTACCGACTTTTCGCTCATGTTATAATCTACCTTATTCTGCATAAACCGAGCAGCTAAGGATAACTTCGTGTGACCTTCACGACAACCATCATATAATGGTTCTTTCCCAGCTTCTAACAAGTCGTAAAACTTTTGTGGATGGTTACGTACGGGCTCTTGATCATTCAGATAACTATCACCTTGATAATAGTTATAATCACCTTGATGATGATAGTTACCTTGGAATGCATCATTCACCATATCCACAAAATTATCTTCTACTACATTTTCAATTTCTTCTTCATTCCCACCTATATGGGTCGTATTAACATAACTCGTTCCTAAATCCATTTCGATATCTTCTCCATGTTTATACCAAACATAATAATCTGGCATAAATCCTTTACTAAACAAATGAAATGAAACTTTTCTCCCGGGCAAACAATTGTTGTTTTTGCAACGATTACAAGGGCAAAAAAACATACCGCCATTGCTCTGAGCAAAAGGTTGATTATTTGCAAACTGTATGAATTGATCCACTCCCGCTTCGAATTCTGCCGAGAAATTTCCCGTCTCTTCATCGATTGGCTTATACATCCACTCCCTAAAATTATAATTTCCGGACATTTTTTTGAAAAAAAAAAAATCTGGATTTCCTCTCCAATTAATTTTCTCGAGAGTTATAGGATGTGTTCGGTTAAGGGGAAGAAAATGTGGAGTTGCGTATATATAGTTATATTAGCGACTGATCAGCGACTGAATAGCGACTGATCAGCGACTGAATAGCGACTCAATATTTCGGTCGCTAAAGTTAGGTAGAAAATAGGTACACCTAACTCGGATTGCTTAAAACGTGCTTGTTTATTCACCGACTGACCATTTAGTCGCAATTCAGTCGCTAAATAGCGACTGATTTGCGACTAAACCTTAGCGACTTACTTATAGTCGCATATTAGTCGCTAAATGGCGACTGAATTACGACGAAAATAATCAGTCGCAAAACAGCGACTGATTGGCGACTAATTTTAATAGGTCGCTAATGAGTCGCAGATCAGTCGCAGTTTAGTCGCTAAATTCGGCGACTGCACATTTAGTCGCGAAATGCAGTCGCTAAATTCGTGTTTTCTTGTAGTGCGAGATTTAACCAAAAATATAGAAACTAGAATATCTTTTAAAGAAAATCTAAATATTTCGAAATCTTTTTTTTTTTTTTTGAAACTTGAAAACGAGTTGCAGGAAATAACTTGAATCTAAAACCCTAAGATTAACAAGAACTCTCGCTTAATGGCTCAAACACAAAAGAAGCGATTTCGAAATGAAGTAAGGACTTGATCAACAATGGAACTAGATGCAACAAGGTACTCTTTATGGGTTTTTTTTTGATTTAGAATGAAAAGCAAATGGAAAGCAAACTTAAAACAGACGATTTTTTTTTTTTTTGAATGTAGAAATCGAAAGCTAGAACTAGATGCAAGGAAACCGAAAGGAAAAGGATAGATACACCTGATCTAGGAACCTTTCGGCTCTGATACCAGATGATGCAAGATGGAAGCGTGGGTGAAGTAGAACAGGGACTGAAGTCTCTCTCTTCTAAATCGTGAAGGATGATATGATGAGATGGATTCAACCCTCGGGTCTCTAGACTCCTTAGGATGAACGTTGAGATGATTGAATGGATAAAAGTATGGATTGAATGTCGCCACACAAGAGATGAGGGATCTTGTGATAAGACTGATCTAAGGTCGCTTGATATGACTCACAAGAAAGCTTAGAATCGAAGGTGTTTTCTCTCAAGAAGAAGAACTGCGTTATTGTATTGATACTTGGTAAATAATACACGGCTGCTAAGGATCCTTATAAAGGGGATCGTGCAGCTGTTGCCTTCTAGGGCAGAAAACCTAGTACAACGGCTACTAAAGTACTAAAATATCCTATGGTTCGAATTCAAAAGTAATACAGGGAAACTTGACTCACTTATGCGACTAATACAGACTTTGACTCAGACAACTAATATAATGTTTTGGACTTGCAAAATGAACAAACACAATATATGAAATGAAATCTTACCTTATTGAGCGTGTGTAGTCGTCCAAGGTTGGGCCTAAGTGGGCTGAATTGAGAAGATCATCTTTAATTCTTCAATTGTCTTCTGTTGGGCCTCTAGACGCTCCACTTGAATTCTAGCTGGTTGCTCTTGATAGTCTTGAGCTAGGAGACTCTGAATTGACTTATTGAACAGTGATATGAGTCTTCTGGTTCCTGATTTTGTCTTTGGAGGATCTCTCATGGTTGTAATGTCATGAGCAGGAGGTACTTCTTCTAGGTCTTCTTGACGTATCTCTATGCTTGAGTCAATGTCCTCATCAGTTTTATTCTTTTTTCTTGCAGACTGATATGGACAATACAAGTGTATACGCTTACATCTCCAGCATTGCTCTCTTCGTCTGCCTTCCTCCTGCCATCATCGTTAAGTCTTCTGAATTTATTCATATATATTATTTCAGTAGCGTGTGAGATAGCAATTTATTTATTAGGGTTTTTGGTTTATTTTATGGTTATGGTGGAGAGGTTTGCTAAGGATCATCTTAAAGCCGTGAAAACCATATCGTCCAATATGTTTTGAGCTGTGTCGCTGATTCGTTTGTTGATGAAAGGCCTCTTATAGGTCTTGCAAGACAGTGCACGACGATTTCTACAACTTTCTTATCGTTATGTGAGGTAAACACTGCATATCGTTGCTAATATAAATATACGTAGACAAATTATATATACATTACAACAACAAAAATATATTTATTTATATTTTTTCTATTAATTATGGAGGAATTGCTAAAAATGTCTTCAAAATTGGTTTTAAATAAAAGTGTACCCCTGAAATTTGAATCGAATGCAAAAGTTGTTTTTCGGCCTAAGGAAATTCCCGCGAAGCCCTTATGACAAAAAAAAAAAAACAGAAACCGCAATTACCATTATAATCTTCTCCTGCATTATAGAATGAGAAAAGTCATAAAATAGCACAAAAAACATACCTTATCATAAATATAGCACCAAGGAAAATAATTCACATTTTTAGCATTATTTTAATTACAAAGACTTTTATAACATTATATAATTTAGGGTTTAGGGTTAATTATTTAGGGTTTAGGGTTTATTATTTAGGGTTTAGGGTTTAGTATTTAGGGTTTAGGGTTTATTATTCAAGGTTAGGGTTTAGTATTTAGGGTTTAGGGTTTAGTATTTAAGATTTAGGGTTGGGGCTAATTTAGTGACAAAACATGTTTTTGTGCTATTTTTATGATTTTTCTTCCTTGATGCTATATTTTTGACAAGTTATGTTTTTTGTGCTATTAATGCGATTTGCCCTTATAGAATTCTGATTAGTTAGATTCTAACAAAAGTCTAAATGACTTTATCAGACTTTTCCTAAAAGTCTGATACAGAATAAATTAGTAAATTTAAATTTAAAATTATAAAAAAATATTTGTCAAAAGATTTATATACAAAAATTAAATATAAAAATTTAATAGTATATAAATTAAAATTTGGTAAAATTGAGTCAAACGAAACAATATGTAAGGTAGAGTAAGTTCTAAAACTCAAAACATGCTTTGTAATGGTACATTTACATATAACTTACATATAATTTTAGTGTTAGATTCATGGTTTACCAAATTTACATTTGAAATGTTAAATTTGTATATATGTGTTATAATGTGCATATATGTAACGAATTTGATGTTTTCTAGTTGTTTTGTTTAAATATTTTCACGTATAAGTGATAAATATTAGTTTTAGGGTTTCTCAGACTTCACGACAAAGTCTAAATTTTGTGGGTTTTCAAGACGTATTTAAGTTAAAATTTTAAATTTAAAAAATTTAAAAAAATAGTTTGATATAAATTTTGATACATAAATTAAGTATAAGCTTTTTTATGTATATAAATTAAAATAACATAAACTTTGATCAAATTTAAGCATTGAAGATATATTTTATTCAAAACACCATGTAGTTTGATCTATGTTTCACATATGAAGTTGAATATCATGTTTTATCTGTAGGGTTAGATTGAGAGTTTGTGGATTTTTATTCGTATTGTTACATTTACATATAGTAATTAGTTAGTGACTATTTTAAACGAGTTTGATGTTTATTATAAGTTTTTTATATAATATGATGGTATTTAAGTAGTAATTATTAGATTTAGGGTTTCTCAGACTTCTAGGTAATTCTGGTTCAATTATTTAAATTTGTTATGAAGTCTTATTTCAGACTGCATATGAAATCTGAAATTTAAATGTTTTTAAAAATTTTCACACAAAAACTTTTCAAAAAGGCGGAAAATTTCTGGTTGAAAATTTCAGAATTCTCGCTCAATTCAAAAGTTCCTTCTCAAACTGCATATGAAGTCTGATACCGGATATTTTACAATTTTTAATTATTAAAAATTTGGCGGAAAAATTTTCCTCCAATTCCTCCCCTCTTATCTAAACCTAATCTTTTACACACATATAACAACCAGAAGAAAAAAATCTTCACATTCTTCCTTCTTTTACAACCTCTCTTTCTCTCTCTTTTGTAAAACCTCTCTCAAATTTCTTATCCAAAAAGGTTTTAAAGCTTATTCTCTCTTATGAGTTCTTATGTATGTGATTCATAGTTGATTCTCTTTGAGCTGCGAAATAGGTGAATGGATCTGTTCTGATTTAGTGTTTTTAAAGGTTTTTTAACTGAACTAATTGAGACTTTTGACATAGACTTTTGGTTATACAATTTGATTTGCTCAAACAATCCTTTATTATCCAATTCTTGGAGACTTGTTCGCTAACTAATGCAAGAGCTCTGTGTTTTTGCTTTTTCAGGTGCTTGGTTTAAGGTTGATCCAGATGACTCTCCAAAGAGGCTGAAGTTGGGGCTAATTATGTGCTAATAGCTCATAAAATTTCATTGTAGTACGAGGAACACGAAGTCTGAGAGTCTAATACCAGACTACAATCGAAGTTTGAGAGTTTCTCAGACTTCAAGTAAATCTGGTTTGAGTATTTAGACTTCTCGAAGTCTTATTTCAGACTGCGTATGAAGTCTGAAATTTAAAAGCTTTTGCAAATTTTCACACAAATTTTTTTAAAAAAGGCGGAAAAATTTCCCGCTCGATTCAGAAGTTACATCCCAGACTGCATATGAAGTCTGATACCATGCAACAACCAAACAAAAAAAACTCTCTTTTTGTGAACAAAACCCTTACATAGGTTAATTTGGTTTCTTACAAGTTTCTCTTAATTAACAGAACTTTTGATTGATAAATCTTTATGCAAACTAATACATAGGTTGATTTAGTGTAGATGTTGAAGGTGATTTGGACAAAGCAAGAAAACATAAGAAGAGCAATCTTGAAGATACTCTTAAAATGGTGGAGAAGAAGAGAAAGGTAATTTCCAAGAAGGTTCGCCATATATCAAGGAATGTCTATGGTGGGACTGACATTGTAGACATGGTATACAAAACTGAGGAACATGATGTGTATGGCGATACAAGGAACACAAAGCAATAAAAATTCTAATATCAGACTGCAATCGAAGTCTGAGAGTGAAAATTCAACATGAAGTCTTATATTAGACTACTTTTGAAGTCTGAAGTCTGATACTAAATTATGTGTTTTCTCATTTTTGTAGATTTTTACTGATTATTAGTCTTCTTATTGAACACATTGTGTTATATTAGATTATTGGATGATCAAATCAAAGAAAGGAAGTTCTCCTTGTGTACTATGCTTGTAGAAAAATACAAAGTTGTATAAATTTACTTTTGTCTACTCAAATCAACAAAGAATTTTGTTCATTGAAAGTATACAATATCAGAAAATGGGTCACCATAACCTTGGAAGAAAGCATTACTCCTTAGATTACATACACTAGCATATGACAAACTAAAATAACCTTAAGTGGTGGTGAATTGGTCGTCAGACCTCTACTGCTGTCTGATTCTTATGAGCTAAAAGTTTATAAAATTAACAAGTCCAAATGTCAAGTTCGTTCTCTCACATTAGCGATCTTATTGGAAAAATCAGCTTTTAAACGCTCTGCATGTGGTTGTGTAGCTCATCTTAATCCCAATATGCTTCTTCATTGATACTTTGATATGTTTTGGTGTAATCAGTTCAATTATATCAAAGCATTCAATAAACAACCAACATATATAATGTGGAGTATGACGTTTACGCATAGACATCCGTTCCACCAGCTTGGTTTTCTTGTACTATCTCAACAAGTTCTTGATGTGTAGAACCATCACGCACTACAAAAAATTCGAGTATTAATAGCAGCTGCAGATAGCGTTTTTAGTGTTTATGCTATGGTTGATATACTCTTGTATTTTAGATAGCGTTTACAAAAATATAAACGCTATGTTTACTCGGTTTGACATGAAACGCTATGTATAACTGACGCTGGAAAATGAGCGCCAAAAAGTTCTACTTCCCTCCTTTGTTTTTTAGTTTCCCTCTCTCTACTTTGTTCCCTCCAATTTTTTTTTTAAATTTCCCTCTCTCTACTTTATTCCCTCCAACTTTTTGTTTTCTCTAACAAAATAAGGTTTCTCTTTTTCCCTTCAATATTAACAAAAATAATTTAATATTTTTATATAAATTAATAAGTGTTTAATTATATACAAATGTAAAATTTTGAAATAATTTATAATTATTTTTTAAATCTTAATCTAAACCTAAACTCTATACCATAAACACAAACTTTAAGGACTTAAACCCTACATTTCTAACCCTAAACCCTAAACACTAAAACATTAATTATATACCCTAAATACGAACATTAAACCCTAAAATTTTAATATTTAATCATAAACACCAAAATTTTAAATTCTAAAACCTTAACTCTATACCCTAAACACAAACTTAAACCCTAAAATTCTAAACATTTAATCATACACAAAATCTTAAACTCTAAACCCTACACTTCTAACCCTAAACCCTAAATACTAAAACATTAATTATATACCCTAACACGAACTCTAAACCCTAAAATTTTAATATTTAATCATAAACACAAAAATTTTAAATTCTAAAACCTTAACTCTATACCCTAAGCACAAACCTAAACCCTAAACCCTACACTTCTAACCCTAAACCCTAAACACTAAAACATTAATTGTATATCCTAAACACAAACCCTAAACCCTAAAATTCTAAACATTTAATCATATACTTTAAGGACTTAAACCCTACACTTCTAACCCTAATATCCTAAACCTTAACTCTATATCCTAAACAAAAAGCTAAACCCTAAAATTCTAAACATTTAATCAAACACAAAATATTAAATATCACTAATTAGTTTAGGGTATAGAATTTGAAGTTTAGTATATAAGCATATAATTATACCTTATACATAAATCCTATACCCTAACACTAATAATATAACAAAACTTTATTCATGTTTATTTATTATATATACTTTTTATTCTTTGTATATCATTTATAAAAAAATTAAAATTTTAATCTATTATAATTTTAGTTTTAAGATTTTTAAAATTCTCATTTTAACAATTTTCTTTATTTTAAATCATTTTTCTATTTTTATATATAAAATAAACCTAAAAACATCCTATTGGCTAAGAGGTGTACCACGCGGATCAACTTTTTAACCGTTAGATCTATCTCATATTCAATCTGGACCATTGACCTTTTAACATGATGTAAAAAAAAACTTAACCTAATAACAGATGAGTTCTCTACGCTGTCAACCTTTCCCCCTCTTTCTCTTCATTTTTGTGTGTATCAGATTCGTATCAGACCGTTTATGAAGATGCAGACAGAAGACCATCCCGACATCAAATCCGGCAAAAAATCCCGACTCTGATTATTATGCGAAATCTCTTTTGTTCGTAGTGATTTCTAAGTATTATGCGAAATCTTTTTTGTTCGTAGTGATTTCTTAATGACGATGATCTTCTCCAAGCTTGTTCACTCCGTCTCTCGATCAAGGGTCGGCTTCAATTTGTTGATTTCTTCTCAGGTTCGTCTTTAATTTATGTTTCTTCCCTCTACTGATTTTTGTTTTTTTGGGTGAAATTAGGGGTTTATGTACGGTGGTGGTGTGAGATTGGCAAGGCTGTTTTCTCCACCGGTTATTGAGGCGGCGTCGGTCAATCAAGTGGATGGTGGATTAGGTTTTTTGAGGCGACACTTTAATTCTCTAACTGCTTGAAAGGGACTTGTCAGCAATGATTTGATTGGTGCTTTTGGTAATCCAAGAGTTCGTCGATTCTTCTCCGACGAAGCTCCGAAGAAGAAGAGTATGTTGCAAAGGCCCTCAAATTGTTTTAATTTTCATATGGTTCCTACTGAATCATGTTAGTTGACAAACGTGTTGTTCATGTTCATAGCTACAGTAGAGCAAAGGTCAAATTCAATGTTAACAGAGAGGATAATATGGTTATTCACACTATTTCCCTCCTTGATACTCTCGATAAAGATATCAATTCCTTTGCTAGGAGTGTCAGGTTTGTTCTATGTGTTGCTTGCTTATTATCATCTCAGATTAAAGGAAAATTGGTTAATCTAAGTAGTTTTATAATGCTGATCTTTACAGAGAATGGTACTCATGGCACTTCCCTGAGCTTGTCAAGGTAGTTAATGACAATTATCCTTATGCTCGAGTGTCAAAGATTATAGAGGACAAGTCTAAGTTGTCCGAAGAGCATATTCCAGTGCTTACTGAAGTCCTTGGTGATGAAGATAAAGCAAGAGAGGTGGTTGAGGCCGGAAGAGCATCTATGGATAAGTAAAAAAAAATAATAATAATAATAATAATAATAATGATCATTCCTGCAGCTATTTCAAAGAAAAAACCATGGTTTTGTTTGTTTTGATCAACATTTTTTGTGTTTTACTTTATCTTAAAGGTCAGGATATATCACCGGTTGATTTGGTCAATGTCCAGACCTTTGCTCAGAGAGTTATAGACCTCACCGATTACAGAAAGCAGCTGTATGACTATCTTGTAGTTAAAATGAACGACATTGCTCCAAGACTTAGGGTGAGAGAGACTGATTAGATTCAACGAGAGGATTGAAGCAGGGGAAAAGTCAAGAGGGAGGTGACTCTGATGCTTAAAGACTAAGTTTGAGAAGCGAGCTCAAGGTGTTGATTTAGTTTAGTTTATTTTTTCAATAGTATAGTTCTGTGCTTTAGTCATTATGTCAGTTTTTTTTACATTTTAAGCTTATTTGAGACTTAAAAGAAGCTTTGTAATCTTAACAATTTGTAATATATCTGTCTTCAATTTATTCGTTTTTAAATTTAATATTTTCAGAAAATTAGTTTTAAAAAACCAAAATCTGAAAATTGATGACCAAAATATATTAATATAAAATTTGATATATTTATAATAGATGACAAATGCAAAACGCTATCTTTAAAAATATATACCATAACATTAATTAAAAACGCTATCATTAAAATATATACCATAACATTTATTGCAAACGCTATCTTTAAAATATATACCATAGCATTTACAAAAAATGCTATCTAAAGTGCCAGACTTTTTATCGCGGTCGATGACATAGCGGGTAACACAACGCTATCGTATCGATACATAGCGTCTTTCGGCAGCTATTAATACACGAATTTCTTGTAGTGACGCAAAGTGATAAACCCCCTCCTTTGAGCTTATCAACCACAAAATGCCAAATCTAGTCTCTCACAACCCATTCACCAAAATTAACAGGTAACAGAACCATTATCTGTATAAACAAACACGTATAAACCACATTAGAGATCTTTTTGCAGAAGCCAGACTTATTTGCGAAGTCTGATGCTATTAGCTACATTGCCAATATTATTCAAAAATTGATTTAAAAATAATTACCATATAAAAAAATGTAAAACTCACACATAAGAAACATAGAAAACTAACACACATTTATAAAAATTAAAATCAACCAAATTAATCACAAATATACAATAAAATGCATTTTAAAAGTTTTTAACATTTCAGACGTCTATAGAGGTCTGATTATAGTGAAACCAGACTTCTATGACAGTCTGAAAAAGAGGGTAGTTTTGCAATTGAAATCAAAGTGTCACACTACTTTGGAAATTTTTGAACTTTTTGTCACACAGCTTATGAAGTCTGAGAAAAAAAAAGGTTGTTTTGCAATTGAAATCAAAGTGTCAAACTACTTTGGAAATTTTTGAACTTTTTGTCACACAGTTTATGAAGTCTGAGAAAAAAAGGTAGTTTTGCAATTGAATTTCAATTGTCAGACTTCTTGGAGAAGTCTGAAACAAGTAGAGGGTAGTTTTGCAATTTATTTTGAAATGTCAAACTTCTCCAAGAAGTCTGATAATTTTCAGACTTCTTATGCTGTCTGACAAGAATTTCAAACACCGAGGGAAGTCTGATTAAAAACATCGCATTTTAGGTTTTTATCCAGCGTTGACCAAAATTCGATTTTTAGATGTCTATAGCCGTCTAGCAAAAGTTGGAATTTCATATGTCTATAGCCGTTTGATATTTTTTTCCTTATTTTTTCAGACAGATTTAGAAGTCTAACGGTTTTTTCGCTTATTCTGGTCAATATCTGAAAATTTGGGTCAATTGCAGTTTCTACCCCCTATTATTTTATGACATCGGATTCCGTCTGACAAAAAGTCAAGAATCGGTCAATTTCTTGCCAGACTACATCAGAAGTCTGACTAAAAAATCAAATTTGAATCAATTGCAAAACTACCCTCTTCTTATTTAGACTTCTTGGTGAACTCTGATAATTTTATTTTATTTTCAAAGGAATTTCACAGACTTCTATAGAGGTCTGTCAATTGAAAGTCAATTGCAAAACTACCTTCTTGTTGACCATAATTTTTTATCAGACTTCATGGGAAGTCTGAAATCGTGAAACAGATCTGAAAATCGGGGGATCTTGTAAAAAATCACATAAATCTGGTTTTGAACTCATTTCTACCTTCCCCAAACACTCAAAACTTTTAGTTACACCAATACCCGACAAAATTAACCATTTTTATGCAAGAATAACCACAATCACAAGAGATCCAAATTTTTAAAAAAATTTAAACGTGAATTAAAGAGCTTTTTGGATGAAATTGAAGAGAAAATAGGAGAATAGAAGGTTGTGAGCTCTAATATGGAGTTTTGATGGCTCGAAATTGGTTGTGTGAGGCATTACGAGCTCAAAATTGGTTGTTAATGATGGTTGGGTGGATTAGAGAAAATGACAGTTTCGTAATTAAGTTAGATCTGAAAAGCTTTTTTGTCTTTTGATAAAAATATCAGACTTCATATAGTCTGACGATTGCATTATCGTGAATACACATATTATTAGAGTTATTAGAGGGATACATTACTTAAGAAGAGGAAGGAGAAGTGAGAGGATAGTATCATGGTTGACTTCAATTTGAGGAGCATTTTTGCGATCACCCCATTAATTATTATCAAACTAATATTAAATCTTCATATGTAGGAGCACATTCCTGTATCAATTCCGGACAATTACATGTTTCAACGATACAATTGCTAAATTTTAGAGTTACACCGATATATGTATATTCATATTTCCTTGCAGAAGTCTGTTTTATCGAAGTTCATGTAATTATTTCAGATTTCACGGGGAGATTTAGTTGCACAAATCGAAGAACCATAGGTGGTTTTTGGCCATGATTTTTTTTTTTTATTTCTTATTGATAAGCTTGGTTAAGGATTTTCTTATCTATTCTCAAAAAGATAAGTTTAAACTCATCTTTTATATTTATCTTATGTTCCATATATTAAGAATTTACATTTATAGTTAAAAATGTAAATTTTATGTATATTGTGTTGTTATCTTACAAGGATAATTTCATCTCAAAATTAAAATATTAAAAATATTTACGTAATAATTATCTTTTTACTATATGTTATTCATCATTGTGTCATATTCCATTAATAAATTTTTTAAATAGTAAATAATTTAGTTTTATATATTGTGTTGTCATCATAAAAAAGATATTATCCTTCTTAAGGTTTTAGAGTATATAAATTTTGAATTAGTAATTTATCTTACCTTCTGATTTATATAAATTGTGATATTTTTTTTTAATTTTGTGTATATTATGTTGTCGTTCTACATGAATATTTTTCATATTATGATTTTAGGGTTTATAAATGTGTTATAGTTGTTTATACTTTTGGTTTTGTGCATGTATTGTGATGTTGCCGTACGTCGAAAGTTTCTATATATTGATTAAAAATGTTAATAATAATATTAATTTTTGTTGGGATAATTACAAAACTATCCTCGAAATTGAAATCAACCCTGAAACTATTCTCTCCCTTCTCCTTTCTCTAATTCGCTAATATATCCCCCTACTAATCTGGATATTCACGGTAATGCTATCAATACTTTTACCAAAAGACAAAAACACCCAAAAATATTTTGGATATTCATGAAAATGTCATCGCCATGAATGCTCAACAACCACGACAACCACCATCGTCGACGAGTTAATGTGTAATACAGCTCGTTTTTCCACCATTAAAGCTCAAGTAAAGCTCAAGAATAGAGCTCAGACGTTCTCCTCTCCGATTTGTCCCTTTTCCCTCCAATTTTTTGATTCAAAAGTAGCTAAATCGTTTATTATCTTATAAAAACAGCAAAACACGATTCAGATTTCGGGTTTTCGGTGATATTAGACGTTTTGGAGAATCGACGAGGCTAAAAACAAACTGAAAACGGAAATTGGTAAGAATTTTTGCATATCGTCGACTTTTAGATCTGAATTGTAATCTCAGACTTCCGTTTAAGTCTAAGGTTTTTCGTAAACTTCAATATGGTCAACGAGAGGATTGTTTTGCAATTGACTTTCAATTGACAGACCTCCACTGAAGTCATAGAAATTCCTTTGGAAAAAAAAAAATATCAGACTTCACCAAGAAGTCTAAATAAGAATAGGGTAGTTTTGCAATTGATTCAAATTTGTTTTTTTGTCAAACTTCTTATGTAGTTTGGCAAGAAATTGACCGAATCTTGACTTTTTGTCAGACGGAATCCGATGTCTGAAAATAAAGAGGGGTAGAAACAGCAATTGACCCAAATTTTCAGATGTTGACCAGAATAAGAGAAAAAAACATTAGACTTCTAAATCTTTCTCAAAATAAGTGAAAAAAATATCAGACAACACTAGACGCCTGAAATTCAAAACTTTTGCCAGACGGCTATAGACATTTGAAAAATCGAATTTTGGTCAACGGTTGATAAACACCGAAAATGCGAAGTTTTTTACCAAACATCCCTCGCTGTCTGAAAATCTTATCAGACATCAATAGACGTTTGTTACAAAAAAATCAATCCCAAATTTTTTTGGTCAACCAAAAAATAACTCATACTTTTGTCATACACCTCATAAGAAGTCTGAAACTTATCAGACTTCTTGGAGAAGTGTGACAAAAAGTCCATTGAAAAACTACCCCTTTTTGTTCTCAGACTTCATAAGCTGTTTGATAAAAATGTCAAAAAAATTCAAAGCAGACTGCGTATGCTGTCTGATGGCTTTCAGACTGCATCCACTGTCTGACACTTTGATTTCATTTGCAAAAATACCCTCTTTTTTAGACTGCCATAGAGGTCTGGTTTTACTCCAATCAGACTGCTATAGACGTCTGAAATGTTAAAAACTTAAAAAATGCATTTTATTGTATATTTGTGATTAATTTCGTTTATTTTAATATTTATAAAAGTGTGTTAGTTTTATATGTTCCTCCTGCGTGAGTTTTACATTCTTATGTTTGGTAATTATTTTTAAATCAATTTTTGAATAATATTGGCAATGTACCTAATTGCATCAGACTTCGCAAAGAAGTCTGGCTTTTCCCAAAAGATCTCTAATGTGGTTTATACATGTTTGTTTATACAAATAATGGTTCAGTTACCTGTTAATTTTGGTGAATGAGTTGTGAGAGACCAGATTTGGCATTTTGTGGTTGATAAGCTCAAAGGAGGGTGGTTTATCACTTTGCGCGATGGTTCTACACATCAAGAACTTGTTGAGATGGTACAAGATGACTATATGCTGGAAAAAACGAGCTGGTGGAGTTATCATATCCATTGTCCGAAGCACTCTTGAAACAAATGGATTTGGATAGCCCTCTGGTTTATGTCACAAATGATAGGCAAGTATGGAGCATGGTCGAGTTAGCTAATACACATTTAATATGAAGCTGAAGATGTAGACGAAGATGACAAAGAAGAAGACCGAAATGAGGAAGATGTGGACTCTATCTCGGATGATTCTGTTTGTGGTGGTGGTGGTGATGATGGTGTTGGTAACTTGGATGTTCCTGAGAATGTTTTCAAGAAACACGCTGAGGCTTACGAGGACGATGCTGATTATACCCTATATGGGAAAGTGAAACATGAAGATGTAAATGTGGAAGAAGATGAAGATTATAAGAAATATGAGTTGGAGGGTACGACTAATCACAGTGTTGGCAAAAGGGACTTGTCTGAGAGTATCTTTCTCAACAAGTGTTTTGAGAGCAAGAAAGACCTAATATCAGAGCTACGTTTGACGGCGATAATGAAGAAATTGGCATACAGGATAGAGAAGTCTGACAAGACACGTTTTGCGGCTAAATGTCATGTGGAAGGATGCAAGTGGATGCTTCGAGCGTCTGTGAAGAGCAAACCAAACAAGTATTGGGTGATGATCAATTAAAAAACCCATAAATGTTCGGTGGTGGACCGGATGTCTACGCGTAAACGTTATACTCCAGTTTATATTGGTTGGTTGTTTACTGAATGTTTTGGTATAGTTGAACAAATAACACCAAAGCATGTCAAAGTATCAATGAAGAAGTAGTTTGGGATTAGGATGAGCTACACAACCGCATACAAAGCATTGTTACATGCTCAAAAGATTGTGAGAGGAACAATGGAAGATGAGTACGAGAGACTGCCTTCTTTTTTGCATGGAATCCGGCAAACCAACCTGGGATCAATAATTGCTCTTGAAATAGATGAGAAGAATAGATTTAAATATCTATTTATAGCATTTGGAGCTTCCATACATAGGTTTAAGTTTCTTAGAAGAGTCATTGTGGTGGATGGTACTCATCTTAATGGAAAGTATGGCGGTGTTATGCTAGTGGTGGCCGCAAAAGACGAAAATTTTCAAATATTTATGTTGGCTTTCAGAATTGTAGACTCTGAGAATGATGACCTGTGGGAGTGTTTTTTCACCAAGTTGAAAGAATGCATTTCAGACCAATATCCTTTGGTCATAGTCTTGGATAGATGCGAGTCATCAAGAATGCGTGTGAAGCAGTTTTTCCTTGGGCACAACGAGGGATATGCTATTACCATCTACAAAATACATAGTTACCAAGTTCAGGGGAAAACATCTTCTGTACTTGGTGAAAAACGCGGCTTACGCATATAGGATTTACGATTTTGACCGAAACATGGCCTCCTTACGAGCGCTAAATCCTGAACTTGTTGATTACTTGGAGGAGTCGGATGTGAGTCTATGGTCACGCGTGCATTTTGGCGGAGACAAGTACTTGTGCGGTCTGACAATAAGTGTTAGACTTAATATTTTCTACTCAGACTTCTATTGATGTATGATATTATAGTCAGACTTCTCCTGCAGTCTGCAGGAGAAATCTGAGAGCGTAAGTGTCAGACTTAATATTTTCTACTCACACTTCTAGTGATGCCTGATACTATAGTAAGACTTCTCCTGCTGTCTGATTCCTGCTGTCTGATTATTTACCAGACTGCAGGAGAAGTCTGAAAGCGTAGTGTTTTTCTTAATACTATTTAATTCTTACTTGTGTTAACCTCTTTCAAATTTGTTGGAGAAAGGTACAACATAAAGACGAGCACCATTGCGGAATCTATAAACTCCGCAGTTAAGAAGGCAAAAGGATATCACATATCTTTCCTTTTAGAGTTCATACAAGAGAAACTAGGGACGTGGTTTTTTATAAGGCGGCTAGATGCAATGAGTCTCACAACAACATTTACCCGAGGAGTTGAATATTTGCTGGCTATTCGTGAATATTATGCAGATATGATGACGGCAGAACGTGTAGATACGTATCGGTTCGTTGTTAAGGGAGGACCTAGGGATTGTGTTGTCGAT
Source organism: Orychophragmus violaceus (assembly GCA_030180135.1). Classification (NCBI taxonomy): domain Eukaryota; kingdom Viridiplantae; phylum Streptophyta; class Magnoliopsida; order Brassicales; family Brassicaceae; genus Orychophragmus; species Orychophragmus violaceus. The sequence goes on from CM058237.1 coordinate 81,966,745, forward strand.
TTGAAACATTAGAAGTGTGAATGTGGTGTTTGGGATTACGAAAAGATACCTTGCTCACATGTCATTTGCGCTGCATCGGAACTTGAGCTACACATTTCTACCTTTGTATGTCCATCTTTCAGAACGGACTACTTGTACGCTGCATACTCGCACAACATCCTACCACAGAATTTTACTAGCACAGCTGATCATGACACCGTACATGTCCTTCCGCCAGAAGAGAGGCGGAAGCCTAGAAGACAAAAGAAGTCGAGGTGGCAATCTATGCTAGAAATTGCCAAGAAGAAGGGCAGTAAACCGCGGAAACTACACAAGAATTATTGTTGTTCGAATTGTAGACAACCAGGCCACAAACAACCTAATTGTCCACAACATGAGGCTGACTTGAAATGGTTGAAGTCTGATATAATTTAGGTTTTACTGAAGTATGATATGTTTTAGTGTTCGGTGAAGTCTGATAAGTTTTAGGGTTTACTAAAGTCTGATATGTTATAATGAAGAAATGGATGAAGTCTAATATATTTTAGGGTTTACTTAAGTCTGACGTAGTAATGGATGTATTTCAGAAGTCTGATATTGAAACTTGTCTCAATTTTTTGGGTTCTGTTTCATCAAGCGTAGTAGCACATAAACATAACTAAGAAAAAGTCATGAGTTTGTTACATAACTAAGAACAAGCGCAAAGGTAAGCCAAAAGATGGATATGTTTTTCTTACACCTACAAAAGATAAATATATGCAAGAAATCCATTGTTTGGTAATCCAAAAGATATCGGGAACTATATTTCCCTTCGTAGGTGTCTAGCAATTCATACTCGGTACGTCTCTCTTCACATGTTCGCCCGAGTTCAGTCATTATGTCAAAAGCCAGCTTGTCCCCGATTTGCTTGATGTTCTTATCACAAAGATCTTCAAGCCGAACACTCCACAGTCACCTGTTTGCTTGTTTTGGGGAAGATCTTCGCTCCTAACAATCTTGTAGGTGTATTGATCCAAGGGATAAGACCACCCATCATCAGCTGGGGCCAATACGTGCAACACATAAGGAAACATCTCACAGATTGGTTCCAATGCCGCTCCGACCAAACATCAGTTCTCTGTCCAAGGATGTTATCCCAGCATGTTACGTGCCTATCCTAGATATAAATCATAATTGCTACCCAATGACATCCGTCGATGTGCATTGCAGTGTAGATATGATCAATTTCCAGCTACCAAGGCTTCATTGATTTGGAGAATAAGAGTAGATATCCAGTATAGTAATCTCAAACACTAGGAAGCAGCCTTCTAGTTGTGGCTGAACTATTCTCTTCTGCACCGCTCTTCATAAAATTTGGATAGTGTTGACGCCACAATGCTTGAAGGAGTGTGTCAATGAAGCACAACCTCTCGCTCTTGAACCATTCCGGATGGTTGTGTTGGCGAAGCCTCAGCAGATCAATCCCGGCATCAATTTTCTGCATTAAGCCAAGAATGTGTTAATATAAAAAATTAAACACAACCAGACTTCTACGAAAGTCTGAATATACATCCAAAATGGAGTGGAAGTATGAATTCCCAACCATTGGAGTGATACTGACCGTTTCATTTAGCCATTCCTTTGGAGTGCGAATATCATAATACCATTGTAGTGATGTGTTCACTGCCCTAGTCGGATAACTGATATATCATGGGTTTTACTAGTTTTAGGCCATGATATATATGTGTTTTAGTGTCTTTTGTCTTTGTTTAGAGTCTTTTACAGGTTTAATCAGGTTTGGAGCTAATTGGAGATATTTGGAGCATTTTGGGACTTTTGGGACGTTTTGGCCGAGAGCTTAACTCACTGTCCGATTTATTGATCATGCATCGACCGACACACCTTGTGCATCGGTCGACACACTAGCGAGATAGGCCGTACGCGTCGGTTTAATGAAGTTATGAAGATTTGCAAAGAAGCCCAAGATAGTTCCAGTATTTACACAGAAGCCCCAGCCGAGATTAGGCCTATATATAGAGGATTTTGGTGTTTATTTTACTTACGCTTTCATAATTAAGAGCAGAGGATTTTTAGAGCTTTTGGGGCTGATCTGAACCTATTACTTCATCTGTATTTGGAGAAGATTTCGAACCCCTTTTACTCTTATTCTTTTATGCAATTTATTCATTCTATGATTATGTTTTCATTATCTATGTCTGAGTAGATTCCTAGTTAGGTTTAAGGTTTCTCACATAGGATTTCATGACTTGCTAGACTTGTTCAAATTCAGTTAAGGATTCAAACTATATCTGTTCTTCAATTTAATTGTGCTTAAAGCTAGTTCTAACCTGATCAATTAGAATCTAGATCTTAAGTTGCTAAATACGTCACGGAAGTGGGGTTTAGGAATCTGAACTAATTAAATTGGGCAATTAAACTTTGCGCAAACGGAAGTTTGGTTTAGGATAATTGTGAACATATCAAACTTGGGATTAATGCTAGTTTAATCTGTTAGTTCTCGCAAACGAAAGTTTGGTTAGCTGCACTTAGACTTAGAGAATTATCGCAAAGGAATTTGGTTAATTCTATATCTGTGTTTTGAGTTCTAGAACTGTGCTTAATTAGATCCTTGCTGAATGAACTGTCTGCTTGTCTGATTTCCTGAGAATACCCTAGGCTTGACGCTTTTAATTACTTGCTTCCACAACCGTTAATCTCTGCTACTGATTTACTTTCTCGCACCGCTTTCAATTCAATTACATTTCTTTCTTTCTAGTATTAGTCTCTACTGTTCTGATCTATTGAGACCAAGTGTCCCTGTGGATTCGATAACCCTATATACTACTTTGACATTGCTGTTCACTTGCAGTTTAGAATAGGGATTAATTCTTGACCTATCAAGTTTTTGGCGCCGTTGCCGGGGACTCTTAGAGTCTTCGATAGGACCGAACTTAGGGTTTTTACTAGAAATTTTTCTTTTTGTTTTTGCTTTTTTCGTTTTGTTTTTATTTTACTAACTTTTTCTCTGATTCTTTCTGTCGCAGGTACGAATTTCGCCTTGCGTCGATCGTTGCATCCCTTTGCGTCGATCGTCACTAGGCGATTCTGAGATTGAATCGATCGTTGCACTGATAGCATCGATCGTTGCTGGACGATTACAGACAGTTTATGCCAACGCAGAAAACTCGAAGTAATCCGAACTCGAGCTTGCTTAATCTCGGACTAGAGGAACTTGGACGTCTAGAGAGGACTATCAGAAGAGAAAAGAGAGAGAGAATGGTTCGAGAACGTCTGATCTTGATACCAGATGCTGAAGGTACCCTGAGGGACCAAGATAACAACCCGTACAATGCTGCTGGGCATCGGGTTGATGCTGAAGGGAATGTCATCCCTGATCCTCCTGAGCAACAGCAACAGGAGCTGAACCGAAACCAGGGTCAAGGACAGGCCCAAGGTAGAGAGATGGTGGTTCATGAGAGGACACTAGCTGATTACAACAGACCTGACGAGTTTCATGCAAACCGAGCAGCTCTAGTGCTTCCTGCTTTTGAGAGGAATGATTTTGAGGTAAAGACCATCTACTACCAGCTGATGAGACATATTGCTTTTCATGGTCTTCAAGCAGAGCAGCCTATGGATCACATTGACAAGTTTGAGGACATAGTCACTGGCATGAAGTATGAAGGAGTATGCCCGGACTATCTGTTCCTTAAGCTATTTCCGCACAGTCTGGCTGGAGACGCTAGTGCATGGCTGAGACAACTGGCACCTGGTCAGTATACTACTTGGGCAGCCTTAAAGAGTGAGTTCCTGCGTCACTTTTATGATGATGCGCGCTCGGATCAGTCCAGACAGGACATACTCACCTTTTCCCAAGGAGCTGTGGAGCCCTTGAAGACTGCCTGGATGAGATTTAAGCAGTATCAGCGTGACTGTCCACACCATGGATTCACAGAAGTACAGCTGATTGGTATTTTCTTCAGAGGCATAGATCTCCCTTATCAGACTGCGCTGGATAATTCCAGTAATGCTAATTTCAACACCAGGACTCCTACACAAGCTAAGCAGTTGATTGAGAACCTGATTGGCAGCAACAGTTGCAAGACAATGGATGAAAGGAGGAAGAAATCTGGTGGAACTGTAGAGAATTCTGATATAGCTAATATAAGATCCAGATTGGACACAGTCTACAATCTCCTGACAAGTAAGAAAGTTGTCCACTTTGCCCAAGATGTAGAGGTGATTCAGACTGATGAGGAAACTCAGGAAGAAGATGTGAATTTCATAGGAGGTTCTGGTTTCCAAGGTAATAGATTTGGTAATCAACAGGAGAACAGATTCTCCAATGGAGGACTGACTGGTGGTTTTCAGAAGACCTATGGACATGGTACTCAGAGAACCTATGGATCTACATCCTATCAGACTCCTCCTGCACCTACAGCCCATGAGAGCAAAATGGAGGCTATGATGGAACAACTGATTGAGAGTCAGACCAAGATTTCTGTGGACTGCAACAAGAAGTTGGACGCTGTCTATGAAGACCTCAATGGGAAATTTGAGTCTATGAGCACTCACTTGAAGCAGTTGGACACTCAGGTAAACCAGATGTCCAGCTCACTGAAGGGAAAAGGAGTGGCAGACACTCATGTTAAGGCCTGGTCTGTGTACATTAATGATGGATCTCACCTAGGTGAAAGATTTGAGCTAAGCACAGCTGAGTTGGTGACATAACAAAATTTTTCGGATATTTGTGAAAAACTCTCGGGTGAAATCTGCTGCAGTGCGTCGATCGATGCAACATCTGTGCTGATCGATACACCAGTCGGGATGGCAACGATCGACACATCCTTAGTGTCGGTCGTTGCAGGGCGTGAACAGACAGAACTGTCGGATGATAATGGCATAGATGCTGACTTGGAGCTTGATCGCCTATTCAATGGAGCCTCTGAGATTACTCAACAGGAGATCTACGAACAGATTTTTAGACAACACTCCTCAGTGTCTTAAGTGATTAGGAAAGAGATTGAAGAGCTGAAGAAATTAGAAGGGATTGGTGAAGAATTGGAAGAAATTCCAACTTCTGATGATCCACCTTATCATCCATGTGTACAGAGGTACCTGAACAAGATGTTGCCCCTGGATGATGATCTGAAAGACTGGGTGATAATAGTTCCTCAGCATATTAGTGATGTTCTGCTAACTAAGGTCCCGAAGAAGCTGCCTGATCCTGGAGTCTTTGTACTGGATTGTTCTATCTTTGAGGATAGTTTTAGACGCTCACTGTGTGATTTAGGAGCTGCTGGAAGTTTGATGCCTTACTCTGTGGCAGAGAAGCTGGGTATGTTGGATTTTACTCCTACTAGGACTTCTCTTGTCCTAGCTGATCAGTCCATACGAGTTCCTGAAGGACTCCTTATGGACATTCCGGTGAGAGTTGGAAACTACTTAGTTCCAACGGACTTCCTTGTGCTGAGATATGACTGTGATCCGGATGAAGCATTATTGCTTGGGAGACCCTTTTTGGCTACAGCAGGAGCGTTGATTGATGTTAGGAACAGCTTGATAGACCTCCATCTGGGAGATGAACCACTGCACTATGAGATGGATAAGCTGCGAAAGCCACTGATAGATGGGCAGACATTCACCATAAGGGACGCAGATTTTGAGCAGCCTGATCATACCATGGTTATAGATCCTGGAGCACATTTCACTCCATCTTTTCTTGGACATGAGCATTCCGCAACAGCCTACTCACCACCTTGGATGAGGAGACTTGAACAAAGACAGAAAAAGTCTCTGTCAAGACCTCCTGGTACTTGAAAATTCCCATCCGTCCGGTCAAGCTATTGACCTTAAACAAGCGCTGGGTGGGAGGCAACCCACCATTAGGTACTGGTGTTTTTCTACTTAATTTTTGGTGTTTTTGTTAGGATTTTACGTTTGTTTTTGTTTCTGGTGAGTTTATGTTTGCAGGTCTCGGTTAAATCGCAGTGCAACGATCGACGCACTTCTGTGTCGATCGTCACAACACGAAAGGAATCGCATTGCAGCGATCGTTGCGGTCCTGAGCAACGATCGACTATACACGAAAATCGCCAAGTAACGGTCGATGCACTTAGTGCATCGGTCGATGCCTGAGCGACAGAGGTAACCCGACAGACATAATTTCACCTTTTCAATTTTTTTTTTCTTTTTACCGATCCTTCGTTGGACACTAATGGGGACAGTGTGTCTTAAGTGTGGGGGAGGTGCTACTGACTTTTGTTTTCTATTTTCTTAAGAGTCAGTCCGTTTTTCAAAAAAAAATTGTTTTATTGAGTCAAAATTGTTTAAGTAAGAAACTATGATTTTCTGAGAAGATTTACAAGACTTGCAGGAACTTAAGTAACCATTGGGATGAAGTTGCAGGATCTATCTCTGACTATTAGAAAACCCCATCACAGATCAACCTACTGGGAACACCCACATCACTTCAGGTATCAGAGGATCCTTTACTGACTTCAACCTTAATACTGACTTAGATTTCTCACCTAAGGGCTTGGTATACTTTGTGTCGGATTCCCTTGTTAGTTCTGACACAGCCTGTCAACCTATCCTATTTAGTTCCCTTCTCCCCTTCTGTAAAGTAAAAAAAAATAATAATAATAATAAACTGAGGATGAGTTAGTAACTCCGAAGTGGTCATGAGAATGGTAGCAAACACTATTTTCTCTCATGTGATCCATGGAATGTGTCCAAAGTACACCCCATAACGGGAAGAACACTGATAAAAAAAATAAAATGATACCCAGTGGGGAAAAATCAGTTGTTAAAGAAGGGAAAGAGAAGAAAGGGACTAGAGAAAGATAGTATGGTGGTATAGAGCTGATAAGGTAAGAATCCATGTGCCCTTTGATCGATACTCCTTAGGTGAGACCGCACTTAAATACTTGCAGAAGTCAGTAGGGAGAATTTGAATGCTTGAATGTGATTGTGGAGTTTACCTAGGACAGTTGCTAAGTGTGGGGGAAGTACATTGTGGTCTTGATATCCTGTGATTGATTCTTTCAGTGGTTTACTAAGGGGAATCTGAGTATTGTAGCTTCTAGGATGAAATGAGTTTCTGAAGAGTTTTCAAACCTCTTCACCATGTTTTAGTTCTATGTTTTGCTTGAGGGCAAGCAAAGGCTAAGTGTGGGGGAGTTGATATATCATGGTTTTTACTAGTTTTAGACCATGATATAGATGTGTTTTTAGTGTCTTTTGTCTTTGTTTAGAGTCTTTTACAGGTTTAATCAGGTTTGGAGCTAATTGGAGATATTTGGAGCATTTTGGGACTTTTGGGACGTTTTGGCCGAGAGCTTAACTCACTGTCCGATTTATTGATCATGCATCGACCGACACACCTTGTGCATCGGTCGACACACTAGCGAGATGGGCCGTACGCGTCGGTTTAATGAAGTTATGAAGATTTGCAAAGAAGCCCAAGATAGTTCCAGTATTTACACAAAAGCCCCAGCCGAGATTAGGCCTATATATAGAGGATTTTGGTGTTTATTTTACTTACGCTTTCATAATTAAGAGCAGAGGATTTTTAGAGCTTTTGGGGCTGATCTGAACCTATTACTTCATCTGTATTTGGAGAAGATTTCGAACCCCTTTTACTCTTATTCTTTTATGCAATTTATTCATTCTATGATTATGTTTTCATTATCTATGTCTGAGTAGATTCCTAGTTAGGTTTAGGGTTTCTCACATAGGATTTCATGACTTGCTAGACTTGTTCAAATTCAGTTAAGGATTCAAACTATATCTGTTCTTCAATTTAATTGTGCTTAAAGCTAGTTCTAACCTGATCAATTAGAATCTAGATCTTAGGTTGCTAAATACGTCACGGAAGTGGGGTTTAGGAATCTGAACTAATTAAATTGGGCAATTAAACTTTGCGCAAACGGAAGTTTGGTTTAGGATAATTGTGAACATATCAAACTTGGGATTAATGCTAGTTTAATCTGTTAGTTCTCGCAAACGAAAGTTTGGTTAGCTGCACTTAGACTTAGAGAATTATCGCAAAGGAATTTGGTTAATTCTATATCTGTGTTTTGAGTTCTAGAACTGTGCTTAATTAGATCCTTGCTGAATGAACTGTCTGCTTGTCTGATTTCCTGAGAATACCCTAGGCTTGACGCTTTTAATTACTTGCTTCCACAACCGTTAATCTCTGCTACTGATTTACTTTCTCGCACCGCTTTCAATTCATTTACATTGCTTTTTTTCTAGTATTAGTCTCTACTGTTATGATCTATTGAGACCAAGTGTCCCTGTGGATTCGATAACCCTATATACTACTTTGACATTGCTGTTCACTTGCAGTTTAGAATAGGGATTAATTCTTGACCTATCAATAACCCCTACAAAGAACAATACGCTTGTTAGACATCGAGTTAAGAGATTAGGTATACAACTTACTCGTCTAGGTAGAGTGTTAAGACATATGGCTATCTTTGTTATAATCATTTAGTGTCTTCACTTGCATCTTGGTGAGAGCAGCACAAGGGTTATATCCCGGTGTAACATGTGCTTGGATAACAGGTTTAACTGGAGTCTTCACCTTCTCCTTATTATTAACTTGTTTTGCCTTCGCATGAATATACGCTTCAGTTGCTGCCTGCTTAGTTTCATGTTTAAACCTCCTGGCAGCATCGAAGTCTACGCTCGTAGCCGACTGTGCAATGATCAATACACTCGGATCTCTGCTCCCGAGTATACTCTGCATATACAATTTGACAACCCATGTTAAACATAAAGTTCGATTTAAAATTCACACAAGAATCAAACTGCAATAGAAGTCTGATAACTAAGATATATCACCATCAGACTTCTGTGGAAGTCTGATATAAGACTTCCACAGAAGTCCGAGATGTTATGAATGCTGATTAAAAAACACATTTCTATACCAATGCAATATAAGTTTAATACCAGGAATCCATGTCCAGAGCTAACACAAGAACAGGGGAAAAAAAAAACAAATATGGTTGTGTTCATGTTTTTACAATCAAGAATATTCATACTGCTAACAAGGCTACTTCCCCTTAAGGACTTTCTTCATAATTTTGCTACTTCTCTTAGGCTCATGTTTCTTTTCCTTATTTGCATTTAGAGTTTGAGGGTTATGGAGACTAACCCCATCATCAGCCGCAGTCTGTTTGGTGGCCTCGGCCGGCACGGCAGGTTTGTCTGCAACCACTACTTTCTTTGTCTTCCCTTTCCCTGCAGGTCTAGGTTTGGTATCAGCAACATGATTATTTATCTTCAGTACCACTTTCTTCGTGTTCCTCGGAGCCTTTTCCATTTTCTTTCTTCCTCCCTCTTCATCAACCACAGCAGCAGTTACTTCATCTTGATTCTGAAGATCTACAGCTTGATCTTCTTCATCCACATCAACTCCGGCCTTCTTCAACTCACCAACCGCAATAATTGCATCTTTCTTCTTCTCACTTCTCTTCCCTCCAGTACCAGTTTTCTTCTTCTCATTTCTCTTCTGTCTAGAAGAATCTGTCTTCTTCTGATTTTCCTTCTAAACTCTAGCTCTTTCTTCCTTCAAATCCTTGACATCCTTGCCAAGATCATCCATTCTGATTCCCATCAGACAAAAACCTTCGTTGACAACATCTTCCAGTATACTAATCCAAATATCAAATGATTGTTTCAAACCTTCAATCATTTGAACAACATCACCATGGGCGGGATCAGCCCTCCCTGATCTAGGTCTCTTATTAACTTCCTCAACTTCCTCTTCCTCATCCTTATCATCAGCCATAGTCTGTACTAACTTGCTCTTGACTCCCAATCCCTTTCGCTTGTTCTTATCAACCTCACCCTCCACATCCTCAGACTTAACAAGCTTAACAGGACCGCCAAATTTGATCCTGATCACACCTTCACTTTTCCAGTGTTTAGAACTTCACCTCCAAGCTGCAGTCCCAAGTGATAGGTCTAGTTTTAACCCTATTCTAACTGCAAGTGCACAGTGATGTAGTTGTAGTACTTAGGGTATCGAATCCACAGGGACTCCGGTCAACGATAGATTATGAACGATCAGATAAAGACTAGGAGAAAGCAATATGGGAAAGCAGTAAATCAAATAGCAGAAAAGTAAATCAAGCGAGTTTGTGAGCAAGAAAGCGAAGCGTTAAGTCTAGGGAGTTCTTAGGAAATCAGGAACATAAGCTAATCAATCAATCGGGATCTAATTAAGAGCTATTCTAGAGCTCAAACACAGATGTAGAATTAACCAACTGTCGTTGCGAGAATTCTTTAAGTCTAAGTGCAGCAATCCAAATTCCTTTGCAATTACTAACAGATTAAACCAGCTTTAATTCCAAGTTCGATATGTTCACAATCTAATTAAACCAAATTCCTTTGCGAGTAATTAAATTGCTCATCTAGGTTCTTCCTAGCTAATTAACCAACTGTCGTTGTATCAATCAACCAAACATCATAAATCTGGGTAGCTAATTCAGATCAAGCAGTAAGAACAATCCTAGATGAAGAACTAACAGATATGAATCCCTACAGATTTATTAACCTATAATTCCATGAAATCCCTAATGAGAATCCCTAAATCTAACAGGTAATCTACTCAAACATGTTCATCGGAACAGAAAACATCATGAATAGAAAACAAAATATTATAAAATCAAATAAAGAACTGGGGTTCAAAATCCTCTCTCTTTCGAGAACAGGATCAGCCCCTAACTCTCTCTGAAAATAAAATAAGACTTAAGAAAAGCGTATCCTAAACAAGTGGCTAAAAACCCTAATATATAGTCTAAAACACGTTTTGGGCCTTTTTGCAAATCTGGGCAGTTTCTGGGCAAAAACTGTAAAATCTCCAAAATACAGATTTTTGGGCGCAGGAATTTCGTCCTGTAGTGGTGTCGACCGACACAGAAGTTGTGTCGACCGACACAGTGTACAGACGAACCCAATGAACTCTGTGAAATCCATGTAAGCTGCCAAATCACTCCAAAAGCTCCCAGAATCTCCAGATAAGCTCCAAACGTACCTAAACCTGTAAAAATAGATAAAAGACTCCAAAACATAATAAAAGACTCGATAAATAAGATATATACAATGGTTAAAAACCCTAAAATCCATGGTATATCACCAAGCTGTCCATGCATTGCTTTCACAATGTTCTCAACTTTCTCGTCCTCTTCATCATCATTGTCCCACTCGGGGAACATGTCTTCATAATCCTTGAGTATGAGGTTGTTGACGCAAGACGGCAAAGTACAAGTCACATAGCAAAATGAATATAAGCATTTATAAAATTACAACGTCAGACATCATATTTAGTCTGGGAACAATATGTCGGACTTCAAATTCAATCTTATATACACAACTTAAGACTTCACGGGAAGTCTGATATACACGAAATCAGACTTCATATTCAGTCTGGTACACAATGCCAGACTTCAAATTCAGTCTGGTACACAATGCCAGACTTCAAATTCAGTGTGGGTAAAATATTTCAGACTTCAAAACAAGTCAAAGAAATACTTGTATGCGTAAGGTTTTGTCGACTTTCTTCCGACTCCTTGATCCTTGGTACGCCAGCAGTGGTGGGTTGGGGCATTCAGAAAGGGCTCTCCATAAGTTGTAGCCATCGCAGGACATGCCCAATATACCCAAATATTCAAGACCTCAGCAAAACCTCTAATCTCATAATTTTTGCTCTCAACGAGTTTTTTGTTTGCATCATAGACAGATTCAATCAGAAGTTTGAAGGCCAATCGTCCCCATGAATAGGATTTTAACGATCCTGGAACCAGCAGAAGCTTAGTAATGTCAGCCCTTGTGGAAGTTGTCCAGTGTTGAGCCTCAATGAAGGACACATAGATGGCTAGATAGCCCAGCCAAATCCGTTGTTGCGGTTGCCAATCAGCACATCTCTTACAAGCTTCATATAATTGCGAATAACTTTGCCTTAACTCGAAATCCACCCCAAGAAGCTCCCACATTACTCTCATCTGATCTGTATATTCAACTTCAGGGTACTCCAAATTCTCAACATAGTCGCAGTTGAGTCTGGTTATGGCATGAAACTCATTCAAAGAAAACTTAGCTGGCTGAACGCCGAGAAGAGACCATATCTCATACTTCTTCTTACAATCTAACTGCAAACAGAGCATGTAGTACACCACCCTTGAACACCATTTGAAGTGCAGGTCATGGAAACTCAAAAAAATCCCAAGGTCTGAATCGAGGAGATCTTGCAATTCTCTCGGTAACAGCGCTACTCTAATATCATTAATCAGATCCCTCATACCACTTAAGTAGTGTATGCTTTTATCCGGAACCGGCTCATAACCGGGTGTGAACATCCTTTGTGGGAATTCATGGTCTGCCATAATGAAAACCTGAAACAACAAGGGCCACTCAAATCATGGTCAGACTTCATAACTGCAGTACATTTTTCGCGTAAGTTACACACACAAAAATTAACTGCCGCGCATTTTAACATTGTCAGACATCATATGTAGTCTCAAAACATAGTTTTAATTTAGACATCATATGCAATCTGATAGTTTTAATATTTATTATTCAGACATCATTTGAAGTCTGAAAACATAGTATTTATTATTTAGACTTCATATGAAGTCTGACAATATAATATTAATTATTCAAACATCATATGAAATCTGGCGACCGAGTATTTTAGTAGCTTAAAAAGAGGACAATCCACATAATGAAATTGGATGATGAATGAAATTACAAAGAGGATAATTCGTCTTATATTACATAAAATTGTAGTTGGATACATAGGACTAACATATTACAAGAAACCAAATGCCCTCAAATAGCACCAGCAAACATCAGATACTCCAACTTGACGCCACGCTTTGTCTGGTTAGATGGCTTCTCAGTATACAGCTCCTTTAATTGAGCTATCTCTGTCTGTGCTATCTTGAGGTCATCGTGCATGGTGGTAACACACTCGTTTTCAGCATAACAAAGGAAGATGTAATCAATTTTTTCACCATGTTAGTCCACTCTCAGCTTTAATTCGTGAAACTCCTCCATCATAGCCTCATCCCACCACTTCATTATATGGTAGCCACCATCCTATACAGCCACATTTTAAATATACAACCATATTCGGATTCCAAATATAAGCTCGAATAAGTAAAAATAAAATAAAAACTGGCTACATAACATAGAAAGGCAATTACATCCCACTTACGACATCCAAAGAATATTCTTTCCGGATTATCGGCAGTAGTGGATGTTCGCATGACAGGGTCTAGACCGCAGTACATTTCTTGGGGAATCCATTGCATGATCCGGATCGTTGTCGAACTGTGGAACTGATATTTGAGTATGAACTACTACTCGACGTTGGAAGGTGACTGAATTGCCCCATCATGTGTACCATAAAACAATTGCAAACAGAGTCTAATTTCAGACTTCTAGTAGTCTAATTCAAAAACAAATCCAATTTCAGACTTCTAATAGAGTCTACTTCAGAACAAGTAAATTTCAAACTTCTTATTTGAGTGTATCGAAGACATTAGTAGCATAGAAGTCTCCAACCAAGCATCAAGATCAATATTATACCTAGATCTTTTGTTTGACAAAAGATTGAGACTGAAGAATACCGTTTAGATCTAAACGAGAAAAGTATGAAATCCATCTAAAACGAGAGAAGACAAAAAAAAATCCATATGTTTGTTTAGATCTGAGAAAGAAAATGAAAAAGGGGATGACTGAGACTCAAAACTGTATGGATCTAAAACGAGAAAAGACAAAAAAAAAAAACCATTTGTTGTTTAGATATGAGAAAGAACATATGAAAAAGAGGATGACTCGGACTCAAAACCGTATGGATCTAAAACGAGAAATATATAAAAACCTATATTTTGTTCAGATCTAGGCAAAGTACATATGAAAAAGGGGATGACTCAGACTCAAAACCGTATGGATCAAAAACGAGAAATATATAAAAACCTATCTTTTGTTTAGATCTAGACAATGTACCTAGAAAAATGACTTCTTTCGTATAGATCTAAAAATTTTGTAGAAAGAAGAGATTAGAAGATGAGGAGGGCGGTGTAGGGACTGATCAGGAGAGACGAAAAAAAAGAGATAATTACAAGAAAAAAGAAGATGACGACGGCGGTGGCGATGGCGAGGAGGGTCTCTGGAGAGTTTTTAGAGAGTGTTTAGAGAGAGAGAGAGAGATTGTGTTTCTATTTTAGAGAGAGAAATTTGATAATGACTTTTACAAACTAATTTTGGTAACTTTCGTTTATATATGGGGGTAAATTCCCAAGTAGGGTAACTTATTTGGTCAAGTTTAGTAAGACTTCTTCGGTAAGTCTGACAAATCATGTACTTAAATTAGATTAACATGGAAGACTGAGATACCCTAAATCTACTAATTACTACTTAAATACCATTATATTATATAGAAAACTTATAAAAACATCGAACTCGTTTAATATAGTCACAACCGAATCAGTATATGCAAATGTAACAATATGGATGAAAATTCATAAACTCTTAGTCTATCCATACAAATAAAAACATGATATCCAACTTCGTATGTCAAACATAGATCAAGTTACATGGTGTTTTGAACCATTAAATTTGACTAAAGTTTACGTAATTTTAATTTAAATATGTCCAAAATTCTTATGTTTAATTTATGTATCAAAAATTTATATCAAAATATTTTCTTATAGTTTTTTAATTTAAATTTCTAACTTAAATATCTCTTAGACAGAAATTTAGTCAAATTTAACCATTTAAGGTATATTTGGTTAAAAGTATTTATTTTTTATTTAATTTTTCAAGTTAAATACTTCTCAGACTTCTCTCGGAAGTCTGCGAAACCCCAAAATTCAGACTTCTCAGAGAAGTTTGAGAAACCCTAAATCTAATATTTTATCACTTAAAAGTGAAAAATATTAAAACAAAAAAAAAATTGATATTTCATCAAAAAAAAAAACACCTAAGAAACATAAAATTCGTTAAATATGCGCATTATAACATACATGTGCAAATATAATTTTTTCAAATGTGAATTTGGTAAACCATAAAAATTCAGAATTTATTTCTATTCTATTTCATTCTTATCTTTTTTTCTAAATAGAATAAAACCCTAAAGTTATATGTAAGTTATATGTAAATATTTTAACATGTTCCATTACAAAGCATGTTCTAAGGTTTAGAAACTACTCTGCCACTTTATATATATTTAATCTGATTCAAATTTACGAAATTTTATTTATATACTTTACAATCGTCTATATTTAATTTCTATATAGTTGTTTTTAATAAAAATTTTTTTTTTACTATTTTTAAATTTAAATTTACTAAATTAATTTGCTTCAGACTTTTTCAAGATGTCTTAAGTTTTTTGGATGAAGACATACTTAACTAACATTGTTTAATTTGACTCAGATTTACCAAATTTTAAATTAGATACTACTAAATTATATATATTTAATTTATGCATATAAAAGTTTTGACAAAATATTTTTTATAATTTTAAATTTAAATTTACTAATTTATTATGTATCAGATTTCTCTGAGAAGTCTGCTTATCAGACATCTATAGAAGTCTGACACAGACGAAGGTTATAATGGTAATTGCGTTTTCTGTTTTTTTTTAATTGGTCGTAAGGACTTCGCTGTAATTTTCTTGGGGGAAAGAGCAGTTTTACATTTGATTCAATTTCGAAGGTATATTTTTATTTAAAATCATTTTTGAGGGTATTTTTAGCAATTCAATGATTTTTATTAGTGTTATTATTAGTTGTATGTTTTCAAACTGGTATCTTCAAACGATGTCTTAGCGACCTTTTTAGATATTTTCGTCACCCGAAACTGCTAGAAACCCAAAAGTTAGATAAGTGATATATGTTATTCTGTTGATTTGTTTAGCAGTTTTTATTTTGATATATTGTTTTGTCTTTCTTATATTATCTTTTATGTTGATATTTTAGTGGTTGAAATTGAAATGCATCCTCTAGGATGGTTGTGCACAAAAAAAGTGTGAATTTGTTAAGGGTGATCTTACAAAACCGGTTGTATGTGTTTTCCGGTTCGTTTGTATTTTTGGATTCTTTTTAAAGTTAACTCTTTGATTTTGTGTGTTACAAGCTGAATGTGGGTTCTTTGATATTTCTATTTGACGATAACAATCACTCTATTAAGTTCTAGCCAAATAACCACTCTATAACATATTTTAGAGAGTTTGTGTTGTGTTATTCCTTACTCGGAATATTTGTTTCGTTTTGTGCATTTACGTTTGATCGATATGTATCTAGTAAGATTATAAATCAAATGATAGATTGATCATAGCTTTTAATCCTTGAAATTTAGTGGTTATCTTCTAATCAACAGGATACGATTTTCCTTTCTACTCGAATAATCGATTGTCCATTCTAATTATTACCAAAGTTAATCAATCATAGTAAATCATAGTAAACCTTGATCAGTAGTATAACACATGTGACAAGATGCATAGATCGGAGTATAATCGAATATTTTGTGACTATCCACTCAACCTCGGCAATCAAATCTTTTTTTTATTTTCATATTGGACTGTTCGTAAAGGATATGAAGTAGAAAAAAACATAATGATAAGCTGTATATTATGATTTGGTAAATTAATCTCAGATGAGATAAACCAAATTCAAACCGAAATATAATGTAATTCACTTTCGCGATTTGTAACAGAATAACAATCCCATTTTAAGTGATCTATTGTGTCGTAATCCAAATTTTTGATATTTTATATTACCTAATTTTGGTTATACCTCTTCTTAAGATTCTCTATATAAGATACTGTGTTTGTGTTTATCGAATATATAGAAATATTCTATTTAGTGGATATATAAAGTTTCTGTTTATCTAAAACTAAATTTAGTAGATTTGCTTTATTCCACTAACTTTTTCTCTATAAACTTTTTGTTGCTCACACCTTTTCTAAATATTAGCTATGAGTCTTGGCGATCATTCCCTTCATGTTTTCCTCCGTAATATTGATCCTTCCTTTGAATGTTTCTCGATCAAAGTTCGGGTTTTGCGTGTTTGGAAATTTTTTTAAGAACAACGATGTTAGTTCTATGGAAGGCGTGTTAGCCGATGATGAGGTAACATTTGTTTTCTTTATTTTTTTGTACTTATCTTGTATCTTTGATTACTGTATATATTTGTTGGTCTGTATTAATATGTTTGTTTTATTGTCTATGGTTTTAGGGTACTCGTATTCATATCACTATTGATGGGGAATTTGTCCGCAAACATAGTGATAAATTTATATCAGGCGCTTCTCTTCTCCTTGATACCTTACAGTTTGTACCTTATGTCACCGATTTTAGGACAAACCTTCTTCCTTTGAAGATTTTGCTTTATAGGACAACGGATGTGTTGCGTTGTGAAGACTTACCCATTGAACTCCCAGAGCTATATTTTGCAAATTTTGCTGAAATTTTGGCCGAAAATCTTGATGCGAATATCTTAGTTGGTATGCTATTGTATATGCATTTTTTAGTTGTTTTCTATATTCAAATCTTGGATATTTTTTGTAGATATTATCGGTCAGACTGTGGGTATTGGTCCACTCCGGAATGTGAATGCAAAGGGTCGATCAAATGTGAGGCTTATTGTTGAACTTCGTGATGATCGGTTAGTTTTTTATTAATTTATTTATCAATGTTTGTATCTATATATTATGCTTAATTGTTTGTTTAAACGTTCTTAGTGGTTCATATCTCAAATGTACTCTATGGGGAGATTATGCTAAAAAGGTTGATGAATACGTTAATTCTGTTCATCAAGGATCTGTTATATGTATTCTTCGATTTGCATGCATTAGGGGTTGGAAAGTTATTTTGTTTTCTTTTTATATATTATTATATGTTTTTTATTTTGTGCTTATTATATTTACGTTATATGCAGACCAATATGATGTTTCCAATACCTATAACACTATTGAGCTTCTTTTGGATCCTGATTTGCCATTTGCCAACGTATAAAGATCTAAGTGAGTGATCATGTTACAATTATAATTATTTCTGTCATTGAACCTATAATTTGGTAATTACTTATAAATTCTTTCTTATTATGTATTTGATTGTCATGTAGGCTACGTATTAGTAATGTCACCGTAGATTTTTTAAAAGAAGCTCCGAAATTTCATTCATCTGATGACTTAAAACGTGTTGAATTTTTCGGTGGTAAATATCCTAGAAAGAGTTTGAAACATATCTCTGAATACGTTTAGGTATATACTATTTTATGTTAGTGTTTCTATATTTTTATCTTATATTATTTTATATTGATGATATGTGATCTAATCTTGTGTAGGTTGGTAAGTGTGTCAGCTTGGCCATTGTTGAGTCTATTCACAGAAGTGTTAGGTGGTACTATTTTTCGTGTAAGGTTTGCAATAAGAAGGTTCAGCCTTATCCTCAGAAATCTGATGCACAAGGTCCAAGGTTGAATAATTGTGGTACTTGCGCATCACATGTTTTTGATGTTCTTGAGAGGTACTTGAGAAAAATATTCCAGTTTCGTTGTGTAATTAAGTGATTGTCTTGGTCGGGTTTTGTTTCTAAATTGTATATTTTTTTTTACTAGCTATTACTTGGTGCTGCATGTAACTGATCATACACAAGCGAAAATAAAAGTTTTTTTATTTGATCATATCGGTTTTGATTTCGTAAATAGAACTGCTTCTGTGTTGGTCAATAAGGTTTCTCAAGTATGCATTCGTGTTTTTGTGTGTCCCTTCTCTTATATTTTCGTTGCTGGTTATAGTTATTTATTATGAATATACGGTATTAGTTCATTGTTTGTTTTGATCTGGATAATCCTAATTTACTGCCGTTGACTCTTGAAAGATTGACCGGTAGAGAGTTTCTGTTTAAGCTGAGTGTGGGTGAAGATAATTTATAATATAGAAATTCGGCTTATGTCGTTGATTTGGCAATCAGTGATGAAGCTATGGTTCGAGAGTTTTGTTTCCTATATCGTCAAGGGTTTAATCCAGTATCACTTCGACCGGGGATGATGATTGCAATATTTTAGGGGCTAACAATATGAGTATGACTCCGATCAAAAAAATCAAGATTGAGAAGATTTAGGTTTTATAAGAGATTTATATTCATATTGTTTTCATTTTTCGGATTTTCATCCGATTATTTTTGTGTTCTTTTAGACTATCTAATTTAGGTTTTGGTGTTGACTATTATTATGTTTTTATTTTATCTCTATTGATTCTGTTAGGACCTTTTGGTTGTTTTCTAATAAAGATTTGATTCAGTATTACCCGACAAAGCCGAACTTAGCCAGTTCATTTATTGTTATCATATACAATGATTGAATTGTTTACTAAATGTTTGCTTCGATGAAAATATGATCGATCGTTGGTTATATTTTCAAAAATTAGAATACTTCATTTGGATACGTGATTTTCATTTTTGATAGGTTATGTTTTAGTGATAGTTTTCGTCACGTTTATGAGAACTATCACACGATTTGTGTGACATGATTTTTTCTAGTCCAACGTTATATTATTATATACGGTTCGGGTTATCCTCCATGATAGATACATATTGATGCTTTGAGCATGGCACCATATTAGTTTGTTTGCTTTACAAGAAAAGTTTTGTTTTAAATTCCAAGGCCAAAACAGTTTCAAATGTCGATATATACTCCATGAAAAATTCAATATTTTCTCTCAAGCCATATTTTTCTGATGCATAAATGGTATTTTCTTTTTTCTTTTTATATGATAACCCTTAAGATTGTTTTGGAGTATATTCACTTATTTAGAATCCTAATCGTTTATATTTTGGTAATTTAAAGACGGAAAAAAGCATTTTTACTTATCTCTTTATATGAAAATATTCAATTTTATTTGGGCTGATTGCAAAAATGCCCCTGAAATAGAAGTCAACACTGAAATTACCCTTTCCCTTCTCCTTCCTCTCATTCGCTAATATACTCCCCTAATAATCTGTGTATTCACGATAATACCATCGTCAGACTATGAAGTCTGATATTTTTAACAAAAGACAAAAAAAAGACTTTCAGATCTAACTTAATTACGAAACTGTCATCTTCTCCAATTCACCCAACCACCATTAACAACCAATTTTGAGCTCATAATGCCTCACACAACCAATTTCGAGCCATCAAAACTCCATATTATAGCTCACAACCTTATATTCTCTTATTTTCTCTCCAATTTCATCCAAAAAGCTCTTTAATTCACGTTTTATTTTTTTTTAAAATTTGGATCTCTTGTGATTGTGGTTATTCTTGCATAAAAATGGTTGGATTTGTTGATTTTGAAATGTTCAGACTTCACCAAGAAGTCTAAAGAAGAAGAGGGTAGTTTTGCAGTTGATTCAAATTTGATTTTTAGTCAGACTTCTGATATACCATGGATTTTAGGGATTTTAGCCATGGTATATGTCTTATTTATCGAGTCTTTTATTATGTTTTGGAGTCTTTTCAGGTGTTTTACAGGTTTAAGGACATTTGGTGCCTAATTGGACGTTTTGGAAGCATTTAGGTCAATTCTGCGCTGTTTAGAGATCTCATAGAGTTCACTGGCTGCGAAATCACCTTGCAACGATCGATGCAATATGTGCAGTGGTCGATGCAAGGTGATTCCAGGGTTCTGCGCCCAAAAATCTGCATTTTAGAGAAATTACAGTTTTTCCCAAAAACTTTCCAGACTTGCAAAAAGGCCCAAAAACGTGTTTAGACTTATATATTAGGGTTTTAAGCCATTGTTTAGGCTACGCTTTATTTTTCATTCAGAGAGAGCTTTGAGGAGTTGATCTTATACTCGAGAGAGAAGAGATTTTGAACCCCAGTTTCTTTACTTCTTTTATGCTATTTGGTCTTCTATTCATGATGTCTTCTGTTTCGATGATCATGTCTGAGTAGTTTACCAGTTAGGTTTAGGGATTCTCACAAGGGATTTCACGGAATTATAGGTTAATTGATCTGTAGGGATTCATATCTGTTAGTTCTTCATCTATTCTTAATGCTTGATCTGAAGTAGCTACCCAGATTTATGATGTTAGGTTGATTTCCACAACGACAGTTGGTTAATTACCTAGAAAGAACCTAGATGAGCAATTTGATCTACTCGCAAAGAAATTTGGTTTAAAGGAATTGTGAACGAAAGAACTTGAGATTAATTCTTGTTTAGAACTCTAGAATTCGCAACGAAAGTTGGCTTGCTAGGTTGTTAGACATAGATAGGATTCGCAACGAAAGTTGGCTTCTTATACTTCCGTGATTCCAAATTTAGAACAGTTCTTAATTAGATCATGATTGATTGATTAGCCCGTGTTCCTGATTTCCTGAGAACTCCCTTGACCTGACGCCTTCGCTCCTTGCTTACAAACCGATCTATTTACTTTACTGTTTGATTTACTACTTACTCTATTACTACCTAGCTTAACCTGACATTCTATAATCTATCGTAAGAATCTAGAGTCTCTGTGGATTCGATACCCTATATACTATAATTGCATTAACTATGCACTTGCAGTAGAATAGGATTAAAACTTAAACCCTATCAATTTTTTGGCGCCGTTGCCGGGGACTCTTTTGAGTCTTCGATAGATTTGAACTTAGGGTTTAGACTAGGTTTTTCGTTTTTGTTTTTGGTTACTAATTTTTTTTTTTCTTGCGTTTCAGGTACGCCTGTAATCGCTCTGCATCGAGCGACACGGTCCTGTGTGTCGATCGTCACATCTTCGCGCCTTGCATCGATTGACACTACTTTGCATCGATCAACACAGCGCGTAAGATGATGGGAATGATGGAACGAATCTTGGAAAATCAGCATAATAACTCATTCTACAAAGACTATGGTTCTTATTCATTCACCAGAGATTATCAATCTTCATCATATCAGCATGTTCCTCCTAGAAATACGCAGTCTGATAAGCTGATAAGTATGATGGCGCAGTTACTGGAAAGACAAGAAGATGAATTGAACTACATCAGTGGCTCTGGATTTCAGGGGAACAGTTTTGGAAATCAGCAAGGTAACAAGTTCTTTAATGATGGACAGAAGAGTGCTTTTACAAGCAACCAGAACTCTTCTGGATATGGACAGACTGCTGGATATCATAAACCTTTTCAGCAAGGTAATTCTTATCAGAGGACTTATGGATCATCCTCCTATCAGAAACCTCCTGCTGCTAGTGCTTATGAGAGCAAGATGGAAGCAATGATAGACCAGTTGCTAGAAGATCAGACTAAGACTGTTGTAGACTTCAATAGGAAGCTAGATGCTGTGTATGAGAATCTAAATGGGAAGTTTGAATCTTTGAGCACACATGTGAAGAAGATAGATGTCCAAATCCAACAGACATCTCAAGCAATACAGAGGCAAAATGGATCAGGAAGAGCTGAACAGAACAAATCCGTTAATGATGTGGTCATAAGGGATAAGATTGACTTGCTAGAAGAAGAAGAGAGCATAATCTCGGATTTTCTGGATGAGTTATGTCTGTCTGAGACATGCGTCGATCGACACACCCTTGGTATCGATCGATGCACCCTCGATCCATCTGATAAATTTAACCATAATCGCCTTGTGTCGATCGACACACATCGTGCATCGGTCGACACAGAACGCAGACGTGACCAGAGACCTGTAACAGTCCCAGAACGAGTCTATAAGCCCTCTGTGCCATATCCTAAGGCTCCTAAACTGTCTAACCAGGAGCTAGACGAAGCTAAATGCATAAGAGTGATGGAGAAGAAGCTGATTCAGATTTCAGAGAAGATACTAGACCCAAGAGCCTTTGTGCTAGACTGTTCTGTCTCTAAGGACAGATTCAAGCGTTCTCTGTGTGATTTAGGATCTTGCGTGAATCTCATGCCATACTCTGTGGCTGTGAGATTAGGACTGATGGATTTCCAGCCTACTAGGATCTCTCTTATCCTAGCTGATCGATCAAAGAGGTATCCAGAAGGAGTTCTTGAGGACGTTCAAGTCAGAGTTGGGAACTACTTGATTTCGATGAACTTTGTGGTGCTGAAGTATGATATTGAGCCTTATGATCCACTGCTACTTGGTAGATCATTCTTAGCTACTGCTGGAGCTGTGATTGATGTGAGGCGTGGACTGATTGATCTCCAGCTTGGAGACAAGCCTTTGCAGTTCAAGATGGATAAGCTGCAGAAATCCACCATTGATGGACAGAGTTTCAGTGTTGAAGTGGAACCAGAGATTCCTGTTGGAGAAGAGAAGATGGCTGTTCATTCTGAACATGCTCTACTGATAGGCTCAGAGTTTTAATCCCTATACTAAACTGCAAGTGCACAGCAATATCAATGTAGTATATAGGGTATCGAAATCCACAGAGACTCCGGTGTTCAATAGCTCAAGAACAGGAATTTAACTAGGAAGAAAGCAATGTAATTGAATTAAAAGAGGTGCGAGAAAGTAAATCAGTAGCAGAGATTAACGGTTGTGAAAGCAAGTTATTAAAAGCGCTAAGTCTAGGGCGTTCTCAGGAAATCAGACAAGCAGACAGTTCATTCAGCAAGGATCTAATTAAACACAGTTCTAGAACTCAAAACACAGATATAGAATTAACCAAATTCCTTTGCGATAATTCTCTAAGTCTAAGTGCAGCAAACCAAACTTTCGTTTGCGAGAACTAACAGATTAAACTAGCATTAATTCCAAGTTTGATATGTTCACAATTATCCTAAACCAAACTTTCGTTTGCGCAAAGTTTAATTGCCCAATTTAATTAGTTCAGATTCCTAAACCCCACTTCCGTGACGTATTTAGCAACCTAAGATCTAGATTCTAATTGATCAGGTTAGAACTAGCTTTAAGCACAATTAAATTGAAGAACAGATATAGTTATGAATCCTTAACTGAATTTGAACAAGTCTAGCAAGTCATGAAATCCTATGTGAGAAACCCTAAACCTAACAAGGAATCTACTCAGACATGATTGATGAAAACATAATCATAGAAATAATAGATTGCATAAAAGATAAAAGATTAAAGGGGTTCGAAATCTTCTCCAAATACAGATGATGTAACAGGTTCAGATCAGCCCCAAAAGCTCTAAAAATCCTCTGCTCTTAATTATGAAAGCGTAATGTAAAGCGTATCTAATTAAAACACTAAAAACTCTATTATATAGGTCTAATCTCGGCCAGGGGCTTCTTTGTAAATATCAGGAACTTCTGGATCAAAGTGCAATATCTTGATACTTCTAAACCGCCGAGTTTTGGCTCATCTCGCTGGTGCATCGATCGATGCTAGAGTGCAACGATCGACACCTTTCTCTGTTTCAGACAGTGAACTCTATCTCTCGGCCAAACACTCCAAAAATCTCCAAAATGCTCCATTATCTCCAATTCAGCTCCAAACCTGATTATACCTGTAAAAGACTCTAAAAGAACACAAAAGACACTAAAAACACAACTATATCATGGCATAAAACTAGTAAAAACCATGATATATCAACTCCCCCACACTTAGCCTTTGCTTGCCCTCAAGCAAAACATAGAACTAAAGCTTGGTGAAGAGGTTTGAAAACTTTCAGAAACTCATTTCATCCTAGAAGCTACAATACTCAGATTCCCCTTAGTAAACAACTGAAAGAATCAATCACAGAATATCAAGACCAACATGTACTTCCCCCACACTTAGCAACTGTCCTAGGTAAACTCCACAATCACATTCAAGCATTCAAATTCACCCTACTGACTTCTGCAAGTATTTAAGTGCGGTCTCACCTAAGGAGTATCGATCAAAGGGCACATGGATTCTTACCTTATCAGCTCTAGACCACCATACTATCTTTCTCTAGTCCCTTTCTTCTCCTTCCCTTCTTTAACAACTGATTTTTCCCCATTGGGTATCATTTTATTTTTTTTATCAGTGTTCTTCCCGTTATGGGGTGTACTTTGGACACATTCCATGGATCACATGAGAGAAAATAGTGTTTGCTACCATTCCCATGACCACTTCGGAGTTACTAACTCATCCTCAGTTTATTATCTTTTTTTTTTTACTTTATAGAAGGGGAGAAGGGAACTAAATAGGATAGGTTGACAGGCTGTGTCAGAACTAACAAGGGAATCCGACACAAAGTATACCAAGCCCTTAGGTGAGAAATCTAAGTCAGTATTAAGGTTGAAGTCAGTAAAAGGATCCTCTGATACCTGAAGTGATGTGGGTGTCCTCAGTAGGTTGATCTGTGATGGGGTTTTCTAATAGTCAGAGATAGATCCTGCAACTTCATCCCAATGGTTACTTAAGTTCCTGCAAGTCTTGTAAATCTTCTCAGAAAATCATAGTTTCTTACTTAAACAATTTTGACTC
Source organism: Orychophragmus violaceus (assembly GCA_030180135.1). Classification (NCBI taxonomy): domain Eukaryota; kingdom Viridiplantae; phylum Streptophyta; class Magnoliopsida; order Brassicales; family Brassicaceae; genus Orychophragmus; species Orychophragmus violaceus. The sequence continues at coordinate 81,992,090 of CM058237.1, forward strand.
AATAAAACAAAAAAATTTTGAAAAACGGACTGACTCTTAAGAAAACAGAAAACAAAAGTCAGTAGAACCTCCCCCACACTTAAGACACACTGTCCCCAGTAGTGTCCAGCGAAGGATCGGTAAAAAGAAAGAAAAATTGTTAAAGTTCTGTTGAGTTCTGTCGGGTTTACCTCTGTCGCTCATGCATCGATCGTTGCACTAACTGCATCGACCGTTACTTGGCGATTTTCGTGTATGGTCGATCGTTGCTCAGGACCGCAACGATCGCTGCAATGCGATTCCTTTCGTGTTGTGACGATCGACACATAAGTGCGTCGATCGTTGCACTGCGATTTTGTCCGAGACCTGCAAACATAACTGCAACAGAAACAAAAACAAACGTAAAATCCTAACAAAAACACCAAAAATTAAGTAGAAAAACACCAGTACCTAATGGTGGTTTGCCTCCCACCCAGCGCTTGTTTAAGGTCAATAGCTTGACCTATCAGAAAGAGATCGGACTCATGGCGGTTTCAACAGAGACTTTGAGTGTCTCTGTGAATGTTTCCTCATCCAAGGTGGCGTATAAGCATTCAGATCATGAGATCTTCCAAGGAATGAGTATTCAGAATCAGGGCGGGAGCGAAGCTTGGGCGGTCTACTGCGTTGTCCTGCATTCAAAATAATGTGGTCAGAAGGTTTAAGCTTAGGTGATTTGTACCTTATGTCTGGAGCTTTCTGCTTATGAGCAGTTGCAGGTACTGAAGATGTTAGAGCATGTTCAAGAGGAACCGCCATCTTCTTTTCTCCACTATCAGATACTGTAGTTTCACCAATCTGAACTTCTTCTTTTAGATGACCATCAGTGGAGATCATCTTCTTTGCATGAACTCGCGAAGTTTCAACTGGTGGTGTTTTATTCACCTTCTTATCCATCACTTTTATGCAGTTAGCCACTTCTAGCTCTTGTTTGGAGGGTTTAGGAACCTTAGGATATGGCACTGGGGGCTTGTAGGCTCGTTCTGGCACTGTTGCAGGTTTCTGGTCATGTCTGCGTTCTGTGTCGATCGTTGCATGATGTGTGTCGATCGATGCAAGGCGATTCTGTTTCTCGAAAGAACTCGAAATTGCCGTCAGAATGGCGTGTCGATCGTCACTGAGGGGGTGTCGATCGGTGCATGTATCAGGCAGACAATATTCATCCAGAAAATCCGAGATTATGCTCTCTTCTTCACCTAGAACCTCAATCTCATCCCTTATGTTCACAGCATTGATGTGCAGCTTCTGTTCAGCTCTCTTAGCTTCATTCCGCCTCTCTATTGCTGCATCTGCTCGTTCAATTTTGATATCCAGCTCCTCCATATGTGTGCTCAGAGATTCGAACTTCTCACTCAAATCTTCACACAACGCATCAATCTTTGAGATGAAGGACATATCAATCTGTTGTTGTCTCTCAAGATACTGCTCCATCAGGATTTCCATTATGCTCTCATGAGCTGTAGGTGCAGGCGGTGCTTGGTAAGAAGAAACACTACAACTCCTTGTAAAGGGTTTCTGAAAAGCAGATCTGTGACTATAGAATCCAGTTCCTTCAACGCAATGGTTAGCTTCTTGTGCATACTTTCCAAGTAGAAGACTATGCAGAGAGTCAACTTGGTTCTTCAACCCAACTATCTGTGAACTGTCAATCCCTGAGCTGAAAATATCATTCCGACACATCGTCCTGATGATCTCTTAGTCTTCTTGGTGATTCTGCGAAGTGTGTCGATCGATGCAAGAAGAGCGTCGATCGATGCAATGCGAAATCAGAGAAAACAGAAAAATAAATCAGCAAAAATAAAAAAAAATAAAAACAAAAACGAAAAGAAAAAGAAAAATCCTAGTAAAACCCTAAGCTCGAAGCTATCGAAGACTCAAAGAGTCCCCGGCAACGGCGCCAAAAACTTGATAGGCTCAGAGTTTTAATCCCTACACTAAACTGCAAGTGCACAGCAATATCAATGTAGTATATAGGGTATCGAAATCCACAGAGACTCCAGTGTTCAATAGCTCAAGAACAGGAATTTAACTAGGAAGAAAGCAATGTAATTGAATTAAAAGAGGTGCGAGAAAGTAAATCAGTATCAGAGATTAACGGTTGTGAAAGCAAGTTATTAAAAAAGCTAAGTCTAGGGCGTTCTCAGGAAATCAGACAAGCAGACAGTTCATTCAGCAAGGATCTAATTAAGCACAGTTCTATAACTCAAAACACAGATATAGAATTAACCAAATTCCTTTGCGATAATTCTCTAAGTCTAAGTGCAGCAAACCAAATTTTCGTTTGCGAGAACTAACAGATTAAACTAGCATTAATTCCAAGTTTGATATGTTCACAATTATCCTAAACCAAACTTTCGTTTGCGCAAAGTTTAATTGCCCAATTTAATTAGTTCAGATTCCTAAACCCCACTTCCGTGACGTATTTAGCAACCTAAGATCTAGATTCTAATTGATCAGGTTAGAACTAGGTTTAAGCACAATTAAATTGAAGAACATATATAGTTATGAATCCTTAACTGAATTTGAACAAGTCTAGCAAGTCATGAAATCCTATGTGAGAAACCCTAAATCTAACAAGGAATCTACTCAGACATGATTGATGAAAACATAATCATAGAAATAATAGATTGCATAAAAGATAAAAATATTAAAGGGGTTCGAAATCTTATCCAAATACAGATGATGTAACAGGTTCAAATCAGCCCCAAAAGCTCTAAAAATCCTCTGCTCTTAATTATGAAAGCGTAATGTAAAGCGTATCTAATTAAAACACTAAAAACTCTATTATATAGGTCTAATCTCGGCCAGGGGCTTCTTTGTAAATATCAGGAACTTCTGGATCAAAGTGCAATATCTTGATACTTCTAAACCGCCGAGTTTTGGCCCATCTCTCTGGTGCATCGATCGATGCTAGAGTGCAACGATCGACACCTTTCTCTGTTTCAGACAGTGAACTCTATCTCTCGGCCAAACACTCCAAAAATCTCCAAAATGCTCCATTATCTCCAATTCAGCTCCAAACCTGATTATACCTGTAAAAGACTCTAAAAGAACACAAAAGACACTAAAAACACAACTATATCATGGCATAAAACTAGTAAAAACCATGATATATCAACTCCCCCACACTTAGCCTTTGCTTGCCCTCAAGCAAAACATAGAACTAAAGCTTGGTGAAGAGGTTTGAAAACTTTCAGAAACTCATTTCATCCTAGAAGCTACAATACTCAGATTCCCCTTAGTAAACCACTGAAAGAATCAATCACAGAATATCAAGACCAACATGTACTTCCCCCACACTTAGCAACTGTCCTAGGTAAACTCCACAATCACATTCAAGCATTCAAATTCACCCTACTGACTTCTGCAAGTATTTAAGTGCGGTCTCACCTAAGGAGTATCGATCAAAGGGCACATGGATTCTTACCTTATCAGCTCTAGACCACCATACTATCTTTCTCTAGTCCCTTTCTTCTCTTTCCCTTCTTTAACAACTGATTTTTCCCCATTGGGTATCATTTTATTTTTTTATCAGTGTTCTTCCCGTTATGGGGTGTACTTTGGACACATTCCATGGATCACATGAGAGAAAATAGTGTTTGCTACCATTCCCATGACCACTTCGGAGTTACTAACTCATCCTCAGTTTATTATCTTTTTTTTTTTTACTTTATAGAAGGGGAGAAGGGAACTAAATAGGATAGGTTGACAGGCTGTGTCAGAACTAACAAGGAAATCCGACAAAAAGTATACCAAGACCTTAGGTGAGAAATCTAAGTCAGTATTAAGGTTGAAGTCAGTAAAAGGATCCTCTGATACCTGAAGTGATGTGGGTGTCCTCAGTAGGTTGATCTGTGATGGGGTTTTCTAATAGTCAGAGATAGATCCTGCAATTTCATCCCAATGGTTACTTAAGTTCCTGCAAGTCTTGTAAATCTTCTCAGAAAATCATAGTTTCTTACTTAAACAATTTTGACTCAATAAAACAAATTTTTTTTGAAAAACGGACTGACTCTTAAGAAAACAGAAAACAAAAATCAGTAGCAAAACCATGATATATCATCTACCATCTTCAGAACCTGCAATTACTACTAAGCAGAAAGCCCCAGACATCTCATTCCCACCAAAGCAAAGGTATCGATCGTCTAAGTTTAAAGCTACTAATTCATTTGTTGTGACTGCAGGAAAACGCAGATACCCACCCAAGTTTCGCTCCCACCCTGGTGCTCTTCGCTCTTTCCTTGGGAGATCTCATGATCTGAATGCTTATACGCCACCTTGGATGAAGAGACATTCACAGAGACACTCAAAGTCTCTGTTGAACCCCCCCCCCCATAAGTCTGATATCCTTTCCATAGTCAAGCTACTGACTTTAAACAAGCGCTGAGTGGGAGGCAACCCACTGTTAGGTTCGTTTTCCTTTTCATTTTTCGTTTTGATTTTGGTGTTTTGGTTTTTCTGTTTAAGTGTGTTCAGAGGCGTGAGAAACAGCAGACTCTAACTGCATCGATCGACACACATAGTGCATCGGTCGATGCTTTAGCGATTTCTGGTTAGCCGATTCAATTGCGGTTCAGACATCGGTTATTCACATACCCACAGGCATATTCGCCTTGCATCGATCGACACCCTTGTGGCATCGATCGACACATGTCGACGACAGTTAAGTGTTCTGCAACTTCTCGGATTTTTCAATTTGATTATTATTCTCACCGAGCCTAAGCTTGACACCACTGGGGACAGTGTGTTTCAAGTGTGAGGGAGGTAGCTACTGACGCACGCTTTTGTTTTCTTAGAGTCAGTCCCAATTTGTTTTATTGAGTCAAATTGAGTAGGAAACAAGGACTTTTTGAGGAGATTACCACACTTGCACGAACTTAAGTGACCATTGGATGAGTTGCAAATGATTTATGACTATTAGAAAACCCAGCACAGACCAGCCTACTGAGGACACCCATATCACTTCAGGTATTCAGAGAATCCATTACTTGACTTCACCTTTAACTTGACTTAATTTTCTCTCCTATGGGCTTGGTATACTTTGAGTCGGATTCCTCTGTTGGTTCTGGCACAGCTTGTAAACCTGTCTGATTATGGTTCCCTTCTCTCCTTCCCTGAAAAAAAAAAAAAGAGATAAACTGAGGGTAAGCTAGTAGCTTCGAAGTGGTCGCGGGAGTGGTAGAGACCCCTATTACCTCCTGTGCATCCATGGAAACATGTCCAAAGTACACCCCAGTAAGGGAAGAGCACTGATAGAAAAAATAAAATGATTCCCAGTGGGGAAAAATCAGTGCTAAGGAAGGAAAAAGAGAAGAAAGGAACCAGAAGCAACATTTGAGTGGTCAGATGCTAACAGAGTAAGAATCCATGTGTTCTTTGATCGATACCCCATAGGTGAGACCACACTAATTAGCTTATACAAGTCAGTATGGTGAATTTGGATGTTCTGGATGTGATTGTGGAGTTTACTCAGGATAGTTGCTAAGTGTGGGGGAAGTATATGTTGGTCTTGATGTTTGCAAACTCCTACGATGAAACGAGTTTCTGAAGTTTTCAAACTTCTTCTCCTGATCTTGGTCTTCTGTTTGCTTGAGGGCAAGCAAAAGCTAAGTGTGGGGGAGTTGATATACCATGGATTTTAAGGATTTTAGCCATGGTATATGTCTTATTTATCGAGTCTTTTATTATGTTTTGGAGTCTTTTCAGGTGTTTTACAGGTTTAAGGACATTTGGAGCCTAATTGGACGTTTTGGAAGCATTTGGGTCAATTCTGCACTGTTTAGAGATCTCACAGAGTTCATTGGCTGCGAAATCACCTTGCAACGATCGATGCAGTCTGTGCAGTGGTCGACGCAAGGTGATTCCAGGGTTCTGCGCCCAAAAATCTGCATTTTGGAGAAATTACAGTTTTTGCCCAGAAACTTCCCAGACTTGCAAAAAGGCCCAAAAACGTGTTTAGACTTATATATTAGGGTTTTAAGCCATTGTTTAGGCTACGCTTTATTTTACATTCAGAGAGAGCTTTGAGGGGCTGATCTTATACTCGAGAGAGAAGAGATTTTGAACCCCAGTTTCTTTACTTCTTTTATGCTATTTGGTCTTCTATTCATGATGTCTTCTGTTTCGATGATCATGTCTGAGTAGTTTACCAGTTAGGTTTAGGGATTATCACAAGGGATTTCATGGAATTATAGGTTAATCGATCTGTAGGGATTCATATCTGTTAGTTCTTCATCTAGGGTTGTTCTTAATGCATGATCTGAAGTAGCTACCCAGATTTATGATGTTAGGTTGATTTCCACAACGACAGTTGGTTAACTAGCTAGAAAGAACCTAGATGAGCAATTTGATCTACTCGCAAATAAATTTGGTTTAGAGGAATTGTGAACGAAAGAACTTGAGATTAATGCTTGTTTAGAACTCTAGAATTCGCAACGAAAGTTGGCTTGCTAGGTTGTTAGACATAGATAGGATTCGCAACGAAAGTTGGCTTCTTATACTTCCATGATTCCAGTTCTAGAACAGTTCTTAATTAGATCCGATTGATTGATTAGCATGTGTTCCTGATTTCCTGAGAACTCCCTTGACCTGACGCCTTCGCTCCTTGCTTACAAACCGATCTATTTACTTTACTGTTTGATTTACTACTTTCTCTATTACTACCTAGCTCAACCTGACATTCTATAATCTATCGTAAGAATCTAAAGTCTTTGTGGATTCGATACCCTATATACTATAATTGCATTAACTGTGCACTTGCAGTAGAATAGGATTAAAACTTAGACCCTATCAACTTCTGATGTAGTCTGGCAAGAAATTGACCGATTCTTGACTTTTTGTCAGACGGAATCCGATGTCTGAAAATAATTGGGGGGGGGGGGGGGTAGAAACTGCAATTGACCCAAATTTTCAGATGTTGACCAGAATAAGCGAAAAAATCGTCAGACTTCTAAATCTGTCTGAAAATAAGGAAAAAAATATCAGACGGCTATAGACATCTGAAATTCCAAACTTTTGAGAGACGGCTATTGACATCTGAAAAATCGAATTTTGGTCAACGCTGGATAAAAACCGAAAATGCGAAGTTTTTTATCAGACTTCTTGGAGAAGTCTGACATTTCAAAATCAATTGCAAAACTACCCTCTACTTTTTGTCAGACTTCATGGAGAAGTCTGAACAATATCAGACTTCTTGGAGAAGTCTGACAATTCAAATTCAATTGCAAAACTACCTTTTTTTTCCTCAGACTTCATAAGTTGTCTGACAAAAAGTTCAAAAATTTTCAAAGCAGACTGCGTACGCTGTCTGATGGATTTCAGACTGCATTTGCTTTCTCACACTTTGATTTCAATTGCAAAAATACCCTCTTTTTCATACTGCCATAGAAGTCTGGTTTTATTGCAATCGGACTTCTATAGACGTCTGAAATGTTAAAAATTTTAAAATGCATTTTATTAAATATTTGTGATTAATTTCATTGATTTTAATTTTTATAAATGTGTGTTAGTTTTCTATGTTCCTTCTGCGTGAGTTTTACATTCTTATATATGGTAATTATTTTTAAATTAATTTTTGAATAATATTGGCAATGTAGCTAATAGCATCAGACTTCGCAAGGAAGTCTGGCTTTTTCCAAAAGATCTCTAATGTGGTTTATATGTATTTGTTTATACAGATAATGGTTCAATTACCTGTTAATTTTTGTGAATGGATTGTGAGAGACCATATTTGGCATGTTGTGGTTGATAAGCTCAAAGGAAGGCGATTTATCACTTTGCGTGATGGTTCTACACATCAAGAACTTGTTGAGATGGTACAAGATGATTATATCAAAGTATATCAAAGTATCAATGAAGAAGCATATTAGGATTAAGATGAGCTACACAACCACATACAAAGCGTTTACAAGCTGATTTTTCCAATAAGATCGCTAATGTGATGATGAGAGAACGAACTTGACATTTGTACTTGTTAATTTTATAAACTTTAAGTTCATAAGAATCAGACAGCAGTAGAGGTCTGACGGCCAATTCACCACCACTTAAGGTTATTTTAGTTTGTCATATGTTGGTGTATGTAATCTAAGGAGTAATGTTTTCTTCCAAGGTTAAGGTGACCCATTTTCTGATATTGTATACTTTCAATGAACAAAATTCCTTGTTTATTTGAGTAGACAAAAGTAAATTTATACAACTTTGTATTTTTCTACAAGCATAGTACACAAGGAGAACTTCCTTTCTTTGATTTGATCATCCAATAATCTAATACAATACAATGTGTTCAATAAGAAGACTAATAACCAGTAAAAATCTACAAAAATGAGAAAACACATAATTTAATATCAGCCTTCAGACTTCAAAAGTAGTCAAATATAAGACTTCATGTTTAATTTTCACTCTCAGACTTCGATTGTAGTTTGATATTAGAATTTTGATTGCTTTGTGTTCCTTGTATCGCCATACACATCATGTTCCTCAGTTTTGTCTACCATGTCTACAATGTCAGTCCCACCATGATGTAAGCTCCAAGGATTTGAAGCCACAACGAACCGGATAGAGGTGCAAAGGCTGGACTGAAGTCTCTCTCCTTTGAACCACGAACAAGATAGAGCGATCGAGCACGAGCAGCTGTACTGAAGTCACTCTCTGCTGATTCAAGTAGATGAATCGATGAGAAGCTGTAACAGGAACTGATTTGGTCTTGAGCTGCAAGGGGAATCCTCACAAGACAACTCACGGCCGTTGGAACAAAACAAGTATCTAGGTTTTTTTCTTTGATTAAACGTGACTGAAAAATACAAGGAGTTTGGCTAATAAAGCCTTAGTTTTCGAAACCCTAGTAAAAAAGAGAGAATGGGCCTTAAGGCCTTACAAGAAATAAAACATAAAAATAAAGACAAGTAAAAGCCCCTTAGGCGTGTGGGATGATCTTGGCTTCATGGGCCGTGCGTTCGGTCTGATGAAACGGGCCTCGGGTTACCTCATTAAAAACCTTACAAGGAAAACCCAGTGGGATAAAACCTTGTAAGGGAAAAAGAGTATAACCTTTGGTCCACAGAAACGACACGTGCTAAGGATCAACGGCTCCTATGGTGAAGATCACTGATGCGTCGTCGATCCTAAGTAATGGCCAGACGGACGATCCTGGTGTGAACAGATGGCCGTGGTCGTAATCGGTCGTCTCGGACATCCTTCGGGCTAACTGGTTCAAGACGGATGATCATGATCCAAATGGTCCAAGTGCATCGTGATGTCGTCTATGCTGCTCCTGGTGATCAGATGCTCCATGGCTGGGTTGAATTTCTCCGTAAGTCTCTTATGGTCGGCTCGGGTCCAGGGCGCGCTCACCATGCTTGGGAACGGTTCACATTGGTCGGTCTGGTCAGGTTCGGTCAAACCGATGTCCTCATCATTCCCACCCTCTTGAGAAGGTTCTGTCTTCAGAACCGCATCACCTGCACAAAAAGGAGATAAATCAGAAACATTAAAGCTCGATGAAATGTTCATCTCACCTGGAAGTTCAAGTTTGTAGGCGTTGTCGTTGATCTTCTCCAGGACTCTGAACGGGCCGTCTCCTCGTGGTGAAAGCTTTGATTTCCGTTGGTTTGGGAACCTCTCGTGTCGCATGTGTAACCACACCCAATCTCCGGGCTCGAAGGTGATCTCCTTCCTCTTCTTATTGGCTTAACGTTTGTATTGGGCCATCTTCTTCTCCATATTGTCCTTGACCTTCTGGTGCAGCTTCTTGATGACCTCGGCCTTGCGTTCTCCACCTTGGTTGGCGAACTCCAGTGGAGGTAATGGCTTGAGATCTATGGGCGTCTCTGGCTTAAATCCATACACAATTTCAAAAGGTGAAAGCTTAGTAGCAGATTGGTTAGCATTATTATAAGCGAATTCAACGTACGGAATACAATCTAACCAGTTACTTAAGTTCTTACCGACTGTGGCCCGTAAGAGGGCTGATAGTGTGTGGTTGACGACCTCGGTCTGGCCGTCTGTTTGCAGATGACAAGTCGTAGAGAACAACAACTTAGTCCCGAGTTTCCTCCAGAGCGTCCTCCATAAATGGCTCATAAAATTCGTATCTCGATCAGATACAATGGTCCGGGGTAGGCCGTGTAGTCGCACTACTTCTCGGAAGAATAAGGCGGCCATCTGAGTCGCGTCATTAGTCTTGGCGCATGGTATGAAATGGGCCATCTTTGAGAATCGGTCGACCACCACAAATATAGAATCCTTATGCCTGATCTTAGGTAAACCTAACACGAAATCCATAGAAATATCTACCCAAGGCATGTTAGGAATCGGTAAGGGGATATAAATACCGTAAGGATGTGACCTGGACTTTGTTTTTAGGCATGTGACGCACTTAGAACAGAAACGCTCCACGTCTCTTTTCAAGTGCGGCCAGAATAAGTGGTCGGATAGAACGCTCATGGTCTTATCCACGCCGAAGTGTCCCATCAAACCGCCTCCATGAGATTCACGGATTAGTAGGTATCGCATCGATCCTTGTGGAATACATAATCGCCGGTCTCGGAAAAGGAAGCCGTCGTGCAAGTAGAATGGTCCTTTAGCTCCTTTACTGAATTCCTGAAAAATCGCACCAAAATCAGGGTCAGCGTCGTAATGTTCCTTAAGTTGCTCAACCCCCAAAACTTTGGCCTCCATGGTGCTGATCAATGTGTATCTCCGGGATAGGGCGTCGGCCACGATGTTCTCCTTTCCCTTCTTGTACTTGATGATGTATGGAAATGTCTCCACGAACTCGAACCATTTCGCGTGTCTCCTCTTAAGCGTCGTATGTCCCCTCAGATGCTTTAACGTCTCATGATCGGTGTGGATCACGAACTCCTTGGCCAGAAGATAGTGCTGCCATGTCTCCAATGACCTCACCAAGGCGTACAGCTCCTTATCGTAGGTTGGATAGTTGAGTGTGGCTCCGTTGAGTTTCTCGCTGAAGTAGGCCACTGGTCGTCCTCCTTGTGTGAGCCCCGATCCCTAAACCTGAAGCATCACATTCAATCTCGAAAGTCTTGTCAAAGTTAGGCAAAACAAGAATGGGAGCGTTAGTCAAAAGATCCTTGAGCTTCTGGAATGCGTTCTCCTGAGCGGGTCCCCATTTGAACGGAACGTCTTTCTTGATCACGGCTGTGAGTGGTGCGGCTACGGTGCTGAAATCCTTGACGAACCTCAGGTAGAAACTAGCCAATCCATGAAAGCTTCGGACATGCCCAATGCTGGTCGGTGTTGGCCATTCCTAGATAGCCTTTACCTTCTCTTGGTCCACCTGTAGTCCCTGCGAGCTCACAACAAAGCCTAGGAAAACAAGTTGATCAGTGCAGAATGTGCACTTCTTGAGGTTCGCATAAAGGCTTGACGAAGAGTCTCTATTACTTGCTCAAGGTGCACGAGGTGGTCGGAGAAACACTTACTGTAAATGAGAATATCATCAAAGTAAACGACCACAAACTTAATGATGTAGGCTCGTAAAACTTGGTTCATGAGCCTCATGAAAGTTCTTGGCGCATTTGTAAGACCGAACGGCATGACGAGCCATTCGTATAGTCCCTACTTGGTTTAAAATGATGTCTTCCATTCGTCTCCGTCTTTCCTTCTAACCTGATGGTAGCCACTCCGTAGATCGATCTTAGAAAAGACAGATGCTCCGTGCAGCTCGTCCAACATGTCGTCTAGACGTGGTATCGGGTGCCGGTACTTGATGGTGATGTTGTTGATCTCTCTGCAATCGACACACATCCTCCTGGATCCGTCTTTCTTCGGTACTAACAAGACGGGAATGGCACAGGAGCTGAGACTCTCACGGATATAGCCCTTGGACATGAGGTCCTGAATCTACTTTTCTAACTCCTTGGACTCTGTCGGGTTCATTCGGTACGCCGGTCGGTTTGGTAGAGCGGCTCCAGGTACGATATCGATCTGGTGTTCAATGCCTCGAATGGGTGGTAAACCGGCTGGGATCTCCTCCGGGAACACGTCCTTAAACCTGTCCAACAAAGAAACCACTTCTCGGGGCAGCTCTATGTCGTTAGAACACGAGTGTAATGCCTCCTTAAAGATCATCAGTAGCACCTGCGTGTCTTGGCTAAAAGCCTTGGATATGGATCTTGAAGTAATAAGCAGGTTGGTCTTACTGATCTTGCTGTCCTTGGCTAGTTTTAACTGCATCTCGTGGACCTCCAGTGGTGTAAGCGGGGCGAGCTGGTACTTGCGCTTATCGTGGCTGAATGAGTAGTGGTTGGTGCGTCTATTGTGCATCGCCTCTTTATCAAACTGCCATGGCCGGCCTAGAAGTAAATGTCCAACTTGCATGGGCACGACATCGCACACAACTTGGTCTTTGTACTTGCCAATGCTGAACGGAACAGTGACTTGATCAGTGATCCGTATCTCTCTATCGTCGTTGAGCCATCTAAGCTGGTACGGTTGCGGGCGCTTTGAGACTTGAAGACCGAGCTTGTCGACCATGTATCTGCTTGCTATGTTGGCACACGATCCTCCGTCGATGATAAGGCTGCAGACCTTGTTGTTCACTGTGTACCGGGTATGAAAGATGTTCTCCCGTTGGACCGCCTCGGGATCTACAAAGGCGCTGAGAGTTCTCCGTATCACCAACATCTCTCCGGTATCTGGATGTTCAGTGGGCGTTCCCGGGTCGGTCATCTCTTCTTCCTCTTCCTGCTCGTCTTGCGACTCATACTCGCCAGCCTCCGTAAGGATCATTACTCGTCGGTTCGGACATTCTCGGGCCATATGACCTTTTCCTTGACACTTAAAACATGTAATATCTCTAGCTCTAGAGGTACTAGGAAACTTACCTGCTTCTGGGCGGTTGAACTTGGTAGCCTCGGTGTTCGGCCTTTTGAACCGCGACTCAACCTCAATGGCTTTGCCTTTGTCAACGGCTCTAGGTGCGGGTGGCGTCCATGTGGAATTGCTCCGAGCTCGGTTCGTCGTCGCCGCCTTCCGCTTGTTGTTCTGCTCCACCTGGATACTCATGTCCAGTAGCTCTGACAAATCGTGGTATGGCTGGAGCTCGACCTTCCGGGCAATGCGGTCATGTAGTCCGTTAGTGAACTGCGCCATGAGGGTCTCCTCCGAGTCGGCTAACTCGAGCCGGTTCCGTAGTTGCTCGAACTCCTCGAAGTATTCTTCTACGGACCTACTTCCCTGCACCAACTTATGAAATCTCTTCTGTAAGTCTCTATGAAAGTGTGGAGGTACGTACCTTCGCCTTAGGTTGTATTTCATGTCGGCCCACGTGGTGATCTGATCGTGGCGGTGTCGTCTACATTCGGAAACATCTCGATCCCACCAGGACAAGGCGTGGTCCGTGAACTGGGCCGCTGCCAACGCTACTTTTCTCCGGTCGTTGTAGGCGTAGTAATCGAATATATGCTCCATGCGTCGTTCCCATTAGAGATAGGCTTCAGGGTCGACCTTATCTGCAAAAGTAGGAGGTTTTAGTTTCACGTCGTTAAAATTAGGACGTTGTACCTCATTGTCGCGTATGCGACCGCGATGGCTCGGAACGCGTCATTCGTTGGGTCGGTGATTTCTGTCGTGCTGATCGTCCTCGAGATCGGGCATCTCCTCGTCCGTTACGTCCAGGGTATAAACCACGGCCGTGATGTTCGTGTTGCGCTCGTCCAGGTCGAAAGTGTTGGTTGGGTCGTCGTTGTTGGTTGACCGGTCGTTCTAGACAGTCGAGTCGAGCGCCGATCGCCTGGATCGCGGTCATGATCTGGGTCAGGTCAGGTGGCGCGGTTTGGTGGTTCTGTTCGTCGGCCATGCTAACTAACCTGCACACTTAACACACAATCAATGCACACAAGAAAGAAAAAAAAATAATAATAAATAAATAAAAAATAAAAGGAACTAACTAAAAAAATAGGAAATCACACTCGCACAAATAAGAAAGGAAAGATGCAAACTAATTGAATTTTTTTTAATGCTAAGTAAAAGGAAATAATTTAAGCTGATTGGTTCAGCCAATTAAACAATCCTAAGCTAAGCCAAACCGTAATTGTTAAAGGGACGTTTGCAAAAATGCCCTCGAAATTGAAGTCAACCCTGTTTATACCCTCGGCCTTCTCCTTCCTCTCCATCGCTAATATATCCCCTTATTAATCTGGATATTCACAGGAATGCCATCGTCAGACTTCATTTGAAGTCTGATATGTGAATTCAAAAGACAAAAGGACCCAAATTTTTTTTGGATATTCACGAAAATGCCATCGCCATGAATGCTCAACAACCACGACACCCACCATCGCCGACGAGTTAATGTGTAATCCAGCTCGTTTTTTCACCATTAAAGCTCAATTAAAGCTCAAGAATCTGAGCTCGGACGTTCTCCTCACCGATTTCTCTTTTCCCCTTTGATTTTGTGGGATTTTCGATATTTTTCGATTCAAAAGTAGCGAAATCGTTTATCATCTAATAAAAACAGCAAAACACGTCTCGGATTTGGGGCTTTCGGTGATTTTAGACGTTCTGGGAAATCGACGCGGCTAAAAACAAACGGAAATCAGAGATTGGTAAGAACATTTTCATATCGTCGATTTTCAGATCCGGTTTTGTAGTCTGCATCTTTTCGTAAGCCTCAATATGGTCAACAAGAGGGTAGTTTTGCAATTGACTTTCAATTGCCAGACCTCCATAGAAGTCTGTTAAATTCCTTTGAAAACAAAAAAATACATCGTTAAAAAGTCCAAATAAGAAGAGGGTAGTTTTGCAATTGATTCAAATTTGTTTTTTTTGTCAGACTTCTGATGTAGTCTGGCAAGAAATTGACCGATTCTTGACTTTTTGTCAGACGGAATCCGTTGTCTGAAAATAATGGGGGGTAGAAACTGCAATTGACCCAAATTTTCAAACGTTGACCAAAATAAGCGAAAAAATTGTCAGACATGTAAATCTGTCTGAAAATAAGAAAAATAATCTCAGACGGCTATAGACATCTGAATTTCCAAAACTTTGCCAGACGGCAAAAGACATCTGAACAATTGAATTTTGGTCAACGCTCGAGAATGCGATGTTTTTCATCAGACTTCATTCGCTGTCTGAAAAAATTGTCAGACAGCATAAGAAGTTTGATGAGATATCAGACTTCCGAAGATGTCTGACATTTCAAAATCAATTGCAAAACTACCCTCTACTTTTTCTTCAGACTTCGGAAGAAGTCTGATTACTTTCAGACTTCTGCGAGAAGTCTGACATTTCAAAATCAATTGCAAAACTACCCTTTTTTTTTTCAGACTTCTTGAGCTGTCTGACAAAAAATTTAAAAACTTCCAAAGCAGACAGCCTGCGCTGTCTGAATTGTTTCAGACTGCATCCGCTGTCTGGCATTTCAAAATCAATTGCAAAAATACCCTCTTTTTCAGACTACCATAGACGTCTGGTTATATAGAAAGCAGACTTCTATAGACGTCTGAAATATGTCAAACTTTTAAAATACATTTTTATTGTATAATTGTGATTAATTTCGTTGACATTAATTTTTTTAAATGTGTGTTAGTGTTATATGTTCCTTCTGCGTGAGTTTTACATTCTTATATATGGTAATTATTTTTAAATAAATTTTTGAATAATATTGGCAATGTAGCTAATAGCATCCCCATTAGACTTCACAAAGAAGTTTGGCTTTTCCCAAAAGATCTCTAATGTTGTTTATACGTGTTTGTTTATACAGATAATGGTTCAGTTACCTGTTAATTTTGGTGAATGGGTTGTGAGAGACCAGATTTGGCATTTTGTGGTTGATAAGCTCAAAGGAGGGCGGTTTATCACTCTGCGTGATGGTTCTACACATCAAGAACTAGTTGAGATGGTACAAGATGATTATATGCTGGACAAGAAAACCGACCCGGTGGAGTTATCATATCCATTGCCGGAAGCACTCTTGAAACAAATGGATCCGGATAGCCCTCCGGTTTATGTCACAAATGATAGGCAAGTAAGGAGCATGGTTGAGTTAGCTAATACGCATTTAATCCGTCTATGTGTCTCGAGCCGATCCCGTATGGATGATGAAGATGCTGTGAATCATGATGACAAATATGAATCTGAAGATGTAGACGAAGATGACAAAGAAGAAGACTGGAATGCGGAATATGTGGACTCAGTCTCGGAGGATTCTGTTTGTGGTGGTGGTGGTAATGATGGTGTTGGTAACTTGGATGTGCCTGAGAATGTTTTCATGGAACACGCTGAGGCTTACCATGACGATGCTGATTATACCCTATATGGGAAAGTTAAACATGAAGATGCAGATGTGGAAGAAGATGAAGATTATAAGAAATATGAGTTGGAGAGTATGAATAATCAGAGTGTTCGCAAAAGGGACTTATCTGAGGGTATCATTCTCAATAAGTGTTTTGATAGCAAGAAAGACCTAATATCAGAGCTACGTTTGACGGCGATAATGAAGAAATTCGCATTTAGGACAGAGAAGTCTGACAAGACACGTTTTGTGGCTAAATGTCGTGTGGAAGGATGCAAGTGGATGCTTCGAGCATGTGTGAAGAGCGAACCAAACAAGTATTGGGTGATGATCTATTCAGAAACACATTCATGCTCGATGGCGGACCGGATGTCTACGCGCAAACGTTTTACTCCAGTTTATATTGGTTGGTTGTTTACTGAAACTTTTGGTATGATTGAGGGGATAACACCAAAGCATGTCAAAGTATCAATGAAGAAGCAGTTTGGGATTAGGATGAGCTACACAACCGCATACAGAGCATTGTTACATGCTCAAAGGATTGTGAGAGGAACAGCGGAAGATGGGTACGCGAGACTGCCTTCTTTTTTGCATGGAATCAGGCAAACCAACCCGGGAACAGTAACTGGGCTTGAGCTAGATGAGAAGAATAGATTTAAGTATCTATTTATAGCATTTGGAGCTTCCATACATGGGTTTACGTACCTTAGAAGAGTCATTGTGGTGGATGGTACTCATCTTAATGGAAAGTATGGCGGTGTTATGCTAGTGGCGGCCGCACAAGACGGAAATTTTCAAATATTTCCGTTGGCTTTTGGAATTGTAGACTCTGAGAATGATGACTCGTGGAAATGGTTTTTCACCAAACTGAAAGAATGCATTTCAGACCAATATCCTTTGGTCATAGTCTCAGATAGATGTGAGTCGATCAAGAATGCGTGTGAAGCAGTTTTCCCTTGGGCACAGCGAGGGATATGCTATTACCATCTACAAAATAATATTGTTACCAAGTTCAGGGGAAAACATCTTCTGTACTTGGTGAAAAACGCGGCTTACGCTTATACAATTTACGATTTCGACCGAAACATGGCTTCCTTACGAGCGTCAAATCCTGAACTTGCTGATTACTTGGAAGAGGCGGATGTGAGTCTATGGTCACGCGTGCATTTCAACGGAGACAGGTACTTAGCGGTCTGACAATAGTTATCAGACTTCTAATGATGTCTGATACAATTATGAGACCTCTCTTGCTGTCTGATTATTTTTCCAGACGACTGGAGAAGTCTGAAAGCATAATGTTTTTATGATACTTTCTAATTCTTACTTGGGTTAACCTCTTTCAAATTGGTGGATACAGGTACAACATAAAGACGAGCAACATTGCTGAGTCTATAAACTCCGCAGTTAAGAAGGCAAAAGGATATCCCATATCTTTCCTTTTAGAGTTTATACAAGAGAAACTAGGGACGTGGTTTTGTAAAAGGCGGCTAGATGCAATGAGTCTCTCAACAACATTTAGCCGAGGAGTTGAATATTTGCTGGCTATTCGTGAATATTATGCAGATATGATGACGGCAGAACGAGTAGATACGTATAAGTTCGTTGTTAAGGGAGGACATAGGGATTGTGTTGTTGATTTGGAACATCAGAAGTGTGAATGTGGTGTTTGGGATTACGAAAAGATACCTTGCTCACATGCCATATGCGCTGCACCGGAACTTGAGCTACACATTTCTACCCTTGTATGTCCATCTTACAGAACGGACTACTTGTACGCTGCATACTCGCGCAACATCTTACCAAAGAATGTTACCGGAAAGGCAAATCATGACACCGTGCGTGTCTATCCGCCGGAAGAGAGGCGGAAGCCTGGAAGACAAAAGAAGTCGAGGTGGCAATCTATGCTAGAAATCGCCAAGAAGAAGAGCACTAAACCGCGGAAACTACACAAGCAATATTGTTGTTCGAACTGCAAACAACCAGGCCACAAACAACCTAAATGTCCACAACCTCAGGCTGATTAGAAATGGTTGAAATCTTATATGTTTTAGGGATTTCTGAAGTCTGATTTGTGTTCGTGTTCAGTGAAGTCTGATAAGTTTTAGGGTTTACAGAAGTCTGATATTTTTTTAGGGTTCACTGAAGTCTGACGTAGTGATGTATTCCAGAACTCTAATATTTAAACTTGTCTCAATTGTTTGGGTTCTGTTTCAACAAGCGTAGTAATAAACATAACTTGAATTAGTGCTTAAGTTTGTTACATAACTAAAAAACAAGCACAAAAGTAGGCCAAAAGATTGATGTGTTTTTTACAACCACCATAGATATGTATTGTTTAGGAATGCAAAAGATAAAGGCGGTCTATTTATCACCGTAGGTGTCAAGCAAAGCATACTCGGAACGTTGCTCTTCACCTGTTCGCTTGAGTTCAAACAATATGTCAAAAGCTAGCCTGTCCCTGATTGACTTGACATATTGTTTGATCGACTGGGTAAGGCCATCCATCAGCATCAGGTATTTTCAAGATGTGCATCGCATAAGGAAACATCTCGCAGATTGGTGCCACTGCCGCTCCGACCAACTCATCAGTCCTATCATTAATGATGCTGTCCCATATTGTTACGTGCCTATCCGGGATAGAAATCATAATTGCTACCCAATGATTTCCGCCAGTGTGCAGTGCGGTGTAAATATAATCAATATCCACTGCCCAAGCCTTCGGTGATTTGCAGAATAGTGGTAGGTCACCAGTGAAGTAATCAAAACAACCAGCAGGAAGCATTCTAGTTGCGGCTGGTGCATTCCCTCCAGCACCACTACTAATAAAAGTTGGATAGTGTTGACGCCACAAGGCTTGAAGGAGTGTGTCAATGAAACACAGCCTCTCGCTCCTGAACCATTCCGGATGGCTGTGTTGGCGAAGCCTCAACAGATCAATACCCGCATCAATTTGCTGCATTAAGCCAAGCATGTGTTAATATTAAAAAAAAAAAAACACAACCAGACAGCTATGGAAGTCTGGATATACGATCAGACTTCTATGGAAGTCTGGATATACTATCAGACTTCTTTGGAAGTCTGATTATAAAACCAGACTTCTTTGGAAGTATGAATAAACAACCAGACTTCTTTGGAAGTCTGAATATACATCCATATTGGAATGGAGTTCTTAATTCATAACCATTGGAGTAATACTGACCGTGTCATGCAGCCATTCCTTTGGAGTGCGAAGATCGTAATACCATTGTAGTGATGTGTTCAGTTCCCTAGTTGGATAACCCCTACAAAATAACAATACACTTGTTAGACATCGAGTTAGGTGTACATACTTACAATCTAAGCAGAGTATCAACACATACGGCTGTCTTTTGTTGTAATCATTAAGTGCCTTCACTTGCATCCTGGTGATAGCAGCACAAGGGTCATATCTCGGTGGAACCTGTGCTTGGACAACAGGTTTAGCTGGAGTCTTCACCTTCTCCTTTTGTTTAACCTGGGTTGCCTTTGCTTGCATGTAAACTTCAGCTGCCGCCTGCTTAGTGTCCTGTTTAAACTGCCGCGTAGAATCGAAGTTTATGCCCGTAGCCGACCGTGCAACGACCATGACACTCGGATCTGTGCCATCGGGTATACTCTGCATAGACAATTTGACAACCCATGTTAAACATAATGTTGGAACTAAAATTCACACAAGAACCAGACTTCACTAGACGTCTGGTAACTAGAATACATAACATGTCAGACATCCATAGACGTCTGACATGTGCTAAATGCCATCGAAAAATCATAGCAAGCCAATGCAACATAAGTCTAATGCCAGGAATCCATGTTCAAAGCAAATACAAGAACCAATGGGGAAAAAAACAAATACTATTATGCTTCAGCCTTTACAATGTTCATAAAGCAATAGAAGGCTACTTCCCCTCAAGTGATTTCTTCATAAGCCTGCTACTTCTCTTAGGCCCAACGTTCTTTTCCTTATTTGTATCCAGAGATTGAGGGTTTTGGAGACTAACCCCATCATCAGTCGCAATCGGTATGATTTCCTTAGAGGGATTGGCGGATTTATCTGCTGCTACTTTAGGCCTCGCTTTCCCTGCATGTTCAGGTTCGGATACCTTCAGTACAACTTTCTTCAGGTTCCTCTTAGGCCTTTCATTTTTCTTTCTTCCTCCCTCTTCATCAACCGCAGCAGCTTTTACCCCTTCGTGAACCTGAAGATCTTCAGCTGGATCTTCTTCATCCTCACCAACTCCAGCCTTCTTCATCTCATCGGCGGCAGCAGCAGCAGCAGCAGTTTTTGCTTCTGCGTTCTTCACTCTTCCTTTCCCTCCAGTACCAGCTTTCTTCTTCTCCTTTTCCTTCACTTCAGAAGAATCTTTCTTCTGGTCTTTCTCCTTCTGCTCAACTCCAACACTCTCTTTCTTTAAACTCTGGACGATCTTGGCAAGATCATCAATTCTGATACCCATCAGACGCAACCCATCGTTGAAAACATCTACCAATACATCAATCCGAGTTTCAAGTGATTTTTGCAAACCCTCAATCATTTGAACAACATCCCCATTTGTAGGACCAGCCTTCCCTACTCTAAGTTTCTTGCTAACTACCTCAGCCTCTTCTTCCTCATCTTCATCATCAGAAACAACCTGCAACAACTTCCTCTTGACTCCCACAACCTTACGCTTTTTCTCACCAGTCTGATCAGCATCTTTCTCAGACTTAATCTCAAGCTTAACAGGACCTCCAGCTCTGGTCTTGAACACACCTTCGCTCTTCCAGTGTTTTGAACCCCACCTCCAATGCACAGTCCCTAGCTGTCCGAACATTGCCTTCACAATGTTCTCAACTTTGTCGTCCTCCTCATCAGGGTTGTCCCATACGGGAAACATGTCATCGTATTCCTTGAGTACGAAGCTGTTGACGCGGGTCTGCAAATTACAAGTCACATAGGAAAACAAATATAAGCATTTGTAATATGAACCAGTCAGACAACATACGAGACTGGGTCATATGAAGTATGACATTATGTGTGTCAGACTTCATATGAACTCTGACTTTTATGTCAGACTTCATACAAAGTCTGACATTATGTGCCAGACTTCTAATGAAGTCTGACACATAATGTCAGACTTTGTATGAAGTCTGACATAAAAGTCAGAGTTCATAAGTACAAGAAATACCTGTTTGCGTAAGGCTTCGTCGGCTTTCTTTCGACTCCGTGATCCCTGGTACGCCAACAATGGTAGGTCTGGGGCATCCGGAAAGGGCTCTCCATAAGTTGTCGCCATAGCGGGACATGCCCAGTATATCCAGATGTTCAGGACCTCAGCAAAACCTCCGATCTGATAATTTTTTCCATCCACGAGTTTTCTGTTTGCCTCTTTAACAGAATCTATCAGAACCTTGAAGGCGAATCGTCCCCATGGATAGGATTTTATCGATCCTGGAAACAGCAGAAGCTTGGATATGTCACCCCTTGTGGAGGTTGTCCAGTGATGAGCCTCAATGAAGGTTGCATAGATCGCTAGATAGCCCAGCCATATCCTTTGTTCCGGTTCCCATTCAGAACATCTTGTACAAGCATCCATTAGTTGCGTATAACTTGGGCCTAAATCGAAATCCACCCTAAGAAGCTTCCACATTTCTCTCATCTCATCGGTATACTGAATTTCAGGGTACTCGAGGTTCTCAATATAGTCGCATTTGAGTCCGGTTATAGCATGAAACTCATTCAGGGAAAACCTAACTGGATTAACGCCGAAAAGAGACCATAACTCATACTTCTTCTTGCAGTCTAACTGCAGACAGAGCATATAGTCTGACACACATAATGTCATACTTAATTAAGTTGAAAATTTAAATTATAAAATTATTAAAAAATATTTTGAGGAAAATTTCGGATACATAAATTAAATATGGGACTTTTGGACATATGTAAATTAAAATTACATAATATTTAGTCAATTTTAACCATTTAAGGTATATTTGGTTAAAAACACCATGTATTTACGAAACCCCAAAATTCAGACTTCTATAGAAGTCTGATAAACCCTAAATTTAGTATTTATCACTTAACATCGAAAAATATTTAAACAAAACACCTAGGACACATCAAATTCGTTAATTATATCACCATTATAACATACATGTGCAAATATATTTTTTCAAATGTGAATTTCTTAAACCATGAGTCTAACTAACCCTAAGGTTATATGTAAGTTATATGTAAATGTTCCATTATGTTCCATTACAAAGTAGGGTTCTAAGGCATACTTAACTAACATAGTTTAATATGACTCAATTTTATAAAATTTTAATTTATATACTACTAAATTGTTTATATATAATTTATGTATATAAAAGTTTTGACAAAATATTTTTTACTAATTTTAAAATTTAAATTTAGTAATTAATTCTGTGTCAGACTTCTATTGGAGTCTGACATCTCAGACATCCATAGAAGTCTGAAGTAGTCGAAGGTTATAATGGTAATTGCGTTTGACGTTTTTTTGATTGGTCGTAAGGACAGCGCGGTAATTTCATAAGGCCGCAAAACCAGTTTTATATTTGATTCAAGTTTGGGGGTACACTTTTATTTAAATTCAAGTTTGAGGGCATTTTAAGCAATTTCCCCATTGTTAAATGCTAACCGAATATTCCACTAAAGCCCTAATGCTTGCGACAGAAAAGCAATCCTAAATAATTTATGCGGCCGTCAAGGTCGAGCAATCAAGCTAACGTCTATTCTTTTTTTTTTTAATAAGATGAAAGCAACAGGAACAAAGGGCTAACACTAGCGAGCCTATGAACAAAATCGCAAGCAATTCAATTCAGCAAGATGAGTGAGCAGTGGGTTTGGTCCTAACAATCGATCCTAAAAACCTTTTTCTATACTTTTCAGTTTATATGAGCAACGAAACAACAGTATAATAAAACAAGACCGAATGACGAAGCAAGAAGAACAAGACAATTTTTTTTTAATGGATTTTGAGACAGCAAACAACAAAACAAAAACGAAAAAACAAAAGATTTGTGCGATTAACTCCCTAATCCAGCTCAATCTAACTTGTAAATGGACCGATTGAACTAAGTACACAGAATCAAAGAACGTGAAAGATAAAGAACACAAGAACAGATTTTTCACCCGGTGTTCACCGCACCAATCGATGTGATTGGCCGCTATCCTCACCGGGGCTGACTCGCCGTCAGCAATCCACTAACTCAGCTCAAACTCGAGCTCTTTTACACCGTCACCCGATTACAAGCTCTCTCACTCTCTTCTCTCTCTCGAAAAAGACTTAGAACTTCTCGGACTACCCAAACACTCACACACTCATGTGACTTTATATCTCAGTCAACACGATGGACTCGGTTTATCACAACCCGACTAAACCATACATCAATAACCTGGTTTAGCCTAATGAACCGGGTGACTAATAACTAACGAGGCTAACGGCCATAACTGACAAATCTCCACCTTGGCCTTTAGCTCCTTTACAACTTGAGTATCAACACCTTGAAACTCCACCTTGAACATGACTCTGTTCTTTCTTCACGAAACTCCGTGACTTGATGCAAAAATTCACATCCTGTTCTGAGAAAACCCTCTCAGCTTTTGATCTTGTGAGCTAAAAGCTCACTGTTCTGTAATCCTGAGCAGCTCCAACGCATCTCGAAGCTTGCCCACTGGGAGAACCTTAGTGAATATATCTGCAGGGTTATACGCGGTAGATATCTTCATCACATTAACAAAACCTTCACTTATAAGATCCCTGATGAAATGGAACTTGACTGCTACGTGCTTGGTCCTTTCATGATGTACCGCGTTCTTGGCTAAGGCGATAGCACTCTGTGAATCACACATGATTCTAACTGGTCCTTGTTTGAAACCGAGTTCCTCCATTATCCCTTTGAGCCAAACTGCTTCTTTTGCAGCCTCTGTTAAGGCCATGTACTCAGCCTCTGTGGTGGAGAGAGCCACTACTTTCTGCAAGCACGATCTCCAACTTATTGTGTTTCCTCCTACAGTGAAAACTATACCTGTGGTGGATCTCCTCCTGTCTTCATCTCCTGCGTAGTCTGACTCACAATAACCCTGAATTATGAATTCTCCTTCACTTCTATAGCAGAGTTTCAGATTTATCGAGTTTCTGATATATCTGAAAATCCACTTTACTGCTCTCCAATGTTCTTTTAGGGGTCTGCTCATGAATCTGCAAACAACTCCAACTGAGTGAGCTAAGTCTGGTCTTGTTCCTATCATTGAGTATATCAGACTCCCAACTGCACTCTGATAAGGAACACTCTTCATCTCTTCCAACTGATCCTTAGCTTCTTTCTCTGTCGCAGATTTCAACTCGAAATGTGTTCCCAAGGGTGTAGCAACTGGCTTGGCCTGATCCATGCCAAAGTTACCTAGAACTTTCAATAAGTAGCTTCCTTGACTGATCGTTAAGCTACCCTTTTCTCTGTTCCTTGAGATATCCATCCCTAGAATCCTCTTAGCATTCCCTAGGTCCTTCATGTCAAACTCTGAGCTTAGCAAAACCTTCAGACCACTTACTTGATCCTTGTCTGTTGATGCTATCAGTATATCGTCTACATAGAGGAGAAGATAGATATACTGACCTGACTTAAGTTTCCTGTAGTAGACACATAAGTCGTATTCACTTCTGCTATACCCGTGTGTGGTCATGAACTCGTCAAATCTTGTATTCCATTGACGTGGCGACTGCTTGAGACCATACAGGGATTTTTGAAGGAGACATACCTTGTTTGGGTGTTTCTTGTCTAAGAAACCTTCTGGTTGTTCCATATAAATTCTCTCATCTAGGAAACCGTGAAGAAACGCTGTCTTTACGTCCATTTGCTGGAGCTCCATGTTGAAGTAAGCTACAGCTGAGAGAATGAGGCGTATTGATACGTGTTTGGCTACAGGAGAGAAGATTTCTTGGAAATCAACTCCTTCCTTCTGAGAGTAGCCCTTAGCCACCAGTCTAGCCTTAAATCTTGGAGCTTCCACACCTAAGATCCCTGGTTTTCTTTTAAACACCCATTTACAACCTATTGGTTTCTGAGTTTTCACTCTGTTCACCAAAACCCAAGTCTTGTTCTTCTCTAGTGAAGCCATTTCTTCTTCTGCTGCTTTCATCCACTCAGTCTTATCTGGGTCTGACAATGCTTCCTGATACCCTGATGGTTCTGGTCTTCCTCCGTCTTCTATCATGAGATAGGCATAACCCGCTATCTCTTCTTCCTCATCATCTCTGTAAACCTGATAGTCCTTCAGTCTGACTGATTGCTTTGTCTGTCGCTTTGGTCTATTTCCTTCCATCTGAGTCTCATCTGGATCCTGTGTCTCTTCTTCTGGACCTTCTGTATCAAGAGTTTCTTCTGTGATATTCTCAACCTGAGCCTCTGACTCATCCTTAGAACTATCTTGCATTGTGGTGTCTCCACCTCGAGCATTTGCATCTCGTTCTTTCCTGTTTCCTGTTACATCAAAACTGAAGATATCATTAGTAATACTTTGTATTTGATTCATACCTTCCTGTGAGATGTCTTTGCTCCGTTTGATGTCTTTGTACATTAGCTCTTCCCTGAATATCACATTTCTACTGATTATGCATTTCTTCTCATCTAGAAGCCAGACTCTAAACCCTTTTACTCCGTCTGGATAGCCTGTGAAGATTCCTCTCTTTGCTCTAGGATTTAATTTCCCTTCATCTGAGTGTATGTATGTGAGACATCCGAACCTCCTTAAGCCTGATAAGTTTGGAGCTGCTGAAGTCCATCTTTGTTCTGGGATTTCAAAGTTCAGAGCAGATGAGGGTGTCCTGTTAATCAGGTACACTGCAGTTGAAGCTGCTTCTGCCCAAAATCTCTGCTCTAAACCACTTTCACTGAGCATGCTCCTGACCTTATTCATTACTGTTCTGTTGAGACGTTCTGCAACTCCATTCTGTTGAGGTGTGTAGGTGCATGTTCTATGCCTTACTATTCCCTCTTCTCTGCAGAATTGATCAAATCTACTATTGCAGTACTCTAGACCGTTATCAGTCCTTAACCTTTTAACCTTCCTTTCAGTCTGAACCTCGACCATCTTCTTCCATTCCACAAACTTCTCAAAAGCCTCATCTTTGGTCTTTAAGAAGTATAACCATACCTTTCTTGACCAGTCATCCGTGAAAGATATGAAGTATTGGCATTTGCCAAGACTCACAGGTACATTGGGTGAACCCCACAGATCTGAATGGATGTAATCTAGCTTCTCTTTTGTGTAATGTTGAGCGTTGGTGAAGCTCACTCTATGAGCTTTCCCTATCACGCAATCTTCACAAAACTCCAGATTTGAAGTCTTCTTTATTGGAATGCATC
Organism: Orychophragmus violaceus; assembly: GCA_030180135.1. Classification (NCBI taxonomy): domain Eukaryota; kingdom Viridiplantae; phylum Streptophyta; class Magnoliopsida; order Brassicales; family Brassicaceae; genus Orychophragmus; species Orychophragmus violaceus. Next base: position 82,018,740 of record CM058237.1, read on the forward strand.
CTTTCTTTATGAGAACCTCCAAGCTCTTATGACCCACATGTCCTAATCTGCTGTGCCAGAGCTTTGTAGGACCTTCTGCTTCCACACCTTGCTCTGACCGTCCTGTAGATGCTGAACAGATCTCTGCAGATTTTGCTGTACCTTGAAGAATGTAGAGAGTATCTCTACCCTGTCTCTGACCCTTCATAATCACTGTGCATCCTTTGATTACCTTCATTGTTCCTGCTGAGCCTTTAAATTCACACCCCTTTTCTTCCAAAGTTCCTACTGAAATTAGGTTCCTCCCTATATCCGGCATATATCTGACTTCATGTAGGACAAAGGTGCTACCGTCTGGATTGATGAATCTAACTGAGCCAATTCCTTTGACATCAACCTGGTTGTTGTTGGCCATCTTAACCCTTCCTGTGGTCAGTTCTTTAAACTCGAAGAAGACGTCTCTTCTTGGTGTCATATGGAAAGAACATCCTGTGTCCATCACCCACTCATCATGAAGACTTTCATCTTGTGAAAGATTTTCTTCCACAGCCATCAAACCCACTAAGTCATGGGCATCATCTCTGGCCAAGGATGTCTCACCTTTGTCTTCATACTTGGACTTTCCTTTATTTCTTTCCAGCCACTTGTAACACTGTTTCTTGTAATGGCCTTCTTTGCCACATATCCAGCAGATCTTCTTGCCATCTTTCGACTTTGATCTGTGTCTTGTTGTCTTACCTTTCCCTGCGCTTGAACTTCTATTCTCTGATCTTCCTCTGACATAGTGACCCTCTGAGCTTACTCTATTGCTTGAGCTAGCTCGAAATTCCTTTTCTTTTGATCTAGCAGCACTAGTCACATCATCTAGTTCTATTGATTCCCTAGCGTACTTAAGCGTTTCTTTCAACTGATCATACTTAGAAGGCAGTGAGTTTAACAGAAGAATTGCTTGTACCTCTTCAGGGATATCAATACCAAGATTACTTAGGTCGTTCACCAACTTGAGAAAGTCATCTACATTCTCATCAATCGTCCGTTGATCTTGCATCTTGAAGCCGTACAGTTGCAGTTGACCGTGCACACGGTTTGGTAAAGACTTAGGCATGTACAGTTTATCCAGTAGCTCCCATACCTCTGCTGCAGTTTTGCATCTTTCAATCTTTCTGAGCACATGATCACCAACGTTCAGGAAGATAGTATTCATCGCGTTATCGCATCGCTCTAATCTTGCTTCTTCATCCGCGATCCGCTTCTTTTTCTGTTCTGGATCTTTGTCTTCTTCTTCTTTCTTCTCGAGATCTTTATCCCTTTTCACTAGAACATCCTTGAGACCATTGAAGCTCAAGAGAGCGTACATTCTTCTCCTCCACATCGAGAAATCTCCTTGTCCATCGAATTTCTCGATCTGTACTTTCGGTTTACCCATCTTTCTCCGACCTTCGATCCTCGATCTCCGATTCTTCCTTTTCTTGCTGAATAACCACAGCTCTGATACCAATTTGTGCGATTAACTCCCTAATCCAGCTCAATCTAACTTGTAAATGGACCGATTGAACTAAGTACACAGAATCAAAGAACGTGAAAGATAAAGAACACAAGAACAGATTTTTCACCCGGTGTTCACCGCACCAATCGATGTGATTGGCCGCTATCCTCACCGGGGCTGACTCGCCGTCAGCAATCCACTAACTCAGCTCAAACTCGAGCTCTTTTACACCGTCACCCGATTACAAGCTCTCTCACTCTCTTCTCTCTCTCGAAAAAGACTTAGAACTTCTCGGACTACCCAAACACTCACACACTCATGTGACTTTATATCTCAGTCAACACGATGGACTCGGTTTATCACAACCCGACTAAACCATACATCAATAACCTGTTTTAGCCTAATGAACTGGGTGACTAATAACTAACGAGGCTAACGGCCATAACTGACAAGATTGGATGTAACCAGAGTGGATCACGAGCTTAATCTCTGATACCAGATGATGTAAGCTCCAAGGATTTGAAGCCACAACGAACCGGATAAAGGTGCAAAGGCTGGACTGAAGTCTCTCTCCTTTGAACCACGAACAAGATAGATCGATGGAGCACGAGCAGCTGGATTGAAGTCACTCTCTGCTGATGCTAGTAGATGAATCGATGAGAAGCTGTAACAGGAACTTATTTGGTCTTGAGCTGCAAGGGGAATCCTCACAAGACAACTCACGACCGTTGGAACAAAACAAGTATCTAGGTTTTTTTTCTTTGATTAAACGTGACTGAAAAATACAAGGAGTTTGGCTAATAAAGCCTTAGTTTTCGAAACCCTAGGAAAAAAGAGAGAATGGGCCTTAAGGCCTTACAAGAAATAAAATATAAAAATAAAGATAAGTAAAAGCCCCTTAGGCGTGTGGGATGATCTTGGCTTCATGGGCCGTGCGTTCTGTCTGATGAAACGGGCCTCGGGTTACCTCATTAAAAACCTTACAAGGAAAACCCAGTGGGATAAAACCTTGTAAGGGAAAAAGAGTATAACCTTCGGTCCACAGAGACGACACGGGCTAAGGATCAACGGCTCCTATGGTGAAGATCACTAATGCGTCGTCGATCCTAAGTAATGGTCAGACGGACGATCCTGGTGTGAACGGATGGTCGTGGTCTTAATCGGTCGTCTCAGACATTCTTCGGGCTAGCTGGTTCAAGACCGGCTGATCATGATCAAAATGGTCCAAGTGCATCGTGATGTCGTCTATGCTGCTCCTGGTGATCAGATGCTCCATGGCTCGGTTGAATTTCTCCGTAAGTCTCTTATGGCCGGCTCGGGTCCGGGGCGCGCTCACCATGGTTGGGAATGGTTCACATTGGTCAGTCTGGTCAGGTTCGGTCGAACCGATGTCCTCATCACACCATAGACATTCATTGATATGTGGTGAACCTCCTTGGAAATTACCTTTCTCTTCTTCTCCATCATTTTAAGAGTATCTTCAAGATTGCTCTTCTTATGTTTTCTTGCTTTTTCCAAAGCACCTTCAACATCTACACCAAATCAACCTATGTATTAGTTTGAATAAAGATTTATCAATCAAAAGTTCTGTTAATTAAGAGAAACTTGTAAGAAACCAAATTAACCTATGTAAGGGTTTTGTTCACAAAAAGAGAGTTTTTTTTTGTTTGGTTGTTGCAAGGTTACAGACTTCATATGCAGCCTGGGATGTAACTTCTGAATCGAGCGGGAAAATTTTCCGCCTTTTAAAAAAAATTCCGTGTGAAAATTTTCAAAAACTTTTGAATTCCTGGCTTCATACGCAGTCTAAAATAAGACTTCGAGAAGTCTAAATACTAGAACCAGATTTACCTGGAAGTCTTAGAAACTCTCAAACTTCGATTGTAGTCTGGTTTTAGACTCTCAGACTTCGTGATCCTCGTACTACAGTAAAATTTTATGATCCATTAGCACATAATAAGCCTCAACTCCAGCCTCTTTGGAGAGTCATCTAGATCAACCTTAAACCAAGCACCTGAAAAAGCAAAAACACAGAGCTCTTGCATTAGTTAGCGAACAAGTATCCAAGAAATGGATAATAAAGGATTGTTTGAGAAAATCAAATTGTATAACCAAAAGTCTATGTCAAAAGTCTCAATTAATTCAGTTAAAAAACATTTGAAAACACTAAATCAGATCATATTCACTCACATATTTCGCAGCTCAAAGAGAATCAACTATGAATCACATGCATAAGAACTCATATGAGAGAATAAGCTTGAGAACCTTTTTGGATGAGTAATTTGAGAGAGGTTTTACAAAAGAGAGAGAAAGAGAGGTTGTAAAATAAGGAAGAATGTGAAGATTTTTTTTTCTGGCTGTTGTATGTGTGTAAAACATTAGGTTTAGATAAGAGAAGAGAAATTAGAAGGAAATTTTGCCGCCAAATTTTTAATAATTAAAAATTGTAAAATATCTGGTATCAGACTTCATATGCAGTCTGAGAAGGAACTTCTGAATTGAGCAGAAATTCTGAAAATTTTAGGCAGAAATTTCCCGTCTTTTTGAAAAGTTTTCGTGTGAAAATTTTAAAAAACATTTAAATTCCAGACTTCATATGCAGTCTGAAATAAGACTTCATGATAAGTTTAAATACTTGAACTAGATTTATCTGGAAGTCTGAGTAACCCTAAATCTAATAATTACTACTTAAATACCATCATATTATGTAGAAAACTTATAATAAATATCAAACTTGTTTAAATTAGTCACAAACTAACTACTATATGTAAATGTAACAATATGAATGAAAATCCACAAACTCTCAATCTAACCCTACAGATAAAACATGATATTCAACTTCATATGTGAAACATAGATCAAACTACATGATGTTTTGAACCAAATATATCTTCAATGCTTAAATTTGATCAAATTTAATGTTATTTTAATTTATATACATAAAAATGCTTATGCTTAATTTATGTATCAAAATTTATATCAAATTATTTTTTATAATTTTTTTATTTAAATTTTTAACTTTAATACGTCTCAGACTTCTAAGAGAAGTCTGAGAAACCACAAAATTCAGACTTCGTAGGGAAGTCTGAGAAACCCTAAACCTAATATTTATCACTTATAAGTGAAAATATTTAAACAAAACAACTAGAAAACATCAAATTCGCTAAATATATGCATATTATAACACATATATACAAATTTAATATTTCAAATGTAAATTTGGTAAAACATGAATCTAACCCTAAAGTTATATGTAAGTTATATGTAAATGTTCCATTACAAAGGATGTTTTGAGGTTTAGAACTTACTCTACCTTACATATTGTTTAGTTTGACTCAATTTTACCAAATTTTAATTTGTATACTATTAAATTGTTTATATTTAATTTTGTACATAAATCTTTTGACAAAATATTTTTTTTATAATTTTAAAATTTAAATTTACTAATTTATTCTGTATCAGACTTCTAGAAAAAGTCTGATAAAGTTATTTAGATTTAGAGTCTAACTAATCAGACTTCTGTAGAAGTCTGACGTAGGCGAAAGTTATAATGGTAATTGCGGTTTCTGTTTTTTTGTTTGTCATAAGGGCACCTCGGTAATTTTCTTAGGCCGAAAAACAACTTTTATATTCAATTTCAGGGGTACACTTTTATTTAAAACCAAATTGAGGGGCATTTTTAGCAATTTCCCCATTTTACTTTATGTTTGAACATTACGCTAACATTTAACTTTATTTTAACTGTGTTATTAGGTATATTTACTTATACTATATTAGATTGTAATGTTTTATTTTATGATAATTTCAAGATATAAAAAGGCATTATTATTTTTCTCTTTATAAGATAATGTTCAGTTTTAATTTTATTTTTTTTTTAAATTTACAATTATGCAGATGTGTTGTGATATATTCAATCTATTCCATATTCTTTTAGGTTTTTTGAGTAATATCCTATATAAATAGCCTCCTACTTTTATTTTCTTTCATATCTTTTGCTTTTGAATCCGAACTAGGCGATAATCATGTCGAGTATTATTGCTATTGATCTTATCAAAGATATCAGCTCTCTTTTTGTTAACTATAGGATATGTCCTCGTATTCAGCGAATTTGGAACGTGTATTTGCAGAATAAGATTGTCTCTATTGAAGTTGTCTTTCAAGATCATGAGGTGCATTGTGGAGATATTGTTTTTGCTTAGTATTATTCGTTTTGGATACATTTAACGTGTGTGTTTGATCCCGGGAATGCGCATCCATGCATCTGTTGATGGATCAATGTCTGGCACTTTCGGTCGCCATTTGTCTGAGGGTCTAGCTGTTGTATTGGATGGTTTTGATTTGGTTCCCTATAAGATGGGATGTCACATTAATCCACTTTCTTTAAATCCTGCTGCTGAGATCAGGTCCACCATTGGACGTACGAAATATATACTGGAGAAGTATCATAAAGATTTTTTTCAGATCGTTTTTGGTTGTCTAAACATGGAGATTCTCATTGGTAATATTACTTTTATTTATTGTTTTGACCTATTATGTTGCTTTTGAAAAATTTATTGGCTCCTCAAATTTAAATGTGTAGATGTTATTGGTGAGTTATCTATGTTGTTCCTCTACAGAGGATTTTAACTGCTGGTGTGCATTATCATAGAGTTGTGGTCGTTTTGCAGGATGCTAGGTAAGTGATATAGGTTATTCTGTTGATTTGTTTAGCGCTTTTTATTTTGATATATTGTTTTGTTTTTCTTATAATATTTTCATGTTGATATTTCAGTGGTTTGGAATTGAAATGCATCCTCTGGGATTGTTGTGCACAAAAAATGTGTGAATTTGCCAAGGGTGGTCTTACAAAACCGGTTGTATGTGTTTTATGGTTTGTTTGCATACAGAAGTCTAATGGTAACAAGATTATCAATAAATGTTTGTTTGTGCGTTTGATATGTATAAAAGATATATGTGTTGTTTACGATGTGTTTTGATGTTTTCGTAATACAAGTGTATACAATCTATGCAGTACTTTGGACTCGGCAATAGTGCTCTCTGATAGGTCAAAGTTTATTCCCTATTCTACTGCAAGTGCACAGTTATGTGAATGTAATATTCAAGGTATCGTATCCACAAGGACTCAATACTCACGCGATAGACTATATGCTTTCAAACTTAGCTAAATCAATCAGATGAGAAAACTGTAAACAAAGCAGAAATATAAAGGTTGTTTTCGATGGGAGAAAGACGCTAGACTCAGGGTATTCTCAGGAAATCATACAATGCCAGACACTTAGCTATCAGGATTAAGGTTTAAGCACAGGTTCAAGAACTAGAATTACAATGTAAAACAATTCAACTCTCGCTGCAACTGTTATCTATGTCTAGCAACCTAATGATTCAAATCTCTTTGCAATCTTAGAATTCTAGACAAGCATTTTTAGCAAGTTCATAAGTTCACAATTTTCCTAGACCAAAAATCTTTGCATCTAATCAAATTGCACACACTAAGTTCTTTCAGATATAATTCACACTCTCGTGCCAAATTAACAATCTCAGATCTAAACCTTAGGTGATCAGTCTTGAATTCAGTATTAAACTCAACTTACGTGATGGACAGATAGATTTAGAATCCTAATCAATCGGTGATCTAACAAGGCATGAAATCCTATTGAGAATCCCTAAATCTAACTAAAGTTACTACTCAGACATGATATCAAATAAATAACACATGAATGAATAGAATAGACTGAATAGTTAAAACAGGGGTTCAAAATCTTCTCTCAAAGGTTACAAGTAGCAAGAACTGAAGGAATTTCTAGCAATTCCTAATCCAATTTGGCAACCCTGGTCTGAATTCCAAGCCTAGGATCTAGGGTTCATGTAATTGAATCATTGGGATCTCAGAATTACCTGGTGATTAGCAGCGGAAGATTTGCAGATAATCGAGATCTAGAGCGCCTCAAATGCTGCGCCTCTACTGGTATCCACACGCACACAAACTGAACAGCAGGGATGCTAGTGCCTATAGAGATCCAATCTCTTCAGAGGTTTCTATTCAAGTTCTGGTGGCTGTGAATTAGGTTAGAGGCGAGTTTAGGTCGACCATATATCTTATATATGTCGGCTTAAACCACAACGGAATTAACCAACGATTAAACCAAATTAATCTGATTAATCCGTGAGTGCATCGATCGATGCACTCTCTGCAACGATCGATGCTGTCCCAGAACATTGATATCGAATGCATATCAAATATGAATTCACCAGATCATTACATTAATGATCAACCTCGTCTTTAACGTCCAGTTTGCTTAGGTGTGTGACCCTGTAGGATCATATAATACTAGCAATGAGTTCTAAACTCATTGATCATAAGTGGCTTCTAGCAAAGCATTATGACTACCTAGCATTATATGATTGTCTCATCTCGACAATACGACTATCACTTGGAGTAAGTACAATAGATTTCAGGACATTCCCAACAATCTCCCACTTGTACTGGAATCATCTATTCCTTCAATCCCTTCGTCACTATATCTCGATCTAGCATAAGGCAAGAACCGTGTCATCCTTATAGAGCCAAGATCATGTTCATCGAACTCAGATTTATACTGACAAGACAAACGACTGACAATCACCTCGTTTGAGTGTGGCCACACATTTCTCAGTATCAAATCTTCGATGGGCCCTGAGATATTTATCTCCTGTTATATAGGAGGGACAAATCCCATCTTGTTCCATCCCTGTCTCTTCACACGCTTCATGATGCGCCCAATCAATGCCTTTATAGTCACCAGTTACGGCTGACGTTTGACAAGGTTAAAGCGGACCAATTCACATGTAAGAAAACATGATGAACTCAGGTCTAAGGACTATACTCTATAGTCGTAATGAAAACTCTGAAGGAATTTCTAGCAGATTCCTAATCCAATTAGGCAATCCTAGTCTGAATTCCGAGCCTAGGATCTACAGGTTCATGTAATTGAATCTATCAGATCTGGAGATTACCTGGTGATTAGCAGCGGAAGTTATTTGCAGATAATCGAGATCTAGAGCGCCTCAAATGCTGCGCCTCTACGGTATCCACACGCACACAAGCTGAACGAAAGGGATGCTAGTGCCTATAGAGATCAGATCTCTCAAGAGGTTTCTCTCTAGTTTCTGGTGGCTGTGAATTAGGTTAGAAACGAGTTTAGGTCGACCATATATCTTATATATGTCGACTTAAACCGCCCCGGGATTAACTAATGATTAAACCAATTTAATCCGTCAATCCGCGAGTTGTGTCGACCGACACACTATATGTGTCGATCGACACGGTCAATCTATGTCGACCGATACTCTTAGTGTATCGATCGACATCGCCCAGAAATGTCGATATTGAATGCATATCAATTATGCATTCACCCGATCATTACATTAATGATCATCCTCTTATGCAATGTCCAGTTTGCTTAGGTGTGTGACCCTGTAGGATCATATAACACTAGCAATGAGTTCTCAACTCATTGATCATAAGTGTCTTCTAGCAAAGCATTATGACTACCCAGTGTCATATGATTGTCTCATCTCGACAACACGACTCTCTCTCAGAGTAAGTACAAATAGATTTCAGGACATTCCCAACAATCTCCCACTTGTACTGGAATCGTCTATTCCTTTTAAATCCCTTTGTATCCATATCTCAATCTAGCATAAGGCAAGAACTGTGTCATCCTTATTAAGCTAGATCACGTTTATCGAATCCCGATTTATACTGATGAAAAACAAACAACTGACAATCAGTTCGTTTGAGCGCGGCCACGCATTTCCAGTATCAAACCTTCGATAGGCCCAGAGATATTTAACTCCTGTTATATAGGAGGTACAAATCCCATCTTGTTCCATCCATGTCTCTTTTATATTTCATGATACGCCTAATCAGTGTCTTTATGATCACCAGTTACGGCTGACGTTTGACAAAGTCAAGACGAACCAATCTATATAAGAGAGGACATGATGAACTCAGGTCTAAGGACTATACTCTTTAGTCGTAATGAGAAACTCTTATGACACTCATATAACATCTTGTAGAGTTCTCATTAACGGGTCAAGTCCGATCATGTGTTCTCTAACACATATCTATGCGATTGACTTTAATACACTTATTAATGACTCCATGAAACATGGTCATCAGTCACCTCACATACTAGTCTCACGTGGTTGTTAATGTCCCATGTTAACAACCTCGACCAGGGACCATTCTAATTTATGTCATTTATTGCTTATAGGGTTTCATGATCAAGTCACATACTTGATGACCTATAAAATGTCATAAATTACTTTTGGGACTCTTATTTAATCAACACAATTAAATAATACTGAAACAATTTCATTAAAAATAACATAATCAAATTATGTCCTACGAACATTATGTCATAACTAAAACAAATACAACTCCCACTGAAATCAAGATCATATCTTAAGAAATCTAATGCCTACAGCAGTTGTATGAAACTCATGCTTAGGCCTTGGGAGAGGCTTGGTCAGTGGATCAGCAACATTCTCATCCGTCGGGACTCTGCTGATCTTCACATCTCCTCTATTCACAATATCACGGATAAGGTGATATCGCCTTTCTATGTGTTTGGACTTCTGGTGTGATCTAGGTTCCTTTGCTTGCGCAATGGCTCCATTGTTGTCACAATACAAAGCCACTGGCTCAGAACTGCTAGGAATCACACCAAGTTCAGTGATGAACTTCTTGATCCAAACAGCCTCCTTTGCCGCTTCAGAAGCAGCGAGGTACTCAGCTTCAGTTGTGGAGTCTGCTACAGTGTCCTGCTTGGAACTCTTCCAGCTTACTGCACCGCAATTCAGGCAGAAGATGTAACCAGATTGCAATCGGAAATCATCTTGGTCTGTCTGAAAACTTGCGTCTGTGTAACCACTTACTACCAGCTCATCACTTCCTCCATACACCAAGAATTTATCCTTAGTATTTCTCAAATACTTTAGAATATTCTTGATTGCTGTCCAGTGACTTTCACCTGGATCCGATTGGTATCTACTCGTCATGCTTAAAGCACAAGCAACATCTGGACGAGTACAGAGCATGGCATACATGATGGATCCCAACGCCGAGGCATAGGGAATCCGACTCATGCGATCTCGCTCAGCAGGTGTCTCAGGACACTGCTTCTTGCTGAGACTTATGCCATAAGACATTGGTATAAAGCCCTTCTTGGAATCTTGCATTCTGAATCTGTGTAAGACTTTATCGATATAAGTGTCTTGACACAGTCCAATTAACTTGTTTGATCTATCTCTATAGATTCTTATTCCAAGAATATACGCGGCTTCTCCCATGTCTTTCATTGAAAAACAACTACCGAGCCAAGTCTTAACAGACTGTAACAACGGAATGTCATTTCCGAGAAGAAGTATGTCATCTACATACAATACGAGAAATGCAACAGCGCTCCCACTAGTCTTCTTGTAAACACATGGTTCTTCTTCGCTTCTGATGAAATCAAACTCTTTGACTGCTTCATCAAAACGAAGATTCCAACTCCGAGATGCTTGCTTCAATCCATAAATGGATCGATGAAGCTTGCATACTTTCCTAGCAGCATTAGGATCGATGAAACCTTCGGGCTGTGTCATGTACACATCCTCTTCCAGAATTCCATTAAGGAAAGCTATTTTCACGTCCATTTGCCAGATCTCATAATCATAATGAGCAGCTGTTGCTAGGAGAATCCGAATGGATTTAAGCATGGCTACAGGTGAATAGGTTTCTTCATAGTCTATACCATGAATTTGTTTGAAACCTTTTGCCACCAGCCTTGCTTTATATATCTGAATATTTCCATCCACATCAATTTTCTTCTTGAAAATCCATTTACACTCAATGGGTCTTGCACCATCGGGTAAATCAACCAAAGTCCATACTTGGTTCTGTGACATGGATCCCATTTCGGATTCAGCGGCTTTCAGCCACTTTACGGAGTCAGGGCTCATCATCGCTTCTTCGTAATTCGCGGGCTCGTCACTGTCAATGATCAATAAATCATGACAATTTGTTACGAGAAATCCATATCTCTCGGGTTCGTGACGGATCCTTTCGGATCTACGAATTTCTGGCTCCACAGGCGTTGGGTCTACAACTCTTTGTAGATCCAACTGTTGCTCTTCCTCTACGGGTTGAACATTTTCCTGCGGTTCTCGAACTTCTTCGAGTTGTACTTTACTCCCACTGTTTCTCTTGGAAAGAAACTCTCTCTCAAGAAAAACGCAGTTCCGAGCAACAAACACTTTGTTCTCGGATTGGTTGTAAAAGTAGTATGCCTTGGTTTCCTTAGGATAACCAACGAAGTAGCACTTATCAGATTTGGGTTCGAGCTTATCTGTAATTAATCGCTTAACATAAGCTTCACAACCCCAAATCTTCAGGAAAGACACATTTGGAACATTTCCAGTCCACATCTCATGTGGTGTCTTTGCAACTGATTTTGACGGAACCCTATTAAGTGTAAACGCAGACGTTTCTAGAGCGTATCCCCAAAAGGATAATGGAAGAGTTGAGAGACTCATCATTTATCGAACCATATCTAATAGAGTTCGATTCCTCCTTTCGGACACCCCATTCCATTGTGGTGTTCCAGGAGGAGTGAGTTGTGAAACAATTCCACAATCTCTCAAATGATCACTGAATTCTTGGCTTAAGTATTCTCCTCCACGATCTGATCGAAGAGCCTTAATGCTTTTGCCAAGTTGATTCTGTACTTCATTTTGGAACTCTTTGAACTTTTCAAAGGATTCCGACTTGTGTCTCATTAAATAGACATAGCCATACCTGCTGAAATCATCAGTAAAGGTAATGAAGTATCGAAAATTTCCTCTGGCACTTGTGCTCATTGGGCCGCATACATCTGTATGTATAAGGCCCAATAGGTCACTGGCCCTTTCATTTGATTTGTTGAAAGGGGCCTTAGTCATTTTGCCTAGTAAACAAGATTCACATTTCTCACATGATTCATAATCAAATGAGCCCAAAAGCCCATCACTATGGAGCTTTTGAATCCGTTTCTCGTTTATGTGGCCCAAACGACAATGCCATAGAAAAGTCTGATTCGTGTCATTTGATTTGAATCTCTTGGTGTTAATGTTATAGATTTATGTACTTTGGTTTAGAACATAAAGCCCATTCTCTAATGGGCTGCTACCATAATACATATCATTGTAATCAAAAGAACAACATTTATTCTTAATTGAAAACTGATATCCTTCCAAATCCAAAACAGGAATAGAAATAATATTTTTGCTTATAGCAGGTACATAGTAGCAATTATGAAGTTCTAAAACCAAACTAGAAGGTAAAGACAAATTAAATGTTCCTACGGCTAATGCAGCAACTCTTGCTCCATTCCCCACACGCAGGTCCACTTGTCCCCTTTCCAACGTCCTACTGTTGCTTAGGCCCTGCATATTTGTACAAATATGAGCACCACAGCCGGTATCCAATACCCAAGAAGTAGAACCAGAAGTAGTAACATTTACTTCTATAACATAAATACCTGAAGATGAAGTCTCGAAAGTCTTCTTCTTCTTCTTCTTCTCTTCCAAGAATTTGTTGCAATTTCTCTTCCAATGCCCAGGCTCTTTACAGTAATGGCACTTATCAGTCTCAGATGGGCCCGGCTTAGGCTTTGGGGCTGGCGCCGGCGTGTCCTGGTTCTCAACCGGGACTGCCTTGCCCTTTCCCTTACCTTTGCCAAGTTTCTTAAACTTCTTACCCCCTTGTACCATAAGTACATTAGGAGTGCCCTTCTTGATATTTGGCTCAGCTGTCTTGAGCATGCCATGCAGCTCAGTCAATGTCTTTGTCAAGTTATTCATGTTATATTTCATAACAAATTGATCATAACTTGATGGCAGTGACAGCAGAATGATGTCAGTAGCCAACTCTTGGCTAATGGGACAATCCAGCTTCCCCAGGTTATCAATATAACCCATCATCTTAATGACATGAGGACTGACTGGACTGTCCTTTGGTAGCTTGCATTCAATGAGAGATTTAACCGTCTGGTATCTCTCAGTTCGTGCTTGCTCCTGAAACATACTTTTCAGGCTAGTGATCATCTCCACGGGCGACTCCACGTTCTCGTATTGCTTCTGCAAGTCCGAGTTCATTGTAGCCAACATGAGACAATTCACATCGACCACATCATTGGAATGCTTGTCCCAAGCACTCCTTTCTGCATGTGCAGCATTGGATCTCGGTTTTTCAGGGAGAACATTTTCAAGGACATAGTCCCGCTTCTCCTGCTTGAGAACAATTCTCAAGTTCCGATACCATTCGAGAAAATTCGATCCATTTAACTTGTCCTTCTCAAGGACGGATCGCAGGGAGAAAGAATTGTTATGAGTAGTAGTCATAGCTGAGAACATAGAAAAGAAAAGGTTTAGTTATGATGTTCAAGAAATGAGAAGTCTTAACTTTTAAGAAAACTCGCATTATATTCAAACAATGTTTCCTCAGATGAATATAATGATCCAAGACCCATACTTCACTAAACTTGAGTGAGCCAGTGGCTGTCACCCAAATTCAGCTATCTAGGTAAGCAACAACCTTGCTAGTTGTATCCAATACAACTCTTGGTTGTGGACTGACATCTTATGTCAAATCCACCTGATGTCTCTGAGCCCAAAACGATTTTGATGGCCCAGTCAAGAAAACCAATCTTTTCAGTCATGTAATTGTTGACGCCTTGCACTGCAAGCCCATCAACACGATTACTTCCTGCCTTACTCATGTAATTGTGGACACCTTGCACTGCAAGCCTATCACTCAATGAAACGAGTCTTGACAGTCGACAAGATTGGAAAGACATCAAGTATCACTTGATATTTGATTGAGGAACGGAATCATTAAAACGTTCAGTTTTATTATGTTTTAGTTCTTATAATAAATTGATTTATCATGCTTTGGTTCTGTGATTGCAGGTTCCAAAACCAAATCATTGTATCTGATGTCGACCGACACTACTATAGTGTCGATCGATACAGAATAACCAAAAGCAATCCGCGATAACCGATCAATCCAATTGATCCGGTTTCGAATACCAGTCGGTGTCGATCGATGCTACACTAGCATCGGTCGATACCAACCTAATCAAACCAATCGCAATTCAAACCATTTAACCAAGCTCGATAACCGGTCCAATCCAATTGAACCGGTTCATCAATCTCGCGAGGTTTGTGTCGACCGATACAACTCTTGTGTCGATCGACACAAGGCGAAAAGTTTTATTCGGGTTATCCTTCTGTGTCGACCGATACCCGCTTGGTGTCGATCGACACAGGGTGATAATCCCTAATCGATTTTTCAAATTAAAACCCTAAACTAGTTTTAATCAAAAACGAATTTCAGCATGCTTGTATCAACTATACAGAGATCTAGATTCAACTAATCTAATCAACATGCCACAGATTCAATGGAACCCTAAAGCTCTGATACCACTGAAGGAATTTCTAGCAGATTCCTAATCCAATTAGGCAATCCTAGTCTGAATTCCGAGCCTAGGATCTACAGGTTCATGTAATTGAATCTATCAGATCTGGAGATTACCTGGTGATTAGCAGCGGAAGTTATTTGCAGATAATCGAGATCTAGAGCGCCTCAAATGCTGCGCCTCTACGGTATCCACACGCACACAAGCTGAACGAAAGGGATGCTAGTGCCTATAGAGATCAGATCTCTCAAGAGGTTTCTCTCTAGTTTCTGGTGGCTGTGAATTAGGTTAGAAACGAGTTTAGGTCGACCATATATCTTATATATGTCGACTTAAACCGCCCCGGGATTAACTAATGATTAAACCAATTTAATCCGTCAATCCGCGAGTTGTGTCGACCGACACACTATATGTGTCGATCGACACGGTCAATCTATGTCGACCGATACTCTTAGTGTATCGATCGACATCGCCCAGAAATGTCGATATTGAATGCATATCAAATATGCATTCACCCGATCATTACATTAATGATCATCCTCTTATGCAATGTCCAGTTTGCTTAGGTGTGTGACCCTGTAGGATCATATAACACTAGCAATGAGTTCTCAACTCATTGATCATAAGTGGCTTCTAGCAAAGCATTATGACTACCCAGTGTCATATGATTGTCTCATCTCGACAACACGACTCTCTCTCAGAGTAAGTACAAATAGATTTCAGGACATTCCCAACAAACTCTCATGATACTTATATAACTATCCTGTAGAGTTCTCATCAGTGGGTCATGTCCGATCCTGTGTTCTCCAACACATATCTATGTGATTGACTTTAATACTCTTATTAATGACTCCATGAAACTTAGTCATCAGTCACCTCACATACTAGTCTCACGCGGTTGTTAACGTCCCACTTTAACAACCTCGACCAGGGACCAACTTAATTTATGTCATTTATTGTTTATAGGGTTTCATGATCAAGTCACATACTTGATGACCTATAAAATGTCATAAATTACTTTGGGACTATTATTTAATAACCATTATTCAATAATACAGATGTTAGATTTCAATAACATAATCAAATTATGTTTATACGAACATCATATCATAACTAAAATTAATAACAATGACTCCCACTAAAATTAAGATCACATCTTAAGACATCTAATGCCTTTAGCAGTAGTCTGACCCTTATTCGCTCTTTCTCAGCGTGTGTCGAAAGACACTGCATCTTGCTAAGAGTAATACCAAGAGTCATTTGCACGAAGCCCTTCTTGGAATTCTGCATATTGGACATGTGCAAGGCCTTATCACTATAAGTATCTTGACATGATCCAATTAGCTTATCCAATCTATCTCTATAGATTCTTATTCCAAGAATGTATACGGTTTCTCCCATAATTTTATCGAAAAGCAACTTTCGGATCAAGTCTTAACAGACTGAAACAATGGAAATTCATTTCCGAGAAGTGGTATGTTATCAACATACTATACTAGAAATGCAACTGCGCTCCCACTAGTCTCTTGTAAACACACGGTTCCTCTTCGTTCCTGAAGAAGTCAAACCTTTTGACTACTTCATCAAAACGAAGATTCCAACTCCGAGATGCTTGCTTCAATCCATAAATGGTTTGATGAAGCTTGCATATCTTCCTAGCTTCATTAGGATCAATGAAAACTTCAGATTATGTCATGTACACATCCCTTTCCAGAATTCCATTAAGGAAAACTGTTTTCACATCCATCTGCCAGATCTCATAACCATTATGAGTGGCGGTTGCTAGGAGAATCCGAATGGACATAAGCACGGTGTCTGGGATTAGGTTTCTTCACAGTCAATACCATGAATTTACTTGAAACCTTTTTGCCACCAACCTTGCTTTGTACATCTGAAAATAACCATCCCATTTCGGATTCAACGGCTTTCAGCCATTTTCGGAGTCAAGGCCCATCATTGCTTCCTCAAAATTCGCAGGCCCGTCACTTTCAATGATCAGTAGATCACGACAATTGGTTACGAGAAATCCATATTTCTCGGGTTCGTGACGGATCCTTTCGGATCTGCGAGCTTCAGTTTTCTGTAAAAGTCGCGCACACATATCTCATATGTATACTTTTACCACGACCTAATTAACCAAGATTTAAACCGTAGCTAAATAAGTCATAAACCGAAATCAATATTTGGTTCGCGATCTGTGTCGATCGATGCAACTGTTGTGTCGATCGACACTTCTTCAGAAACTCGCCATTTAAATGTATATCGAATATACATTCACCAGATCCTTTATAAACTCTAGGCACCACAGGCGCAGGTTCTACAACTCTTTGTAGATCCAACTGCTGCTCTACCTCATCAGGTTGAGCAGTCTCCTGTGATTTTCGAATTTCTTCGAGTTGTACTTTTACTCCCACTGTTCTTCTTGGAAAGAAAGTCTTTCTCAAGAAAGCATAATTCCGAGCAACAAACAATTTGTTCTCGAACTGGTTGTAAAAGTAACATGCCTTGGTTTTGTTAGGACAACCAATGAAGTAGCACTTATCAGATTTGGGTGTGAGCTTATCAGAGATTAAACGTTTTATATAAGTCTCGCAACTCCAAATCTCCATGATGGATAAATCAGAAACATTTACATTCCACATCTCATGTGGTATCTATGTAACTGATTTAGATGGAACTCTATTTAAAGTAAACTCAGACAATTTTAGAGTGTATTCTTAGAAGGATATTGGAAGATCTAAGTGACTCATCATTGATCGAACCATATCTAATAAAGTCCGATACAGGAGGAGCGAATTGTGAAACACTTTCACAATCTCTCAGATGATCACTAAATTCTTGACCTAAGCATTCACCTCCATGATCTCATCGTAGAGGTTTAATACCTTTGCCAAATTGATTCTGTACTTCATTTTGGAACTCTTTGAACTTTTCAAAGATTCTGACTTATGCCTTATGAATAAGGCATAACCTTACCTTCTGAAAATATCAGTAAAGGTAATGAAGCACTGAAAATTTCCTCTAGCATTTTCGCTTATCGGGCCATATACATCCGTATGTATAAAGCCCAATAATCCTCTGGCCCATTCATTTTATCCGTTCGTTCGCAACCTGTATCGATCGTTGCACACATGCATCGATCGACACTACCTTTGTTGAAAGGGGCCTCTGTCGTTTTCCAATAAACAAGATTCACTTTACTCATTATGATTCATAATCAAATGAGCCCAAAAGCCCATCACTATGGAGCTTCTGAATCTGTTTCTCATTTATTTGGCCCAAAAACGACAATGCTAGAAAGAAGTTTGATTCGTATCATTTGACTTGAATCTCTTGGTATTAATGTTATAGTTAGGCACATTCTGGTTTAGAACATAAGTTCCATTCTCTAATGGATTGCTACTATAAAATATATCACTTTAATCAAATGAATAACACTTATTCTTGATTTGAGAACTGATATCCTTCCATATCCAAACAAGGATTAGAAATAATCTGTCTGCTCATAGCAGTTACATAGTAGCAGTTTTAAGTTCAAAACATGCCATAAAAGAAAAACAAATGAAATACTCCTACGGTTAATGCAACAACTCTTGCTCCATTCTCACTCATAGGTCCACTTGTCCTTTCTCCATAGTCCTACTTTTGCTCAGGCCCTGCACATTTTCACAAAATATGAGTACCACAGCTGGTATCCAATACCCAATAAGTAGGACTATAAGAAGTAACATTTACTTCTATAACATAATACCTGAAGAAGAAGTCTCGTACGTCTTCTTCAGCTTCTCATAATCTTCCAAGAATTTATTGCAGTTTCTTTTCAAATACCCATAACCATTACAATAACGGCACTTAACATCTTCAGAAGGACTGGTTTTAACCTTAGGAACATGGCCAGACTCGCTTGGATTCACAATCGAGCTCGTCTTGCCATCACCTTTGTTCTTACCAAGTTTCTTAAACTTATTACCCTTTTGTACCATAAGGACATTTGGGGTGTCCTTCTTGATGTTAGGTTCAGCAGTCTTAAGCATCCCATGCAATTCAGTCAACGTCTTCGTCAAGTTGTTCATGTTATAATTCATAACAAATTGATCATAGCTTGACGGCAGTGACTGTAGAATGATGTCAGTAGCCA
This sequence comes from Orychophragmus violaceus, assembly GCA_030180135.1. Classification (NCBI taxonomy): domain Eukaryota; kingdom Viridiplantae; phylum Streptophyta; class Magnoliopsida; order Brassicales; family Brassicaceae; genus Orychophragmus; species Orychophragmus violaceus. The sequence goes on from CM058237.1 coordinate 82,037,824, forward strand.
ACTCTTGGCTAATGGGACAATCCAGTTTCCCCAGGTTATCAATATAACCCATCATCTTAATGACATGAGGACTAACTGGTTCGCCCTTTGGTAGCTTGCACTCAATCAGAGATCTAACCATCTGGTATCTCTGAGTTCGTGCCTGCTCCTGAAACATACTTTTCAGGCCAGTGATCATCTCTTTTGGCGACTCCACGTACTCAAATTGCTTCTGCAATTCCGAGTTCATGGTAGCCAACATGAGACAACTCACATCCACCGCATCATTAGAATGCTTATCCCAAGCATCCTTATCTGACTGCCAGGCATTGGTTCGGTACTTCTTAGGGAGAATTTTCTCAAGGACATAGTCCTTCTTCTCCTGCTTGAGAACAATTCTCAAGTTCCGATACCATTCAAGAAAGTTCGATCCATTTAACTTGTCCTTCTCAAGGACGGATCGCAGGGAGAAATTGTTACGAAGGTTTGTGCTAGACATAACTGAAAAGTAAGGGTGGTTTAAATTATGATGTTCAAGAAATGAGAAGTCTTAACAATTAAGAAAACTCGCATTATATTCAAACAATGTTTCCTCAGATGAATATAATGATCCAAGACCCATACTTCACTAAACTTGAGTGAGCCACTGGCTATCACCCAAATTTAGCTATCTAGGTAAGCAACAACTTTGCTAGTTATATCCAGTATAACTCTTGGTTGTGGATTTACATCTCATGCCCAATCCACCTGATGTCTCTAGGCCCAAAACGATTTTGATAGCCCAGTCAAGTAAACCAATCTCTTAAGTCATGTAATTGTTGACGCCTTGCACTGCAAGCCCATCAACACGATTACTTCCTGCCTTACTCATGTAATTGTGGATACCTTGCACTGCAAGCCTATCACTCAATGAAACGAGTCTTGACAGTTGACAAGATTGGAAAGACATCAAGTATCACTTGATATTTGGTTGAGGAACAGAACCTTAAAACGTTCAGTTTTATTATGTTTTAATTCTTATAATTAATTGATTTATCTTGCTTCGGTTCTGTGATTTCAGGTTCAACAACCTAATCAACAAATCTGATGTCGACCGACACTACTATAGTGTCGATCGATGCAGAATAACCAAAACAATCCGCGATAACCGATCAATCCAATTGATCCGGTTTTGAATACCGGTCAACATCGATCGATGCTACATTAGCATCGGTCGATGCCAACCTACTCAAAAACAATCGCAATTAAACCATTCACAGTGTTCGACCATCTTTAACCAAGCTCGATAACCGGTCCAATCCAATTGAACCGATTCATCAATCTCGCGAGGTTTGTGTCGATCGATGCAACATTTGTGTCGATCGACACTAGGCGAAAACTGAGTTTTATTCGGGTTTTCGCCCTGTGTCGATCGATGCCGGATTGGCAACGATCGACACCATGCGAAAAACCCTAAATTTTATTCGGGCTTTCGCCCTGCATCGATCGATGCCGGATTGGCATCGATCGACACCATGCGAGAAAACCCTTAAACGTTTTCGAAACAGAGCCCTAAACTAGGGTTTCAGGAAAACGAATTTTAGCAAGTTTGTATCAACCATACACAGATTCAGATTCAACCAATCTAATCAACATGCTACAGATTCAATGGAACCCTAAAGCTCTGATACCACTGAAGGAATTTCTAGCAATTCCTAATCCAATTAGGCAACCCTGGTCTGAATTCCAAGCCTAGGATCTAGGGTTCATGTAATTGAATCATTGGGATCTCAGAATTACCTGGTGATTAGCAGCGGAAGATTTGCAGATAATCGAGATCTAGAGCGCCTCAAATGTTACGCCTCTACTGGTATCCACACGCACACAAACTGAACAGCAGGGATGCTAGTGCCTATAGAGATCCAATCTCTTCAGAGGTTTCTATTCAAGTTCTGGTGGCTGTGAATTAGGTTAGAGGCGAGTTTAGGTCGACCATATATCTTATATATGTCGGCTTAAACCACAACGGAATTAACCAACGATTAAACCGAATTAATCTGATTAATCCGCGAGTGCATTGATCGATGCACTCTCTGCAACGATCGATGCTGTCCCAGAACATTGATATCGAATGCATATCAAATATGCATTCACCAGATCTTTACATTAATGATCAACCTCGTCTTTAACGTCCAGTTTGCTTAGGTGTGTGACCCTGTAGGATCATATAATACTAGCAATGAGTTCTAAACTCATTGATCATAAGTGGCTTCTAGCAAAACATTATGACTACCTAGCATTATATGATTGTCTCATCTCGACAATACGACTATCACTTGGAGTAAGTACAATAGATTTCAGGACATTCCCAACAAGAACAACCCCAAGCAATATCTCTCATTCTCCAGAGCAAAAGCAAGAACAAAGTAAAGAACAAGATAAATGATACTGAGTCTCAAAAACCTAATTAAAGTGCTAAACACGTTTTGGGGCAAGATTAGAATTAGGGAAAACTTTTGGGCAACTTTGCAATTCTTCAAAAGATGTATTTATTTCTCTGTCGCCATCAGTGTCGACCGACACTAAGGTGAGTGTCGGTCGACATCCAGTCGTGGTTGAGACTCTCACTTCAGCTCCTTGCACAAGTCACCAGAAACGTCCTATAATCCCACTCTTTGCTCCAAACGCAAGCCTACCTGTAGAAGACTCAATAGACTCGAAAAACCAGGTTAAAGACTTAATATATACAACTATATCATGGTTGAAAACCTAGAAAACCCATGATATATCAACTCCCCCACACTTAGCTCATGTTTGCCCTCAAGCAAGTAAAGAACCAAAGCATAAGAAAGAGGTTTGAAAACACAGAAATTCATTTCGTCCTAGGAACTTTCGCATTCACAATCACTTAGTAAACCACTGAAAATATTCCTACAGAGATCAAGACCACAATGTACTTCCCCCACACTTAGCAACTGTCCCAAGTAAACTCCACAATCTGGACAGAGCATTCAAGTTCACCACACTAACCTCTGTATACAATTAGGTGCGGTCTCACAGAGGGAGTATCGATCAGAGGACACATGGACTCAACTCAGTCAATATCTGACCACCAAACTGTCGGTTTCTGGTTTCTTTCTTTTCCCTTCTCCTAGCACTGATTTTTCCCCACTGGGTATCATTTTATTTTTTCTATCAGTGCTCTTCCCTTTTTATTTGGGGTGTAACTTTGGACATGTTTCCATGGATGCACAGGAGGTAATAGGGGTCTCTACCACTCCCGTGACCACTTCGAAGCTACTAGCTTATCCGCATTTTTAATCTCTTTTTTTTTTTTTTACTTTCAAGGGAGGGGAAAATTAGAAACCATACTTAGACAAGATCATAGGCTGTGTCAAACACATCAGAGAAATCCGATCCAGAGATACCAAGCCCCTAAGTGAGAAAATTAATTCAGGATTAGAGGTGAAGTTGGTGATGGATCCTCTAAATACTTGGTTAGATATGGGTGTCCTTGGTAAGTTGATTTGTGTGGGGGTTTTAATAGAGCTACTGCAAGTCTGTCCAATGGTCACTTAGTTCCTGTTTCAGCGAAAAGTTTCCTCGAAAAATCATAGTTTCATACACATTTTGACTCAATAAAACCATTTCGAAAACAAGGGAAAACAAGGGACTGATTCTAAGAAAACAAAAAACAATGTCAGTAACCAACTCCCCCACACTTAGACTGCACTGCCCCCAGTGCAATCGCAGCTTGGGTTCGGGAGAACAAGGTATAAGTGTACCGAAAACTTGGAAAATTAGAAACCTTACCTGTAGGCATGGTGAGTGTCGACCGACACCCAGCCAATGTCGAGCGACATATGGCTTTGGTCGAAATTCACCTGCTGTGAATCGAGTGTGCTGGATTTCTATCCGTGTTTTTGAGTTTGGTGTCGACCGACACTAAGGAACGTCGGTCGACATTGCTGTCTGCAAACCTGTTCTGTATAACTTTGACACACAAAAACCAGAAAAAATCAAAGGACACAAGAACGAAGACCAAAAATAAAAGAAAACTAACCTACAGTGGGTTGCCTCCCACTCAGCGCTTGTTTTTAGTCGTGAGCTTGACTTTGGTGGGAGATTAGACTCCTGGTGGTTTCGACAGAGGCTGTGAGTACCTCTGCGAAAGTCTCTTCATCCATGGTGGTGTGTAAGCGGTATCAGCATGAGATCGCCCAAGGAATGTGGGAATGGAATGTTCCCCTGCATTCATAGCGATGAGGTTAGTAGAACTGAGTTGTGAAGATGCATACCTCTGCTTTAGTGGAGCCTTGACGTTTGGAGCTTTCCGCTGATAAGCAGTTGCAAGCCTCATTAGTCTGAGCCTCTTGCTCTATCTCAATGCTAAAGGTCTGACCATCAATAGTAGACTCCCGCAGCTTATCCATCTTGAAGTGCAAAGGCTTATCTCCCAGGTGGAGATCAATCAGACCGTGCTTCACATCAATCACTGCTCCAGCTGTGGCTAAGAAAGACCTACCAAGTATCAGAGGATCATTATGTTCCTTGTCATATTTCAGCACCACGAAGTCTGTTGGAATCAAGTAGTTTCCAACTCTGACAGGAACGTCCTCAAGAACTCCTTCGGGGATCATCTTAGATTGGTCAGCCAGGATTAGAGAGATATTAGTCTGCTTGAAGTCCGTCAAACCCAATCTCTCAGCCACAGAGTATGGCATGAGGTTACCAGCATCTCCTAAATCACATAAAGGACGCTTGAATCTATCTTTGAAGATTGAGCAATCTAACACAAAGACACCAGGATCATCTAGCTTCTCTGGAATCTTATTATGCAACACATCACTGATTTGCTTAGGGAGCACTACCACCTAGTCTCTTAAATCTTTATCCATGGGGATCATCTTCTCCACATATCTTTGAAGACAAGGGTGAATTGGCAAAAATTCAGCTTGTGGGTCCTCATTCAGCTTCTTATCCATTACTTCCAAGAATTCAGCCTCGTCAAGCTCTTGTTTAGACTTCATTACCACCTTAGGGGAGGGTAATGAGTGTTTGTGGACTTCCTCTTCATTGTTAATACGAAACACTAACGAAACTATGTCTTCCCGACCGTAATGTCTATCGACATCTAAGTGGTGTCAGTCGACATTTGGTTTACACACTGAATCCTTCGACAACTTTTTAGCGATGTCGACCATCAAATCGGGTTTGACCGATTTCTGTTCGCCATGAGGACTCGAAACCGCTGTTGAAGTCGAAGTGTCGGCCGACATCAGAGTTAGTGTCGGTCGAAATGGAGACTGTAGCTTTGGATTTTCGGCTGTTTTCCACAATTTCTGCTGTCTTAACCTCAAATCCTTCTCCTTGATCCAGCCCATCCTCAATCTGAACTGTCCAAGCATTGATGTGTGTGTTTTGAACACTCTTTCCCTTGACTTAGATTGAAATCTGGTTTACTTGTGTATCCAGTTGCTTCATATGTGTGCTCAAAGACTCAAACTTCCCATTCAGATCAGTGTAGATGGCTTCCATCTTCTTATTGAAGTCCACAGTAGTCTTGGTCTGCCCCTCAAGTATCTGCTCCATCATATCTTCCAACTTGCTCTCATGAGCATTAGCAACAGGAGGAGTCTGATAAGAAGAAGATCCATAGGTCCTCTGATAGGAGTTGTTCTGCTGAAAAGGTTTCTGGAAACCAGCATTCTGACCATTCCCAGAAGAGTTTTGATTGCTTGTGAAAGCACTCTTCTGACCACCAGCGTAGAACTTGTTACCTTGCTGATTTCCAAACCTGTTTCCTTGAAATTTAGACACACCAATGTAGTTCACACCCTCTTCTTGGCAGCCATCTTCAGGTTCAAACTCTTCAACCTCTTGAGCAAAGTGGACAACCTTCTTCCCAGTTAGCATGCTATGAAATGTGTCCAGCTTATTCTTCATCTCAGCAATCTGGAAGTTATCAACTTTTCCGCCAGACTCTTTCCTCTTCCTGTCAGTATTCTTAGTGTTGTTTCTGCTCACCAAGTTCTCAATCAATACTCTGGCCTGCACTAATGTGGACCATTAGCGATTTTTTGGCTTATAGTATGTTTTCCGGATGGACAACGCATGGGAGGTTAGCATGTTCGTATTGTCAGGAAAAGACCGATGCATTCAAGTTGAAGAATGGACGCAAATAGTGTTAGTTTGACTATCATAGAATATTTCTACCGCATGATCATCCATATCGGAGAAACACAAAACTTTTTACGAAGAAGAGGAAAGTGTTTTATGATCCTATTCTCCAAGACAGCGGGTCGGTTACTTTGGGGCTCTTAGAAAGCTTTGGTGCATTAAGAACTCGTGAATGAGGTGGAAATGGGCATGAGAATATATACGCAGCTGGTTTATCCCACAACTGGTAAAAGAAAAGCATCTTCTGGGATTTACCATATTGGAAGGACCAACTACTAAGGCATAATCTTGATGTCATGCACATTGAGAAAATTTTCTTCGATAACATCATGAACACTGTCCTAAGCGTGCAAGGGAAGACGAAAGATAATGTGAAGTTTAGGCTTGATTTGCCAGAAAATTATGCTCGGCCTGAACTTCATCTTCAGAAGAACGGAAAACCTCCAATTCCAGCGTATTGGATATACCCGCAGTCGAAGGAATAGTTCTTTGAGTGGATTATGCGAGGAATTAAATTCCTGACGATTACATATCAAACTTGCGTAATTGTGTGTACACTGATGGATGAAATTGTATCGGAATGAAGAGTCATAATTGTCCTATGATGATGCAACGACTCTTACCATTTGCATTTTCTCATCTCCTCCCTAAAGGCGTCCACAAAGCAATCGCAGCGGTTGGAAATTTTTTCAGGGATATATCCATGAGGTTACTTAGTGTTGATGGCATCAGAAATTTGGAGCAAAACATTCCTAAGATCTTATGCAACCTAGAGAAGATATTTCCACCTCCTTTCTTTGATGTTATGGAGCATCTGCCCATGCATCTCCCTGAAGAAGCTAGTCTTGGAGGTCCGGTACAATATCGGTGGATGTATCCTTTCGAGCGCTATATGTTCCAGCTTAAAAAGAAGGTGAAGTCCGGCTCAATATAACAACGAAGAGACTGCGACCTTTGCCAGCTATTATTTCCATTCGCAAGTACGGACAAAGAGCCGGCGCCCAGCTAGAAAATATGATAGGGGAGAGAGGCAAAGTTATCCGTCACCGGTTCCCAGCATTTTTAAACAAGTTGGGCAGTTAAGTGGAAAATAAGGAAAGCAGCAACTAACAACCCAGGAGCATACGTGTAATGACCCTACCAAGAGCTAAGTACAACCAAAAAGTCAAACATCGAGGAAACGCGGGAGGAACGATGGTAAACGCCCTTGGGAATATTAGGCATAATTTTGGCCGAGGGAAAAATCAGAACGGACAAGGAAGTTAAAATGCTGAAACGACCCAGGACTAATACAAGACTCAAGATAGACGATATTATGGTATTTGGTTGCAAGAAAATTCAGTTGGCCCGTAAAGAAACGAAGATTGATCAAAACGGCCTTAAAACAGTTCGTACGGCCAAATTACGGGGAATAATGCTCCAAAAGATAGGCCACGTGAATCTAATAGGTCTTGGGAAGAGGACAAGCTCACTTTTTGACATGTCTTCACCAGGAGGAATGTTCAGTTATTCTTCTACAAAAACAACCCGTTATTTTCCTACAAAAACCAAGCTGCTGAAGATGTCTCGCTCTGATTGGACCAAACTTCTTATGATCTGACCAGCAGCTGAATGCTCACTTCTGATTGGCCAAACTCCTCAGATCAGGTGGATAATTTTCAAGCTCCCATTAGACCACGAACCACTTGGCGATACCTTGGATGAAGCACTTAATCCTCATTGGTCGAATTATTTATCGGTTTAAGTTAAGAAAAATGGTGTCTTCCTATTGGACCAAGCAAGCCACGAACCAAAGATGGAGGAGAGTGTCTAATTACCTTTGTCTGAGCTCACCAAGAACCAAGATTGGTGAAGGAGTGTCCAACTCCCATTGGTTAGAAGTAAAAGGACGAATATCGGGCCGGAACGGAATTATCGGCACAGTTTGAAACGCTCGGGATGGGACACCAGTAAGGATACAAGCATGACGGATTTTATAAATACAATTACAAGTCACGACTGGTCTAGCAAAACGTCTTTGGATGGGATAATTTCCGGGAAATAAGATTTGACGGTGCAACAGCCAAAGCGGTACAATTACCCGATTAACCGAATTTTGACTATTCTTGTTGGCCATGATGTTGTTGCCACAACTTCATTGGACCCTTGAGATGATAAGAAGATAAGAATGAAGACTCAGTAGACCTACAAACCTAAGGCAAGATTTCGTCCTCATTACCATTCATTCCGGCGAATCGCGCAGCGACCTGCAGCGAACGGATAAGATTAACCACCAAAACATAATCATGTCACTTTATCCACGACCTAAACTGCAGGCATAGAGCCTATATTTCAGAGTATAAGGTGAGGGGATAAGCTCCAGCAAACCCCAAATGGTGCGGTGACATCTCGTGCTTACCCTATCCGCTCGAACCGAGAAGATAACGACAAAGCTTCTAGACCAATCAAATGAAACTACCAAGACCTACGACCTAAATGGATAAGATAAGGCTTCTGAGCACACCTAGGAAGCTAGGAAGCAGGTCTAGAGTACTAGTCCTGATGCACCTTTCATTCCGACGAATCAGACGGAAACATGCAGATTTGATGACATCGAATGACATAGGAGAGAGGCTAACTCGTTTTGCCTATAAATACCACGGCCCTGGCCTCATTTTTACTCATCAACCACTCTTAGATTCACATTAAACACTAGGAAAATAAAGGGTAAGAAAAAGAAAGAAGAGAAAGAAAGTAGGTCAGTAATAGGGGAAAATACCCGATAAGCGTGAAAGGTCGGTAAGCCCAAGTTCTGTAGTTTCCTTTCAAGCTTAATTTATTTTATGACCTAGACTAAACTAGGTTCTGTCCTTAGTATCTCAGTGCAGATCGTGCAAGAAAACACTGAGAAGCACCTAGCCCGAGTAGTGAATAGTGAGTTCCCGGTAGCATAGGTGCTAACGGTTTACTTGCAGGTCGCGATGAAGGATTGAAACACATGGAGTGTTTATCCATGACTCACTTTTATTATCATGCATACATGTTATTGTGGTTGTGATAAGTACGCTATTTGATTGAGATCCTCTCGGAAATGGTGTTTGATAAGTACGAGGATCCTGTGGTGCTGCGTGATGTACGAGTGTTACGTAGGACCATAAACAGCCGCGTAGGACCTGAAACGAATTTGTGTAAGACCTCATTAACGGCTACGAGATGTCCTTATTAAGGCTGCGTAGGACCTTATTGCGGCTGCGTAACTAGCATGTACTAACCGGCAAGAGTATAACACGAGTAAGTCCTCGAAAACGATTATTTGATAAGTACGGGATCGGATCAAGGGATCGTCCCGGAAATTGTGATATGTGTGATGGCTGGTTGACGTTGACACGTAACCGTACCTCATTACCGGAGTGTGTTTTCGGTTTGATGCTTCCTTTCGACTCTTTACACTAGCGAAGGACCGTCTAGGTGGGAATACTCAGAGAGACGGGATTACAGCCTAGGGCCGAGTTCGATCCGACATGATAGTAGGATTACTGTGCAAGGGTACCCTCCAAGATACAACCGGCTGACGTGACAGACGGGTCTCTGTTTTGGTAATGTTCTAGGCTCATGTGCCTTTGTGGCTGTGACTTAGGTGTTCACGAGAAAAGAAGATCGAATGTGCAGGGCGTGCGAGGCCCAGGAGCGTGCGAGGTCTGTGTGTGCGTGTGTGTGGTTAACATGATATCATATTTTATTTTCCTGCATACTATGTTTTGACTGATTTATGAGTGTTGCATTCATGCATTTTTGGATTTCTTGGGTGGGAAAATAAACTGTCGTATAGAGGGCATGAACTCACTAGGTAATGCTAGATTACTCATCCCTTCCTTATTCTTAATGGCCATGATGTTGTTGCCACGACTTCATTGAACCCTTGAGATTATAAGAAGATAAGAATGAAGACTCATTAGACCTACAGACCTAAGGCTAGGTTTCGTCCTCATTACCCTTCAATCCGGCAAATTGCGCAGCGACCCGCAGCCAACGGATAAGATCAACCACCAAAAAATAATCAGGTCACTTGATCCACGACCTAAACTGCAGGCCTAGAGCCTTTATTTCAGAGGATAAGGTTAGGGGATAAGCTCCAGCAAACCCCAAATGGTGCGGTGACATCTCGTGCTTACCCTATCCGCTCGAACCGAGAAGATAACGACAAAGCTTCTAGACCAATCAAATGAAACTACCAAGACCTACGACCTAAATGGATAAGATAAGGCTTCTGAGCACACCTAGGAAGCTAGGAAGCAGGTCTAGAGTACTAGTCCTGATGCACCTTTCATTCCGACGAATCAGACGGAAACATGCAGATTTGATGACATCGGATGACATAGGAGAGAGGCTAACTCGTTTTGCCTATAAATACCACGGCCCTGGCCTCATTTTTACTCATCAACCACTCTTAGATTCACATTAAACACTAGGAAAATAAAGGGTAAGAAAAAGAAAGAAGAGAAAGAAAGTAGGTCAGTAATAGGGGAAAATACCCGATAAGCGTGAAAGGTCGGTAAGCCCAAGTTCTGTAGTTTCCTTTCAAGCTTAATTTCTTTTATGACCTAGACTAAACTAGGTTCTTTCCTTAGTATCTCAGTGCAGATCGTGCAAGAAAACACTGAGAAGCACCTAGCCCGAGTAGTGAATAGTGAGTTCCCGGTAGCATAGGTGCTAACGGTTTACTTGCAGGTCGCGATGAAGGATTGAAACACATGGAGTGTTTATCCATGACTCACTTTTATTATCATGCATACATGTTATTGTGGTTGTGATAAGTACGCTATTTGATTGAGATCCTCTCGGAAATGGTGTTTGATAAGTACGAGGATCCTGTGGTGCTGCGTGATGTACGAGTGTTACGTAGGACCATAAACAGCCGCGTAGGACCTGAAACGAATTTGTGTAAGACCTCATTAACGGCTACGAGATGTCCTTATTAAGGCTGTGTAGGACCTTATTACGGCTGTGTAACCATCATGTACTAACCGGCAAGAGTATAACACGGGTAAGTCCTCGAAAACGATTATGTGATAAGTACGAGATCGGATCAAGGGATCGTCCCGGAAATTGTGATATGTGTGATGGCCGGTTGAGGTTGACCCGTAACGGTACCCCATTACCGGAGTGTGGTGGCGGTTCAATGCTTCCTTTCGACTCCTCATATTAGCGAAGGACCGTCTAGGTGGGAAGACTCGGAGAGACGGGATTGCAGCCTAGGGCCGAGTTCTATCCGACGGGATAGTAGGGTTACCGTGCGAAGGTACCCACCGAGATACAACCTGCTGACGTGACAGACGGGTCTCTATTTTGGTGATGTTCGAGGCTCATATGCCTTTGTGGCTGTGACTTAGGTGTTCACGAGAAAGGAAGATCGAATGCGCAGGGCGTGCGAGGCCCAGGGGTGTGTGAGGCCTGTGTGTGCGTGTGTGTGGTTATCATGATATCATCTTTTATTTTCCTACATACTATGTTTTGATTGATTTATGAGTGTCGCATTCATGCATTTTTGGGTTTTTGGGTTTTTGGCGTGGGAAAATAAATTGTTGTATAGAGGGCATGGACTCACTGGGTAATGCTAGAGTACTCATCCCTTCCTTATTTTACAGGTAACCCTAGTAAGAGTGAAGTAGGACATGATGGACGTGAAGTTCCAGAAGTATTTTGTGGTATGCTTTTGTAAACGCTTTTCTCTTTTGTAAAATCGTATGTATGGTTTTGGATTTGTACGGATTGACTCGTAAGGAATTCCTCTTGTAATATTTTAAGATGTAAGGACTTTGTAAGATTTTACCTATAAGTAATAAAAGGCTTTTGTGTGTGTAAAACTCTTGTATCCCTCCCTGTTATTAGCTAGTCCAAGCTAACACAACTCTTGCCTGGAGGACGGGTTGGCAAGCCTTAGGCTCTTGGTGAGAGGGTCGGATATCGTCAATGGATCGGCCAAGACTATGGGCACGGCTGGACCGTTGGCGGTATTTGAAAAACTGTGGCATCTTTGGTTCACCTGGTTATGGATCGAATCGGGGGTATTACAATACGCATCTGCACAAGTATATTCTGACCAACTGCGAGGAAGTATTTCAATATGAGAGGTATATAGTTTAATTTATGTTTGTTATTGCACTTGGTATTAAAGTATCATAATAATGTTTTACTGAAATATATTTTTTCACTTTTTGTAGGTTATACATGGAAGCTCGCGAACATCATCACCCAGAATTGACTGAGGCCCAGCGTGAGGATCGGAAACAAAGAGACTTCAGCGTTTGGTTAAAATTTATGTAAGATTTTGTTTTTGAAATCTTACAAAACCCTGTGAAATTGGGTAATTTTATTAACTTTATCGTGTTATATTTTTAGGTTGACAGTGAACTCAAAAGTGAACGCACCCCCGATGATTGGTTAATATACATAGTCAAGGGCCTCCACTATAGCTCAAAGTCTTATCCAATATATTGCACAAGGGCGTAAGCATTTAAGGTGCATGTAGAAGGCTCTTCTAGGATAACCGCCGATCACGGTGTTTCATCTGCATCCGGCAAAGTATTGTACTATGAGCTTCTCAAAGAAATACTAGAAGTAAAGTACATAGGGAAGCTTGGAAAAGAGGAGACCCAAGACCGTCTAGGATGCCAGGGAGGGAATGGAACCACATGATCGACCTGTGGGATGATACGGACGTCGGATATTGGTTCGGGAACCAATTCCCAAATTATGATTGATTTGTTCCCTCTCAATAGACCTGAGATCGACCCGCGTCAAACCCTTTTTCTATTTATAATCGACGGATTTCCCACGGAAATTTAATTAGCTGTCGGTTTTCCGTCGATTTTTATACCGCCAATTTTTTTACCAAAATTTTGGAAAACCGCCAATTTGTTTGGCCAAATAATTGACCCCCAAAATTTCCAACGGAAATCAAGAAATATGAACCGAATCATCTTCTTCTTTCTCATTAATTTGCAACATATCTCTCTCTCCTCGCTCGTGCTCTACCTTCTCTCTAAGATTTCGCTCAAATTCTGGCCGTAGAACGTTAAATCCGACCACCACTACCTTAATCATCATGTAAGTTTTCTTTTTAACTGATTAAATTTCATTTTAGACGATTTATTAGGTGGTTAGATTTTTGGAAAATTATGCATGTGTTGATTGAAAGATAGTTTTAGGTAGTTTAGGGTGGAATTTAGTGATTTAGGATGTTTTTTCATAAAATGTTAATTTTAAAAAAAGGTTTTAATTTTTTATCGTTTTAAATGATTTTCAAAACGTTTTAAACGATTTTCAAAACGTTTTAAACTTTTTCACCGTTTAAAAAAACGTTTTGTACTCGTTTTCTATTTTTAAATTTTTTTATAATAATTGTTTTGAATTTCTAAAACGTTTTTGAGTAGTAAAACATTTTAAAAACATTTTTTCTAATTTTAAATATTTTCATTTGTAAATAAATATTTTATATTTTATATATTCTTTTCTATGAATTTATAAGTTTTATAATTTTAAAACGCTTATGAATTTTAATTTCTGATTTATAACTTAATAATATATTTTTAATTATTTTTTTAAAAAAAAATCCAAATATATAATATTTTATAAAATCATTATAAACTTTATTTGTTTTTAATTGATTTTTTTAGTTTTATTTTCGTTTATTGTTTGTAGGGACAATTTTTTAGATTTTGAGGAGTACTTTGGCGCTCAATCGGATGAGATAGAGGCGGTTCAGGAACCACCTCTATCTATAGACACAGCGACACACACAGCCGGGACCGTCTTAGCAGAACCATCAGTCTCATCCTAGGCAGGAGGCTCCTATTGGGAGTCATTCCGTGTCTCAGGGGCCAGAGACACATGAGCATGTTCCACCGTATATTGTGATAGATTCCCGGATAGGATAGACTCTTTGATGGATCGAATGATAATATGATCACGGATCAGTGGTGGATCGAAGGAGACCGTCAAAGGTTGCGGATGGCCTTTGGTATTCCCCGACTTCAAAGAGGATCGAAGAAGTAACCCTTAACAACGAACTCTAAGAAGGTTTGTTGCTTTGGAAGTAACCCTTGCCAAAGAAACGAAAATGTTCAACCAAGAACAAAGAGATGAACTCTTCAAAGAAGAAGATAAAAATCGATGTCCATTAAAATGATCAAGAGTTTGGTACTTATATAAGAGAACTAGAATGTAAAGAGACTAAAATTGTAGTAATTAATAGCAAAAACCAAAGACTAAATTAAATAGAGTCAAAGAACTCTTCGGATCCCGCAAACTCCTTAGAGTGACTCTTCGGCCGCTTTTCCTTCCATGGTGCGGTCATGGTACGGCCCGGATCATGCAGACGGACGTTTCTTTGGATAACTCTTGATTGGGTCAGACTATAAGTGAAAACTCACGTCCAATATTCATCCTTAGTCCATTGGCACGTTCCTTTGAAGTTTGGTCGGAAGAAAAGTCGAATGGGTCGATAGAAATAGTAGTGTTCCGACCCACCGGTGATTCAGCTCGGACCAACGCGTTTCTGTCACGACCATTAGTCTTAGAATGGGATTTAGGTCGAGAAAGAGAACGTCTCGGTCGAGTGAATCGATCATCTGGTCGTGGTTCCAAATGTAGCTCCATTCCCGGACGTGTTGGGTCGATACGGTAAACGGCCGTGCGGTCACTGCGGACGGTTGGACGAACCTCAGTTTCTCCTTGTTTCAGCTGCGTTCCAAGTGGTTCCTCATCGTCTGAGCTATCTTGATCTGATGTCCTAGCTCGGAATCCATCATTCCCCTCCTCTTGAAAAGGATTTGACCACAAATCTGGAGTATCTGCATGAAAAGGAGATAGATTAGCAATGTTGAAACTAGGAGAAATTTCATACTTACCTTGAAGATCAAGTTGATAGGCATTGTCATGGAGCCTCTTGACAATCGTGAATGGACCATCCTTCCGGGGCATAAGTTTTGACTTCCGTTCCTCGGGAAACCGTTCCTTCCTTAGATGAATCCAAACAAGATCGCCCGGCTCAAAGATCATTTGTTTGCGGCCCTTGTTGGCATACTTCTCATACTGCTTTGTCTTTGCCTCGATGTTGGCTCGGACCTTCTCATGAACCTGCTTGACAATTTTGGCTTTCTTTTTCCCATCCAAACTTATCCTTTCAGTCACAGGCAAAGGCATTAGATCAAGTGGAGACAAAGGGTTAAAGCCATAGACAATCTCAAATGGTGAGTACTTAGTAGCAGAATGCATGGAATGGTTATAAGCAAACTCAACATGTGGCAAATTCTCTTCCCAAGTCCTAAGATTCTTCTTAACAAGTGATCTAAGCAAGGCTGAAAGTGTCATATTCACTACTTCCGTTTGTCCATCAGTTTGAGGATGACAAGTAGTTGAAAACAAAACTTTTGTACCAAGCTTAGTCCACAATGTTTTCCAGAAATAACTTAAGAACTTAGCATCACGATCAGAGACAATGGTCTTAGGCATGCCATGAAGTCTAACTATCTCTTTAAAGAACAAGTCGGCAATGTGAGATGCATCATTAGTTTTCAAACAAGGAATGAAGTGAGCCATTTTCGAAAACCTATCTACAACCACAAAGATGGAGTCCTTACCAGTCCTAGACTTAGAAAAACCAAGAACAAAGTCCATAGATAAATCAGTCCAAGGATGAGATGGGATAGGAAGAGGAGAGTACAAACCCTGAGAAGTGTTTTTGGACTTAGTTTCCTTGCAAGTGATACACCGGCTGCAAATCCTTTCCACATCCTTCTTTAGGCCCGGCCAATAGAAGTGATCCTCAAGCACCTTCAATGTCTTGGCTGGTCCAAAATATCCCATCAAACCTCCTCCGTGAGCTTCCCTGGTGAACAATTCCCTTAAAGAACAGTGAGGTACACATAACCGATTATCAAAGAACAAAAAATCTTCTAAGATGAAGTACTTGCCGTGGCCATGCTTTTGACAAGCCAAGAATGGTTCCCTAAAGTCAGAATCGGTTTCATACAAGCCTTTTATAAACTCAAATCCCAAGAGTTTGGTTCCAAGAGTGGATAGAAGTACATACCTTCGAGATAGTGCATCGGTCACTATGTTCTCCTTACCTTGTTTGTACTTAATGACATATGGGAAGGTTTCTATGAATTCTACCCAACGTGCATGCCTTTTGTTCAGATTTTGTTGGTTTTTGAGATGGTGTAGAGATTGGTGATCTGTGTGAATGACAAACTCCTTAGGCCAAAGGTAATGCTGCCACGTTTGAAGTGCCCGCACCAATGCATAAAGCTCCTTGTCATTGGTGGGATAGTTGAGAGTAGCACCACCTAACTTCTCACTGAAGAATGCAATGGGGTTTCCTTCCTGCATAAGAACAGCACCAATACCCACACCTGAGGCATCACATTCAATCTTCAAAGGTTTTAAGAAAATCAGGAAGAACAAGTAATGGAGCTTGGGTTAACTTCCCTTTTAAAGTCTGAAATGCGTCCTCCTGAGCTTGCTCCCATTTGAACCCAACGTTCTTCTTGATAACCTCAGTGAGAGGAGCTGCAATCGTGCTGAAGTCCCGAACAAATCGTCTATAAAAGCCGGCCAAGCCGTGGAAGCTTCTGACCTCTCCAACGGTTTTGGGACTTGGCCAATCTCGGATTGCCTTGACCTTCTCCTCATCAACTCGGATGCCATCTGCTCCTACAACAAAACCCAAGAAAACTAGGTGATCCGTTCCAAAAGTGCATTTCTTAGCATTGGCATACAAGCTTTCTTTTCTAAGTACTTCCAAGACTTTCTCGAGATGTCTAACATGTTCATTCAAACTTTTGCTATAGACAAGAATGTCATCAAAGTACACAACAACAAATTCACCAATATAAGCTCTAAGAACATGGTTCATTAATCTCATAAAAGTACTTGGTGCATTTGTCAACCCAAACGGCATAACTAACCATTCATACAATCCATGTTTAGTTTTAAAGGCCGTTTTCCACTCATCCCCTTCTTTCATACGAATTTGATGGTAACCACTCTTAAGATCTATCTTAGAAAAGACTTTGGAACCATGCAATTCATCAAGCATATCATCAAGACGAGGAATGGGATGGCGGTACTTAACTGTTATGTTGTTGATGGCTCGGCAGTCCACACACATTCTCCAAGTGACATCTTTCTTTGGAACAAGTAAGACCGGTACAGCACACAGGCTTAAACTCTCTCGGATGTATCCTTTCTTCCATCAGGTCGTTCACTTGTCTTTGTAGTTCCTTGGTTTCAACCGGATTGGTTCGATAAGCAGGACGGTTTGGAAGAGACGCTCCTGGCACAAGGTCGATTTGATGCTCAATCCCACGGATGGGTGGCAAACCACTAGGAGTCTCTTCAGGGAACACGTCACTGAACCTGTTCATCAAATCTTGAAGTTCACTCGGAATCTCCGGTGCTGGGTTAGAATCCATTAGTGTTTCTTTAAACACAAGTAAGATAAAGGATTGTTGAGAGAACATAGTTTTTCTTACTTGACTTGGCTTGATGTAGAAGTTGGATTTCCGGACCGGTTCTTTGGAAGCATCATGTTGCTTATCTTGCTCTCGGTTTTTCTTGAGTTGGAGCTGATCTTGGTGTACTTCGGCTGGAGATAAAGGAACAAGAGTTATCTTCTTTCCCTTATGATCAAAAGTGTGGCGGTTTGTGTGGCCATCATGAATGGCTTTCTTGTCGAACTGCCAAGGTCTTCCCAAAAAGATATGGCTCGCGTCCATGGGCAACACATTGCATAGGACCTCATCCTCATACCGGCCAATGGTAATGGGAACCGTGACTTGTTCCTTGACATGTAGTTCTCCTTCCTCGTTTAGCAATTCCAACTTGAATGGTCGAGGATGCGGCCTCACTTCCAGTCCGAGTTTCCTAACAAGAACATCACTAGCCACGTTAGTGCAACTTCCACCATCAATAATCAAAGAACAAACTTTATCTTTAACAAAACAACGAGAATGAAAGAGATTCTCCCTTTGTTCAAGATCGGCTTGTTTGGTCTGGACGCTAAGTGATCTGCGGGTCACGAGGAGTTGGCCTTGAGCCGGATAATCATATGGTTCTGGTTCCTCATCAAAGATCGGCCATGTATCCTCTGGTTCCTCCTTTTCTTCCTCGGACTCATACTCTCCATTCTCCAGCAAGATCATGATCTTTTGGTTTGGACATTTTTTGGCATAGTGTCCTAGGCCATGACATCTAAAGCACCTGATATCTCTAGCTCTGCTCGTGGATTCCACGGCTTTGCCTTTGTCCAAACTAGAAGGAGCGTTAGTCTTAAAACCAGAATTTGTTTGAGGAAGAGTCTTACCTTTGTCTTGGTAGCTAGGTTTTGGAGTGTAAGCCGGTTTAGAGAATCCCCTCCTCTTGACTTGTTGCTCAATCAAGATTGCTTTATGGAGCATGTCCTCGACACTGTCAAAGTCCTGAAGCTCCATTCGGTCTTGTATCTCCCGGTTTAAGCCTGCAAGAAATCGAGCCAAGATAGCATCCAAATCTTCTTCAACGTCCACCTTAAGCATAAGGGTCTCCATCTCCTGGAAATAGTCTTCCACACTCTTGGTTCCTTGGACTAACCGTCTCAGCTTATGGTGAAGATCCCTGTGATAATGTCTAGGAACAAATCGCTTTCTCATAAGAGCGGTTAGCTCATCCCAAGAAGCAATTGGTCTTTCTCCCATTCTCCTCTTAAGAGTCACAATATTATCATACCAATTGATAGCATAACCACTAAATTCAGAAGCAGCCAATCTAACTTTCTTAAGTTCAGAAAATTTTTGACAATCAAAAACCAATTCAGTTTTCCTTTCCCATTCCAAATATGCATCCGGATCATTCTTACCTTGAAAGGATGGAATTCTGAGCTTAAGATTGCCAAGGCCGTCACTTGGTCTCCTACCAAATGGGTTCTCATCCTCTTTGTTACCGTGGCCTCTCCTTGATCGGACAATGGATCGATCCTCCCCAGATTCTTCTTCATCTTGGTCATTAGCTGACCGGATGGACCGTCTCTCTGTCCGGTTCCTTCGTGCGGATCGTTGAGGACGTCCTTGTTGATCTTCCTGGATCCTATCAAGCCGGACGTGTAGTTCCTCCATACGTTCAGTCACTAGTCTCGCCATTTGGTCGTTAAGAGCTTTCATTTGGGCTCGATTCAATCCGCTCCTAGGGTTGTCATCTCGCTCTTCTTCACTGCTTGCCATAGTTCCCTGAAAACACTTTGAAACAAACGAATTAAAGAAAACACTCTCACTCTCAAGTGTTTAAACTCGCCCACACAAGTGTTTTGCTGGTCACTCCGAGTAATCTCTCAATGTTCTCGGCAAACAAACTCAAGCCAGTTCCACAAGTACTCCAAGCAACAAGGGGGAAAAGAAGAAGAAGATAGGAAGTTGAAAGATTTTTGGTGGGATTTGCCTTAACCAATTCAAGGCTGGATTTCTCCTCAGCCGGCTGGATTTCTCCTCAGCCTTTAAGAACTTAAGAACACTCTCTTTTTTTTTTTGTAAATCGTTTAAACTCTTTCTTTTTTTTTAAGATAGATGAAATGAATTGGCCCAAATCCCAAATACTAGATAGAAAGATAAGAAGTGTTTAAGAAATGGTGTAGATGAAATGAGAAGATGAAAAGATAGAAGATACCAACAAAGAGTGGCTCTGATACCACTTGATAGATTCCCGGATAGGATAGACTCTTTGATGGATCGAATGATAATCTGATCACGGATCAGTGGTGGATCGAAGGAGACCGTCAAAGGTTGCGGATGGCCTTTGGTATTCCCCGACTTCAATGAGGATTGAAGAAGTAACCCTTAACAACGAACTCTAAGAAGGTTTGTTGCTTTGGAAGTAACCCTTGCCAAAGAAACGTAAATGTTCAACCAAGAACAAAGAGATGAACTCTCAAAGAAGAAGATAAAAATCGATGTCCATTAAAATGATCAAGAGTTTGGTACTTATATAAGAGAACTAGAATGTAAAGAGACTAAAATTGTAGTAATTAATAGCAAAAACCAAAGACTAAATTAAATAGAGTCAAAGAACTCTTCGGATCCCGCAAACTCCTTAGAGTGACTCTTCGGCCGCTTTTCCTTCCATGGTGCGGTCATGGTACGGCCCGGATCATGCAGACGGACGTTTCTTTGGATAACTCTTGATTGGGTCGGACTATAAGTGAAAACTCACGTCCAATCTTCATCCTTAGTCCATTGGCACGTTCCTTTGAAGTTTGGTCGGAAGAAAAGTCGAATGGGTCGATAGAAATAGTAGTGTTCCGACCCACCGGTGATTCAGCTCGGACCAACGCGTTTCTGTCACGACCATTAGTCTTAGAATGGGATTTAGGTCGAGAAAGAGAACGTCTCGGTCGAGTGAATCGATCATCTGGTCGTGGTTCCAAATGTAGCTCCATTCCCGGACGTGTTGGGTCGATACGGTACACGGCCGTGCGGTCACTGCGGACGGTTGGACGAACCTCAGTTTCTCCTTGTTTCAGCTGCGTTCCAAGTGGTTCCTCATCGTCTGAGCTATCTTGATCTGATGTCCTAGCTCGGAATCCATCATATTGCCGAGGAGAAATCGGCGTTAGTAGGCCAACCGAGACGAGAGATGCTCAAACGACTCGATCCCTACTAAGAGACCATCTTGGGAACTTATTTGTAAGTCTTCTAACTTTTAGATTTTCGAATTGAACATATTTATTATAAACACTTATAACGTTTATTTTTTTGCCTTATCGGTTTCCGTTGACCGAATCGAAGATCACAAAGACCATCTTGGGGATGATGTACAACTTGCTCCAGATCGGATACCCAACATACATGGATATGCCTTTGTCCGATAGGCATAATTGGTTCCGCCAGTTCGTGGTACATATCTTATTTCGTTAACTTTAGTATATATTTCATATTATTATTTTATTAATTGTTAATACAAATGTTCATTTTTTTGAAGCAAGAGTATATTTGGGATAGGAAATATACTGCTCTTGTAGAAAAGGATTTCCACATAAAGGCAAAAGCACATTACTCGAATGTCAAACAGAAGTGGGTGGAGAATGATGTCTAGAAGGGAATGAACGACGAGGTGTGATGGGGCTGATCCGTCATTGGTCAAAGCCTACAACAGCAGCAACCTCTTCGACGAACTCCCAAAACCGTAGAAGTCAGAGGGGCGGTGTCGGGATGGCGACTCATAACGCGGGAGCAAAGAGCACCGCACAGCGGAAAATTAAGTTTGTAAGTATCATTTCTTATATTTATCCATATTTAAGACTTTTTTATAATCATGATTTTTTTGGGGTAGACACGGCGAGAAGGACGAGATCCGACACAAATTGAGCTCGTCGAGGCAGCCATAAAAACAAGCCTACCGGCGAGATCCAGGATCCGATCGCTCGGAGAATTGTGGAGTCGGTGAAGAGGCGGGTGGATGAGGTGGTTTCCCAATCCGAGGAAGTCTGCTCAACAGAAGAGCTATCACCGGAAAAGATCAATGAAATCTTTCTCGAGGTAAGATTTTATGTTAACTAAAATATGATATAAGTCTTGAATTACTTGATTTTTTAACTAGTACCATTAAAAACTTTATAGGAAACGGAGAGAAGAAGAGGCCGTGTTTTTGGATTGGGAAACTTGGCGGAGAGAGTCTCGACACCGCATTCCCTTGAGGGAGAAATTCGAAGAAATCAAAGCGTTGAAGGCCAATCAGGCGCGGATTGAGGCCCCGATTGTAAAGGAAAGGCAGAAACCGCGCGGCAGATGAAGGCGATGAATAATTGGCTTATGTACTTTATGCAGCACGGCCATCTTCCGGAAGGAGTGGGAGCGGAACCGGGGGCGGGAACGACGGGGACTGGATCCGCAGCCCAGCTCCGTCAAATGTAATTTAAAACATTTTTTATGAATAATTTTAAATTTTATAATAAATTTTCATTTTTATTATATTTTTAAATTATAATATTAATAAAATAGTAATATAATTTTGGGAAAAAATTTGTTATTTAAATAATTTTTTTCTCATCCATCGGTAATCCACCAGAAACCCTCGGTATAAACTCCTCGGGGAACCGTCGGTAAAATCGTCGGTATTATTAAGTCAGAAAACCATCAGTATTCGCCGTCGATAATCTATCGATTTATTTCCCTCGGTAAACCATCGGTATAATTTTCTCGGTAAAGTTTTACTGCCGTCGGTAATCTGTTGGTAATATTCCCTCGGGAATCCGTCGGTAATATTCCTTCAAAAAACCGTCGGTAATCTTCCATCAAAAACTGTAGATTTATTTCCCTCGGGACACCGTCGATTTATTACGCTTGGTAAACCGTCGGTTTAGCCCTGTCTGTAATCCATCGGTAATTTCCCTCGGGAAACTGTCGGTAAACTTCAACGGTAAATCGTCGGAAGTTTTTCGGTTATTTATCCGTCGATGAATCGTCGATAATCCGTCGGTAATTACCGACGAAAAATCGATACATATCTTTTCCGACGAAATAGAACCGACAGATTGTTTTGGTTGGAAATCCATCAGAAAGGACCGTTTCCTACGGATATCCGTCGATTTCTTCTGTGGGTAAATGCTTGTTTTCTTGTAGTGTCTACAATCCTCAAATTTCCTAAGTCCAGCAATTTAAGTCTCAGTAATATCGGTTTATATCATATGATTTTATACTTCTATTTTTATAATATGTATGTCATATATTTACAATGTTTTATGTTTCAGAGTCTCTGATAAAGCTGATGGTTTGTTTGCAACTGATGGTGCTAGTTCGGTTTTGGTGACCGTCGACAACCCGTCGATGAATTTTTTATTCGGGGTTTTTTTATTTATGCATTGGACAAGATACTGCATACCTTTTGCGTAATACATCTACATTGTTGATGTTCTATGTTTTGTTTATTTTACGTGTTATAATCATGTTTTTTTTGTTTGTAGATTGGAAAATATGTTGTTCTTGCAATGATTGTGTCTATCGTCACTACTAACGGTTGGTTCTATATTTGTTGTAAGATATGCAATACATCTTTGTAAGATATGCAATACATCTTTGTCTTTTCATCCACTGAATGGTGCCGAGGATGATGATGCAACGGGTTTTTTTTGCCAAAAATGCAATAAGGATGTTGTTGTTATTGATACACGGGTATGAATTTTATAGTGTTGATAATTTTGCCAGTTATCCTTTTGTTTAACATCGTCTGGCATCTGGTCTAATATTTTTTTTCTAGGTATTCTCTTGTGGTCCATGTCATTGATGCTTTGGGAAATTGGGCGTTGTTGAAAATGTTCGATGAGGTTGCTGCCATGCTCGTGCGAAAAACTGTTGGACAAGTTATTGATCGGGAATTATCTACATCTACTGTATTACCACCTTCTTTAGAATCAATTCGAAATAATACCATACTCTGAAAATTCTTTGTGTCTAGAGACAATCTTTAGAGTTTTGATTCTTCATCCGTGGTCAAGCAGATATGCGTGAGTGAAGACGTCGTCAATGTTTTTAGTGATAATTTTCCACCCTTGGCAATGGACCAGCGTATTACGTGATTTCATTATTAGAATAGGTGCTTTGAATGTTTTGTTGGTTTTAAGAATTTTCATTGTTGGATTTTTTTGGTTAGTCTCTTTGTTTGGATTTATCTTTTGATATCTAATTTCAATTGGTTTCGTTAGTTCTGTGTTTTGGTCAATTTTGATAATTATGTATCGGGATTATATTGAATAGTATGTTATCTTCTGAATCATAGCATGGCATTCTCTAACATAAGCTGTATTGGTATGTTCCCTAAATAAGTTTGGTGGATGGATTATCATGCGCGAGAGATATTAGTTTAATGTTGTGGGTAGAAATTAATGAGAAACTCTAGGTACACGAATATATCTAACTATGATATGTACATTTTTTCTTATTGATTGGATGTTAAGGATTATATTTGTAAATATTCCTTATTTTATCGATGTATATCAACTAAATTAGTTTTAACAAAAATAAAAAAGGATTTTTATCAATAACATATATGTTTATCTTCTTCTATGTGTATATATAGGATCCAACTTAGATAGTGCATGCATTCTCTAAATTTTAGGTTTCATAAATTTATGATGGCTTTCACGATCGTTGCCTCTTTGACTCATTCACAGTTACCTGTCAGTATTTTTTGCTCTTCACAACTTATATCTGTTTTATGTTATATTTTTTTGCTAAATCAGATCATATGGGTGATACAGAGAAGATAGATGAGTTTCTTTATTTTGTTGATACTGATTCTAGTTCGGATAAAGATCGTCGCTGTGGAGATTCGACCGATGAATTTGATACATATATAAGTTGTGAAGAGCAAAGTAAAAGGTCAATAGAGGGAGGTTTTAGGGGGTTTACGATTAACCAACCTGGAGTTGTGTTACTTGGTCTACAGAGTAATAGTAGTGTATATGGTGAGTGTTGTGTTATATGATTTGGTTTGTGTATTTTTGTTTGTGATTTTTATGTTGTTTTTTTTCACCAAAATTTATTAAAGGTTACTATGATGGAGATTGTGTATATAATTGCGTGCATTGCAATGCTCTTATGTGGTTTGGTGAAGATTAAACAGGAAGAATACACGGACCAGGCAAGTTTAAATTGATATTCAGATCGACGCGAGAGAAAAAATATAACTACTCTGTATCATAAGCAAAACCCATCTTGCGCATGCCCACTTTACGTATTGTGTATACGGCCCGTTTTGAGAAATCGGAGATTATATGTTGTTATATATTCCCATAATTTATGCTATTAGGGTTACATGTTTCTTGTTCCTCTATTGTAGATTGTTGCGATGTCTTCTTCCAGGTTCGTTGATGTGTTACCATGAATCCGAACATCAGTGAGTGGAGTATTGTGTTAAAATATTGAGGAGATGTGTTATAAGTTGGGGAGTTAAACGAATAATCGGTATAATATTTGTGATTGAGCAGGTTTTTCCTATTACTTTACTGATTTTCTATTTGTATTGTTCCTTTGATTTAGTTATTCTAAACCATAAAGATAATGTTACAGGGAACTAAGATACATGCCACTATAGATGGTCATGTTCTTATTGCCCAATCCTCGGATGTCTTGGTGGAAGGTGATTCTATAGTTCTTTCTGATTTGGAAGTGGACCAGCGTCTCATCGATTCGAAATAAATTGGAAGTGGACAACATATGTCGAGACAATTCCTACAATAAGCAATAGTATTTTCTTTGATTTTGTGGATTTTCGTTCTACAAAATTCGGGTGTCTCGATGGTATTCATTTTATAGGTATGTTGAACATGGCATATTGATCGTTTGTTTTTCTTTTTGGTCGAGCAAACTCATTTATTTACCGTTTGTTTATTTTTGTACAGATATAATTGGGCGAGTGGATGATTTCCTTGGTTGGTCTCGCGAGCCCATTACCTTTAATCTTGTGGATGCTAGGTTAGTGTTTATCTGTTCTAACATCAGAGATATTTATGTAAGTATTCGTTAGATATTGTTGTAATTAAATTTTGGTTCGTTTGCTTTGTGAGCTCGGTGGCGACAAGGCTAAAGAGTTTAGAAATTCTGTGAAAGTAATGATGAATACATTATGGTGTGCATTTTGCAGTTTGCTAAGCTTATTTTTAGAAATGGTCGGTTTGGTGACTCTTTTAGATACATTTTGTATCATTTGAAACAAAGTTCGATTATTCACTGATTTTAAATTAAAAAAAACAAATTGATAGGTGATTGGATTGCAACATGTGCTGGTGATTATGTTCAGGTGATTATGGACGGTGCTCTTCCCGAAATTGCAGAGTTTAGAAAAAAAATTCATCACGGCAATTAACGTTTTAAAATGTCATATACATGCTTATTGATTGATTACATGTGTTTTGTGCTAAGTTGTCGTGGATGTTATCAACACGGTTATTTCTAACTATTATTTATATATTTTAGTTTATTTATTGAAGTTTTAGATTTGTAACCATTCCTTTTAATGATATATATCGTTTTGAGATTCTCATTCCTTATTTAACGATATATACTATTTGAGTTTCTTAATTTTTTCTAAGATAAAAATAGGATATTTCACATTTTGCATAGAATATTTAAATTTATCCTTAAATAATATCAAATTTTTATGTTTTCCATATTTTTATCGTTTGTGCATTATATATACGATCTGATAGGATTGTTGTTATTCCTATATACTAAACAAGAAATTTAGGTTTGGCAATATAGTTCGCCGCTCATGATCCACAGAGCTTATCTTAGGTTTCTTCCAGCGACTGAGATAGAGGAATTGGATCCTAATATTTTCAGAGGTCGAATATATGCTACAGTTATGTGCCAATTCATTCATAACAATCTTGGTGTTAAGACTGAGGAGTTCATTGTTTTGGACTCGAAGGTATTCGTTTTAGTGTTAACGTCTGTTATTTTGGTTTGTTTATTAACGATATAAGATTGTTTGTTCATAGGGTTCGAGGATCCAAGTCTCCGTCTCTACATCTGATTACATAAACAATTACGAGCGTTTGTCTCTAGGTTCATTTGTCTACCCTGGGTTTTTTGGTTTGGAGTTGGTTAAGGGAGAATTTCGACCCATGACTCATACTTACAAAATTAATTGGCTATCTACCTCTTATGGCATGTCTGCGCCACATATATCTAATATTCGCTATTACAATTTTGCTCAGTTTGAAGATGTTGCTGACGAAAAATGTAATCCGATTTATTTTGTGGGTAAGTAAAATACAACTACTTCGCGTGTTAATGTTTCTATTTAGGTTCTTATGTTAATTATTTTGTTTGTATTAAATAAATGTTCTTCTGTTAGAACAGATTTAATAGGTAATGTTGTTAATTTTGGGAACTTTCATGTCAATCGTAGTAGCATTAGTCGTATAAATCTTGACACGATTTCTTTTAAATTGAAAAATTTGAGGTAATATTAGAATGGTTTTTTATGTTTGTTATGCATGTATCGTCTTTTGGTTTAGTTGAATATTATTTTCAGGGGTTTTCGGTTGCGGTGTTTTATGGGTATGGAATTTTCAACTGCTTTTCTATCAGGATCAGAAAAATATATCGAGTGGATGTTAACATCTGCATAATAAGATTCGGGAGATTACGTTGAATTAGAGGTATCGAGTGTTGTTTCTTTTTTCAGGTTTTTCATTAGTATATGTTATTTCTTATATTATTTATTTATGTGGTAGGTTTATGGGAATGTATGACTGTTTTAGGTGTAAGAGAGATTTTGTTGAATTGTAACGAGCCCGAGATTAAACATACACGTGATGCATTTTTGGTTAAAGATCCAACGAAATAATTTGTTTTGTTTGGTCGGCTTTCTATGTTTGATGTTAATGTACCCAATGTTGTTTCTGATAAACATACACTCGAAATTGGTTGTGGTTATGTTGTCCCTTGCAAAAACGCTTGCAAGTTTGGCACTATGTTTGTTCATGTTTCATAATAGTTTGGATGATTTTAAGAATGATTTAGAATATCAACATATTCTCGAATACATAATGAAAATAATTGGTTCCAAATCTGATTAAGAAAATCATATAAGTTCATAATCTTATGAACTTATATAATTTCAAATGTAAATATTTTCTCAAAGTTTTTTGGGTTTACAAGGTTTTATTGTGATTCGAAAGTGATTGTAATAATTTTCCTAATATTGACAAAGATATTATTCAAACCAAAGGTTATTTCTTTTAATATTTACACCTTTTACACAAATTAATTTAATGGTTTTCTTTTAGTGCTTTACACCTTTTACTCACCACTTTTGGAAACTATTTAATTTTTAAAACCGTAGACGCTTCATACGGCTTACTGGAAAAAAAATAACTTTCTTTTTTGGTAATTTCTGCGAAAATTTTCCAATTGTAAACCATGGCTGCACATACTTTCAAAAAAATTTCTCAGATCAACAACTTCGTTCCTTGCCATTGGGACCTCAAAGTTCTTCTTTTGCGTGTTTGGATGTGTGTTTCGTCCATAGATCCAAAAATCCAAATGATTTTGGTAATCTCTCTTTTACTCTTTCATATGTTTTATTTTTTTTGGTTATTGCATGTTTTATTGACCTATTCCTTTATTGATTTAGGGTATGAAGATAGAGGCAATTGTTCATGCTTCTCAACATGGTGTGAGGGTCGTTGGTTTAAGCTTGCGGATGCTTGAGTTGTACAAGGACTGGAATAGGGTTCGTTGACCTCTCACGACTTCAAACTCATTTTCGGGTTAAACACATCTTTCTGCCTCACTTATGATAACATTCTGGAAGGTCATTTTATGAAATTTCTATCGATTCCGGATATATTTGATGGGAGAGTTTGTGCTGAATATCTAACTTGAATATGCAGATTTGATTTTGTGTATCGGATTATAATTTATTGGCATGTGTTGTAGAAATGATATTTTAAACTATATAGATTACGGGATATTTATCTAATAATTTTATTTTTCTATATAGATGTCCTTGGTGTTGTTAAACGTGTTGGAAATCTTCAACCTTATTGGGCAGGACCAAAGTTGCAGTTTATAATTCGCGACCTAAGGTTAGTTAAACAAACAGCTATATTCTTCCTTACATATGTTATAAAAATCTTATGTTTCTGATAATAGAACTTGAAAATATATTTTTTTTACTAGCCTTCGGAGTATTCAGTGTTTATTAATCGGAAAAGATGGTGAAGAACTAATAAAAAGGTTTTAGAAGGATGCTGATAGGCATGTCTTTGTTATTCTAAGGTGCTTCTTCATAAAGCCCGAGATGGGTAAGTTTAGAAATTTAGTTTGTTGATTGAAGACAATTATTGTATTGTCTATTTCATGTTTAGGTTTAGGATTGATACGTATAGCAATTTATCTATTGTGTTCAATGTTTATGATGTTTGATCTTGGTTGTATTTAATTAGGTGTAACTTGGCTCAAAGGAGAAGAAGGGATATCAACGATTATGTACGATCAAACCTAGAATTCGGATTTTAATGGATTCCTCAACAGGTTGTGTTCTATTTGGTAATATGCTTTTATATGTTTTCTCGGAATTAATATATTATTTTCTATTTTGTAGCTTTCCAAATCCGGTACCTGACCAATATCGTAAAGAAAATCTCATGTCATGGTTCATCTTCTGAATCATGTGCCTGTTTTAAACGAACTCCTTAAACAATTATTTTGGATTACATAATTTAGTGATCATCTTTATGTTTATTTTGACACCATATATATATGTAATGTTAACAAATTTTTTGTCCAGTATCATAATATATTTTTTATTATATCGTTTAAATATCATATAGAATCTTAGACATATTCATTTGATTAATTATGGTTAAAAGGGAATTTTAAATAATTAGATCTCCATGAAAATAGAGATTTGGGTGGAATTTTAATATGACAAATTGAAAGAACTATATTTTATTGTCGTTAATCTACCAAATATAATATTTATATAACAAAACATATATTAGTAAGTATATATTCAGTTGAGATACGACAATAATTTGTGTTTTAATATTGTAGATTTTTCATTATATTCCCATAATCAACAAAAAATTTATTCAGTCAATAAAAACTGAATTTTGGTTACTTTATTTAGAACAACATCAAAAACTTACATTTTTAAAAAATGTAAGAACAAATATATTAAAATCCATTAAGCATAAATTAAAGCCCAAATTACTCTGGTCCAATGTAGGATAGTTGCAGATACATCTATCCCATCTGAAATCGGCCATTCGATACAATCAGAGCACAAATTGAGGTAATCTAAGGCGATCAAGTAGATTAAGCGTTGGACTACAATGAGATATACTGAGTAGATAAGAGGAAGATCTTTTGCTTTCAGAAAATTCGCTACTATTTCGTGTAGATTTTTATAAACCTAGGGTTTGAAATCGTTCTATTGAGATAAACAAATTGTCAATGAACAATGGGGTTTTGTATATCTTCTGGATGAAAAATGTCTATTTTTTATCATTGATTCTTATTATCAGTACCAAGTTTGAATTTACAAGTAGACTTTAGGGTTTAGACACTTCTCATATATTCTCTGTTTTAGATGCCGTCTATTAAACTTTAAAAGACTTAATTTCGATTGTTTTTGGTTTATGAATGTAATGATTTTGTATTAATATGACGAAATATTAGCTTTGTAAAACAAATCAGCAGATGGCAAACCCTCAATTTTCCAAGCCTCTTATTCTTGACGAATGTCTTGATAATGTGGTACGTAATCTTAGTTCTTTCTCTCAATTTTTTATTTTGTATAATTTGTTTCTTCCTTCAAATATTTTTATTTTTGTGTTGCAGTATATCTCGGAAAGGTTCTTTAAGAAGTATATACTTGGAAAAAAACCGATGTTACGGTCGGTCAACTTACATATGATGTTTCTCGACGAAAGTTTTCTATCAAACGAGTTGGTCATATGCTTACTTCAGGCTGGAGACGGTTCTTTGAGGCACATAAATTAAAAGGATTTGGCCTTTTAATTTTTGAGTATTGTGGAGATTGCGATTTCCATATGGTATAGGCATTCGGACCAGACTGCTGTGAGATCAAATATGAAAATGTTACAATGGAGACTGGAGAAGCAAGCACGAGTAATTGTTTTTCTTTATTTTCAAGACAATTTGTTCAGTATTTTGTAATTTTTTTAACTAATATTGGCCTGTTTTCTAAAGGAACCGAGGAAAATTTTGTTACGTTAAACGTCATGAGTGACAACATCAAACGAAACAGAATCGTAAGTTGTTTTTTTGTAATTAGATTTAAAAATATTGTTACATGATCAATATTATGATTTTGCAGTATCTTCCTAAGTCCTTTGTGGATGCAAACGATTTAGAGACGGTTGCGGGCAAGACCATATCTATGGTCAATGATGCTGGAGCGAAGTGCTCTATTGAGCTGGCAGACCATTGTGATAGTAACCGGAGACGTTTACGTTTAAGTGGCAGCTTAATAGAATTTTTGTTGGCAAACAATGTCAAGGTCAACCAACGATCGTGCTTGAACTTTTCTGGGAAAACTCCACCACTCTTGTCCTCAAACTCTCCTCAAAGAATCATCGGTAACTCTCTAAAACTTATGTTTGAAATCTGTTTTACTTTGGGACAAAAACTTATGTATAAGAATTTTCTATGTTTTGTATGTATAACAACTTGAATTTGCATCAAAGGCATTTTTTGGTAACACTAAATCTAGAGAATAGTTTTTCTCTTTATTATTTAGATTTTTTTTTTCAATTGCATGATATCCAAAAAAAAAAATTTGGGGGGGGGGGGGGGGGGGGGGGGGGGGGGGAAATAAAGGAGGATTAAAGTCCCATATGTATTAAGAAAGATGTTTGTTGTGTTTGGGAAATGGAAACTAAATTTTTTTTTTATGATTTTTAGTTAAATCTTTGGTTATAACTCTCATATTGTTTTATTGTTTTTTATTTATTAATATGTTTTTATTGTATCCAAATATTTGAACAAATGTTATAATGGTACATATATATTTTTTTTTAAGTTTAATGATATTTGATGTGAAAATGTTAAAAACGATCATAAATAATTAGTATTTTGCACATCCCGCGCATATGTGCGGATACATAGCCTTTCCCGCGGGAACATCCACAATAGATCCAGTGCACTTGACAAGATCTCCTTCTTTTATAGCGGTATCACCACCAAAGACAACAATCCCGACATTCTCATTCTCAAGATTCAAGGCCATTCCTTTCACACCGTTGGAAAAAAAAGAACCATTTCCCCAGCTTGAATCTCGTTCAATCCATAAACTTGTGCAATCCCATCTCCAACTGAGACCACTCGACCGATCTCATCCACTTGAAAATGTGCGTCCTGCTCTTTGGGAGGTACCAACTAAATGACTACCTGAATCGGGGTTTAGAGCATAAAGATTCCACTGACCTGTAAAAAGTGGGCCTACGCCTTGGGGATTTACAACACTAGTAAGTTAGTAAATAATATTTCGCGGAATCCTATTACTCATAAAAGTTGAAGCTATATGCATTTGAGTGTGTCCACATAGAATTTATAAAACTCAATTCATTGGTCCATTTTATTATTCAAAATTGAGAAAGTTTACTTATTTAAATAATTTTATGAAATTAAGAAAGTTTACAAATATTTTAATTTAAATTTTAGGAATAATTTAACATTTTAAAATAATAAAATATAGCAAGATTTTAAAAATAGGAAAACTATAACATGGAAATGGAAATAAGAAACATCTATAACATATATTATCATAAACAGAACAAAAAATGTTAAATAAGTATTAATTTAATGATGTATATATTAATGTTGAAAAGATTATAAAATTTAAAACATAGATTTAAGTATTACGTAATTTCATGATTTACATATTAAAATTTTATATAAAAAATTGTAAAAATAAAAATATATATAAAAACATCGATGACATAAGTTATCGTAAACATATTTAAAAAAGTCAACTAAGTTACAAATTTAATTAAATAATAACTACGTAATTTCCAACTATTATAAAAAGAAATTAGTTTACCTTTAAAGTTAGAAGTTTTCTTTTTTAAATATGCATTTGAGGGTGTCTACATAGTATTTAAAAAATCCCAATTTCATTGTTATTCTTCATTATTCAAAATTGAGAAAAATTACAAATCAAAAAAGCTTACAAATATTTTAAAAGAGCTTACAAATATAAAACATAGCAAGATTTTAAAAATAGGAAAACTAAAACAAAAATGGAAATGAGAAACATCTGTAACATAAATCAACATATAAAAATGTCAAACAAGTATTAATTTAATGATGTACATAGTGATGTTTAAAAGGATTAAAAATTTCAAAAAATATAATTAAGTATTACGTAACTTCAGGATTTACATATTGAATTTTTATATACAAAAATTGTAAAACTAAAAATAGATATAAGGAACATCGATGACATGAGTTATCGTAAACATATTTAAAAAGTCAACTAAGTTAAAAAGTTAATTTAATAATAACTATGTAATTTCCAACTATTATAAAAAAAAAAAAATTAGTTTCACCTTTAAAATTAGACGTTTTCTTTTTTAAATATTTAGGTGTTGATTATAAATAAGAATCTCAAATTTCAATAGCTTAAACAAATTTCTAAATCAAAAATATTTTTTGAGAGACAAACACAACTTGTAAAAGTGACAGACAATTTTTTAATATATTTTTATCTTTTGTAAATTAATATTGATTTTTATTTTTAATGATAATTTTTACATATATTATATATCTTTTATATTTTATTAACAAAAATCTTAAAATTTGTAAACATATAGTTACATTTTTGTATTTTTGGTAAATTTGTTACTAAGATTAACAAAATGTATTTTTTTTGTTTACTATGATGAAATAAATTAATATTTACTACAGTCATGTCACTCAATTTATTTTTATTAAAGGTAAATACAATAATAAATATGAAATCATATTTCTGTTTAATTTAAAATAATCTTCATAAAATGACATAAATTTGTAAGTTTAATATTTATATACATAAGTATTAATTTAAGATTTATTATTTATTAATGGTAAAATATTAATTATGGTAAATTATGATAAAATTTGAAAGTTAATATGTATCCTAAATATAAAAGTTTGGATAAACTTATTTGTAAATTATGATATTATAATAAAAATTTTGAAAACTTATTTTTAAATTATGATCTTATATTATTTATGATAACTACCATAATTAATTTTTTAACCTAAATATAAAGTTTAGGATCTAAGTTTTAAATATAAAATTATTTTCAAAAATTACAAAATAATATTTTGTTGAAGCTAAATGTGTTTGAAGTTTTCTATATAAGATCTAAAAATTCAATTTTGTTGGTCTATTTCAACATTCAAAATTGAGGAAGTTTATAAATTTAATTATTTATGTATAATTGTTTTTAGAATAACTTATGGAAAAATAAGGTAAAAAAATAATTACGGAAAATTTCCACATATATTTAAAAAATTCAGTTTTATTAGTCCACTTCATCATTCAAAATTAAGAAAGTTTACGTATTTTAATATTTATATATAAATTTTGTTTTTAGAATTATAGAACATTTTATTAACTTATGTAATATAAGGTAATAAGATAATTATGAAAAATTATGTTATATTTAAATTGTGAAACTAAAGAAAAACTACAATTTAAAAAAAAAATCAATTATGGAAAATAATTTCATATTAATATTATGAAATTTAAAAAAGGTTTCAAATTTTTAAACAATTCACATCTTCAGTCAAAATTAAGAAATTTTATAATATTTAAAATATGTTTTAAGTTTCTTTTTAGAATTAACAAAAATTCTATTAAGTTATAAAATAATATAATACGATAATTATGGAAAATTATATTATTATTAGAATTGTAAAATTAAGAAAGCTAACAAAATTTTAAAATAATATAGAATTTTAAATAATTTAATCATATATCAGTATATATATATATATATATTGATAAATAGTAAACTTACAAATTTATGTCATTTTTGAAAAATTTATTTTTAATTGTACTATGTGGAAATAATGATTTACATATTAATTGTTATATTTAGTTTTTAATAAAAATCAACTGAATGACATGACAATAATCAATCTTTGTAATTTTTGTTGATAAATAATATTACATTTCACAAAGACATGATAATCATCAAGTAAATCAATTTATTTCATTATAGTAAAACAAAAAAAATACATTTTATTAAAATTTAATAACAAAGTTATCAAAAATACATGTAACTATATGTTTACAAACTTTAAAATTTTCGTTAATAAAATATAAAAGATAGAAATTATAGAAAAATTCATCAACAATAAAATTTAATATTCTTTTACAAACATAAAAGGTAAAAATAAAAGAAAAATTTAAAATTAGCAAAATATTTTAAAAACAGTAAAAATGTAATATCGATAAAGTGATTATACTAACTTAGAAATAATATAGTTACGAATGAGTAAAAATAATAAAATTTAAATGAAATTTATATTTGTTATTATGCAATTAATACCAACAATTTATTTTTATTATTATGAAATTTATTTTTATAATTTAAATAGTGAAATAGAAAATTATAAATATATAATATTGATAATTTTATTTTTATAATTTAAAATTAAATAGCAAAAAAATAATAATTAAATTATAAATATGTGAGCAGAGGAAAGACCTAGTGATAATAAGAGCACTTCTAATGGTAGTTTCTTAAGTGAGTATCTAAAAAATTAAATTAAAAAAAAATTTAAAAAGTATGAGAGAGAGAGTTAAAAAGTTCTAGTTAAGAAACTAGAGTTCTTATCTAAGATACCCAAGGTTCTAAACTAGAACCCCTTATAACACTTGTCAAATGATGATTTGATAATTTGTTTTGGGAAAAATGTAATTAAAACCCCGAACTTTCAAATTTGGAAGGTTTTGTTGGATCGTTTATATGAATCCTGATTCAATTCCAGATTCAGATTATCCTAAACATGCGATCTAGGTTCTTCTCAGAATAGAAACAAATGATGATCTCACCTTATACCTGTTATTGCAGCGGAAGAAGATGGTATGTCTGAGATCAGAGAAACACCGAGGGATGAATCCTCCAAAGGTTCACACACGCTTTCACAGGAAACAGCTGCTAGACCACAAGGGGAACTCGGCGCAGAGAGAGAGAGTTTACGGCTCAAGTCTTAGGGTTAATCAGTCTGAAACTCGAGTTTTATGACACAAAACTCGTCCTGTTCCGTTTGGACCATTTGGCCCAAATACCAATTAACTCGTCGGTGTTTGCGCACTGCATCGATCGTTGCACCTTATGCATCGATCGATGCACAGTGGCTAAACCTTTTATTCTCTCTAAGTACAGTAAATGCCTAGCACTTTTACTGTACTTCTGCTAAACCGTTCCTACACATTTTCCTGTTAGCTTAGGCGTGTGACCCATATGGGATCATATAATAAAGGCAATAAGTCCAAGACTTATAGATCATGAGCGGACTCTAGCAAGCCATCATGACCCCCAGTATTATATGACTTATGTCTGATCATTGACATGCTCTTACTTTCTAGAGACAGTACCGAGATTACTGGACACAATTCCAACAATCTCCCACTTGTACTGGAATCTCTGTATTCATAATCCTGTTGTCTCAATATCTCGATTAGTCATAAGGCAAGATTAGTGTCATCCTTATAAAGTCTAATCTTGTTCATCGGACTCTGATTTGACACTGACAATCCAAACAACTCGGGACAGTCCGTTTGAGCATGGCCATGCATTTTCCAGTATTCAAATCTCCGATTGGCCTAGAGATATT
This sequence comes from Orychophragmus violaceus, assembly GCA_030180135.1. Lineage (NCBI taxonomy): Eukaryota > Viridiplantae > Streptophyta > Magnoliopsida > Brassicales > Brassicaceae > Orychophragmus > Orychophragmus violaceus. The sequence goes on from CM058237.1 coordinate 82,074,336, forward strand.
CACTCCATTTATATTGGAGGGACAAATCCCGTCTTGTTCCATCACTGTAAACTACTCACTTCACAATGTACCCAAACAAGGTCCTTATAACTATCGCAGAACGATAGCGTTAGACAATGATCAAAGTGCATCAGTCCATGTGCAGTCACATGCATGCGAACTCAGGTCTAAGGACTATACTCTATAGTCGTAGTGAGAATCTCTTATGACACAGATATAAATATCCTGAAGAGTTCTCATAAGCGGGTCGTGTCCGGTCGTATGTTCCCCAACATACACCTATGTACTGACTTTGATGCCGCGCATCTATGACACACTGAGACTTTGTCATAAGTCACGTACCAATCCAGTCTCACACGGTTGTTGGTGTTCCAATTTCAACAACCTTCGACTAGGGACAGGATGATATAAAACATTTATCAAATATAGGGTCTCATGATCAAGCTAAATGACTTTGATGACTCAAGATCAAGTCATTTACTTCGATGACCTATAAAATGGTTTATATCACTTTGGAACGATTATTTCATCACAGTTAAAATAATCTTGAAATAATAATTTCATTAAACATCTTAAATGTTATTTCAAGAACATATCCAATAACTAAATAAAGCCCTTTAATAACTCCCACTGAAATTGAGACTTTATCTTAATTTCACTTATCCTACAGCAACAGTCCGTGACTCGCGCTTAGGCCTAAGGAGTGGCTTCGTTAATAGATTAGCAACGTTCTCATTCGTTGAAACTTGCTGATCTACTTAACATCTCTGTCATTTATCTTACGGAATAGGTTATACCTATCCTCAAGGTGTTTGGACCTCTGATGTGCAGCTAGTCTCATCTATGCTGGGATTCACATCAAGTTCAGTGACGAACTCTTCTTTCCAAACAACCTCTTTCGCCACTTCCCAAGTGGCGAAATGTTCAGCTTAAGTCATGGAGTCAGCAACAGTGCCGTGCACCGCCAGACAAAACCAAGATATAACCGGACTGTGACCGGAAATCATCTTTGTCTGTTGGAAACTTGCCTTTCAGACTCTATCGACTTTTAGCACCTCACTTTCTCCGTAAATCAAGAACTTATCCTTAGTATTCCTCAAATACTTTAGGACATACTTTAGGAAACTTGATTCTTTGCTGGATTTGACTGGTCTTTATTTGTCTTGCTTAACATTAAAGTAACATCAAACAAGTATGTTTCATGGCATACATGATAGATCCAATTGCCGACGCATATGGAATCTCATCTATGCATTTAAGCTCAGCAGTTATCGTAGGATACTGCATCTTGCTTAACTTAATGCCATGTGACATTGGCATAAAACCCTTCTTGGATTGCTCAAAATGTGTAGGACTTTGTCAATTTTAAGAATCCTGACTTTGTCCTACCAGCTCTTTTGGATCTCTATCTTTAGATCCAAAATCCAAGAACTACGTGGCTTTACCCATGTCAATCATTAAACCAACTCCCAAGCTAGTCCTTTTCCGACTACAGCGTTGGGACGTTATATCCGAGAATCAGTATGTCATCGACATACACTATGAGAAATGCAATATCGCTCCCACTTATCTATTAGTAAACACACAGTTCCGCTTCGTTCCTGTTCAAGTCAAAAACTTGACTACTTCAACAGAACGAAGATTCCAACTCCGATATGTTTGCTTCCATCCATGAATGGATCGATGAAGCCAACTTACACAAAATGTAATTCTTCGGAGTCTGGGCTCACTTTCGCTTCCTAGGATTTCGCAGATTCGTCTCTTTCAATGATCATCAGATCATGCGAACATTCAATGATCATCAGGCTGAACTAATGACGAGAATTCACTCTCGGATTAGTGACTGATTCTTTCATATCTGCGACCTTCAGGCTCCACAGGTGTAGATTCTACAGAAATCTGTAAATCCTTCCGCTGCTCTCCCTCAATAGGTTAAAGCAGCCTCCTGCATTTCTCGAATTTCTTCGAGTTGTACTTTTACTCCCACTGTTCTTCTTGGAAAGTAGCTTCCCTTCTTAGAAAACAGAACGGTCGTAAAAATACTTTTTACTCCCACTGTTCTTCTTGGAAAGTAATTTCCCTTCTTAGAAAACAGAATGGTCGTAAAAGTACCGAGCCTTGGTTTCCCTTTGAAAACTTCGAGTTATGCTTTTACTCCAACTGTTCTTCTTGGAAAATAACTTCCCTTCTTAGAAAACAGATTGGACGTAAAAGTAACAAGCCTTAGTTTCTCTAGGACAACCAGCGAAGTAGCACAACTACAAATACTCAGTAAAGACAAATTTGGATCGATTCCAATCCACATTTACGTGGTGTCTTTCAACTGATATTGGTGGAACTATTTTAGCGTAAACTTAGATATTTCTAGAGCGTTATTCTTAAAATATCATGGAAGATTCGTGTGACTCATCTTTAATCATTTCTAATAAGATCTGATTCTTTCTCACAGAAACACCTTAAGGTTTTCAGGAGAAATGAGCTGTGAAACGATTTCACACTCATTTAGATGATCACAATTGTCAATGACTTATGTATTCTTCACTCGTGATATTAATCCAGAGTCTTAATACTTTTGTCATTCAGATCCTATACTTCATTCTGGAACTTTTCCGACCATGTCAAAGAATTCCTACTTGTGTCTCATCAAATGAACACAGTCATACTCACTGAAGTAATCAGTAGAGACAATGAAGTTTAGGAGATTTTTCTCTGGCATTACTGCTCATTGGGCCACACACATGAGTATGTTTCAGGTCCAATAAGCCTTTGGGCTTTTCTCTAGCTCGGCTAAGATAGGCCCTTTACCTTTCGGTCCAGTAAACAGAATTCAAGTCTCATAAGATATTTTATCAAATGAGCCCAACAATCCATGACTATGGGATTTCTGAATCTGACTTACTCTATGTGACCAAGACTTTATGCCAAGAAATATTCAGGTTTAATTCATCATATTTAAACCAATTCGGTATTTATGTTACATTTAGGCACTCTTTGGTTTAAGATATAAAACCCATTCCATGAATAGGGTGCTACAATTAATATTTCATTAAGATCAAAAGAACAAAACTTGTCTTTTATCAAAATGAAAAACATTCAAAATTCTTACAAGAAAATGAAAGACAATTCTGCTTAAAGCAGGTACATTGTAGCAATTACTTAATACAAAACCAAGCCTAAAAAGGGATCTATAAGTTAAAACCCTACGGCTGAGGCAGCATCCCAAGCTCCTTCCAGACATGTAGTTTCACTTGCCCTTCCTTCAACGTTCTACTGTTGCTAGCCTGCATATTATCACAAATATCAGTGCCACAACCAGTGTCCAATACCTTAAGGACGTTCTACTGTTGCTTAGGCTCTGCATATTATCACAAATATCAGTGCCACAACCAGTATTCAATACCTTTGAGGTAGAACTTGAAGTAATAACATGAATACCTGAGGAAGTAGTCTCATACATCGACTTTAACTCCTCATCATCTTCCATGAATTTAATGCAATCTCTCTTCCAATGCCCTGTCTCCTTACAGTAGCAGCACTTACCAACGTGAGAGGTATCTGACTCGGGCTCAGAAGACACACGCTTGCCATGATTTAAAATCTGGACAACTTTGTCTTCACCCTTGTCAGCAGTAAACCTACCCTTCTCATTCATGAGATTGTACAGGGTACTCTTCACGTTTGGCTCAACTGTCTTGAGCATGTCATGCAGTTCAGTCAGCGTCTTCGTTAAGCCTTTCTTGATATAGTTCCTTCTGAACTTATCATAGCTTGACGGCAGTGACTGCAGAATGATTTCAGTTGCCAACTCTTGGCTAACTGGATAATCCAGTTTCCTCAGGTTATCAATGTAACCCATCATTTTACTGACATGAGGACTCACTGGATTATCATTTGGTAGCTTGCAGCTAGTGAGAGACTTAACCAACCGGTATCTCTCCACTCTTATCTGCTCCTGAAATTTCAATTTCAGGCTGCTGATCATCTCTATTGGCGACTCCATGTTCTCATATTGCTCCCGCAAGTCTGAGTCCATGGTAGCCAATATCAGACCACGCACATCTACCGCATCATTATAATGCTTATTCCAAACATTATATACTGCATGGGAGGCATTGGACCCGATCCTCACGGGGAGAGCTCTCTCAAGAACATAGTCCTTTCTCTCCTGTCTGAGGACTAGCCTCAGGTTCCGCGACCAAGTCAAGAAATTTGATCCGTTCAGCTTGTCCATCTTAAGGACAGACCGGATCGAGAAAGTGTTTTGATTGTTTGTGCTAGTCATAACTGAAAATTAAGATAAAAGGATTTTAGTTAAAATGTTCAATATGATTAATCTCGTATTATATTTAATATGATTAATTATGCATTATATTCAATAACATAAGTTACCCTCAATAGAATATAATGATTCCAAGATCCACATATAACTAAGATTAAAGTGGGCCACTGGCCGTCACCCAACCTTAGCTTATATCGGTAAGCCCTATATCGGCTAATTATATCCGTGATATAACTCTTGGTTGTGAATCTGGGCCCGAGGCCCAATCCACTCTGATGTCTCAAGGCCCGGGACTCCCGATGGCCCAGTCAAGAAAACCAGACTATACAGTCATGTAATCATTAATGTCTGGGACTCCCAATGACATTTATGAATCACAAACCGTCTTATCCACGCAAAAGCAGACACCCTCACACTGTAAGGCCATGAATACAATTGAATGGACTTTGACAGCTGACATAGAATGGACAAGACATCCAACGCTTGATATTATTTGAGGTTCGTAGGTTTATTTAAAAATCATTCCCAAAATAGAAGATTACTATTTCGGGAAACTTTCCATTTTTTGGAAACCTACTATTTTTGGAAACTTTCTAAAATTGGAAACTTTCTAAAAACGGAAACTTTCTAACTTTAGAAATTTCTTAAAATCCAAAATCCGCAAATTCAGAAACTTCTATTTTAAGAAACTTTCTAATTTCAAAATTTCGGAAACTTTAATTTAAAAACGACTTTATAATTTTATAAAATAGATTTTAAATTAATCTGAAGAAAGACTCAAATAACTGGCCCAATTGTTTTAACTTCTTGGCCCGAGGCCCAAGAATTGGTCCATGTCCAAGACATGACCCAATTGTCCAATTAATTGACATAACCGGTCTGGTTCATTAAAACTGGTCTAACCAAGTTTTAATTACTACGATGACCACAATTGTCAACCGGTTATTTACTAAACCGGAATTTCTCAATTTATTTGGTCCAACCAAATCAAATTAGAAATTCCTGGTTTAGGCACTAAATCCAATAATTCTTTCGACATTGGATTTCTTATCCCGGTTTAACCAGACTTAATAAAATTATTAAATCTGTTTATTAAACCGAGACGTTTAATTTTAATTAAATTAAACCGAGCCGAAACCCTAACCGCATCGATCGATGCTCACAGCATCGATCCTGCAACGATCGTTCATCGATCCTGCATCGATCGATGCTCTCACGCGTGCACGAACGGTTATCAGGTTTGGCCGAGAGATTCTCGCGAGATCCATGCGATCGTTCGAACGATCCATGCGATCGCAGTCAATCTCTCGCGACTGCAACGATCGATCCTTGCATTGCATCGATCGATGCAATGCGATCTCAGTCGATGCAAAATCAGTTTAGATCACATACCAAATCAATATAGTTTGGTCATGCGATTTTAAACAGTTTGTTTAGGATTCAATTCTTGTTTCTTAAGTGATTTATCTTATCAGTAGTTGATTCAAAATACTTTTAAACAAGAAAACAGTCCTAAACATGAATCTAAACAAGAAAAACCAGAACCTAAAGCTCTGATACCACTGTTGGATCGTTTAGATGAATCCTGATTCAATTCCAGATTCAGATTATCCTAAACATGCGATCTAGGTTCTTCTCAGAATAGAAACAAATGATGATCTCACCTTATACCTGTTATTGCAGCGGAAGAAGATGGTATGTCTGAGATCAGAGAAACACCGAGGGATGAATCCTCCAAAGGTTCACACACGCTTTCACAGGAAACAGCTGCTAGACCACAAGGGGAACTCGGCGCAGAGAGAGAGAGTTTACGGCTCAAGTCTTAGGGTTAATCAGTCTGAAACTCGAGTTTTATGACACAAAACTCGTCCTGTTCCGTTTGGGCCATTTGGCCCAAATACCAATTAACTCGTCGGTGTTTGCGCACTGCATCGATCGTTGCACCTTATGCATCGATCGATGCACAGTGGCTAAACCTTTTATTCTCTCTAAGTACAGTAAATGCCTAGCACTTTTACTGTACTTCTGCTAAACCGTTCCTACACATTTTCCTGTTAGCTTAGGCGTGTGACCCATATGGGATCATATAATAAAGGCAATAAGTCCAAGACTTATAGATCATGAGCGGACTCTAGCAAGCCATCATGACCCCCAGTATTATATGACTTATGTCTGATCATTGACATGCTCTTACTTTCTAGAGACAGTACCGAGATTACTGGACACAATTCCAACAGGTTTAATACCTCAACTATCGGATGGACGTCGCGGGTGTGAAACGGCAGTGAGTGGGCAGATGGAGTTCTGCTTACCGGATGTCGCTTTTGTTCGGTCGGTTGCTCGGGGACGGTGGCCTACCGGCGCTTGAGTTTTCCCGGGGGTAAGAGCTCCGGTTAACCCTTTCCCCCTTTTCTGTCGTTTTTGCTTCCGTGGAGTAGGGTGTGTCCTCCTTCTCCCTTCGGTGTTTTGGTTTCTGGTGGCGCTTGCTAGGAGGTTTTCAGGTAAGTTTGGCGGTGGTCCTGTGCCGCTTCTCTTCGGCGCTTGTCATGTGGCGTCGCCTTCATCTCAAGTCTCTCTATCGTGGTGGTGACGGTTTGGCTCGTGTCTGCACCTACTCGGCGGCGGCGGCATCGTCCCGTTTCTGTCTCCGGGAGTGGTCATGAGCTTCTGGTGGTCAACGTGGTCTCCGGCTTCACCGACGGTGGTGTCTGCGCCTACTCGGCGGCGGCTTCGTCCGTGTATGGTCTGGCGGCTTAGAGATTTGCTAGGGTTTCCTAGTTGTGGGCCTTAAGGCCTATTTTGATGTAAGGGTTAAGCCTGTTTGTTATAAGCCCAGAATGAGTTAGACCAGACCCATTAGGGGAGTATCTGGACTGGCCCAAAAAACAGAAAAACACAAAAAAATTTAATATAATGAAATAGTTCAAAAAAAAAACTATCGGATGGACAATTTAATACACATAATTTTGTGGACCAGAAATTTAAAACCTTAACAATGGTTGACTACCCAAAATCAGACCCGACGTCAAAATGATTAACTGAGAGATTTGACAGAGTTAATCTCCCGTTAATTAATCACGTTTCTTAAAACGTCATCGTATGTTTTAAAGACGAAAATAAAAAAAAGCTTCCCTAAATTGGGAAGAACCCTAAATCCCTAAATCGGCGACTTTCTTCTCTCAATCCATTTGCCTCACATAATTCCCAAGCTTACCCAAATCGTTCTCCATCCTAACGTGTTTCGTAATGAGAAGAACGCACGTTCATCAACCTTCTCGTGCTCAGACGATTGTCCGATCAGACCAAGAAGTTTTACAAGAGAAGGAACAAGAGGCATTGAGCGAAGATGACTGTCCCGCTTTTGATGATGCTGATTGCGATGCTAATGTTGACGAAGATGATGCTGGTGACGAAGTTTCTGATAAGGAAGATGTTGGCGACGTAGTAGAAGATGAGTCAGGCGAAAATGGGCTAGATATGGAAGAAGAAAATTGTCCAGATTTAAGTCAACATTTTGGAGATGATGCAAGAGAGGTGGAAGAAGGGAGCGATGCAGACAGTGGCGACGATATCTGGGATGATGAGAGTATCCCTGAGCCATTATCATCTGATGAAGATGAAGGAGCCGAAGAGAGGCGTAGAGAGAATGAAACCGATGAAGAAATATTGGCGTTGGGGGAAAACCTTTAATTCTGTGGACGATTTCAAGCTCGCTGTCCTCAGGTACTCTCTCAAAACAAAATACGATGTCAAGTTTTATAGGTCTGAAGCAAGAAGGATAGGTGCAAAATGTTCAGACACTAAGGACAATTGTGCGTGGAGAGCATATTGTTCGTATGAGAAGAGTAAGCATAAGATGCAGATAAAGGTTTATATCGACAAGCATACATTTGTCAGATCAGGATACTCAAAGATGTTGAAGAGATCAACGATTGCGTTGCTATTTTCAGAAAGGCGCAGACTGAATCCTAAGATGACTAACCAGGAGATGGCGGCTGAGAGATCGAGAGAGTACAAGTTAACTGTTAGTGTTGAGAAATGTGGAAATGCAGACAATGGTGATTAAAAAATGGAAGGCTAGTCATGAAGAACATTTCTCGCGGATATGGGACTATCAAGCAGAGATTTCCGGACCAACAAAGAGACTATTCCGGGTCCGACCATTGGCAGCAAACAAAGGTTTTATCGCTTATACATTTGTTTCAATTCACAAAGAGAGACTTGGAAAGAAACATGTAGACCCATAATAGGATTAGACGGTGCGTTTCTTAAGTGGGCCATAAAAGGACATCTCTTAGCTGTAGTTGGTAGAGATGGTGATAACAGGATAGTTCCAATAGCGTGGGCAGTTGTTGAGGTAGAGAACAACACTAATTGGGTCTGGTTTGTTAGACATCTTGCACAAAGTCTAGATTTGAGTGATGGAAGAAACGTCGCCTTAATATCAGACAAGCAGAAGGTATGTCATTGTGTCTGTTTTGGTTTATGAGTTCATAGTTATTTATGAGCTTCTTATGTGTGCATTAAACTCAACATTTTTCTTGCAGGGTTTAGTTAAAGCCATTCATAATATTTTACCACATGCTGAGCATCGACAATGTGCGAGACACATCATGGACAATTGGAAAAAATATAGTCATGATGTTGAACTAAAACGCCTCTTTTGGAGGATTGCACGCAGTTACACAACAGGAGAGTATGCTGACAATTTAAAGGCGCTTAGAAGGTATAACCCACTTGCTTTCACCTCTCTACAGAGCACTAATCCACCATCATGGTCTAGAGGTTTCTTCAGGATAGGTTCTTGTTGTAATGACAACTTGAACAATTTGAGTGAGTCTTTCAATAGAACCATTCGCCAAGCTAGAAAGAAAGCTTTGCTGGACATGTTAGAAGACATAATGCGACAGTGTAGGTGAGAAATGCGAAGAGGTCAATTGTTGCAGTAAGTTCCCCAAGAGAGCACATATTGAGATAGATAAAATGGTAAATGGAGCTTCTAAATGCATCAGGCATATGGCAAGGAATGATTTGCACGAGGTTGAGTATAATAGTGTTGCATATTGTGTTGATATGAATGAGCAGACATGCGGTTGTAGAAAGTGGCAAATGGTTGGGATACCTTGTGTTCATGATGCGTCTGTCATCATTGATAAAAAATAGAATGTTGGAGATTATGTGAGTGACTTTTACACAGCTAGGATGTGGCGTGCGACATATGAAAAGGGGATAAAGCCTGTCCAAGGCATGCCATTGTGGCCTTGATTGAATGGGCTTCCTGTGTTACCACCACCATGGAGAAATGGTGATCCTGGTCGGCCTAGCAACTATGCGAGAAAGAGAGGAAGATACGAGACGGCTTCTACTTCAAGAAAGACCAAGCTTTCACGAGCAAAAAGAATCATCACATGCTCCAATTGTAAGGAAGAAGGACACAACCGACAAGGCTGCAAAAATCAGATTGTTGAGAGTCTACCAAAAAGGCCAAGAGGCCGACCAAGGAAACAACAGGTTAGGCATACTGTTTGTTTTGTTTATTCATGTTTGCCCATGCTCAAGGCCTTTCTCAAGGTGTAAGCTCACAAGGACAAAGGCTTTCACAACCTCAAAGACAAGTTTCTTAAAGACAAAGGCTTTCACAACCTCAAAGACAAAGTTCTCAAAGACAAAGGCTTCCACAACCTCAAAGACAAGGTTCTCAAAGACCACAAGCTGATGCACAAACTCAAGGATCACAAAATGCTGGACATTCACAAGGTCAAGGAGCAGAAGGTTGGGCTTCCTGGTTTGAATATTCTACATATCAAGCAGATATTGCTTGGTTTTTTTCTCTGTTTTTGGCCTTGCTACATGTGCCTCGGATAGTTTTCTGTTTTTCAGTGTTTTTGATGTTTCTCAGAAGTCTTTGATATTGAATATGTGTCTCGAATATTTGGCTGTTCTGGATGTTTTTAATATTTGTGGGATGTCTAATTGCACACTCTAGCTGTACGCTTGTGATATTGAAGATAAAGTAGTGTTTTCTTCTCACAATCGGTTTGACTTTATTTCATCATTTTCATAAGTACAATTGCAATAAACACACATGAAGAAGTTTGTCTCTGCTAACATCAAATGAGTTTCTTACAACAACAACACAACACACATACGACACAAACATAAACACAAAAAGACACAACACAAGATATACTTATACAATGAAGATACACTAAAAGTCAGTAACTAACTTGTTGTTTGATTTACCAAACATCAAGTAAGCAACAACAATGGTCACAAGGAATAACAACACATATGACATTGTGATCAAAGCTTTCCACTTCTGATTTTTCATCTTGTACAGTGCGAAACCTTCCTTCAACTCAGTGACCAAACTTCAAGCTCGGTTTTGACATTTCCAACCTCTCTTTCGATAATCCCCAATTTTGGTAAAAGATCTTCAATTTCCTCACACAAAACGTCCTCAACCTACTTAAACAAGCGACCTATTGCAAAAAGTGATCCAAACAACATGAACACATATGCTTAATCCAATTAAAGTTTAAACTCTTTCTTCAACTAATGCTTACAATTTTTAGGCTCACGCAACGATAGAAAGGTCTTCCTGGGTTGTCTTGCGTTTCTGATGTGGAGAGTTTTACATCTCTTCCACACCCACACTTCGTTGGAATTCCTCTTTTCTCGACGACAATCTCAGTCTGAGATGAAGAACTCATCTTTCACCTGACCAAATGAACTATGAGAAAGTTTCGAAATCTGATGATGATGGAAATAGATGAAGAAGATTAGAGTCTACCAAAGGGTAGAGATGGATTGAGAGAAGAGAGTCGCCGATTTAGGGATTTATGGTTCTTCTCGGTTTTGGGAAGCTTTTTTAATTTTTGTCTGTAAAACATACGACGACGTTTTAAGAAACGTGATTAATTAACCGGAGATTAACTCTGTCAAATCTCTCAGTTAATCAATTTAACGTCGGGTCTGATTTTGGGTAGTCAACAATTTTTAAGGTTTTAAATGGCTGGTCAACAAAATTATGTGTATTAAATTGTCTATCCGAAAGTTGAGGTATTAAACCTTGAAAGTTTGGGGTTTTAATTACATTTTCTCAATTTGTTTTCTAAAATAAAATATTAATTGCCACGATCCACTGAGATTCAGCCCTTTGTCGCTAAGATTCGGAAAAAAAAAAAAATATTAATCATAAAATATAATTTTATTATACAATAATATTTTAATGTCTAGAATCTAGAATATTCAAATGAGAGTTTCTCAGAATGAAGATGCTCTAAGAGCATGTACATCAGTGAACTCCCCTTTGGGGGTTCTTAACTGTTTTTAATAATATATATATTTTTTTTAAGATGGAAAAAAAAAAATTAAAAAAAAAAAAATAAAAGAATCAATCATTTGTCGCCACGTGGTGTGAACAGTTAAAAACTTGTGGTGGGATCTATAATATTTAATTATTTTTTACTTAAGAACTTCTGCTAAGAACCCCTAAGAACCACTAATGTACATGTTCTAAGAGACGAAGAAGAAACTTCTGGAAAAAAGTGAGGGAAGCCACGTACGCTCTTCTCGCACATTCCTATATTCTTTCTTTCTTGTGGACCCCATAATTTTGTATTCCTATTCTAGCCTTGTCTTCCTCGATCTCATTTGTTTCTTTCCTTATGGAACTTCCGGTCTCTCATCCTTCTCTCTCCATTTTTGTCTTTCTCATCAACCCTATATTTGCGAGAACCTTCTAGAACTTCTAAACACAAGAACTCAATCACCATCCCTCTCTTTCACACAAACGTTTGAGATTCGTCACGGACTGGCAATCCCTTTGTTGGTTGGTGAAAAGATTGCGTTAAGACTGAAGCGAAAAGACTTATTATCATTTCTGCTGCCTAGTTTTCTGTAATTCGGATCTTATGATTCCATGTTTTTTCAAGCAACAACAATAACCAAAAAAAGAAGCTCATTTCCATTGGTAAATCCATAGTTTTTCTTCCATTTGTTCTTTCAGGCGGCGATTTTCCCATTCTGTTCTTAATTTGGATTAATAAAGGTCAGGTTTTTGAGGTGTGTGGATCTAAAACTCATGCCGGGGAACAAACCGGAGAAACTCCTACGGTTGCCGGTGTTGGCGGCGGCGGAGTTGGTTCTAGCGCCGGGAACAGTGGCGGAAGCAGTGGATGTGTAGGCGCTGGTGGAGGATGTGGTGATTCACATAAATCAATTCCGAAGCCGTTTTTAACGAAAACGTACCAGATTGTTGATGATCCGGTTTACGACGAGTTGATTTCGTGGAACGAAGATGGATCAACTTTCATCGTATGGAGACCAGCTGAATTCGCGAGCGATCTTCTTCCCAAATACTTCAAACACAATAATTTCTCAAGTTTTGTTCGTCAGCTCAACACTTACGTGAGTGCTTTTGCCTTCAATCTATATACAATAGTTTGTATGAATCTCAATATTGGTTTAGTAGTGAGTCTGATTTTGGTTTAATTTGGTTTAGGGATTTCGAAAAGTAGTTCCGGATCGTTGGGAGTTCTCTAATGATTGTTTCCGAAGAGGTGAGAAGATTCTGCTTCGGGATATTCAACGACGGAAAATCTCTCAGCCGGCAATGGCCGCCGCTGCTGCGGCAGCTGTAGCGCCTTCAGCTGTTCCAGTTGTAGTTCACGCTGTTTCACCGTCAAACTCTGGAGATGAGCAGGTGATTTCGTCTAACTCATCGCCTGCGGCTGCAGCGGCAGGTACAGGAGGAGGATCGGTTTGTGTGGTTCTGCAGAGGACGACGAGCTGCACCACTGCGCCGGAGCTGATCGAAGAGAACGAGCAGTTGAGGAAAGAGAATGTACAGTTGAGTCAAGAGCTGACAAAGCTTGAAGGATTGTATTCGAATATCTACATGCTGATGGCTAATTTCACATCGGGTCCAGCGGATTGCGCGAATTTGTTACCGGAAGGGAAACAGTTGGATCTAATGCCGGAGAGACATGGGATGAGTGAAGCCACAGAAACAGGGATTGATCTGAAACTCGATGAGGATTTGACTCCGAGGCTGTTTGGGGTTTCCATTGGGGTAAAACGAGCTAGAAGAGACGAGGAGTTGGGTGCTGCAGAGAAAGAGGATGATGAGAGACGAGATGGGTGTAATCAAGAGGACGAACAAGGTTCTGATGTTAAGTCAGAGCCGATGGAGGAGGAGAATAACTCTGATAACCACAATGGGCCATGGCTTGAACTTGGAAAATGAGCGGGAAACCGTCACTGATTTCCATAGAAAAGGCAATCAAAGCCATTGCGATGACCCAAGCAGAAAATTGGATTAATGTCTGGTCATATGAACAAAGGCTCTGAATGTTTCACAGTTAAGCAGACAGAACAGGAACCAACCTGAGTTGTTCCTGCTTTCTGATGTTGCTTCTTGAATCTTTTCTTGATGAAACTGAAACTATTCTGGCTCCAGCGGGTGGAGGTGCTTCTCACGATTTCAGATAAAACAGGCAGATTCGAAGCTGGATCTTCATACTCTGCAAAAGCAGCACAAAGCAATGGTTTTTCTTCTTAGATTTATTGGCAATGTTTGTAACAGAATCCTTACGTTCTCTTAGTTTAAGTCCTTTTATGTTATAGGCTCATGTGTTTTTATTTTTAGCTCTACTTGTATGATGATGATGATGATGATGAAATTTTTTTATTCTAAACGAAAAGATAGTTCAAGTTCTTTTCTGTTGTAGTCTCATGGTGTTTTATTTGTTATATACCTGATGCTATAGGAAGCTCATACTGGCGCTTTAAGAATTTGGAGGCGTTTCGGTCTTTCTTGTGGCAAAGAACTCTCTGACTAGAGTCTGTGCGTCCTCCAAGCGCCGTTGCTCTGAACTCACTCCCATATTGATCAGCTCGCTCGCAGTCATTAGCATCTGTATAACTGTATTAGCATTTCACTCTGCTACCAAAATCGCATATAACCCGAAAAACGTTGATATCTCAGATTTTCTGTGGAAGTAAACTAACTTGACAAGTGAACAAAAGACATTTACCTACAGAGAGTACAAGTCGAGGATCTCTTTCGCCTGCTTTGCTTCCTGGTCAACTAGCGAACGAGGAAGACCATCTCCATCAGCGATGAAGACCTCCATTTCGAAGTAGTAGAAGCTAATTTCTAGCTTTTTATAATGTCGCTGTCTAGAAACAATTGAATATAGAGTGTATATGAAGAGATGCTAGAGCTCCAAGTTTGGAACAGAGGAAACTTTGTCTGGATACCTATTACCAGCATAATAGTACACAACTGCAAGATTACGATGTAAATTACTCACCTTAAAAATATTGAGATATTCTTCCATCAAAGGGATGTCTGAATCCGATATGCACGGGTTGGACCTCTAGCTTCCTGTGTGAAAGAAGCATGGAGATTTGGTGAGCACAAAAGATGTTGGAAGTTTCTTACTAGTACACTTATGTGAAGAGGTAAAAGAAGTGTTACCAAAGGCAGATGCTTAAAACCACCATATCTGGTGAGTCCTCATAACTCAAACTGCTATACATTATCAAGGACCTGTGCATTGTATTTCTCACTGTAAGTTTATGCTTAGTAGAAAGGGGTGAATCAGGGAAAGAGATAACTTTTGTTTACAGTATCAATATGAGGGACTAATCTCTCCAAGCCGGCGCCTTCGACTATGCCATTATACAATTATACTAGGAACATATCTCTCAGATCCCAGGACATCACTCTTGCCCTTGTTAGCAAAACAACAATAAATACGAAAAAATAGAGATAAAGCTAGTTGTCTGTCCTCTGTAACACAAAAATATTAAAGTAACACAATCCCTCTAATGTTACAGGATAATTCAATAATTCTGGTCATTTGGTTTATTTACATATTATTTCCTTTCGGTTAAGCTGGTACATCCGGTTTATTGGTTTGTTTGTTGGTAGTTGGTACGATCAACTATATGTATTGGTCATACGACCATTTTAGGGAATCAATCAAATACCAGTTTTATCTTCTTCTTCAAGTCTTCTTCTTCTCTCGATCATCATCATCATCCATCACCTTTATCGAATCTGGAATATTCAGAGTGATCCATCACTCTCTAGACCTTGATTCACCTTGTCTTCGATCCTCGGTGGATTCTAGATAGGGATTTATCATTACTTCACAAATACTGTTTCATTGGTATCAGAGCTCAATCGATTCTCGGATTTTGGGTTATGGATACAAGACATACCACGATGATCGACTTCAATACACAGCTTGAGGAGATGCGAAATCGGCACCACAAGCTAAAGGATGATCATAAGCCACTTGTATCAGATTTTGAGTCACAAATGGAATCGATGATGGCTACGTACTTCTCTCAAAGGGATCTCCAGGAACCCAACCCATTACGATCGGTTTTTCCGATCACTTCTCCACTGTTACCACAGCCAACTAAGCCACCCGATCCTCCGGATTTTCTGAAATTTGAGGGTACAAAGCTTCGTGAATGGATCGATCGATGTGAACAATACTTCTATATCCACAAAACGCCTTTAGAGCAGAAGACCTGTCTAGCTTCTCTCCATATACAAGGTAAAGCTCTTCAGTGGCACAACGATTTCATTCGGAATCGCTATGGTATGCTCCCATCTTGGACAGATTATGTTACTGCTATCTCTTCTAAGTTTGGTGGTCTACGTGATGATCCTATATCTGAGCTTGTGAATTTAAGACAGTCCAGTGATTCTGTGGAGGTGTATTTGGGTAAATTTGAATTTGCTTTAACGAAGTTGTCATTGCCAATGCATCACGCACTCAGCATATTTTTGAAGAATATGAGCCCTCCTTTGGCTTTATATGCTAGACGTTCTGGTGTCACTACAGTTGTTGAGGCTGCTAGGATAGCCAAGTTACATGAATCATCCCGACAACACACACCTATTAGACAACCTCAAGCTCCCTTCAATCCTTTTCTTGAACCAAATACTCATCAACACCACAAAACCCCAAACGCTCAATTAAAGGCAACTATCGTAGAGGAAGAAATTTCAGAGAAACTGAAGGAAGAAGATGCTCAGCAGATCCTTGGACCTGGCGTGACAGAGTATGATTCATATTTGGCCAAACAACAAAGTATAGCAGCTGAGAGTATTGGTGTGCAGACATTTATGCCTGAAATTATGAGTAAAACTGGTGAACGTCATGAGGGTTCTGGACAAGAAGAGACAGTACCCCTTACTGTTGAAGAAATTGCTGATGTTTTGGAAACTATGTCTATGAATCAGTTTGAAGATCAGATGACAGAAGAGAGTGATGGTGAAACTGAAGATACTGAGTTTTTGCAGAACCCCATACGCTTTGAGAATAGTGTTGTGAATTCTGGATCTAAAACCCAAGAAGGACTAGCTGTAGATGGGAAACTATTGTCTGACGCTTCTGACGGCTTAGCTATACATGTTCTAGGTCATGTTCTATCTGAATCCGTGGGGGTCAGACCTGTGAATCGTACTGCAATCATGGCTATCAACATGGACAGTTGTGAAGACATAGCTAATAATCTGGACAGTGATGGAGGTAAACAAATTGGTGATAATGACACTTCTTTACCTCTTGTTGTGGCAATGAGTATGGTCAGTGGTGATGCATTATTGGAAAAAATGATTCAAGAAGAAGAATTAAGTCTGGGGAAGGAATCACGGCCAG
This sequence comes from Orychophragmus violaceus, assembly GCA_030180135.1. Lineage (NCBI taxonomy): Eukaryota > Viridiplantae > Streptophyta > Magnoliopsida > Brassicales > Brassicaceae > Orychophragmus > Orychophragmus violaceus. The sequence continues at coordinate 82,091,304 of CM058237.1, forward strand.
AAATGTTTTACCAGATTGAAAGATTTTCATACAATCAGATGCAAGTGGTGAATTTGGATCCAGAGAAATTTGAGACGTTAGAGAGAAATAAGAGTATCCGAACTCTTTGTGTAGAAGACAAAGAAGAGGATGAACATGAGCAAATGGAGGTAATGAAACTCAGTTCATCTTGGAATAACCGACTGTGGGAACCTGGTGGAGTATCGACTGAATATGATATGTGGCACCGGTCAGACAAGTATAGTTATGGTGAGATGTTGAAGTTACCTTGGAAGCTTCATGGAACATGTGTACCGAAAAATCCAGAGCTATTCATTCGACCGACACAAACAACTCGAGATTGGATTAAGAATGAAAAGTTCAGCATTATCTTTCAGCGTTGCCTTAAGTCGACACATCAACAAGTGGGGGTTGTCATTTGTGTTTCAAAGGAGCCGAATTCACAGAGCCCAAGGACTTTTCATGGATTCTTCCTAGTTACAGTGAAAAATAATAACAATGGCTATGGAGATGGAGATGTAGAAGGAATCCCAGTATTTCTTAAGCTCAATGGTTCTGATATTTTGAATGGGCAAAGCGTTGATGAGATCATCTCTCTACCACCTGCAGCTTACACACCTCATCTCCAAGCTGGGTTTTCTATTGTTGTGGTCCCTTGCAACATTACCGAGTTGCTATGTGGTCCTAGATACTTGGGGAAGAGCTACGTGTTGTGTATCATTGAAAGTGAAGCTGCTGCCACGGAAATCATATCTTCACAATCATGTCCTTCTCAAAAGTTGAAGCTACTTATTCTCTCAGGTGTTAATCGGCCAAGACGGATAGACAATCTAATAAGCATTGCAGATGGTATCAACAAAGCTATTGTGGTGTGGGAAGTTAGTGACGGTCAAAGAAATGATTATGGCACCATTAAACACAAGCTATTCTTGGTAAGGGAGACATCTACACATGAGTACGAGGAGGACTTATGGTCGTTTATGTGGAGCATTCTCAAAATGGCAACAGAGACTGTGCTCATTCATCACGCAACAGTATTCATTCAAAGTTACAATGTTCATGCTCTGTCCCAATACTTGCATGAAACTTCCAGCAATGCTACTATCATCAAGATTATGGCTCAGTGGAAAGAACATCCTCCAGATCAAGCTACATGGGAAGTCTACCAAGATCTCATCATTAAGTCTTTCATCCTTGAGGACAAGGATGTTCTGAGGAAGGAAGTATTGTTACAGGATAATTCAATAATTCTGGTCATTTGGTTTATTTACATATTATTTCCTTTCGGTTAAGCTGGTACATCCGGTTTATTGGTTTGTTTGTTGGTAGTTGGTACGATCAACTATATGTATTGGTCATACGACCATTTTAGGGAATCAATCAAATACCAGTTTTATCTTCTTCTTCAAGTCTTCTTCTTCTCTCGATCATCATCATCATCCATCACCTTTATCGAATCTGGAATATTCAGAGTGATCCATCACTCTCTAGACCTTGATTCACCTTGTCTTCGATCCTCGGTGGATTCTAGATAGGGATTTATCATTACTTCACAAATACTGTTTCATCTAACATTCTCTCTCATTCATGAGGTGGCTGATGTGTGTAGCTGATTCAGGAGTATGTCTGACAAAGACGGACAATATCAGATCTTGTTTTGTACCTCTGCAAACAGTATGAAAATCGTGGTGCATCTTATTTTCGATAAGAAGATCATCCAACCAGACAATTAGATATATGACGCTTAAGGTTGCAGAGATTTGGTTCCGTTTTGACAGATCTTTCAGTGAATCCCAAATTTAACGTGCTGCAGCCTGCAGTGTGTTTAGTATTGCTAACATGAGGATTTTTGTGTTTACCTAATTTCCAAGGATAAAGATAACGATGAGGAATTGAACCCAGGTTACTGACTTTTAGGGGTGTCAATCACTCAATTTTTTACCAAATGAGCTAAGGTAAATTACTGATTTAAGCTTACAAACTAAACTTTTTATATTTAACCGGTATCAGATGACACCCCTTTCAACCATGTGGGTCCGCCCCTTGAGGTCATTAAAGTATCGGAACTGTCCGAACAAATGTCGAGTGGACAAAAGTTCTTTTGGTATGAATTATGAGGAGTTTCAGTGAAAAGATGATGAAATTGGAGCTAAAGCCATTACTTTGTACGTAGAAAAAGAACGTGCACAACAACATGAGGCAATAGATGATGATGATGATGATGATGATACATCACGTGATGTAGGTATGGATAACAGTATGGATATATCGGATAAGTGTGATAGATATGTCGAGCATGCACCTGTTGTACAATTTAGTCAGTTTATAGAGGCATTTGAAGACTCTTTGGGTTTGAGTGTGCGTCAAGAATTTCCATGTAAAGAGGTGTTGCAAGATTTTGTAGATAGAGGGGCATTTAATAAGTGTTTTGGTTATGCCGTAAAGAAGTCGGATAAGACGCGATTAGTGTTAAAATTCTGTATAGCAAACTGTAAGTGGGGTCTACGAGCTGCAAAGTTTGGAGAGACGGAAATTTTTTCGATTAGAACGTACACAAAGATGCGTTCATGCACTCGAAGAGGAAAGCCACATCACAGTTAGTTGCATTTCTTTTGCATGATAATTATCCAAGACAAATGGAAACTCCAGCACCTTGAATTATCATGGATCTTGTTAAAACAAAATTTGGTGAACGTATCATACTCAACAGCGTTGAGAGAGAAAAATCAAGTTGTTCGTGATTTTCGTGGTAGTTGGGAAGAAAACTAAAGGATGAGGTATTGTTATTTGTACATGTTAGAGAAGGTAAATCCTGGTACAATAACAAGTGTGAAATTGGATGAGAAAAAAAATTCAAGTACCTATTCATATCTCTGGGAGCTAGCATTGAAGAGTTTCAAGTGATGAGGAAAGTGGTAATCGTGGATGCAATTTTTTTTCTAAAATGGATATGGTGGTGTACTAGTTTTCTCTTTGGATCAGGATCCTAATCGTCTCTATTATCCCATAAAGTTGGTGTACTCGATGGTCAGAATAATTCAAGTTGAACCTATTTTTTCAAGATGCTGAAAACTGTGGTAGCAGACTCTTCTGAATTGGCGTTTGTGAGTGACAGGAATGCAAGCCACATTGATGCCATAGCTAATGTGTATCCCCATTCTCATCATAGGTATTGTGTATGGCATTTGTCCCAAAATGTGAAAGCTCATACTTCTAATGTCAACAAAGACGTAGTCGGCTTTAGATTCCTAGAGTGCAGTAATCTTTACATGGTGGTTGAGTTCAACGCCGCTTATAGTTATTTTAAGACAAGATATCCTTCGGCGGCCAAGTATTTTGAAGACAATACCGTGAAATAAAAATGGACAAAGATTTGTTTTCCAGGAGAAGGATACAACTTAGACACAAGCAACTATGTGTGGTCTTTGAACAATACTTTTTAAGGAGAACAGGAGGTACAGTTTAATACCCATGCATGATATGATTATTAAATAAACGTTCTGATTAGTTTAACGACCATCGGAAGGAGGCAGTGTATGGATCATACCTCCTGAAAACCCTAAAAAGAAGGGAAGGAACAAAGTTAAAAGGTTTCCATCAGTTGGGGATAGGCGGGCAAGGACGTGAAACAAGAGGTGGCCAAGACAAGGACTCCAATGGTTGTTATTTGGATTGTAGTGTTTTCTAGTGTTTGGTTGTATCTTCCTATGTTTTTTTTTGTAAAAGTTGTATAACAGGTACAATTTATTTTGGGTAAAACCGGTAACATAGGTATAACTATATGTCATAATTTTTGTTGTTGGTTAATACTGGTAGAACTTTGTAATACTAAGTGAATAACGTAATACTGGTAATACTGTGAAATTTGTACAAACATACTAACAAGTATCATGTTAATAAAATCTAAATTAGTCAGCATATTAATGCATAAAACTACGAGAATTATATGTTAATCGAATTATATGTTAATCGACTTGATGAACTAATAATGGAAGAAACTACACAATATAGTCCTTATACATTTAAGATCACTTTGTAACTAATAACCAACTAAGGAGGATAAAGTTAAAGAAATTTTGGATTTGAACACATAAATGTATAAAACAATCGAAATAACATTTAAATCGACTTATATGAACTGTAAAACTTAAAAAAAAAAAACAATTTTAAGGTAGGTAATACTAAATAAATTGAAAAATAGCCAAAGTAGAACTATCTGAAACTTCCGTAAAACTACTATCTTACGTAATACTATGTGTAAATTTTGACCAATTACATGTGGACTTCAATGAATATGGTGAACCGTGTGGTCCACGGTTCGTGAAGCTGCCGTCATACCTATGTCCCCTGGTGAGGGAACACACTCCTTTTAATATTGATGACTGGAGAAAGATTGGCGAAGAAATGAGAAAAGTGTTGTGGAAATCTATTCAGATAATCTATTGAACAAAATTTCTTATAAATATATTTATATTCCTTATCAGTTTAAGTTTGTCTTTTCTAGTGATTGAATGTAGGCAATGTTTGAATTTGATGAAGAGTACCAGAAAACTGTTTTGTTTAAGCAGATGGGCTGTATTTTGAGGTCGTTTAAATCTCGTGTAGTCACAAAAATCTGGAATGCTAAGAACATTAAGCAAAGGATGGATTTGAGACCACAAGAGTACTTCTCCGCTAGACTGGCGCAAGTTTATCAACCAGAAAACTAGCTCAGCATTTAAGGTATGGTCTGACATTATATTCTAGGATTAAGATTGTTTCTTGGTTTTAATTATGCTCCTCAACTATAGGATGTGAGTGATATATACAAGGAGAGAAGGAAGAATCAGATTTCTCACACGTGTACCCGTAAAGGAATGATTTGGCTAACAGAAGAAATGGTAAGCCTACTTCTAGTCACTGTATTGAGTTCTCAAAATGGAATTGGAACTGATTTTGTTTTTTTTTTTCCACAGAAACAAAGTAGTTAAGAACCATCTAAGGTCACAAGGATCAAAGTGTTGGTCAAGTCTCGTACCAGAAAGGATGGTACACCTGTGAATACGAATGTTGCTGAAAAGATAGTAAGTTTAGAATTTTTTGATAACTTTACTATGTTTTAATACTTTATGGTTTGAATACAAATGATTACTATGGCTTTATGTTTTGTCAGAGGAAGTCAAAAGAGGTTGAAGCACAAACATGTCCTACATCATCAACAACAACAAATTCCAAGGAAGATCTACTCACACAAATCTTAGGACCTGATAATCCAAGTCGGCTGAGGGCAATGGACGAGGGATGAATATGACCAAGCTAGCTTGTTACCAAGTAAGGAGAAAATGTATGGCTCAAATGGAAGAAACGAATTTTAAACTACAACAAAATCTTTTTGAGTTAGAAACACTTTTAATGCAGAGAATGTGTCACACAGTAAGCCTATAACTCTCTACATTTATAATATGATAACCATTTGAATTAACTCAGACAAGATAAATTACCTCTTAACATTGGTCTTTTTGTTACATAAACATGATGAGGTGGGTGAAACATCAGCTCCAATAGTATGCCATGAACCTTATATTCGGATTCATTGCTGCTTTATTCTAAAACAATTTGACTAATGTTGGTTTTGTGTTTCTAGAGTGTAAAAAAAAAAAGATTGTCAGCTAAGTGTTTGTTGATTGATTGGTTTGGAACCAAGGACAATATCTCTAAAGACCATATTCTTTTTGATGATCCAGAAGAATTTGTCAACGACATTCCCTTATGACCTAACGCAATGAAAGTTTTGGTTTAATCCGCCACCAACCTGGAAGCATTTCTATGGAGACTTGCGCCCAACATATTTAGTATGGAGGAAGCTGTTGGAAAGATTATAGTTTGGCCTGCAAATTGTTGTGTTGCTTCAGATGATGGATGATATGCTCAGATTTTAATTCCCTAAGTTACACTGAAAATGCACATGCAAATGTAGTATGTAGGGGTCGAACCACAGAGACTCAAGAAATCTTACGATAGACTATAGAATGTTGAGTTAAGCTAGGCGATATGAATTAAGAATACTAAACTAAATGCAGGAAATAAATCAGTAGCAAGTCGGTTTGTTATCAAATACTAAAAGCACTAGGTCAAGGGAGTTCTAAGGAAATCATGCCAAGCAGATCAATTATCAGTCAAGATCGAATTAAGAACCGTTCTAGAACTCAAACACAGATATAGAACTAACCAACTTTCGTTGCGAAAATTCACTAAGTCTAAACCCTAGAAATCCAAATTTCTTTGTAATTCCTAACAGATTAAACTAGCCTTAGGTGCAGGTTCGATTAGTTCACAATTCAATTAAACCAAATTTCTTTGCAGATAATTAAATTGCTCAACCTAAATAGTTCAGATTCTAAATGACACTTTCGTGTCAATTTATAAATCCTAGATCCAGATTCCAAGTGATCAAGTTAGAAACTAGTATTAAGCACAATCCAGGTTGAAGAACTAACGAGTTATGAATCCTAACTGATTGATTTAATCTAGCAAGTCATGAAAACCATTGTGAAAATCCCTAAACCTAAAAATGAATCTACTCAGACATGATCAATGAAACATAAATCATAATATGAATAAATTGTTGTGGAGACTTGCGCCCAACATGTTTAGTATGGAGGAAGTTGTTGGAAAGATTATAGTTTGGCCTGCAAATTGTTGTGTTGCTTCAGATGATGGATGATATGCTCAGATTTTAATTCCCTAAGTTACACTGAAAATGCACATGCAAATGTAGTATGTAGGGGTCGAACCACAGAGACTCAAGAAATCTTACGATAGACTATAGAATGTTGAGTTAAGCTAGGCGATATGAATTAAGAATACTAAACTAAATGCAGGAAATAAATCAGTAGCAAGTCGGTTTGTTATCAAATACTAAAAGCACTAGGTCAAGGGAGTTCTAAGGAAATCATGCCAAGGAGATCAATTATCAGTCAAGATCGAATTAAGAACCGTTCTAGAACTCAAACACAGATATAGAACTAACCAACTTTCGTTGCGAAAATTCACTAAGTCTAAACCCTAGAAATCAAAATTTCTTTGTAATTCCTAACAGATTAAACTAGCCTTAGGTGCAAGTTCGATTAGTTCACAATTCAATTAAACCAAATTTCTTTGCAGATAATTAAATTGCTCAACCTAAATAGTTCAGATTCTAAATTACACTTTCGTGTCAATTTATAAATCCTAGATCCAGATTCCAAGTGATCAAGTTAGAAACTAGTATTAAGCACAATCCAGGTTGAAGAACTAACGAGTTATGAATCCTAACTGATTGATTTAATCTAGCAAGTCATGAAAACCTTTGTGAAAATCACTAAACCTAACAATGAATCTACTCAGACATGATCAATGAAACAGAAATCATAATATGAATAAATTGTTGTGGAGACTTGCGCCCAACATGTTTAGTATGGAGGAAGCTGTTGGAAAGATTATAGTTTGGCCTGCAAATTGTTGTGTTGCTTCAGATGATGGATGATATGCTCAGAGTTTAATTCCCTAAGTTACACTGCAAGTGCACATGCAAATGTAGTATGTAGGGGTCGAACCACAGAGACTCAAGAAATCTTACGATAGACTATAGAATGTTGAGTTAAGCTAGGCGATATGAATTAAGAATAGTAAACTAAATGCAGGAAATAAATCAGTAGCAAATCGGTTTGTTATCAAATACTAAAAGCACTAGGTCAAGGGAGTTCTAAGGAAATCATGCCAAGGAGATCAATTATCAGTCAAGATCGAATTAAGAACAGTTCTAGAACTCAAACACAGATATAGAACTAACCAACTTTCGTTGCGAAAATTCACTAAGTCTAAACCCTAGAAATCCAAATTTCTTTGTAATTCCTAACAGATTAAACTAGCCTTAGGTGCAGGTTCGATTAGTTCACAATTCAATTAAACCAAATTTCTTTGCAGATAATTAAATTGCTCAACCTAAATAGTTCAAATTCTAAATTACACTTTCGTGTCAATTTATAAATCCTAGATCTAGATTCCAAGTGATCAAGTTAGAAACTAGTATTAAGCACAATCCAAGTTGAAGAACTAACGAGTTATGAATCCTAACTGATTGATTTAATCTAGCAAGTCATGAAAACCTTTGTGAAAATCCCTAAACCTAACAATGAATTTACTCATACATGATCAATGAAACAGAAATCATAATATGAATAAATTGCATTAAAGAGAAAGTAGAGAATGAATAGGGGTTCAAAATCTTCTCCAAAAAGCAGTACAAGGAATGATCAGCCCCAAAGCTCTCAAACTCTCTCTAGCCAAAAGTATGAATGTGTAATCAAAATAAAACACCAAAAACCTAATTATAAAGTAAGTCTCTTCTGTAAATATTGGAACTTCTGGGGCAAAAACTGCAAATCTTGAATTCTTCATTAATGCGCTGGCGCGGGTCTGCATCGATCGACGCAAGGCAGCATTGGTCGACGCTCAGGTCGAGCAGAGATAGTGATATCTGCTCCTTACGGCTTTAGCTCCAAATCTTGCAAAATACTCCAATATCTTCCAAAATCCTCCAAACGTGCATGGACCTAATAAACACATGAAAGAGACTACCAAAGACTCTAATATATACTTATATCAAGGCTTAAAACAGGTAAAAATATGATATATCAACTCCCTCACACCTAGCTTTTGCATGCCCTCAAGCAAAACAGAAAACCAAATGAGGTGAAGAAGTATGAAAACTTTAGAAACTCGTTTCATCGTAGAAGCACCACACTCAGATTCCCCTTAGTATGCCACATGAAAAATGCACATGCAGACATCAAGACCAACATATACTTCCCCCACACTTAGCAACTGTCCCAAGTAAACTCCACAATCAAGTTCAGAGCCTTCAAATTCACCATATTGACTTCTGTAATCTAATAAGTGCGGTCTCACCTAGGGAGTATCGATCAAATAACACATGGACTCTTACTCTGTTAGCACCTGACCACCATATTGTCTTTTTCTGGTTCCTTTCTTCTCTTTTTCCTTCCTTAGCAACTGATTTTTCCCCATTGGTTATCATTTTATTTTTTACCAGTGCTCTTTCCGCATTGGGTGTACTTTGGACACATTCCATAGATGCACAAGAGGTAATAGGGGTCTCTACCACTCCCGCGACCACTTCGGAGCTACTAGCTCATCCTCAGTTTATATCTCTTTTTTTACTTTAAGGAAGGGGAGAAGGGAACCATACTTGGACAGGTTTACAAGCTGTGTCATGACTAATAGAGGAATCCGACTCAAAGTATACCAAACCCCTATGTGAGAAAATTAAGTCAAGTTAAAGTGAAGTCAGTAATGGATCCTATGAATACCTGAAGTGATGTGGGTGTCCTCAGTAGGCTGATCTGTGTTGGGTTTCCTAATAGTCATATATTATCTGCAAGCTCATTCCAATGGTTACTTAAGTTCCTGCAAGTGTGGTAGTCTCTTCAAAAAGTCATAATTTCCTACTCAACTGTTTTGACTCAATAAAAACAGACACAACTTACTCTAAGAAAACAAAAAGATTGTGTCAGTACCACCTCCCCCACACTTGAAACACACTGTCCCCAGTGGTGTCAAGCTTAGGATTGGTAAAAGAAGAAAAATGGATTGGGATGTGTTATGTTCTGTCGATTTTTACCTGTCTCGCAACTGCGTCGATCAATGCACAGGGCATCAACGATCGATGCAGTGCGATGCTGGGGTGAGTCGATCGACACTCAGGACCGTGTCGATCGATGCACTGCGATTTTGTCGGATCACTTAAGCAGACAACATCTATTTCGTGAAAATCTCAAAACTAAACCTGTAATCTGCAAATACCACAAACAACGCAAAAATCAAAGCAATAGATAGTCATAGAAGCAAATACATTAATCCCAAAGCATAAGTACTGACACAAACTCAAGAAAACATCAAAAGGACTCAATAAAAATGAAAAAGAAAGAGTGAAAAGATACAGAACCGAATGTCAAGGAAACATGAACTCAAATCTCATCGCTCTCGGTCTCATCGTCAATGACAGCGTGTGGGTCAGAACCGCTCGTCTCAGGTGTGGGAGATCGTCGACGTCAATGAACAGGTGCAGGCTGATGCACTCTAGACTGACTTCTGCAGGTGGCATGTACTCCCAGATGCCCTTCAATCGATCATTCACCAGTCTCTGAAAATCACCCTGGGACATCTTAGTGGGGTCCCTCGGTGGATCCGGATATGTACCAGGATCAGCAGTAGCAGGGGCAGAAGGAGCAGAAGGTCCCAGCGCAGAAGATGGTCCATGTGCAGAAGAAGAAGAGGCACCCAGAGGGTTAACAACCGTAGGAACTCTGCGTAGCAGGTTCCTGTCAGTCTCAAAATGGAAGGATGCTAAGGTATCAACCCTCGTAAGCTCAGCTGAAGAAAGCTGCACACACCACTCTCGCGAGTCTCTATCATGAAATATCCACAGCTTTCCTTCCTTCATCAAAGTAGTGATCTTCAGATGAACTTCATCCATCCATAATCTCTTGTTAACACACTCTCTTCCAGCAGTAGGAATCCTGAAGTGCTGAAAGATGGGAATAAGCAGACTCCCTACGGTCTCAACTTTCTTCCCTGCAAATGGCTTGGTCTTCAAATCACATAAGTGATCCGCAAATACTGCTCCCAAATTATGCTCAGGCGCTGGATCAATCAACAGTGTGTCCTCGAACAAGTGCCTCACACCAGTGTAAAGCAACTGCAGCTCCAACTTCCTCTGCTTGTTCACCTCAGACTTGCAGACCAAAGTGTATCCCAAAATGCGTCCAACATATCGCAGGAATGGGTGTCGCAGCTGTATCTGCTTGGAGAAGTGCGAGTTGTACACTTCGCATCCAATGTGATCCCAAAAATACTGACAACTCGCACTATCCCACTCACCAACAAGAGTGCATTGACTGGGCTCTACGCTGAAACCATAGAGCCTGCAAAGATCAAGAATGCTAATGCGGTACCTAACTCCATCGCTCATGAAAGTGAACGTCCCCTCTCTAGCTCTCCTGCGCATAGGGTCAGTGTAATACACCCTGCAGGTCGACAACAACTGTCTGACCAAATGAGGATAGAGGTGATAGCTGCGCATATGCATAGTCCCCAAGCCTATCTGTCTCACCAATCTCAGGACATCCTCAGTAATTCCCAGCATCTGACAAGTCTGGTAATCTGAAAACCACATGGGCTTGATGACCATACTCTGCCAAGCGTTGTAGAAAAATGTGTCATACTCATCCCATGTCTCAGAGATAGGCCTATCTGTGCAATAAGCACTCTCAATCACTGTCTTCAGATCACCGCCCCACTCTCTGTTCATACGAATGTGGTCCTTCTCTACTTTTGGCCAAGGAGCATGTATCGCGCCAGGAATGCAAGTAGCAGGTGTGGGCGGTGAAGAAGAACGTACGAACCAATCAGCAGGTGGATCAGAGGCAGCAGGTACATTCCTTCTCTTCTTTGGAGCCATCTGCGATCAAAGACACAAGAAAAACCAATCTTGCAATTAAGCCAAGGCTCTAAGATCAACAAATGCAATCATATATGCGTCTATCATCTTATTCAACCATCATCAACAGCAAAACCAGTGTCAATTACATCCAATCCATTTCACATTTGTCCTAAATCAGAGAATCGCAAGTGTTCTTCATCGAATCAAAGATTCTCTGAAAACTTGCGAAATCTGTCCATGCAAGTACTAAAGAAACACGAAATCATCACTAGCAGGCTTAAATAAGCATCAATACATCATCAATCCATGAAAAACTTGACAAAATTTGAACTTTTTACCTTAGGGCCAAAATTAGAAACAAGAGATTCGGAACACATACCTCAAAATCAGTCGAAAGTAGTGATAGAAATGTAGAGAAGAGTCAAAATCAAGTGGAATAGGCTTTTGAATCAGTGAAAACAAGTAAGAAATGAAGATTTGGGGGTAATGGCGATTTAGGGTTCGTTCACGGCGAAAGAGGGGAAATGGGAGGGAAGAAAGAAGAAAGAAAGGTTAAGGACACTTACCTCGCGTGTGATTGCGTCGATCGATGCAGAGGTTGCAACGATGGTCGCAAATCGCGATTGGTCGAACCAATCGGATTTTTGGTTTAGAGCCTTACCTTTGATTTTGATTGTATTGGGTGCGTCGATCGTTACACAGGACCGCAACGATCGACACACAGCCAACTCCATTCTTCCTGCAATTCGATTTCAACTGCAAGCATAACCGCAATTGAACCGGCTTAAATTGACTCATCTCCCACGGTATGATTTCCACCTGCATCGATCGTTGCACAGGATCGCAACGATCGACGCAATGCGATTTCCCAGTTTCCAGACTTCGGATCTGTACGACTAAAAAAACAAAAAATGAAAAACCAAAGTAAAATCTGAACAAAAACACCAAAATGAGTATGTACAGACTAATCTGTGGGTTGCCTCCCACTCAGCGCTTCTTTAACGTCCCTAGCTTGACTGTTCTGCGATCAGGCAGAGAGTGCATCAACCAGAGGCAGAATCTGACCTCTTGGAATCTCGGCCTTAGCCCAATAATGCTTCACCCTATGTCCATTGACAAAAAATTCGTTACCTTCTGAGCTGATAAGAACAACAACACCATATGGACACACCTCCTTGATTGTGAAAGGACCAGACCACCTAGAACGCAGCTTACCTGGAAACAATTGCAAACATGAGTTATACAAAAGTACTTGATCATTAGGATCAAACTGTCTGGAGACAATCTTCATGTCATGATATACCTTAGTCCTCTCCTTGTACAACTTTGAATTCTCATAGGCATGATGCCTAATCTCATCCATTTCATTCAACTGCACCAATCTCCTCTCTGCTGCAGACTTCAGATCAAAGTTCATCTTCTTAACAGCCCATGCTGCCTTGTGCTCAAGCTCAACTGGAAGGTGGCATGCTTTCTCATACAGAAGATGAAACGGTGTAGGCCCAAGTAGCGTCTTAAACGCAGTCCTACAGGCCCACAACGCATCATCCAGCTTCGTAGACCAATCCTTCCTTGTCTTTCCAACTGTCTTCTCCAAGATCTCCTTGATCTGTCTGTTAGAGACCTCAACTTGCCCACTAGTCTGAGGATGATAAGGAGTAGCAACGCGATGATGAACACCATGCTTCTGTAGCAGCTTCTCAAAGACCTTGTTGATAAAGTGGGATCCTCCATCACTTATCACAATCTGAGGCACTCCAAATCTAGGGAAAATGATGGTCTTAAACAGCTTAAGAACCACCGAAGAGTCATTGGTTGGACTAGCTATTGCTTCCACCCACTTGGACACATAGTCCACAACAACCAAAATGAACTTATTCCCATGAGATGAGGAAAAAGGACCCATGAAATCAATGCCTCAGCAACCGAAAACCTCAACTTCAATGATGAAATTCTGAGGCATCTCATGCTTCTTACTGATCTTCTCTCTTCTCTGATAGGCATCGCACTGAGAGACAAAAGAATGAGCGTCTCCGAACATAGTAGGCCACTAGAAGTCTGCTTGCCGAACCTTAGACACAGTCTTGAAAGTAGCAAATTGTCCAGCATAATCTGATCCATGGCAGTGAAATAGAATGTCTGGAACCTCTGATTCTGCAATGCATCTCCTGTAGATGCCATCCAAACAGTGCTTGTATAGGTAAGGTTCATCCCAATAGAACCTCCTGAGTTTTCTGAAGAACTTCTTCTTTGCATACCCCTTGAAATCATCTGGTTTAATCTCTGCAGCCAGGTAATTCGCAATATTTGCAAACTAGGGATGATCGGTCGTCGAAACAGCGTAAAGATCGATGTCGTTGTGTCCAACTTGAACCTTGATAGGTTCTGGGTTTGTATGCGACGTGTGGCGATCGAAGCATAGAGGTGCATCGATCGACTCACTCCTGAACAGCGTCGATCGACGCTGATGTGCAGCGGTCGACCCATGTTCTATAATCTGACAGTTTCGTAATTTTTTTATCCAAATCCGTCCTATACACTGTCTCAATCAAGTTGACGTTCTCCTCAGGTAGGAAATTATCAATGGGGACGTCCTCTTCAACCCTGACCCTTGAAAGATGATCAGCAACTCCGTTTTCATCTCCCTTCTTGTCTTTAACCTCAATGTCAAACTCTTGAAGAAGGAGAATCCATCTCAGAAGTCTCGGCTTAGCATCCTTCTTCTGCATCAAATACTTCAGAGCTGAATGATCCGTATGCACTATCACCTTGGATCCAACCAAATACGGGCAAAATTTCTCAAAGGCAAAGACAACTGCCAATAACTCCTTCTCTATAGTGGCATAGTTTCTCTGCGTATCATCTATTGTTCTGATAGCATAATAGATAGCATGAAGTTTCTTGTCCTTATTCTGCCCTAGAACAGCTCCTACAGAAAAATCACTTGCATCGCACATAACCTCAAAAGGTAAATCCCAATCTGGTGGCTGCACTATAGGAGCACTCACTAATGCTTGCTTGATCTGTTCAGATGCAGTCTGGCAATCTGCTGTGAACTCAAATTTCACATCCTTACACAGCAAAGCAGTTAGTAGTCTAGCAATCTTACTGAAAACCTTGATGAACCTTTTGTAGAATCCAGCATGTCTAGGAAAGCTCCTGACAGACTTCATAGAATCAGGCGCCTGAAGGCTGGTCATAACCTTTATTTTAGTGCGGTCTACTTTGATTCCTGCTTCAGATACTCTGTGCCCAAGAACAATGTCATCTCTGACCATAAAATGACACTTCTCCCAATTAAGAACCAAGTGCTTTTCCTCACATCTAGCTAGCACTTTGCACAGATTATCCAAGCACTCATGATAAGATGACCCATAAACAGAAAAGTCATCCATAAACATTTTCATAAAGTCCTCAATCATATCAGTGAAAATGGACATCATACATCTCTGGAAGGTGGCTGGTGCATTACAAAGTCCAAAAGGCATTCTGCGGTATGCAAAAGTACCATAGGGACAAGTAAAAGTAGTCTTTCCCTGATCCTCTGGATGGATGAGAATCTGAAAGAAGCCAGAATACCCGTCGAAGAAGCAATTGTAAGGGTGATTAGCTAACCTCTCCAGCATCTGATCAATAAAAGGCAAAGGGAAATGATCCTTCCTGGTCGCAGCATTCAGCTTCCTGTAATATATACACATCCGGTGTCCAGTTACAGTCCTTGTAGGAATCAGCTCATTCTTCTCATTCTTCACCAATGTGAGACCTCCTTTCTTAGGCACAACATGAATTGTACTGGCCCAATCATTGTCAGAGATATGATAGATTATCCCAACATCTAGCAACTTCATAATCTCTTTCTTCATTACCTCCTTCAGATTCGGATTCAGCCTCCTCTGATGCTCAACAGATGACTTAGTCTCATCCTCAAGACGGATCCTATGCATGCACAGCTCCGGAGAGATACCTGAAATGTCATCAATAGAATAGCCAAGAGCTTTGCGATACTTGTGCTGCTTGCTCAGCAGTAAGGAAGTCTCTGCGTTGTTCAAAGCAGCATTAATAATTACTGGATATGTCGAATTAGGTCCAAGAAATGCATACCTTAGCCCGGATGAAAGTTGCTTTAGCTAAATTTCGGAGCTTTTCTGCCCAATCGCTATGTGTCGATTGATGCACGATTGGCGTCGATCGATGCAATGGCTTGCTCGGCACATCCAGCTGCATGACTTGCTCTATAGAATCCATCAGCCTCGCATAGCAGATTGCAGGCTCGTCTTCCAGATGCTCCAGTTCCAATACCGAGCTTAGCGGAGC
This sequence comes from Orychophragmus violaceus, assembly GCA_030180135.1. Lineage (NCBI taxonomy): Eukaryota > Viridiplantae > Streptophyta > Magnoliopsida > Brassicales > Brassicaceae > Orychophragmus > Orychophragmus violaceus. The sequence continues at coordinate 82,107,100 of CM058237.1, forward strand.
TCTTTCCAGCGGATCCTCAGCATGTGTCCTGTGAAAGAACTCCTCTGCCAAATCAGTGAGAGTGTCCACATAGAATATCGGTCTGTCGATGGTTGGTCTCTTCACCAGCTTGTCTATTTCAAAACTCATCTTCAGATCACCCACATTCAGAATTATAGTCCCCTTCTTGCAGTCAATCATCGCACCAGCAGTAGCTAAGAATGGCCTACCCAAGATAAGTGGATCTTTTGGTTCCTCTCCATACTGCAGAACCACAAAGTCAGTAGGAATCACACAATTACCGATCCTGATTGGCACATCCTCCAGCACTCTCTCGGGGATTTGGACAGTCCTACCAGCTAGAACCAATGAGATCCTAGTAGGCATGAAATCTGTCATCCCAAGCTTCTTAGCAACAGAGAAAGGCATAAGGTTCACACTAGAACCAAGATCACACAATGCCCTCTCAAATCTATCTCTGTAGATAGCACAATCCAACACAAAGCTCCCTGGATCTTCCAGCTTCTCAAGAATCCTGCCTTGAACCACAACACTGCACACCTTTGAGATCCTCATTACACTCTTCTCATCAGTCATGTTACCAGAAAGCATGTCCTTGAGACATCTTCTCATCACAGGAGTAGTCTTTAGAGAATCAACCAAAGGCACTTCAATCAACACCTTATTCATGATCTCTTTGCATTTAGCCAACTGCACCTCGTACTTAGACTTTATGGGGTTCTTAGGAAAGGGTACCTTAGGCTTGTAGATCCTCTCATCAGCTTTCTTAAGCTTCTCCGTATCGGGTTTCTCTGCAGTCGATTTGCGTCGATAGACATCAGTAGTGCGTCGATCGATGCTAGGCGAAGGAGTAACGAACTCTACGTCGAGCTTGGCTTATGTTTACTCGTTCACGATCTGCGTCGATCGATGCTGGGGTCGATGCATTACGAAACTCACGGATTTTATCTTCCATCTCCTCTATCTCAACGATATCCTCCAAACTTCGACCCTTTTTATGAGCAAGAACGACCTCTTTACCACTTCTCAACGTGATTGCATTACACTGGTACTTAGGATTAGCATTAGTTCATCCCGGAAGAGATCCATCTTGCCTCTTAACAGACCCATTAGTCTGTGCAACTTGAACATCCACTTTCTTCACATAAGTGCTTAAAGCATCTATCTTCCCATTCAGATCCAAGTACAGAGCATCTATCTTTCCATTGAAGTCTACTGTACTCTTCTGCTGTCCTTCTAGAAGCTGCTCCAACAGTCCCATCATCTTATCATTCTGCTCATTTTGAGGAGGAGCAGGTTGATATGATGAAGATCCATAGTTCCTAGTGAAGTTGCTAGTGTTGTTTCCAGGGCTGCTATTACTCTGATAAGGCTTCTGGTACTGAGGCTTAGGAGTGAAACCAGAGAAGTTTTGATTACCTGTGAAGGTACTTCTCTGACCCATTCCATTGTAGCCACCTATGCCTTGCTGATTCCCATATTTGTTCCCCTGAAAACTAGTTCCACCAACATAGTTCACATCCTCTTCTTCTCAGCCTTCTTCAGCCTCAAACACCTCAACATCCTGAGCAAAATGAACATTCTTCTTCCCAATCAGAAGACTATGAACATAATCAATTTTGTTCTTCATCTCAGCTATCTATGAGCTATCAGCTTTCCCACCAGATTTCTGTCTCTCCATATCAACATTCTTGGTGCTATTACTGCTTACCAAGTTCTCAATCAGCTCCTTAGCTTGCTCTGGACATTTAGTGTTGAAGTTTCCATTACTAGCAGCATTTAAGGCCATCTGATACCACATATCAACTCCTCTAAAGAAAATGCCCAGCAGCTGAACTTCAGAGAAACCATGATGAGGGCAATCTCTCTGGTACATCCTAAACCTTACCCAAGCTGCTTTCAGGGCCTCTGTAGGCCCCTGCTTGAATGTCAGGAGATCCTGTCTAAGATGATCAGATTTAGCATCATCATAGAAATGCCTTAGAAACTTCCTCTTAACTGCATCCCAAGTAGTCAGAGTCCCAGGTGGAATCTGCTTCAGCCAGTTCGCAGCTTCTCCTCCAAGAGAGTGAGGAAAAAGCTTACAGTGCAGGAAGTCATAGCTCACTCCATTATGCTTCATCCCAATGACTAAAGACTCAAAGTTCTCTATGTGATCCATAGGTTGCTCATGTGGGAGTCCATGAAAGAGGTGTTGTCCCACAAGAGTATAGTATGAAGTCTTCAGCTCAAAGTCATTCCGTGCAAAAGCAGGAGGTACAATCAAAGTCCTATTAACATAGAACTCATCAGGCTTGTTGTAATCAGCTAGTGTCCTCATAGCAGGAGGCTCTGGTTCTCTAGGTGGCGCTTCTGGTTGTGGATTTCCTTGTCCACCTGCTCCTCCACCTTGAGCTTCTCCATCAGGCTGAACAATCTGCCTCTGAGGTTCAGGAATGACATTACCTTCGTCATCAAGTCTCTTACCACGCTCATTGCAGACATGGTTCTCTGCATCTCTCAGAACACCTTCAGCATCTCGAATCAGTATCACAACATTTACGTTTGCCATCTTAACTGGTTTCTGAGCTTTTTTGTCCGTCCTTTCCAACCTTGTAAGTTCCTCAAGTCTGAGATTCACAAGTTTCTTTTCCGGATTACTTCTGGTCGCACGGTTATGCATACACTGTCGGTAATCGTCAAGCGTCGATCGATGCACAGGTCCGCGTCGATCGATGCACAGGTCCGCGTCGATCGATTCAGTACGAGAGTGCGTCGATCGATTCAAAGAAGAGTCGATCGATGCACTTGTCTAATCGCAAACCTGAAACACGCAAAGCAGAAAGAAAAAAAGAAAATTAGTAACTAAAAACAAAAACGAAAAACCTAGTCTAAACTCTAAACTCAAATCTATCGAAGACTCAAAAGAGTCCCTGGCAACGGCGCCAAAAACTTGATATGCTCAGAGTTTAATTCCCTAAGTTACACTGCAAGTGCACAGGCAAATGTAGTATGTATGGGTCGAACCACAGAGACTCAAGAAATCTTACGATAGACTATAGAATGTTGAGTTAAGCTAGGCGATATGAATCAAGAATAGTAAACTAAATGCAGGAAATAAATCAGTAGAAAATCGGTTTGTTATCAAATACTAAAAGTGCTAGGATAAGGGAGTTCTCAGAAAATCATGCCAATTAGATCAATTATCAGTCATGATCGAATTAAGAACCGTTCTAGAACTCAAACACAGATATAGAACTAACCAACTTTCGTTGCGAAAATTCACTAAGTCTAAACCCTAGAAATCCAAATTTCTTTGCAATTCCTAACAGATTATACTAGCCTTAGGTGCATGTTCGATTAGTTCACAATTCAATTAAACCAAATTTCTTTGCAGATAATTAAATTGCTCAACCTAAATAGTTCATATTCTAAATTACACTTTCGTGTCAATTTACAAAACGTAGATCCAGATTCTAAGTGATCAAGTTAGAAACTAGTATTAAGCACAATTTAGGTTGAATAACTAACGAGTTATGAATCCTAATTGATTGATTTAATCTAGCAAGTCATGAAAACCTTTGTGAGAATCCCTAAACCTAAAAATGAATCTACTAAGACATGATCAATGAAACAGAAATCATAATATGAATAAATTGCATTAAAGAGAAAGTAGAGAATGAATAGGGGTTCGAAAACTTCTTCAAGAAGCAGTACAAGGAATGATCAGCCCCAAAGCTCTCAGACTCTCTCTACCTAAAAGTATGAATGTGTAATAAAAAAACACCAAAACCCTAATTATAAAGTGCCAATCACGTCTTGGGTCTCTTCTGTAAATATTGGAACTTTTGGGGCAAAAACTGCAAATCTTGAATTCTTCATTAATGCGCTGGCGCGGGTCTGAATCGATCGACGCAAGGCAGCATCGATCGACGCTCAGGTTGAGCAGAGATAGTGATATCTGCTCCTTACGGCTTTAGCTCAAAATCTTGCCCAAAATACTCCAATATCTTCCAAAATCCTCCAAACGTGCATGGACCTAATAAACACCTGAAAAGACGCGAAAGACACTACAAAAGACTCTAATATATACTTATATCATGGCTTAAAACAGGTAAAAATCATGATATATTAATGGACAAGAGAATGTGCCTAAGGTAATGTTTTGTAAGTGTTATATTGTATGCCTTTTTGATTACTATAGTAAACTTTGTCCTTTCTCAGTTTTTGGTTGACTACTGCATTGTGATTGTGTTTGACAGAGTCCATGTGCAAGTTCGATTAACAAATGCAGGGTAATGGATTGGGATACGAAAGATAAAGTTGTTGCTATAGTCTGTTGGCAGTCTTGAGACCCGAAAACTCTGGTTAATGGTCTACCTCTTGGTCCAAACGCAGTTAAGGTGTATGTGGATGTCGTACTTGCACAAGCATTCATTGGAGGCTTACTACTGAAGTGAAAAATGTGGAGGACTCTCTGAAGTCTTTTGTAGAATTGCTTTCAAATAGAGTTGAGTTTGAAGAAGAGAAAGAAGCATCAGTTCATAAAAGTTCCTCCTCCCTCCATTCGCCACCAACTACAAGGTATTCTCCTGAGAAATCTCCATCAACTCCAAGGTCTCCTCTTGAGCAATCTCCACCAGCAAAGAAGTCTCCAGAGAAGTCGACATCAGTTCTAACTTCTCCAATAAATATACAGAAGATCCAAGTTCTTCTCCTGAGCATCCTCCACCACCAAAAAATCTCTTGCAAAGAAATCTAAAGCACCTCCAGCTTCTCCTCTACGGAAACCATTGGTATTTTCCTTCAACTCTTGTATAACTTAACAAATATTGATATCTGAAATGTTGTGGTATTGGCTGGTTATTCTGAAACTTGATTTTTTCTTTGTCGACATCACAGTGTAATGATGTCAACATCAAGGAGAATCATAAGTGAAAGATGATGGATATCACTGGTAAAAATGGGTTGTTGCGGAAGGCCTGTGGGCTTCAAACAACCCATAACAAGTTGTCAATTTCGTTATCTTGGGACCAAATGCAGTTCTAGTGTAGGTTGATGTGGTGAAGATCAAAAGTGCACTAGTGTGGAGGTAATATTCTGACATCGAGATTATGAAAAATGCACTTGGTACATCTATTGCATGTAAGAGGATAAAGTGGTAATGTGCTGACTAAAGTCTCATGAATGGTCAGTTGAACGTGTTGCTCTTTAGTTCCTATTTTATTTTATTCCAGGACATGGTTTCTTTGATTCCAAGACATGTGTTGCTATTTGGTTATGTGTATTTACTTGTGGATTTCATTAGTAATGTATCATCTTCGTTTTCAATATAATTCGTAATTCAGGTAACAAATAGAATAAAAAATATTGCATGAACCGAATGCCATTAGAAAAGTTCAATAGCTCCTACAACAATGATACAACTCACATTGAAAGCTATGACCAAATCCAATATGGTGAAAATAAAGAGTCACTAGAACAAATGAAATGGCAAGAGACTCGTGGCACAATAAATTCTAAAAGAGCAAACTATTAGAGACACTATAAAATATAAAATGGCAAAAACAAGATGTTATTATAAACTTTATCATATCCAGCAATTTCGTGCTGTTATAGATCACCATATAATAATAGAAGATATTTACGCTATTATATGGGGGGGGGGGTCTAAAATAGTTCATCATGTCATGGCTAACATTAAAACGTTGTAATATGGATATTGTAGCGTTTCCATGACGCTAACAATGTGCAAATTTATGGTAGTACAAACTAATTATCACCCAAATTTCGTAAAACAACTTTCATTTGACCATTCTCCATTCTCTCTCCTTTCATTTATCAACTCTCTCTCATCTCTCCAAAAAATCGTCATTTCCCATTTTCTCTACTCTCTCTCTCTTTCTCTCTACTCTCTCTCTTTCTCTCCAATCCTTATCTCAAACCGATTACGGACCCGAGCTACGTGGACGAGAAGAGAAAAAAGAGGCTCTATGACAGGATATTCCTTGTGGCCTATGGTGACTATGGAATCCCGAAGCATTATCCATGTGGAGGACGAACAACCGGGAGAAGAATCATTGAGGATACATGTGATACCCCGATCTCGGAAAAACTTGATAAAATATTATTATCAAATGGAATGCATGTTCTTGAGTGACGGAGAGAGAGACCAGAGAGGCCGAGAGTGAGAGAGAGGATTTGGGTGAAGAAGGTGAGAAACTTGCTTCTTAAGACACCATGGATTACACAAGGTTTTGATTTAAGATGAATCTCTCAAGAACTTCAAAAACAATGGCAAGAACACAAGAACACAAGCAAGAACTGATGTTTCTGGGTAAGATAGGAAGAGAGAGTGCGAGAGAGAGCTGAGAGAGAAGAGAAAGTTGGTTAGGGGGAGTGAATGTGATTAGATGGATTTGGTGCATGCAAACAATCCAATGAATTTGGCATGCATGACACACAACCAAGGCAAGGTGGCGACAGGGCGAAGGGACAGGTGTCCTACTGAGCTTAAATGGTTGCCAAAACACCACTTAATCATCATTACCCCAACCAATAATCCCACTTCTTTAATTACTCGGTTTTGCGGGTTTTCGGGTTTAATATTTTAGAACGGCTCTGGATGATCCCATAAATTCCCAAACCTTCAAAATATGATTCTTTATGCTATTTGATGAATTTAGCATTTTTAATCACTCCATTCGGGCTTACGTAGCTCTAGATATGAATTTTCGAAGTTTCATCGGTTTAGTCGGTTTCCATTCCCGACAAGCCGAAAAACTCGTTTCCGCTCCGAGTTCTGATTTTTAGATCATTAAGGGCTAATTAGTGACTAAAAATTCAAAATAAATTCTCTAAGGCTTGGGCTTGAACTAGGATATTTTAGGCTAATTCTTAAGCTAATATTGGACCTAATCAAAGCTCAGAATGAAGCATGGGCCACGAAAATGGAGCCCAAGAAATAGAAGCTTCTTAGGTGCATGAATCACCAAAATGTGTTGTCACAAATCCAAGGGTTGCATGAGGAGGCTTACAAATGGATGGTGGGAGATCAAATTCATTGTTCTTGGATGGTTTTTGGTGTAGAAGTCGTGGCCTAAGATGGAGAGGAAGAGGAGACAAGTGTAAGGTGAAGATCTCTTCACTTTTGCTATAAAAAGATACCCCCACCCCTCACTTTTCCTCACACCAAAACACCAACTCAACAAGAGTGGTAAGAAAGAAGAGAGAAAGAAGAGAGGGAGAGGGGAAGGAGAAGAAGAAGAAGGCGGCCAGAAGAAGAAGGAGGAGGAGGAGAAGCCAAGGAGAGGAGGAGGAGCCGAGAGGAGGAGAAGCTGGAGGGAAGAAGAAGAAGGATCCGGAGAGGGAGAGAGAGAGGGAGGAGAGAGAGAGAAGAGAGAGAAGGAGGTTAGAAAGAGTAATAGTAGTGGAGAGTTCGGTTAGTATCGGAGGAGCGGAGAAATATTTCCTAAACGGAGATTTTCCCCGTTCATCCCAAGTACCGACCTTCTCTTCCGTTCTAGGTGGTTTAAAAGAAGGTCCAGAGGTTCGGGGTCAACCACGAAAAAGTATCGGTGAGTTGGGGTTAATTGTTTGATTAATATATTGTTACTCCGCAGGTTCCCGACATTAAGTTATAATCCGGCGTAAGGTTATAATTAGTGTCGGTTTGGTTATTATATAATAATAAGTATTAGCGTGGATATGATGACTATGCTTGGTTGATTGTTAAATATGATTGTTAGTTACTTATAGTAATAATGCGGTTGATATTACTATATAGTATGCGAATGATTGATAATCAAATGAATAACGAGTGAATAAAATACGAGAAAACTATTAAGTAGCGTAATGGTAATGTGATGAATTGTTGATGATTGATTGCTTGATGAGATGCTTTGATTGTTATGATTATTGTAATGTGGTATGTTTGATATTTTGTTTGATGTGTTAGTGACATGGAGGAATAGTAGGCATATCGGCTTCCCTACCCGATGGATCCTCGGGAGCGTACCGGCCTGTTCACATACTCTCGGGTCATGTGACGGGCAGGAGTTAACCTAATGGGTGACGCCGGTAGGTGTGTGGTCCGGAGAATACGGGGTCATGTCCTAGGGCCGGACTGCATGGAAGCTCGGGCTATCTAGGGGTAGTCAGAGTCACCGCGTATCGATGGACGGAGAACGGTGTCTTACTCGTTACACTCCGTGTATATGAGTAAGAGTCGTGGAATTACTACCGTGACCTATCTGGTGACGGGGCGAGTATTCCGAGGGAATGACGATATTGCCAGGGCCCGTAGCATGCATATAATTTAATTGTTACTTTAAGTGCTTCGGCTATCTAGGGTTGCTTGCGTAGCTTTCCGTCATTGCTTGTGTTTGGGGTTGGGTTGGGTAGACGGAAAGTTACATTAATAGTTGGGGAATCTCAACTCACTGGGTCGATAATAGATCGCTCACCTCTCTCTTTTCATCTTTTCAGGTAACCCTTAGGAGTAGCGGAGCGCGGGACGTTAGGCCAGCCGGTTTAGACTCGACGTCTTTTTCGCAACGATAATTTCAAGTAATAATTGTAATAAGTTTTAAATAAATAATGTCCATGGACCTATTGTAATTTCGCATTTTCTTTATATAACAAACATGTTTTATATTCATGTTTAAAAAAAAAAAAAAAAACAATGTGACGGCCCTGGTCCCGACTAAGGAACAGGGGCGTTACAATACATCTCAAACCGAAGCCAAAATTGGAAAGACATAGTTTCTCTGCAATGATTTTGATATATATATATATATATATATATATATATATATATATATATATATATATATATATGTGTGTGTGTGAATTTAGGGTTATTTTGTGAATTTATGAATCATCCTTGAATTTCTAGGTAGTAAAAATGGTAATACTTGTAGTACTATGCTAAAATAGTAGAACATGTAAAATTGGTAATACTTGTATTACTATGTTAAACTGATAGTACGCGTAAAAATGGTAATACTTTGTAAAACTGGTAATACTTGTAAAACTGTTTGGTTGTTTTGTGTAATTACTTGTTGATTGCACTTTGTTTATATGTAGGATAATGGCTCCCACATTCGGAAACCATGGGATCTCGCCGTCGAACATGAGGTAACAATGTTGAGGAAGGAGGTTGATGAGCAGTCAAAGCGAATTCGAAGCATGTCACAACATGAGTTTCAGATCAACTAAATGCTTGAGGAGCTGAAAAACAATGCTGAAGAGATTGCAAAACTGAAAATGTTTAAAATTTATATGTTTGCTATAATTATATTTACAATTATCGATTATCGGTGTCCTTCGTTTGTGTAAGACTAATCGATGTTTTCTAAGACTTTTATAATACTTATCTATCTATGTCCTTGTTTTTTTTATAAGACTACTATTTATACCAAACAAAACAAACATAATAGTTACGATTTCATTAGTTGTCAAAAAAGTTACGAGTTCATCAAAACCAACCTAAAAAGTCACGATTTCAAGCAATAACCAAACTAGACTATTATCTATGTCACGATTCAAGCAACAACCATATTACGAGGCTTTATCTTTCTGTTCCTTCAAAAAAGTTTCCAGTGTGGCGATTCTACCCTCAAGCCCATCAACCTTGGTCACAACTGCAATCATATGATCTTCCACTTTATTTTTGAACCTGTTTAGGAGATGTTCGATTGCAACGTGTCCCGGTACCGGTGGGTCAATGGCGGCAACTGGCTCGACAACTAGTCTTCGGGAAGCGACATCCTCATTGTACATATAATCGAAGAAAATTGTCAATCCTTGCCCCAAACGCTTTATCCATTTTTCCACAACGATATCATGCATATCAACGTCGTCATCTTGTTCCGTGGTTCGTAGCATAAGAGCATTTTCCCCCAATCATTTCGAGCAATCATGATACTGTCAATGTCCTGTGAACGTAAACAAAGAATACAAAGATTAAAAACAATCTTAACTAAACAATTCATGTGCAAATGATAACCTACCTTGAAATACTTTTGACAAAGGGAACCATGTCATATCACAATTCTTGAACTTTGACTAGCACATCATAGGATAATCTGCGTATGTAACCTCTTCTCTGAACTTTTTCGCAATTCAGAGATCGCCTTGAATGGTAAAACCTACAAAACACACATATATTTAGTAATATTAGTATTACACAAACCCAAGAAAATAGTATTACCTAGTATTTCAAGTATTACGTAAACCCAAGAAGATACTATTACCGATTATTCTAGTATTACAACAATAAAAACAACACCTAGTTTAACTTACCTTCAAAGGAAGACAGAAGCCTGGAATCAGCCATAGCGTACCATCTTTCACGAACCCTCCCAAATATTCCATCGTGTGATTGATCTGACTAAGCATATAATCAAAAGATAGTCTCTCCCAAGGGAATGTCTTACAAAGTTCAAGATCCTCCACCGCTCTCAGAAGGAATGGATTCACGGGCGTTGCATCTTTTCATAATTGGTCTATGTTATGAGAACGATGCACAAGAAGAAGAGCACAGCCATCCTCAGCCTATCTCAACCTGCTTGCTTCATCTCCTCCAGGTTCGCTTTGACGTCTTGAATTTTAATAATGTTTTCCCAAAATGGTTCATCACAAACTTCATACCCCCAAACTGATTATAATTCGGTGGATAGTTCCGGCAGTCTAAACAGGAAATCAACGCGTGTTCTATTAGGTCGTATCGGATGGGAACGCCGTTTACAGCAAACCAGACTTCCCATTTCCTCTCGATTTTTTCCTTACGGAGAAGAAGATTCCACATGCCCTGAACCTTGTGGTTTTTGTCTCTAGGCATTTGGAAAAGTGTTTAAACAAAGGATGGTTCTCAAACCAATTCCTCTCCATGTTACTGAGTGGAGGATCCAATTCCTTGAGCGTAGTAAAAAACTCATCGATAAAGTACTAAGTCCTTACCTTGAATCTCTTCTTATACTCACTTGGAGGGAAATACATACCCATCGGTCGTAGTGTTTCCATTTACACTAAATTCTGATCCGAAACCTGCAAAAGACAACAACTTTGCCAAGTTATTACCTAGTACTACTACTATTCCATATTAAATCCTACAAGTTTTACCTAGTACTACCAATATTACATACAAAACAAAGAAATTTAAAATCGAACCTCATCTTCTTGAGCTTGTAAAGGATGTTGAGAAGATATGACGTGTTGTTGGTCTATCGTTTCCTTGAATCCTGCAACATACAATCAATTGTACTCAGTACATACAAAATCTTACTAGTTTTACTAATTTCTACCAGTATTACTTATTAAATCATGCTAATTTTACCTTGGAGACACTCAAAGTACGGCTAAGTGCTTCTTCTTCTTCTTCTGTCTCATTATCTCGATCTTCCCCTCTGTCTGCATCTACGGTCTCGGCCGTTTGGACTTCAACAGTTGCATCTATAGTCTTCATTATCTGGAGTTCAACAATAGCATCTACAGTCTTCGCCGCATCTTGTGCTTATATAGTAGGATCTCCTTCAACACCACCATCAATATTTTTCTTCGATTTCTTCTGCCCTCGAGCTGCAGTCTTTCTCTTCTTTGAAGACTCTCCCTTATTAGCATTACCATTCTTCCTTAGCATTACCATTCTTCCTCTTCGTTGAAGAAGTGTCGGAATTCTTATCTTTCTTCTCAACTTTTTTTGTCCCTCTCCTTGTAACCACCATTTTCACAGAAAGAGACAAGAAAGAGAATCGAGGGTTAGGAATTCAGACAAGCTCGTTTTGTGCTCCATTATACAAAAATTGTTCCTACAATTGAGTTCATTACAATCCTCCAATCCGCTCAATACAATCTCCAATCTCAAACACACTTCCTTAACCTAACTTCTACAATGTCTCTCTATTCATCCTAGTCCTACAATCCACTCATACAATCGGTTATAATTTTTTCTTCTCGGTATAGAATCGAGAGAGTCACATTAATCCTCCAATATCGAGTTCATTTGCATTCCTTAACCTAACTTACAATGTCTCCATAATAATTTTCTCTAAATCCAAGTATTGAAAAATCAAAACGAAACTCTAAAGAGATTTGGTTTTTACCTTTCTTCATCTTCGCGTTGAGTAGATGATAATCGAGAGAATGAGGTTAGGGCTCGAATCGAATTTGGAGGTGGGGAGAGGAGAGTTCTGATCTCAGAGAACGAAGAGTGAAGAGCAAGGAAGAGGAAGAAGGAAGAAAAGCTCGAGGAAGTGGGGTTTAGTTTTAAGAAAATAGAATCGATTTTTTTATTTAGGGCAGAGTTAGATCTGAGAGAGAAAGAGGTTTGGTCGGGTCGGGCTTAGGGGGTCGGTTATAGTATGTAAATATGTTTACAACACTAGGGTTAAATGGTCAATTTGCTACTTTCGAATTTAAAATAAATCATAAAGCAATTCTAAAAAAACAGGGGGGCTTTTCAGATTACCGAATAGCGTTTGAGAAATAGAGGCATACGAGATGATTTCTTTGAGGAGACAACATAATCACCCCATGGAAGAGATAGATCCGAGAGAGAGAGATGATCCAATCGGGTATAGGGGTAAATACCACTAGAAGTAAGTGTGCTATTTTTGAATAAAAAATTATGTTTTAAAAGAATTCTTTTTAAAAAAATAGCTTTTAGACTTACCATAAACAAAAAAGGTTCGCTCTAATTTTTAGTTTCTCCCAGGAACCGTTTTCAAAGTCCGACGCTTACCTCGCATGCTGCTCCTTTCGCTTCGCCAGCGGCTCGCGCTCCTCTCCGCCGGTGGAGTCCTCTCTCTCCCTCTTCTTTTCTCTAGGCCTCCTCTCCGACTTCGCTTTGGTTTGTCGGTGGGTCTTTTGTACATTGTTTCTGGTGATATCGTCAGCGTGTTGAGATGGCAGGCTCTCCGGCGTGGTGTTGGGGTCTCTTCAGGTCTTCATCTTTGACGGTTTGTGGAGTCTTCTTCTTTGTTCCTGTATTGGTTAACGTATGTTTCGATCTCGCGAATGGTGTCTCCAACGTTAAGGATCTCTCTCCGGGATGGAAGGTTTGATTTGTCAGTTTCCTTTCGTTATTGGTCTCTGTCGGTTTGGAGAGTTTTGGTTTTGTCTTTATTGAATCCAAGGTGAACTTTGCCGGGTGGTCTGAGATTGGTTCGTCACTAAATGCCATATATGCAGTTTGCGATTTGGGTGTGTCTTTATATCTGCTTTCGAGCATTGCATTGGACTATAGCGACGATATATCATATGGCAAGGCCAGGTTATCCAGCTTTATTTTACTGTTGCTTGTTGCGTTAATTGGGCTTGTCCCTTTCGTGCTAGTTTGAGACTTCTTCGTTGAGTGTTTGTTCAGGTTTTGCTGAGGAGTTCGTCTTTCAGTTGTGTTCTTGTTGCTGGTGCATTTACTCTCCCTTCTCTGAAGCCTTTAGGTTTTTAGTTGGGTGTTAACTATTAAGTGCCGCAGAGGTTTCGGTTTCAACTCCTCTCTTCCAAGGAGGTGACCTCTCTTTAATCAGTATATGGCTGGGATTGGTGAGCGAGTGTCCGCGTGTAAGAGCTGGAGATCGAGGTGTTGTTTCTTGTACATGTTCTTCCCTCCTGGTTAGATTCTTGTTCTGGTTGTGGCGGTTGAGTTTCTGTCTCCTTTTCTTATTGTTCTATTGATCGTCTCAGTCGAGATCTTGTTGGTTGAGTTCAGTTTTGCTCTTTATGCGCTATATAGCAGAGTGGCCCTTTATGCTCATGTTCTTCAGTTTAGGCTTCGTGTCAATCGTTTCTCTTGGAGTGGTCTTTGGTGTGGTTTGGCACGGCTGTGCAGATTGAGTTCTTGGGTTTGGGTCTGTATATCATCTTTTCTTGCCCTTGTTTAGTTTTCCTTTAGTTTTTAGTTTAAGGTCTCTTCTTAGGTGGTTCCTTTGATTTCGGCAAGTTATGTCTTGGCCGGCTTTGTCTCCCGGTAGAAGTCTGGCCTATGTCTCATGTAATCTTCTCGGGTTGTGTGTTGCGTTTAACCTTTCTCTTGCTCAATATAATAATCTTTTAAACATGAAAAGAACTTTTGAGATTACCTTTAAAGGGCATATGGCTATATGGGATCATTCCTCATATTTAATGCTATATGATAGTTACGATGGGAAAATAAATCGTTAAATCAATTGTGAGTCAATTCTGTCAGCTTTGTTTTCCTCTTTTGGAAAGATTTATTCTTTTACCGATTTTATCTCTTGTAATTGATTCGAGCTAAAATTTTAATTTATCCACATTTATAACATATTTTAATAAATAAAGAGAAATTGCATCCCATATTCACACATTTCTCTATAATTTGAATAATGGGAAAAGACTGTTCACCCACTTTCTCTTTCCACAATTACCCCTAAGCTATTGTTGTCCCGGAGAGAAGGAAAAAAACACGTCTTCCTCAGTGACAGTGTTTAATTCTCATAACTCTCTCTTTCTCTCTCCTGTCTCATGCTTCATCTGTTTCTCTCACTAAAAAGTTTTTTTTTTCATCATCATCCCTCCCAAATTAGGGTTAAAGAGCTCGAGCTTGCTTCGGGATTGTTTCCTCACAATGAATTGGAACGATCTTCTCTGCTCCTTCAATTGCAGGAAGTTGGGTTATTTTAGGGTTTTGGTGTGGGCAAAAAAATTTGGGGATAAGCTATGAAAGATGAATTCTTTACCTTCTTCAGTTTTTACATGGCGTTTTTTGTATCCTCTCCGGGAAAATCACCGATTTAGCTGATTCAGACAAATTGGTGCTTCTCCGGTTTAAGAAAACAGTATCGGACCCGGGTTCGATTCTCGCTAGCTAGGTGGAAGACATCGATGATTATTGTTCTTGGTTTGGTGTGTCCTGCGATGATTCGACGACGAAGACGACATCACGAGTCACGTCTCTCAACATCACCGTCGTCGACTCAGCTGTCTCCTCCCTTAGCTTCCCGACTAGAACCGCGTGGCGTTCGCATCAAGCATCGCCCATCGTCCTTCGCTGCAACAAGCTAAGTTACGGATCACCAATAGCGCTTGTCTCGCCGATTCACCGGATCTGACCAACGAGAAAAACGTAGACACCGCTCCTAGCCTGACGAGCTTCAACCGATTCGTCTGGTTCAGTGATAAATGGTAGAGAGCGAGAGCCGAATTGCGACACAATCTGGTGGGATTCCGATTCAAATCCGGGTATGGTGGTGGTGAATGAGGGACGAGTCAGGTCGTGTTTTGGTAATTAATACTTCTTTTTGGCATCGGTAAGTAATTCTTTTATGGTCATTAAACAATAGCAATTGTGTTATACTGTTAAGAAAACATTTATCAATGAAATTATGTATTTTATGAACACCAATCATAAAATTAACCAGCTAATAAGGTAAATATCTGTGTTAACACAACTATTGGGTGTGTACATAATATGCTAGTTTTCTTCATACTTGAATCTGTAATCTCTATTTGAATGGTGTACTTTTAGAACCGGCTTTACTTGTGTGTGTGATATGCATCGGTAATCACAGGTGTGTACTGTTTATTTAGTTTGTTTGGCGAGCTGATTCTTGATTGGATGTGAAATGCAAAGATCTCGGAGAACTCTTTTGGTCAGAAAAAGAGTGTCTGAGAATACTTCTAAAGGAAGGAATCCCCTCTACAAAGAAAAAGGTGATCCGGATGATGTTAATGCAAACAAGACAGTTGAACCTGTTGATGTACCATATGTAGAGTTTACTTCTGTTCATTCTAAATTAAATTTTAACCGTTTAACATATTTAATAACAGTGTAAAATTTGCACATCGTAAAAATTTCAATATATAGAACATCTAACAATAGAATAATCATGGATAATTAAAATGTTAGACGACTAATATGTAGATTTATGATGAAAACAAATAAAAAGTCGACTAAAGGATTTGGGTGAAGCAAGCTAATAATGATGTTAACATATATTTAATCTATTAAATAGATTCTACGGTAGATAATTATTTTGTTTAATATTTGTGCTGGATCTCTTTTTTCTTAAATGAAATTTGCTTGTTTTTCTTTTCTATTTCATCTAAAGAAGAAAACATAAAAAAAAACAATACCCCAGCTTCATACGGCAAGGACAGTATTGTCATTTTCACAAACCTGTCAAAGTCTTATGTCACATCGTGGATGGGTAAATGTGCCATATGCAACAAAAAAAAAAAAAAAGAAGACATCGTGGATGGGTAAAAGTTCTTTTTTTGATTTTCTGCTAATTGTCTCATAAATAAATGTGCCATATGCAACAAAAAAAAAAAAAAAAAAAGTTGCCGGGAAAAAGTTGTTTTTGACTTGTCTCCAAAAACTTAAAAAGACTTTTCGGTTCTGTTAAATAATGCAGGAGAAAATTCAAAGATGGAGGATGTGACATGTTTTCGGTAGGCCCTACAAACATTAAGCCTGTATTGATTTAGTGAAGAAAAATGAGAATAAAGACTTGAGAAAAGAAGCAAATATGTGCAAGTAAACTACCGCATTTTTCTTCTCTCTTCTTAGAAAATCCGTAATGCATAACGTCGAAAATACTCGAAGAAAAAGGATTTTGAGCAATTCAATCATGAGCTCTTATAATAGTTGTTCCCTTTTGATTCTCTTCTCTTTGCTACTTCTCTTGAACGTTAATTCTGCCAATCATACAATTTCCAGCCCTTGTCTTCGCCAATGTGGAGGAATCAACATCCCATTCCCATTTGGAATCGGAAAGGGTTGCTATCTAGAGAAGTGGTACGAAATCGAATGCGTTAATAGCTCTATATCCGGGATGGTCGAACCTTTTCTTTCTGTTATCCAAAAGCAAGTTGTGAGTATCTCTCTTCCGAGTCAATTCAGTGGTGCGTTCAATCCCCTATCATACGGGTCAGTCCTCATAAAAAACCCGATAACTTCAAAGGGATGCTCCAACGATGAAGAAAAGGCTGATTCACTTTTGAATTTGACGGGTACCCCTTTTTATGTTGGCTATGGTAATACACTGATAGCATCTGGTTGCAACAACACGGCATCATTAACAAATGTCGAGCCCAACATGGTGGGATGCAGGTCAAGTTGTGGCGCAACAAACACTACGGCTTCAAAAGATTTTTTTCAAACAATCAATTGTCATAACAAGGCGTTGACGTTGGACATGCCCTTCCAAGCTTGTTTTGTTGAAACAAGTTGCAACGGTATTGGATGTTGCAAGGCAAGCATGCCGGATGGTGTTCAACACGTTGTTGGTGTCAAAATAGAGGATAACAACACGACAATCGGAGGGTGCAAAGTTGCGTTCTTAACAGCCCAATCATACCATATGTTAAATGGATACAGTTCACAAAAGATTCATGATCTACGATATTCTACAGTTGAGCTAGGATGGTTCATTCATACAACGAATCTTTCATTCATTGACTCTTTGGGATGCCAGAATATAACAGAATACACTAGGAGCGTATTTTCTGATCGAACAACGAATTGTGTATGCGATTATAATGTTGACATAAGCTATGCAAACTGTGCATGCACTGACGGTTACAGTGGTAGCCCATATACTGGATGCAAAGGTCAGTAATTATATTTAAATGCATAGCTTTTTTTCTAATACAAGACAGCCTTGGTTAAAGTATATTACGACAGCATAGTTTTGAATTTTGATTAGAATTTGATTATTCTCTTTGTCTAGATATCGATGAATGCCAAGGATTTGATAGTTTTGGAAACCCCACCATCAACAACGCCTACTGTGAGAGGGGAAGGACTTGTCTCAATAGGCAGGGAGACTATGATTGTGTCTACCCAAAGACTCGACTAATTGGTATAGGTAAGTCAGAGATTTTTGTATATACATATTACCGATTATCTAAGTAATACTAAAGAAGGATTTTGAAAATCAATTTCTTCTGTGGGTTTGTAGAGATCGGTGCAAGTTTGGGCTTATTGATCTTTATCTGTGGAATATATTCACTATACAAATTTATTAGAAAACAAAGGAGGTTAAACCAAAAAAGTAAGTTTTTCAAACGTAATGGAGGTCTATTGCTGCAACAACAATTGACTTCAACAGAAGGTAATATCCAGAAAACAAGAGTGTTTAGCTCGAGAGAGTTGGAAAAAGCCACCGACAACTTCAGCTTGAATAGAATACTCGGTCAGGGTGGTCAAGGTACTGTATATAAAGGAATGCTTGTCGATGGTAGAATTATAGCAGTAAAGAAATCCAAAGTTGTGGACGAAGACAAGCTAGAAGAGTTCATCAATGAAGTTGTTATTCTCTCGCAAATCAACCATAGAAACATCGTGAAACTTTTGGGGTGTTGCCTTGAGACAAATGTTCCAGTTCTCGTCTATGAGTTTATTCCCAATGGCAATCTTTTCGAACATCTTCATGACGAGTTTGATGATTACACGATGACTACATGGGAAGTGCGTCTTCGCATAGCTGTAGATATTGCAGGAGCTCTTTCATACTTGCATTCGGCTGCATCATCTCCAATCTATCACAGAGATGTCAAGTCTACAAACATAATGTTGGATGAGAAATATCGAGCCAAGGTATCTGATTTTGGAACTTCAAGATCGGTGACAGTGGATCATACCCACCTGACAACGGTAGTTTCAGGTACAATGGGATATATGGATCCTGAGTACTTCCAGTCTAGTCAATTTACAGACAAAAGTGATGTCTACAGCTTTGGGGTTGTGCTAGCAGAGTTAATCACAGGAGAAAAGTCAATTTCGTTTTTCCGGTCACAAGAAAACAGGACACTGGCAACTTATTTCATTTTTTCGATGAAGGAGAACAAACTCTTTGACATTATCGATGCACGAATCAAATCTGGATGCAACTTAGATCAAGTTGCTGCAGTATCAAAAATTGCAAGTGTTAGAATTTCAGAGTATGAAAGAATAATTAAGTGAGAATGGAAGATTAGAAGAGTTTTGAGAGAGCAAGAACAAGAGAGATTAAGCTTTTGGGAAGAATAAAATCCCAAAGTTAAAGTATCATAAGTGTTTACAAGAGTATATATATGCTATACAACTAGGGCAACAAACAGAAACCATGTCGCCGACACCATCGGTAACACATGAAGTTCAGAATCTTCTTTAGCGTCTATGTCGCCGACACCTTCGGCAACACATGAAGTTCAGAATCTTCTTTAGCGTCTATGTCGCCGACACCGTCGGCAACACATGAAGTTCAGAATCAATATTTATCTCATGATCAATACTCCCCCTCAAGCTTAGACTTTGGAATCACCCTAAAAGGCTAAGCTTGGAATGATCATGGCAACACCTCATTAAAAACCTTGATGTGAAAAACCACGTGGGACAAAACCACATCAAGGGAAAAAGAGTATGCTGCACATGAATCAGGAGAGTTCTAATCATGGATGGATACAAGTCCTAGTTTGGGAAAGATGTGATCACAAACCTTGAGACTTGCAGCCTTGGTGAAGATATCGCTAATTGATCTTTACTTCTTGTATAGCAGGGTAGGACAGTTCCATCTTCAATCTTCTCCCTGACCTTGTGACAATCAATTTCTATGTGTTTAGTCCTTTCATGAAACACAGAATTTGAGGCTATATGGATTGCAGCCTGATTGTCACAGTGGAAGGTAATGGGGCTTGATTGCTCAATGCCAAAGTCCTTAAGGAGAGCCTTCAGCCATGTCAACTCGCTTGTGAGCTTCCTCATTGCTCTATACTCGGCTTCAGCACTCGAACATGAGACAACCTTCTGCTTCTTTGTCTTCCAAGTTACCAAATTTCCTCCAATGAAAGTGCAATAACCGGTAGTAGATTTCCTATCATTTTTATCACCAGCCCAGTCTGCATCACAATATCCAACAATCTCAGTGTTATCATTCTTACCCATCCAAATGCCTTGTCCTTGGGAGCCCTTGAGATATCTGAGGATCCTTTCTATCATGCTCCAATGGTAGACAGTAGGTGTTTGCATGTGTTGGCTTACTTGATTCACAGCAAAGCAAAGATCTGGTCTAGTGAGAGTAAGGTAGATGAGCTTCCCAACCATTCTTCTGTATAAAGACACATCCCTGAACTTATCATTATCCGATTTCTCCCCCTTTCTTTTGACTTGGTAGCCATCTTCAAGAGGAGTCTTAGCTATCTTGCTATCTTGCATTCTTGTTTCTGTCAACAAGTCCTTCACATACTTTCTTTGAGATAGAAACAGCCCATCCTGAAATCTGCAAACTTCAATTCCCAAGAAGTATTTCAACTCACCAAGATCCTTGATGTCAAAGAACTCTTGAGGAAGGCTTTGGTGGATTTAATTCCTTCTTTATCACTTCCAGTAATGATAAGATCATCCACATATATCAGTACCACAACCACGCCTAAAGAGCTTTGAAGAGTGAACAAGGTATGGTCAGATTGAGATTTCCTGAACCCATGATCCATAAGAGTGTGGCTTAGCTTGTGATACCAAGCTCTTGGTGACTGCTTCAGACCATATATCGCTCTTCTCAGCTTCAGAGCTTCACCTGGTTTGCAAAGATGTTCAAGACCTGGTGGTGGTGTCATGTACACTTCTTCTTCAAGTTCTCCTTGTAAGAAAGCATTTTTGACATCCATCTGCCATAGATCCCATGAAAGGTTGGTAGCCAAAGAGAGAGTAACTCTCACAGTGTGAAGCTTAGCTACTGGTGCAAAGGTATCAGTGTAGTCTTCTCCATAAGTTTGAGTGAATCCTCTCGCAACCAGCCTTGCCTTATACCTCTCTATATCCCCATTGCTCTTATACTTGATTGTGAATACCCACTTGGAGCTAACAGCTTTCTTTCCCTTTGGTAATGACTCCACATTCCAAGTGTGATTCCTATCCATAGCCTTTTTCTCATCAATCACAGCATCCATCCACACCTTGATGTCTTTAGCCTCTTCATATGTCTTAGGGACCCAATCAGCATCAAGAACTCCCATGAAGACTTTATGTTCTGTTGGAAAGTAAGCAAGAGTGCATGTTGCTTGGATTGGATGTGCAACAGCCTGACTGTTATAGTAGATGAAATCCTTCTTTCTCCATTCAGATGGGTCCTTCTTAACCCTCATACTTCTCCTAAAGGTTTCAACCGGTTGATCAGCCTCTCTTTCCTCATGATCAGACTCCATTTGAACTGGTTGATCAGCCTCTCTTTCCTCATGATCAGACTCCAATTCTTTTTCCACTTCTCCTCCTTGATCATGAATGGCAGAATTATCTTGTTGAGATTGTGATTCTTCATTGTCCCCCTCATGATCAAGGTGGGTATCATCAGCAACAACTAAAGGTTCCTCCGGAGTGTTTGCCTTCTGATCTTGCTGTTTCTGCCTTGGTTGACTGATCAAATCACAGGTTGGTTGACTGATTCCAAGGTTTTCCAAAATGATCCTCAAGTTTGTGGCACGATCAGATGGATTATTGGATAGATCCTTCAGACTATCCCAACTCTTCTCAACATAATAGCCTTTTGATTCCACAAACTTAACATCCCTGGATACCAAGACCTTCCTGGTTTCAGGTACATAACACTTGTAGCCTTTCTGAGTTGTAGAGTAACCAATGAACATTGCCTTTGTGCTTTTTGCATCGAGCTTGTCCCTTTGTTCTCCTGGTACCAAAACAAAACACATACACCCAAACACCCGTAAGTGATTAATTGAGGGTTTGGTTTTGTTTAATACCTGAAATGGTGATTGATCATGCAGAACTTTGGTAGGTGTTCTGTTGATCAGATAGCAAGCTGTCATAACAGCATCTCCCCAAAACCTTTTTGGAACATTTGTGTAGAACATCATAGACCTTGCTACCTCCATTAAGTGTCTATTCTTCCTTTCAGCAACTCCATTTTGTTGGGGAGTGTAAGGACAACTGGTTTGATGAATGATTCCATGCTTGGCTAGATGATGTTTGAAGGCGTGGCTAGTATATTCTCCACCGTTGTCTGATCTGAAGATCTTGATCTTGGCATTGAAATTGTTTGTCACATAGTTCTGAAAGTTGGTGAATGCTTCCAACACCCTATCCTTGGTTTGGATCAAGGTTAACCAAGTATACTTGGATTTCTCATCAATAAAGGTCACAAAGTACTTATGACTATCTCTAGACACGCAAGGAGCAGTCCATACATCAGAATGAACAAGATCAAAGCACTTCTCATAAATGGTTGAAGACTTAGGAAACACAGACTTGCAATGTTTTCCAAGGATGCAAGCTTCACAATCATCATTTGCAAATGAGACTTTAGGCAATAACAAACTTAAAGCTCTTGAATGAGGGTGTCCAAGTCTAGCATGCCAAATAACATTATCAGCAGTAGCGAGGAATGAGTTAGAAGCCTCAGAACAGAGATCAGACGACGGCTTAATGCTATCTAGAACATAAAGGGCATCTTTACTTACTCCTTTCCCAAGTACCTTGCTAGTCTCAATATCCTGAAATTGAACATCATCAGGACTGAATATGACATTGCAGTTTAAATCGGTGGTTGCCTTTTTCACAGATAGCAAGTTCGATGTAAAGCTAGGCATATAGAAGGCTTTTGATTTCTTGTCAAACAACCGAAGATTCCCTACACCTTTTACTGGTATTCTATCTCCATTTGCTATCACTACATTCCCTAAAGCCGGTTCAACATTAGTGATCAGGTTTGAGTCACTAATCATGTGATGAGATGCTCCAGAGTCTATAATCAATGGCTTGGAGATAGTAGGTGCATGGAGAGGTTTACCAGACACATTACCAGAATCTTTAGATGCTTTCAAGGCATCAATGAGGGCATATATATCTGACTTCCTCAGAACATCATGTTGAGAAGACACCAAAGCATTTCCTTGTTCCTCAATGAACCGCACATGATAACTCTTTATGGCTGAGACCGTTAATAGCCTACTGAGATTTGAAATATTTCCAAATACCTTCTGAAGAGTAGTCCACAACTCTCTTGCAGTTTCACAATATGAATAAGCCTCCAATATTGAAGCTTCAAGTGAAGTTTGGAGAATGAACAGAACCTTCTGGTCTTCTCGAATCCACTTCTCCACATCTTGGACCAGCTGGGTTGGAGCTTCATCACTGACATACTTCCATAACCCACATCCACCAAGGGCAGATTTCACCATTCTTGCCCATAACAAGTAATTTACCCCCTTTAGGGTCACTGGAATGAATATATGCTCTGAGTTCTCCATGGTTAAACTTAGTTATACCTTAGGAGGGAATATCAGGCACAAAAACAACTCAAAGAGAGGGAAAAAAAATCGAACAGATTTGAAGGAACAAATCTTACAAGAACAGAGATTTTGAAAGGTAAAAAGATGAAGGATTTGCGGAAAGAAATTAAGTTTAGGAGCTTAATAGCTTTGGGAATTTCGTCGAACACTTGGTGGGCGTTTTAAGAAATGGTGAGAAATTTGAAAGTTTTGGAGAATTTTGAAAGAGAGACAAGAGAGAATCAAAAGAGTATATTAGAATCAAGATCAAAGCTCTGATACCATGTTAGAATTTCAGAGTATGAAAGAATAATTAAGTGAGAATGGAAGATTAGAAGAGTTATGAGAGAGCAAGAACAAGAGAGATTAAGCTTTTGGGAAGAATAAAATCCCAAAGTTAAAGTATCATAAGTGTTTACAAGAGTATATATATGCTATACAACTAGGGCAACAAACAGAAACCATGTCGCCGACACCATCGGTAACACATGAAGTTCAGAATCTTCTTTAGCGTCTATGTCGCCGACACCTTCGGCAACACATGAAGTTCAGAATCTTCTTTAGCGTCTATGTCGCCGACACCGTCGGCAACACATGAAGTTCAGAATCAATATTTATCTCATGATCAATAGCAAGGAGGTGTCTAAATAGGAAAGGAAAGAAACGGCCGAACATGAGAGAAGTGTCAATGGAATTAGAGAGGATCCGTTCATCACTTAGAGATATGCAACAACAAGAATATGTTAGCGAAGACGAGGAAGAAAAAGAGGAAGGGGTTGTGGAAGTTAACACAGAGGTTAAATCATGGAACGATGTGGCTGTTACCGCTCCGGCTTCTCAATATAACATCGCTGCTTCATCTCTGTCATGTTCTGATGTTGAACCATTGTTTCCTCTTCACACACGGTAGAACTTCAACCACGCAATGTATCATATAATCACAACTTTTTGCCTTAATGTTTTTGTGTGTGAAGGTATCCCTTTATATTATATATATATATATATTAATCTAAACATCACGTAATCTAATCTATTAAAACAGGAAGGTTTGCCATGGTACATAAATGTTGTTCCCGAAATTTGTCCTTGATATTATTAGGATTTGTAACCTTTATTAAGGGTAAAACTGTAAAACAATTTATATTTGATTTATTATCTCTACAATCCATGTTTCCAAACAAGACAATTATTAAACATGTAGCCAAACAACCAAAATCTAATGGGTCACACTTTCTTAATTAATTAAAATCAAAACAAATTAATTGATAAATATAATTAATAATTTATACATCAACTATTATATATAAATTAAGATTCAAAATATATTTATAATATATTTTAATATCTTTTTATTTTGTTTCAAATATATATATATATATATATATATATATATATACACACATATTACGATTGATGTTTTTACGATTGTACTTTTTAGCAGGTTTTTCCATCAAACTGAAAAATATTTAATTAATTAAACGGGTTGAAAAATTAATTAGCCAATCTCGATTATAAATTTTCTAAAAAAAAAATTCGCATATAGTAAATAATTTCAGTTGATATATTTTAAAATTAATAAAATATTAAAATGATTTCATACTTATATTATTCAAATATTTGAAGCGTCAAATTATGCTTTATGTTTGAATGAAGTTTTTAACGGATAGTTCCATCAAATTTGCAAATTATATATACGACTACAGCATGTATTTTATAAAATAATATTTTAGATAAATAAAATAACAATTAAACATATACCACATAAATTTTACAATAGTTGTTTTCACATATATATATTTTTTTCCAAACTATGATCTTACGATACAACACAAATTAAAATATATAATGCGAAATCGTTATTTTAATCTCTTAATCCTTACGATATATCTCCTCCAAATAACACATAATTCATTTTATAAAAAAAAACTAAATTGCTAACTCACTGTTTATAATGTTGGTTAAACAATTATAATCAAAATTAGATTACATAATTAAAAAATCTAAACTACTATTAACAAAATGAATAAAAAATAAAATTTGTAAAGAAAATTATACCCGCACTTAGAAGTGCGGGTCAAAATCTAGTTATCATTTAAATAATAAATCTACTGCATTTGAGAGTTTAAAAACGATTCATGAACAATATGTCCATGTTTGTCTTCTGTTTATGAGTGTTTAAAATATGTTGTACGCTGGATATATGATTGATTTATCCCATTTTTATGAATTACACATCCTGGTTTTGAAGTGTTTTAAAAGTCTTTTCATTCAGTTTTTATAAGATTTCAAGTGTTATTAGTATTTTATGGGGGTAGGAATTTCGGTTTAATTTCGGATTTGGTTCGGTTTATTTGGGTCTAATAAAACATTATCCACACTTAGTTTTGTTTGGTTTGTATTCGGTTTGAGTTTAATTTGGTTCGGTTTACTTCGGTTCGGTGTTTATTTCAGTTTAAGTTTGACTTAGTTATAAAGTTTTTGGTTAGCAAACTTTTTAACTAAATAATCATTAACAATTTAGCTTCAAACTATAATTTTATTATCCCAAAATAAACTATAATTTTATTATAAATTAGAATAAGTATTATAATTTTATGTTATAAAAATTTACCTTCAAACTATGAAAAATCAAAGAAGAATAGGAAAAGATCAGACTTAAGCCGCGTAAGTATAAGAATTTTAAATTTTGTTTTTAATTGTCTTTAGGTAAATAGAGGTAATGATAGAGAATATATATAATTGGATTACTTTTATCATGCTAAAAAATTATAAGAAAAAAAGAAAATTAAAAAAGGAAATGTGGCTTAAATTCTACAATATATGAATATATCCATATTTTATAATACTATTTATTAATAATAAAAATACATTGGTTTATCGGTTCGTTTCGGTTTTTATTCGGGTTGAGTAAAATACCAACTGATTAGGTTATGTACATAATATAGTTTGGTTTGAATCGGTTTAAATTCGGTTGATTCGATTCGGTTTGATTCAGTTCGGTTTTTTTTGCCCATCCCTAACTTATAGTGTTCAGAGTTTTTACATGTAAATTGGACAAAAATGACATAAATACAAGCAGGAGGAGTTATCTAATAGATTTGAAACATCAAATGTTTATCATTGTTGGAAGAATTTTTCAGTCATAGATTGAAGTGAAATTTGGATACAAAATAGCCACATGAGTTAAATTTCACCTAAAAGTAGTTTGAAGTTGTGATTACAAAAATCAATTATAATTTCTTAATTTTTTAAATGAAACTATTATCAAAAAAATTGCGGATAAACACAAAATTAAGTTAAAGAATAAACAAGAATAAATCAAATCAAAGAGTTGGATGAAGAAATTTCATTTATCTTACATATGCACAAAATAGAAAATATGTCAGAGATTCTTTTGGCCAAAAGTCCATCCTCTTCTTGTGTTCTTGTCTTTTATAATCTTTCTTTACTCTCTATAACTGTCGGTTACTAGGTGATCGACCCGCACGCATGTGCATGCATTATTCTGTTTTTAATTAAATTAAAGTGTACTTCTCGATTAGTGTCAAGATAAAACGTGATATAACTTTTTTCTATATCGAGATGGTATAGGATTTAATTCATAATTTCATATGCATATCCGAATTATTACGTTTGGATCGGATGCATAAAATAATAAGTATATATTGATACGAAAAACATTATAGCATTGTATGTATGCAAAAACTAAAAGCCGTATATAAACATTCGGTTTTTGTTGGACATATTATTTGTTTAATATTTGTATATTTAAGAATGTAAAGCTGCAGCTACACAACATTCAAGCAAGAGTTCTTCTTCAGCTGATGCAGTAGGTACTAGAAATGCTTGGCCGAATGACAAGCTAGTTTTTATCTAAACACTTTGTCTTATCAAATGTGTCTTGAATATGTGTTTTAAGTATGAACTTGTTGTAAGATGTTTTTGGCTTAATGTTATGAAATATGTTTCACTTTTCTATTCATGATATTATCTGATTTCAGAAATTGAAGCAGGTTTCATATTTTAGCAAATTAGATCATACAAGAATAAGAAATCACAACGATTTAAAATAAAATGCTATAATAAAAACTGTTGTATACAAAATACATAATAACAGAAATAAAACGCTATCAAATATATATGGGAAAATTACTTATATAGTATGAAAAAGTATAGTTATTATTAGAGTAGGATTAATCTTTTGGTCTTGTTTCTCAAGATTTTATTGCCTAAAGTACCACTATCATCATTTGGAAGGAAAAAAAAAATTACAGAAATGCCATTAATTTTTTTTTCCATGTCAGCGAAAAAATCAAATATTTACGAAAATGCCACCTTCCCTGCGAAATTAAATCCGCAGTCACGTGTTACAGATTTTTGTGGTTGCGGATTTGTTTGTGTAATTACGGAAATGATGTTACGGATTTAAATGCAAGTGTCGCAAATTTGTTTCTTTGTTGCGGATTTAAAATAAATCCGCGACAAAGGAAATGTACTTTTTAATTACTAAATTAGTTCGTAGTGTAACAGATTTGTTCCATGTGTTGCAGTTTTTTTTGTATACTTGCGGATTTGTTCGTTTTTGTAAAATTGAGTTCGAAGATTTTTCCGCTAGTGTTGAAGATTTTATTGGGGTTTTGCAGTTTTTTCAAGATTTTGCGGATTGTTTATGCAGATTTTATTCGCAGTGTTACAGATTTTTTGTATGTGTTGCAGATTTTGAAAAACTCTGTAACACAGGCAAAAGGCTTTAAAAAATTACAAAACTAGTATTCTAGTGTTACAGATTTAGTTGATGTGTTGCAGATTTAATTTTGTGTGTACAGATTTTTTTAAATTGATGACGTGGCATTTTTACTCATCTTTTTTTCTTATTGCGGATTTGTTATTCTATTTCCTTAAATAGTTTTACAAATTAATTAAAAAAATAATTTATCTTGCAAATAATAACTTTTTAAAATTTAAAATATTATATTGTATGAACCTATGTAGGTCAAAAAAAATTTATTTTAGGTTGTATTATTTTAATATAGTTTTTAATATAAGGAATTTTAATTTTGTTTTTTAAGCATAATAAGTTTACGAAATAAATTTATAAGTTTCAAATTTATTTGATGTGTTAAATAAAAATTTAATATTAAAAAAATATTTTAAACTTATTATTTTTGAAATTTCAGAATATATACATATATGATTTTAATTATTTTTAAATTGATTTTTTCTAAATTCTTTCCTTTTTCAAACCGGCCATGATTTTAGGTAAGTAATTATAACAATTCGACTTATTCTTAAACGGAAACTTGTATATTATTTTAAAATACTACATTTTTTTAAAAAAATTCCCATAAAATTATAAAATAATTGATTCCCTAAGAGTTTTGAATTAATAATAATTTTCTGCAATCAACAAAATAAATCTATAAATTTTTTTTATATATTTTGTAATATTTATTGAGTATAGTTGAAATTTTGGAATATCTATACATAAGATTTTTTTTTTAAACGGAAATTTTTTTTAATATCTTTTCTTTTTTTAACCACCATTATTTTATGAAGATAGTTTGTAAGTAGTTTGGAAGTTTTACTAATTTGAAAAGATCACATTTGGAAAGTAATTAATTAACAATTATGATTGACTTTAATATCTTTAATTTATAATTTTTAAATTTTTAGTTTTTATTTTTAATTTTTTTCTTAGTTTTATAATTTATATTTTTAATTTTTAATTTTAATTTTTAGTTTTTTTTTTAGTTTTTAATTTTTAGTTTAATTTTAATTTTTAGTGTTTGGTTTAATTTTTAGTTTTTAGTTTTAAATTTTTTTATATTTAATTTTTTAGTTTTCAGTTTTAGTTTTTAATTTAAATTTTTAGTTTTTAATTTTTAATTTTTAATTTTTAATTTTTAATTTTTAATTTTTAATTTTTAATTTTTAATTTTTAATTTTTAATTTTTAGTTTTTAATTTTAATTTTTAATTTTTAATTTTAATTTTTAATTTTTAATTTTTAATTTTTAATTTTTAATTTTTAATTTTTAATTTTTAATTTTTAATTTTTAATTTTTAATTTTTAATTTTTAATTTTTAATTTTTAATTTTTAATTTTTAATTTTTAATTTTTAATTTTTAATTTTTAATTTTTAATTTTTAATTTTTAATTTTTAATTTTTAATTTTTTATTTTTAATTTTTAATTTTTAATTTTTAATTTTTAATTTTTAGTTTTTAATTTTTAAGTTATTAATTTTTAGTTTTAAAATTTTTGTTTATGATTTTTAATTTTTAGTTTAAAGTTATTTATTATAATTTTCGATTTTTATTTTTTAATTTTATTTCCATATTTTAAAATTTTATTTTTATTTTAAAATTTTATTTATATTTTAAAAATAAAATAAGATTAATTAGTAGTTTAATCATAGTGGCAATTTTGTCTTTTTACATACTCATAATACTAACTTAGTAAACTTTTAGTGAAGGATACTAAACTAGTAATTCTAATAAAGATTAATACTAGTTGGAGTAAATTTCACAATATATATAGAAAATATATTTTAACAGAAATTAAACGCTATTACTTCATTTATTATTGCACTAAAAAAGCGCTATTGTAAACATCTAAAATATAGCATAACGAAAAACCGTTATGTAAAGGTCCCAATCTATTATAACGGCCGCAGATAGAGCGTTTAACAAACCGCTATGATAGCAATATATAGCATTTTTTGGGCGCTATATATACTCAAATTTCTTGTAGTGATACCTCGGTTTACCAGAACATTTTGGCCGAAAAAGCGACATGTTCAACGCAATTATTGACAGTGTTAAAGGAAGAACAAGTCTTGGCACTCCAAATACTTATCGCCATCCGGGAAGGAAATAATGCTAAAATCTGTAGCCATAGCTAAGCCGGTTCATGCTATGTTCTGTTTTAAGTTACCCTCTCATGTTGTTTCAGATATTACATCCATTCTTCGACAATTTTGGTGGGGGAAAACAACAAGATAAAAGGGGCATAGCTTGGGTTGCTTAGGACAAACTCCAGTTACCAGAGGATAAAGGTGGTATCGGATTTCGGGACTTGTTCAAAATTAACGACTCGTTACTTGCAAAACAAGAATGGCGACTTATTACTCATCCGAACACTTTATTTGCCCGCCTTTTTCCGTGCTAAATACTTTAGAGATGGATCACTCCTTGAGGCTCAACCCCAATGCCTTCAATCATACGGCTGGAGTTCCATATTGGTTGGACTAAAACTGTTAAAGAAATGTCTACGGTTCAATGTAGGGACATGTACAAGCATCAGGGCTTTCCGTGATAACTAGGTCCCCTCTGTTTCTCCAAGACCTGGTCGCCGTAATAATTCCGTATGCTCACCTGAACTACAAGTAAGTGATCTGATTATGGTATCTAATGGGATATGTCATTGGAATGATAATGCCCTTACTCAGTTTGTTGACCCTCAAAATCACCAAGTTATATGTTCTATCTATATATCACAAGTACAAGAGGATGATCATCTTCTTTGGGACAAATCTCCTAATGGGGAGTATTCGGTTCGTACTGGTTATCAACTTGCTATTAATGAGAACCCTCCAACGGTACAATTCTCCTATGGTGACCCTGAGCTCAAGTCTAGGATATGGAAAATTCACATTCCACCGCGTCTTAAACACTTTCTATGGAGAATACTTTCCCGTGCAATATCAACAACAACAAGACTCCGAACCAGGAATATTAATCTTCCTCTTGTATGTCGTTGATGTCACTTGGCGGATGAGAGCATAAACCATCTATTTTTTAAATGTCCGATCTCCCGTCGGTGTTGGATGAAAACCAACTTAGTTTCTCTTACTTGGCTGGCCTCTCCCAATCCAGACGTTGAAGCTAATATCGCTAAACTAATAGATCAACACCTTCATGATACCTCTTAACACATGAACTTCAATTGCTGCCTATTTGGATACTTTGGCACATATGGAAATCCAGAAATGAATTGGTATTTTCTAACAAGGAGATATCACCAGTTACTATTCTTATGAAAGCACTTTCGGAAGTACGAATTTGGATATCATCTTCGGTATCTACATCTCCTCTGACTCAAACAGGTTCATCATTTCGCCTATCATGGAATCCTCCGCCTGATCATATGTTCAAGTGTAATGTCGACGCTAAATTTTATCCTCAATCTGGAGACTCGATTGGTGGATGGATTTTACGTAATAGTTTGGGATATGTGGTTGAGTGGAAGGCTATTCCATTGGGTGTGTTAGATTCCACTATACAAGCAGAAGCTTTGGCATTATTATCGGCTATGCGTGATCTCACTCTAAAGGGGTTCAGGCATATCATGTTTGAATCTGACTGTGAAATTCTTATAAATCATTTGCATCACTCAGCCTCAATTAGGATAATTCACAATGTAGCCCACGATATTTTGCAAGCGTCTTCTACCTTTGAAACTTGTTCTTTTAGCTTTGTTCCCAGATATGTAAATGAAGCAGCTCATCTTGTTGCTCTTCATGGTCTTAATAGTTGTCCTTCTGTTTTCCCTTCGTGGCTTATTCCTACTCTGTATTCGGATAACAATTGTTTACAACATTAATAAATATCTTTTGTCGGAAAAAAAGTTAGATGAATATAATGAACCGAGCAGCCAAACCAAAGCCGTTTGCCCTAATATAAAAACCGACACAAACACACGTGGAATGTATAATCAGACGTGACAACCCAGTCACGCAATACATAAGCACGATCAACAGTAAACCGGATGACACATCAGCCTCATTAGGGGCAAATTCGTCCTCACACCCCCTAAACCGGCCGAAAATCATTGTGAACATGCCACATTGCAAAAACTATGATAGTATAAGAAGGGGAAAATTGTCAAAAAATCCCGAACTTTAAAATTTTGGCTATTCAAAACATGAACTTTCGCATGAACAATTTAATCACCAAAATCTGTTGACTTTTAATTTAAATCACAATTTTTTGTTGACTGAGCTAAATTAGACATGTGGTTAAGTTGTTTGATGTAATAATGAAACGGAGTTAAAAACCGTTAAACTAAAAAAATGGAAAATGTCAAAAACTCATAAACTTTCAAATTTCGGCCATTTAAAACATGAACTTTTAAATATCGGTCATTTAAGCATAAACGTTCAAATTTTGTACATTTTGTATATTGAGTCAAATTAGACATGACATTAATTTTCTTAACATAAGGATAAGACAGAATTTGGAAACCACTACAAATCTTATTTAAGTGAAATACCTAAAATTCCGCAAAAAAATTTTGAAACTTATATTCACACGAAACAATTGTTTGACTCATTTTACTGTATTATAAATAATATTAAGCATTTAAAACCGTGAATAAACCCAATTTAGACCGATTACGCCAAACTAAGATCCAACTAGACCTAATGTAGCAATCATACTAGATAAACAAAAGATTAGTATCTTTACAAATTTAATTATCATTTCTTTCATTTTGATAAGTCACCTGAGTTTTGATGTATTTATTAGCAGAGTTTTGTCAAGTTTGTCTACACTATTTTCCCACAAGCCGAACATAGATATTGTGCTAGACACATAATAGATAAATGGAAGAGAGATACAATTAATATCAATAATCATAACACATGTTTTGGACGATGGGATGACATTGTTTCAAATAAATAAGATTTGCACTATTTTCAAATTTCGTCTAATCCTTATGTTAATCAACCTAATGTCATGTCTAATTTGGCTCAGTATACAAAATAGCCAAAATTTGAAAGTTCATGCTTGAAATGACCGAAATTTGAAAGTTCATGATTTAAATAACTGAAATTTGAAAGTTCATGATATTTGACATTTTTCCGTTTAGTGTTTAACGTTTTCTAACTCCGTTTATTTATTCCGTCAAAGAACTTAACGACATGTCTTATTTGCCTCAGTCAACAAAAGTTTGTGATTTAAATTAAAAGTCAACATTTTTTTTGGTGATTTAAATTATTCATGCGAAAGTTTAAGTTTTGAATGGTCAAAATTTGAAAGTTCAGAATTTTTTTTTTACAATTTTCCCGTATAAGTAATGATAACATATTCTGATTAATGTAAGTGGAATAAGTTTTGGAGTCGCATTGATCTGTGAGTTGACAGTTTTTTGTTATTTTACATTAATTAGAACTTCAATCTCGATCATGTAGACTAAAACTTTCGTAGTAAAAAAAGCGGAAAAGCCATTAATACAGTGCATTCTCACACAGAAATACAAAAAGCACTTATATTTTAGAGGGTTTAGGTTAAGCTAACTCGTGTATCTAATCTTGTAACATAATGTGAATAAGATCAGCCTTTTCCCAAAACAGATCCAGCGGAGATGTTTTGTGATAGCAAGTCCGCATTATACATTGCGGCTAACCCAGTCTTCCACGAAAAGACAAAATATACCAAATCTGATTTTTGTGCAGTACGGGATGCAATCCAAGATCGTTTAGTTACCACTCGACATGTAAGGACGACAGAGCATCTGGCAGGCATCGTGACCAAAGCGTTGGGAAGTAAGCGTTGAGATAATTTTGTTTAGCTAGTATTTAGTGTTCAATTATACCCCGTTAAAAATATTTATGGTTCCGCCACTGCACATCTTTTATGATGTACATCATTATTAGACAATGACATTGCACTCTGGGAGTTACAATAGATATTTATTAAGCCTTGATGAAATCCAAGTTCTTCAACAGGACCTCTGATGTTGAAATCGGTTCGACCGAGACGGACCAGACCGACCAAACCAAGTCGTTCCCGACTGTAGTTAGTGCGCCCCGAATCCGAGCCGGCCATAAAAGGTTCACGGAGAACTTCAACTAAGCCATGGAGCATCTGATCACCAGAAGCAGCATAGACGACATCACATAGCATTTGGACAAGTTGGATCATGATCAGTCCGTTCTATACCAATTGGCCCCGAGAATGTCTGAGATGACCGATTTTGACCACGACCATACATTCACACCAGGATCGTCCGTCTGGCTATTACTTAGGATTGATGACACATAAGTGATCTTCACCATATGAGCCGTTTATCCTTAGACCGTGTCGTATCTGGGGACCAGAAGTTATACTTTTTTCTTTCTTACAAGGTTTTATCCCAATGGGTTTTCCTTGTAAGGTTTTTAACGAGGTAACTTAAGGTTCAATTCATTAGACAGAACGCACTACCCATGAGGCCCAAGTTGTCACACGGCCAAGAGGCTTTCTTTTTCTCTTTATTTTTCTATCTTATTTCAGGTAAGGCCTTAAGACCCAATTCCTTTTATTTTCTTTGGGGTTTTTTGAAAACAACAAGGCTATTTAGCCTAGTACTCTTGTATTATTTTCATTCACGGTTAATCATAAGAAAACCCCATGTCTCTTTTCTTGCTTGGCGGCCGTGAGTATCAGCATTGAGTGGTTTCCCCCTTTGAAGCTCAAGCCAAATATGTTTCTGTTTGAGCTCATATCATCTTCAATCCATCACCTTGCATCAGCAGAGAGCGACTTCAGTCCAGCTGCTCGTGCTCCATCTCTCTATCTCGTTCGTGGTCCAAAGGAAGCCTACTTTAGTCCATCCTTTGCATCTCTATCCGGTCCGTTGTGAGCTTCAATACTGAAGCTTACATCATCTAGTATCATATCTTAGCTCTTGAAACAATCCGGTCAAATCTATCTCTCTTCTCTTTAATTATTT
Source organism: Orychophragmus violaceus (assembly GCA_030180135.1). NCBI lineage: Eukaryota > Viridiplantae > Streptophyta > Magnoliopsida > Brassicales > Brassicaceae > Orychophragmus > Orychophragmus violaceus. Next base: position 82,142,019 of record CM058237.1, read on the forward strand.
GCGATTTGCTTCTTCGTCTCTTGGATACAAAAATTCAAAAATAAATTTTGTTTGCATCACATATTTTTATTCTGTCATAGTAATTTTTTCTGTTGCATCATAATCATTCACAAAATAAAAATGGAGTTGTTGAGTTGAATTATTTGAAGCGGCCGCATATAGTTTCTCTCGCTAGGGTTTGTTGCATCGCTTGTGTTGTGTTTGTTGACGAGTTGATTTGTCTTTTTTAGCTATGTGTTTTGGTTCTGGTTTACTTTATTTTAACTAGTTCAATCTTAAGCCTGCATGAAAAAAATAATTAGTTATAACTGTAATAACCGGGTGCACCATTGCTTGTGTCAATCGCTTGATTTCGTGTTAGATTGCGTGACTTGTTCTGTCCGATTCATTATTTGTGGTTTATTGAAATTCTAATTTGCGTGGTTTAGTTAATTGGTCTTTCCTTTAATTGAATTGAGTAATAATTTAATTTTGTCTGCATCATTCAACAGCAGGTGTTAATCGATATTGAGGCTCATATTGAAGGACATAAGGTATTCATAACCTTTGTGTACGGTGATCAAGTGGTTGAATACCGAGAAAACGTATGGGAGAGACTAACTCGCATGAATCACCTGAGAGATGGAGCCTGGATTATGGTAGGAGATTTTAATGAGAGAGTGAGTAATGAGGAAAAGAAAGGGGGTAGAAAGCGACCAGAATCCTCCTTTCTTCCTTTCAAGACGAGGATTGCAAATTATTATATGTTAGGCTTCCCTTTTAAAGGTAACTCGTTCTCGTGGGTAGGAAGACGACGAAATGGGATAATCCAGTGCCGACTGGACAGAGCAATGGGAAACGAGGAATGGCACCATATTTTTTCCCACACTGATGTGGAGTACTTGTTAAGCTGGATCTCGGACCACAGACTGATCCTTACTAGGTTCAAAAAACAGGAGCCCCAAAGGAGGAAAGGCTTTAAGTTTGATAAATGTTGGTTGTCGAAGCAAGGTTTCGCGGAGATTGTAAAATCCGACTGGGGATCCTCCAGAACCACAAAACCTTTCTATTTGGTGGACAAGATAGGATAATGAAAGATGACAATAGCAAAATGGAAAAAACTAATCTCTCAAATAATGAGAAGTTAATAGTGGATCTAAAGAAGAAGCTGGATGAGGTTCAAAGTAATGACGTTTTATCCAACGGGGAAGAATTGGAACTGAAGTAGAAGTTATGTGCGGTGTATAGGAACAATGAGCTTTTTTGGAGCCAAAAAACTAGAGTCATGTACCATCGTGAGGGTGATCATAACACAAATTCATTCAAGAAATTACGAGGCAATGAAGAGCTCGGAATCGTATCATTAAACTGAAAGATTCACAAGACCAATGGATAGAATTAGAGGAAGAATTGAGAAGCTAGCTTCTGAATATTTCAGAGAGCTCTTCTCCTCCATCAATCCACTAAATATTGATGAGTCACTATGGTACATTACCACGGAAGTTACGGACGAGATGAACCGAGGCTTAACAAATCAACCCACAAAGGGAGACATTAAGGATGCAATCTTTTCAATCCACCCAGAAAAGGCCCTTGGTCCAGACAGAATGACGAGCTCGTTTTACAAACGTTTTTGGAAGACTATAGGTGTTTATGTGATAAAAACCGTGAAGCTCTTCTTCATATCCGGAGAGTTTGATGAGAGGATGAACCAAACTAATATTTGTCTCATCCAAAAGTTGGGGAAACCAGCAACCATGGCGGAATTTCGACCGATCAGCCTATGTAATGTCAACTATAAGATCATAACTAAGATGTTAGCGAACCGTCTAAAAACGATTTTACCAAAGCTTATCTCGGAGACCTGATCGACCTTTGTGGCTCGTTGACTTATCACAGATAACATATTTGTAGCTCAGGAAATGTTTCACGCCCTGAGGATGAATATGAGCTGTAAATCTAAATATGTAGCAATCAAGACAGACATTAGTAAAGCTTAAGACAGAGCTAAAAGGGATTTTAAGGAAGCTATGATCCTCAAAATGGGTTTTGATGAAAGATGGGTCAAATGGATTATGTTATGCATTACATATGTCTCATATAAAGTCTTGATCAGTGGATAGGCTAAAGGACATACCAAGCCTTCTCGGGGACTGAGACAAGGAGATCCCTTGTCCCCTTTCCTCTTCATAATCTGCACGGAAGTGCTCATCTCCCACATCATGGAAGCGGAACGAACTCAGAAATTAACCAATATGAAAATTGCAAAAGAAAGCCCCCTAGTTTCCCACCTTATCTTCGCTGATGACAAATTATTATTCTGCAAAGCGGAACGTAATAAATGCGAAAACTTATGTGAATCATTGACGTCTACGGTTACGCCTCAGGACAACAACTGAATAAAGCAAAAAGTTCCGTTATGTTCGGTTCTAAGGTCGTAGCATCCATTAAAACAGATCTGAAAAGAACGCTCAAGATTCAAAAAGAGGGTGGCATGGGCATTTACCTAGGAACGCCGGAAAAAATCTGTGGCTCCAAGAAACAGGTGTTCTCCTTTGTCCAAGATCGTCTAAATTAGAAAATCAACTCATGGTCTGGAAAGCTCCTATCAAAAGGGGGAAAGGAAATCCAAATTAAAGAAGTGGCACAAGCAGTCCCATCCTATGTCATGTCTTGCTACCGTTTGCCTAAGGAAATCTACCTTCTGGTGGAGCACAAAAACAATAGAGGTATTCAGTGGGTGGCTTGGGACAAAATCTGTGTTCCGTTGGACAAAGGTAGACTTGGTTTTCGGGACTTTGGATATGTCAATTTAGCTTTATTGGCGAAACAGCTATGGAGAGTGCTCATCTATCCAGATTCGCTCTTGTCACGTGTAATGAAAGAGATATTATCGTCACTCTAACCCAATGTTAGTATCGAGATCGAGTAATCCTCCTTTGGTTGGAAAAGTATTCTTGTGCCCAAACCAATTATTGAGGCTGGATTGAGGAAACTATTAGGAATGGAAAATAGAATTCTGTGTGGAACGACTGCTAGCTGTCGACTAACAAAGCACATCGTCTGCGGAATAAACGAACCGTGAGATACAATGATTTACGAGTCCATCACTTGCTGGATTTTGATACAAAGGAATTGAACACATCTTTCATCAAATACATTGTTATCGAAGAAGAAGACATTCCCCATATCCTCGAAATAAAGCCGAGCAAGACAAACAAGAAGGACAATTTCAGCTGGGACCACACACCATCGGGTCACTATACGGCAAAGCAGGGTACTACGTCGCAAATGAGCAACGACTTAAGACTAAACCTCAGCAAATCATGGGAACCAGGCGTTTCAGCTCTAAAAACCAAGTCTGGAAACTCAAAACATCTAGAAACTATAACATTTTCTTTAGCAGATTGTTACTGGATATGTAGCGGCAACACCAAAACTTGCGGATCACCATTGCGGATCTGATATAAACTGCCAAAGATGTGGCGCAGAAGATGAGACCATCAACCAAATTATCTTTGAATGTCCACCTGCTGTTTAATGCTGGGCCCTCTTCCCTATTCTGTCACGTCCGAGGTTATTCATGTGCTCATTCGTGTTTCAAAACGTCGACTATCATCTGTGGCGAGCACATGAACTTGGAACAGCAGAGCAAGCGATCGAGGTATTCCCCTGGATCGTTTTGTATATATGGAAGGCGAGAAACACACAAAAAAATCGTAGAATGGACGTATCTCCAAAGGATACAATTAGTTTAGCTATAAGTGAAGCAAGAGCTTGGAAAATGGTGCAACTGCAATGAGAGCCTGAAGAAGAGGTGGAAGTCGATACAGCTATATCTCTAATGGAACAGAGTTCGTTATTACCAGACAGTCACGGCCTATACCACCAAATTAATGTATCCTGGACTAAGAAAGAAGCGTACTCGGGTTTGTCTTTGTACTTACGGATCATACTAGCTTCAGGTTTATGAGAATGCAAGGAAATCTCGGATTTCCCAATGCTTTTCATGCCGAATTCGCTGCTCTCCGATGGGAAATGGAAGAACTACTCAAGCATCAGATTCTGGAAACCTGCTTCGAGTCATATTGTGAGAGACTTGTGAAAACAATTACAAAAGAAGATGAATGGCCCCCATTGCGTCAGAGTTGGATAAATTTGCATACTTGCATGACATGTTTACAAAGTTTGACGTAAGATACTTTTTTAGATCTTTGAACATCCATGCATATCGTTTTGCTAAAGGTACAAGAGCATGCAACCAGTCTTTTGTTTATGTTTCTGTTCTAGAGCTAGTTTGGTTAGCTTTTGATGTTAACTGATTAGATCGTTTGTAATAAAAAAAATTTGATGTAAAAAAAAGATAAAAATAAAAAGACAGTGACTGCGATTAATCTTTTCATTGTCAGATACGCTTTTCAATCGATTAAAGTTTTACTATGTAAATTTCAAATATTAATAATATTTCCCTCTTTTATTTGATTTGGATTTTGTGTTATTCAAATTACGATTGTACTCAAAAAGATTTGCATATGCTGTATAGCTTAATTAGACTTTTGTAAGCAGAGAAATTTAGCTAAAAATAAATATATACACTTTATTTAGAATGCTTCATAATATAACAATTATATATCTGTTGTAAAATTGTTTTATAAGGTAACCTTATATATATATATATATATATTATATTCTTTCTGGAAAAGAGACGAGAGAAGATGTGTGTGTTATTGAAAAACAATCATTCATATTTGTTTATTTGTTCATGTGTGTATATATAAATAAGAGAGACACACTGTATTTATAGTCTAGTAAGTCGGTTGTACTAAACCATTGTATTACTAATGGATAATTTAATTATTATTTAACATCCATTTGATATTATGTACTATCTCGTTAAAAATTTTATCATAGAAAAACTCAATGGGATAAAAATCATAACAAAGGAAAAAGAGTATGGTGACGTAAACTCTTTCTGAAAGTGATAAATCTTCATAAATTTCGTAAATTGCACATTGCTATAATTTGAAGATGTTTTCTGAATGTTGTAGTGGGATGTGCCTTTGTGAGGAGATCTGCTGCATTTTCACATGAACGGATATAATGGATATCAATCTCTTGATTTATCTCGAGCTCTCGAATATATGAGAAAAATCTTGGGGGAATATTCTTTGACTTGAGAAACACATGCAGAATTGTCTTCAAATATTTCATTGGTTCTTTGTCTGTAATTATCCCGCTAGCTTCTTGTATATAATGAGTCATAGATCTCAACTATATACATTCTCGAATGCCTCATGAAGCACAATTATCTGTGTATAATCTGAAGAAGTGGCGACTAGAGTTTGCTTTTGAGAACGCCATGAGATCGCAATTCCTCCCTTGTGAAAACGTATCCGATTTGCGATCGAGCTTTATACATATGAGATAAATATCATGCATCTGAAAAACCTACTAGACTAAGCGCATAATTTCGAGGATAATATAATCCCAAGTCAATCGAACCTCGGAGATAGTGAAGGATATGTTTTATCCCCGTCCAAGGTCTCTGCGTAGGAGATGAGCTATATCTTGCATGTAAATTAGTAGCAAATTCTATATCTGGTATGGTACAATTTGGAAGATACATGAGTGCACTTATAACACTCCTATAAGATAGTTCATGACCTAATATTTCCTCATTATCTTCACAAGGTCGAAATAGATCCCTGTCAATATTAAGCAATCTGTTGGCCATTGGAGTACTCAAATAATTTTTTTTGTCCATATTAAAGTGTATTAATACCTTTGTGGTGTAATTTGATTGATGCACAAATATACCATCTTGGAAATGCTCTATTATAAGCCCGAGACCAAATTTTTTTCTTTCCAAGATCTTTCATTTCAAACTCTTCTTTTATATGAGTTACTGCATCATCATCTTCTTTTTGAGTTCCTATGATGTTCATGTCATCAACATAGACAGCAATGATCACAAATCCTGATGGTTTTTTTTTATAAATACGCAAAGGCATATCGCATTACTGCTAAATCCTTTCTTCAAAAAAAAAATTCGCTTAAGCGATTATACCACATGCATCCGGATTGTTTTAATCCGTAAAGTGATCACTGTAATTTGACCGAACAAAATTTCTCAGATTCTTCTGGAATCTTTGACCTCTCTAGGTTCTTAAATCCTTCAAGTATTCTCATATATATGTCAGTACCAAGTGATCCATATATGTATGCAATCTCAACAATCACAAGGTACATTTCAAGATTTGAGATGTCATTAGGCTTAAAGACCTTAAGTCACAAGTAGGTTTTATATCATGTGACATCGTTTTCTCATTCCTTTCTAGAACAACAACTCATTTGTGCCCGACTGTCATTACATCTTCATATGTAACAACAATATGTCCAAAGATATTTATCTTATCGAGTGAGATTTATTAATTTCTCATGGCTTTTTGCTATTTCTCCCAATCAGACCTTTTTAATACCCCGATACAAATCTTAGGTATAGATCACTATTTTCGTGATCAATTACAGAGAATCTTTCATATACATCATCTATTTCACATCTAGCCCATAACTTTTAACTTTGGACGAAGTTAATGGAATTCTCATACTTTTCTACATCATATTCGTCTTCTAGACGAATTACTTTTATTTAAAATAACTCACTTTCACAAGGTTGATAACTTGAGATGCTTGAGGACAATCTTGTCTCTCCAAAAACTTTTTTCCCCCAAATTATCTTTATTAACTTTCACAACTTTTCATAAGTTTCGCTCTAATAGCGTTTTCTGGAAACATATATCATATTGGCTAATACTTTTCTCTCTCACTCATCTTCGGAGAAGAGACTTATAATATTCATTGTCTCTCTACACTCATCTTCGGAGCGGAGACTCATGATCCTTATTTTCTTTATATGCTTAACTGCAGAAAATATTGGCCAAAATGACATGGTTAATCGATATCTCTTTATCAATATCATTGATTTCATTCAGGTACCTGATCTTATTATTAACCATGTAAACGGTCTAATTACTCCTCTTTGGGAGTTTAATCCTCTTTTCAATAGTCATTTGCTCCATTTTCTTATGAGGATTTACTTTAGCTTTGGAACCAAAGGGGTCTGTCACGTTCCTCATGTGCCATAGACATACTATTCTTATAGGAGCATTCTCAGCTGAAATATGAGATTCTTTGTACTTCAATTTCATTATTCATTTGTGCAAGGATCACAATGAAATCTCATCCATCAGCTTTCGCATTAGATTTTCAATATATATGAATAATGATCCTTTAAAACTTTGAACCTCAAGTTCACATTCATTTGTTCAAGGATTCCAATTATTCACGATTCTCTTGATAATGATGGGAGAAAATTCTCACCACAATGATAATATGAAAATCTTACAACGAACACATCACCGAGTGATAGCTCAACATTATTAGAGCGAGATTCATCTCCAGCTCATACCTTTCATCCTTTGTGGATGTTACTTATATGCGGTGTGGAAAACATATATCTCACACTCATAAATTTTAAAATAAGAAATATATGATCTCCAACCATGAATCATTTCACATGGGAGATATATTTCTTATAACTTATTGGCTTTATATGTATAATCATTACTACACACAAAACTGCATGTTCCATGCTAAAACATGGAGATTAAATTTCACCATAATTAGTCATTGCAATACCTTGAATTTGCTTTATAAACAAGCTCATTTTGAGTGTGAACATAACCAGCTGTATGCATAACTTTATCTCATTGACATACAACTAAGTGACAAATTGCATAATGTGAACTCACCAGAGTGATCAAATCTGGGATTTCAATTTACCAGTTATCAACTTACTGTCGATGTGGGATTCTTTAATTCTCCCCCTTGAGATGATAACTCTTCCCGAATATCCATCTCGAATGAATCCCATTCTAGGATCAACAACATAACCACAAATATTTTCTTTGATACTTTTTTAACTTCCACCTCGCGTGATTAGTATGAGGATCAAGATAACCAATGAGTGTATACATTAGGTGATATCATTTGGGGATTCTCTCAATCCTCCCCCAAACACAGGGAATTAACTTTCATCAAGCTATCATATGCAATGAGCTATTTTAACCAAAAATAGTGATTTGGCCAAAAACAATATGATTCAATCATATTTATAATTCGGAGGACATCATTGGCACCCTTCCAATGTATGTTTCCTCTCCGATATAATGCAAAGATTTTCAATGCCATTTTATCTATCTCTCGATATATCTCCGGAACTTTAACAAAATTCTGCGAGATTTTAGGAGAATACAAGATTTGGTTTCCTTCAGCATTGAAAATCGGCTCATCCAAGTCTCTCACGAACTTTGCATTACCAATATGGCACTCACACTTTCGGCGGAGTCCTTTATTTTTTAAACAGGAGAAATATCGTCTACAATGCACGTTGTAGCATTATCTGCCAGACATATATCTCCATCATGAATCCAAATGCATGGCATCATGTCATATCGATCTAAATTCTTTGTTGATATTTCAGGATCAAAAAGAAAAACTTGTGACATCAATATGAGTATTGTGACATAGGCCATTAAAGAAAAAATATTCAACCGGGATGAAATTGGTTTAATATCGTTCCTCTTGTCTTATGTAATTTTCCATACAGATTGGCTGAACATTTTGGCATACGACATGTACATATCCAATTTCATGTTATGCCAAACCTGTAACAAACATACTCGTTTGTGTTTTCATTACGCAATTTTACGTTTAACTTATGAGACTGGAATCCCTTTTCACGTCCATGTCCACAATCTTATTCGTAAGCGACCACAGACTCTACCATGTCAGCATTCTCGTCATCGAAAATTATTACAATTACTGGTTGCTACGACATTCACTTTTGATAATTAAACTTTTGAGAATAGCTAATCGAGTTGGATGAGCATGATGGTTCATTATATTTTAAACCATCATGTAAGTGGTGACGTAAAAATATAATCTCATTCGATGACCGACAATATTAAATTTTGACGTAATAGTTAAATGAATCATAATAAAGACATAAGGCAAGAAGCTGTAAAGAAAAAATTTATTTCATTTATGTTATTTAGAGGAGGCATTGTTGGATAGTTCAGTTGATCCTGATTCAATTCTCATATTGATATCAACCTAAACATGCATCAGATCTAGGTGTTCTTATTTAGAAACATTAGATGATCTCACCTTTTACCTGTTTGTTGCAGCGGAAGGAATAGAACAGGTCAGAGATCAGATAGATGCACCGAGGGATGAATCCTCCAAAGGTTCACACACGCTTCACAAGGAAATGGCTGCTAGACCACAAGGAAGAGAGGCGCAGAGAGAGAGGAGTAGCCGCGGCTGGGTGTTAGGGTTAGGGAGAAAAGACTTGGCTTTTAGTCATTAAAAGCCTTCTCTTTTCCCTATTGGGCTTTTGGGCCCAATCTGATTAAATCCCATTTAATCAGACCCATTAATCTTTCTCTCTTAGTACGACAAATGCCTAGCACTTTTGTCGTACTTCTGCTATGCCGTTCCAACACATTTTCCTGTTAGCTTAGGCGTGTGACCCATATGGGATCATATAATAAAGGCAATAAGTCCAAGACTTATAGATCATGAGCGGACTCTAGCAAGCCATCATGATCCCCAGTATTATATGACTTATGTCTGATCTCGACATACTCTTACTTTCTAGAGACAGTACCGAGATTACTGGACACAATTCCAACAATCTCCCACTTGTACTGGAATCTCTGTATTCATAATCCTTTTGTCTCAATATCTCGATTAGTCATAAGGCAAGATTGGTGTCATCCTTATAAAGCCTAATCTTGTTCATCGGACTCTGATTTGATACTGACAATCCAAACGACTCGGGAAAGTCCGTTTGAGCATGGCCATGCGTTTTCAGTATTCAAATCTCCGATTGGCCTAGAGATATTCACTCCACTTATATTGGAGGGACAAATTCCGTCTTGTTCCATCACTGTAAACTACTCATTTCATAATGCACCCAAACAAGGTCCTTATAGCTATCACAGAACGATAGCGTTAGACAATGATCAAAGTACATCAGTCCATGTGCAGTCACATGCATGTGAACTCAGGTCTAAGGACTATACTCTATAGTCGTAGTAAGAATCTCTTATGACACAGATATAAATATCCTGAAGAGTTCTTATAGTCGGGTCTTGTCCGGTCGTATGTTCCCAACATACACCTATGTACTGACTTTGATGCCGTGCATCTATGACACACTGAGACTTTGTCATAAGTCACGTACCAATCCAGTCTCACACGGTTGTTGGTGTTCCAGTTTCAACAACCTTCGACTAGGGACATGATGATATAAAACATTTATCAAATATAGGATCTCATGATCAAGCTAAATGACTTCGATGACTCAAGATCAAATCATTTACTTCGATGACCTATAAAATGGTTCATATCATTTTGGAACGATTATTTCATCACAGTTAAAATAATCTTGAAATAATAATTTCATTAAAACATAAATAATGTTTTACAAGAACATATCAAATAACTAAAATAAAGCTCACAAAAGTCCCACTCAAATTTAGATTACATTTCAATGTTTCTAATGCCTACAGCTTCAGTCAGGAACTCGAGCTTAGGCCTTGGGAGTGGCTTTGTCAACGGATCAGCGACGTTATCATCTGTCGGAACTCGGCTGATCTTGACTTCCTTTCTATTAATGATGTCACGTATCAAGTGATATCTTCTTTGAACATGCTTGGATTTCTGGTGTGATCTTGGTTCCTTTGCCTGAGCTATAGCACCATTGTTGTCACAAAATAGCGCCAGAGGCTCAGCCGCATCTGGTATCACACCTAGTTCCATAATGAACTTTCGTATCCAAACAGCTTCCTTCGCTGCTTCTGAGGCGGCGATATATTCAGCTTCTGTAGTGGAATCAGCAACGGTGTCCTGCTTGGAGCTTCTCCAACTTACTGCACCGCCATTCAGACAAAAGACATAACCGGACTGTGACCGGAAATCATCTGTGTCTGTCTGGAAACTTGCGTCCGTGAATCCACTGACTTTAAGCACATCACTTCCACCGTACACTAAGAACTTATCCTTAGTATGTATTAGATACTTCAAGATATTCTTTACGGCAATCCAATGGTTTTCACCTGGATTTGACTGGTATCTACTCGTCATGCTCAATGCATAAGCAACATCAGGACGAGTACAGATCATGGCATACATGACAGATCCTATTGCAGATGCATAAGGAATATTCTTCATGCGCTCGAGCTCAGCAGCCGACGTGGGGCTCTGCTTCTTGCTCAGCGTTGTGCCATGTACCATTGGCGTGAAGCCCTTCTTGGAATCTTTCATGCTGAATCTTTGTAGGACTTTGTCAATGTATGAGTCTTGACACAAGCCTATCAGCCTCTTAGGTCTATCCCGATAGATCCTAATTCCAAGAACGTATGCGGCTTCACCCATGTCTTTCATGGAAAAACAACTTCCAAGCCAGTCTTTTACAGACTTCAGCATTGGAACGTCGTTTCCGAGAAGTAATATGTCATCGACATACAGAATAAGAAATACAATCTTGCTCCCACTAGATTTCTTATACACGCATTGTTCTTCTTCGTTTCTGATGAAGTCAAATTGCTTGATCGCTTCATCAAAACGAAGATTCCAGCTCCTCGATGCTTGCTTCAATCCATAAATGGATTTGTGAAGCTTGCATACTTTCCCAGCATTCTTCGGATCTATGTAACCGTCAGGTTGTGTCATATACACATCCTCTTCCAGAATACCATTCAGGAAGGCGGTTTTTACGTCCATCTGCCAAATTTCATAATCATGAAAAGCTGCAGTTGCTAGTAGAATCCGAATAGATTTCATCATAGCCACCGGTGAATAGGTTTCATCGTAGTCCACACCGTGAACTTGTCTGAAACCTTTTGCCACCAACCTGGCTTTATAAATCTGGACATTTCCATCCACGTCAATCTTCTTCTTGAAGATCCATTTGCACTCGATGGCTTTTACACCAACGGGTAAGTCAACCAACGAAAACACTTGGTTGACCGACATGGAGTCCATTTCGGAATCAGTGGCCTTGCGCCACTTAGAGGATTCTGGGCCCATCATGGCTTGATTGAAGTTCGATGGTTCATCACCATCAATGATCAAAAGATCATGACAGTCAGTCACGAGGAATCCCTGATATCTCTCGGGTTCGTGACGGATCCTCCCGGATCTTCGAACTTCAGGTACCACAGGTTCAGGCTCTACAATTTCTTGTAGATCCTCCTGCTGCTCTTCCTCATTAGGTTGAGCAGTATCCTGTTCATCTTGAATTTCTTCAAGCAGTACCTTACTCCCACTGTCTTTCTTAGAGAGAAACTCTCTTTCAAGAAAGTTACAATCCCGGGCAACAAAGATCTTGTTCTCGGAACGTAGATAGAAGTAATAAGCCTTGGTTTCCCGTGGATAACCAATGAAGTAGCATTTATCAGATTTTGCTACTGCTTTTGATGGCGCTCTGTTTAGTGTGAACACTGCTGTTAGCAGAGCATATCCCCAAAGGGATATTGGAAGGTCTGTGTGACTCATCATAGATCGAACCATATCCAATAAGGTCCGATTTCTCCTCTCAGACACACCATTCCATTGAGGTGTTCCAGGAGGAGTGAGTTGGGATATGATCCCACACTCTCTCAGATGATCACTGAATTCCTGGCTTAAGTATTCTCCTCCTCGGTCGGACCGAAGAGCCTTAATGCTTTTGCCAAGTTGGTTCTGTACTTCATTTTGGAATTCTCTGAACTTCTCAAAAGATTCAGACTTATGTTTCATCAAATAAACATATCCATACCTACTGAAATCATCAGTGAAGGTAATGAAGTACTGATAGTTTCCTCTTGCATTTGTGGACATTGGGCCACACACATCAGTGTGTATCAGGCCCAATAAGTCACTGGCCCTCTCGTTAGGTTTATTAAAGGGGGCCCGCGTCATTTTGCCCATCATGCAGGATTCGCATTTCTCACATGACTCAAAGTCAAATGAGCCAAGAAGTCCATTCGAATGGAGCCTCTTGATGCGTTTCTCGCTGATGTGCCCTAAACGACAATGCCATAGAAACGTTCGGTTTTCCTCATTAGGTTTAAACCGTTTTGTATTAATGTTATAAATTGGCGCGGATTGATCGAGTATGTAAAGCCCATTCGTAAGAGGGGCAGAACCATAGAACAAATTGTTGCGATTGAAGGAACATAATTTATTCTTAACTGAAAAATCATAACCTTCCAAATCCAACAAAGAAATTGAAATAATATTTCTGCTTATAGCAGGTACAAAATAACAATTATTCAGTTCTAAAATCAATCCCGAAGGTAAAGACAACAAGTATGTTCCTACAGCTAGTGCTGAAACTTTCGCTCCATTCCCAACTCGTAGCTCCACTTGTCCTTGCTTCAGCCTTCTACTGTTGCTGAGTGCCTGCATATTAGTACAAATATGAGCCCCACAACCAGTATCCATGACCCATGAGGTATTATCAGAAGTAGTTGTATTAACTTCTATAACAAAAATACCTGATGAAGAAGTCTCGAAAGTCTTCTTCTTTAATTCCTTTAGACCTTCCTGGAATTTCTCACAATCTCTTCTCCAATGCCCCAGTTCTTTGCAGAACCTGCACATGTCAGTTGGCCCAGCCTTGGACTTGGGCTTGGGCTTTGGCGTGTCCTTGTCCGAGACTTGGACACCCTTGGCCTTTCCCTTATCCTTAGCAGAAGACTTCTTAAACCCCTTGCCCTTTTGTACCATAAGTACATTGGGGTCCTTGGTGGTTTTCTTCAAGTTGGGCTCTGCAGTCTTGAGCATTCCGTGAAGCTCAGGCAGTGTCTTACTCAAGCCATGCATGTTAAAGTTCAGAATGAACTGATCATAGCTTGCAGGTAAAGACTGCAGAATGATGTCGCAGGCAAGTTCCTGGCTGATTGGGCAGTCGAGTTTCTGAAGATGATCGAGATAACCCATCATCTTCAAGACATGAGGACTCACTGCCGCATTCGCAGCCAACTTACAGTCCAAGAGGTTCTTAACTGTCTGGAACCTCTCGGTCCTAGCCTGCTCCTGAAAAAGCGATTTCAGGCTTGCCATGATCTCGATTGGAGACAATACACTTTCGAACTGTTTTTGCAGCTCAGGAGTCATTGTCACCAACATCAGGCAATAAACATCATTTTCATCTGACGAATGCTTTTCCCAAGCATTGTGCAGAGTCCTGGCAGCATTGGTAAGAGGCCTCTCGGGGAGGGGATCTCGAAGGACATAATCCTTCTTCTCCTGCTTGAGGACCAGCCTCAAGTTCCTTGACCATGTCAGGAAGTTCGTTCCAGTCAGCTTCTCCTTCTCGAGAACAGACCGGATCGAGAATGTGTTTTGTGTGCTTGTAGTAGTCATATCTGAAATATATAAATAAAAAGGTTATTAGTTATTATGTTCAAAATGACTAATCTCGTATTAAACTATAATATGATTAATCACGCATTATATTCAATAACCTAAGTTACCCTCAATAGAATATAATGATTCCAAGATCCACATATAACTAAAATTAAAGTGGGCCACTGGCCGTCACCCAACCTTAGCTTATATCGGTAAGCCCTATATCGGCTAATTATATCCGTGATATAACTCTTGGTTGTGAATCTGGGCCCGAGGCCCAATCCACTCTGATGTCTCAAGGCCCGGGACTCCCGATGGCCTAGTCAAGAAAACCGGACTATACAGTCATGTAATCATTAATGTCTGGGACTCCCAATGACATTTATGAATCACAAACCGTCTTACCCACGCAAAAGCAGACATCCTCACACTGTAAGGCCATGAATGCAATTGAATGGGCTTTGACAGCTGACATAGCCTGGACAAGACATCCAACGCTTGATATTATTTGAGGTTCGTAGGTTTATTAAAATCATTCCCAAAATAGAAGATTACTATTTCGGGAAACTTTCTATTTATGGAAACCTACTATTTTTGGAAACTTTCTAAAATTGGAAACTTTCTAAAACCGGAAACTTTCTAACTTTAGAAATTTCTTTAAAATCCAAAACCCGCAAATTCAGAAACTTCTATTTTAAGAAACTTTCTAATTTCAAAATTTCGGAAACTT
Source organism: Orychophragmus violaceus (assembly GCA_030180135.1). Classification (NCBI taxonomy): domain Eukaryota; kingdom Viridiplantae; phylum Streptophyta; class Magnoliopsida; order Brassicales; family Brassicaceae; genus Orychophragmus; species Orychophragmus violaceus. Next base: position 82,157,191 of record CM058237.1, read on the forward strand.
TAATTTAAAAACGACTTTATAATATTATAAAATAGATTTTAAATTAATCTGAAGAAAGACTCAATTAACTGGCCCAATTGTTTTAACTTCTTGGCCCGAGGCCCAAGAATTGGTCCATGTCCAAGACATGACCCAATTGTCCAATTAATTGACATAACCGGTCTGGTTCATTAAAACTGGTCTAACCAAGTTTTAATTACTACGATGACCACAATTGTCAACCGGTTATTTACTAAACCGGAATCTCTCAATTTATTTGGTCCAACCAAATCAAATTAGAAATTCCTGGTTTAGGCACTAAATCCAATATTTCTTTCGACATTGGATTTCTTATCCTGGTTTAACCAGATTTAATAAAATTATTAAAACTGTTTATTAAACCAGAACGAATCAATTTTAATTAAAATTTTAAACCGAACCATTAACCGAACCTAACCGATTGAACCGTGATCAAACAACCCTAGCTTTCGGATCAAGCAATGATCGTCCAGCCGCAAGCCGTGCGCCACGATCCGAGATCGATACGCTTGGCATGATCGGGACGGTTCATCGGGACGTTCGGGACGGTGCTGGCCGAGTCGTCCACGAGCGAGCCACGATCCGGACAGCATGAAGCCTCACGCGATCGAGCAAGCATGGAGACGATCGGGACGTGAGAGAGGCGGAACGGGACGATCGTGATCGGGACGCGATCCGTCTTACGATCGGGACGAGCCGCGGTCGTGACGCGATCGATACAACGATCCGACCCAACCGGCCATACTCTCGGCCAATCAACAAACCCGAGTCATATAGCTCGGTTTGTGATTTCTGTTTGTGTGTTTAGGATTTAATTCAGTTTCTTAACTGTTTTATCTTATCAGTAATTGATTCAAAAACAATTCTAAACAGATTAAACAACCTAAACAATGAATCTAAACAAGAAACCTAAGAACCAATGGCTCTGATACCACTGTTGGATAGTTCAGTTGATCCTGATTCAATTCTCATATTGATATCAACCTAAACATGCATCAGATCTAGGTGTTCTTATTTAGAAACATTAGATGATCTCACCTTTTACCTGTTTGTTGCAGCGGAAGGAATAGAACAGGTCAGAGATCAGATAGATGCACCGAGGGATGAATCCTCCAAAGGTTCACACACGCTTCACAAGGAAATGGCTGCTAGACCACAAGGAAGAGAGGCGCAGAGAGAGAGGAGTAGCCGCGGCTGGGTGTTAGGGTTAGGGAGAAAAGACTTGGCTTTTAGTCATTAAAAGCCTTCTCTTTTCCCTATTGGGCTTTTGGGCCCAATCTGATTAAATCCCATTTAATCAGACCCATTAATCTTTCTCTCTTAGTACGACAAATGCCTAGCACTTTTGTCGTACTTCTGCTATGCCGTTCCAACACATTTTCCTGTTAGCTTAGGCGTGTGACCCATATGGGATCATATAATAAAGGCAATAAGTCCAAGACTTATAGATCATGAGCGGACTCTAGCAAGCCATCATGATCCCCAGTATTATATGACTTATGTCTGATCTCGACATACTCTTACTTTCTAGAGACAGTACCGAGATTACTGGACACAATTCCAACAGGCATAACCTACGACTCGGTTAAGGAGGAGACATAGCCTACGACTCGGATAAGGAGGAGGCATGACCTTCGACTTCGGAGATAATTTAATGTAAATCAAACATAATTTAAAGATTCATCTCAGGACAACAACATCCATGTGATTTTATTTTAAAGAAATATGATAGATTTAAATGCAAAAATTTAAACACATAAATATAAATGAGAAATTTAAATACATAATTAAAAAACAAAGTAATTGATTGAAGAGGTAACGCCTACCATAAATTCAAGGAGGAGACATAACTTCTCACTCCGTAAATATGATTTGAGGAGACATAGTCTACCATGTGATAATATCATGGAGGCATAGCCTACCATAAGATAAGGAGAAGGCTTAATCTACCACTCCATAAATATGATTTGAGGAGATATAGTCTACTATGTGATCAGACCGTGGAGGCATAGCCTACCATAACGATAAGGAGGAGGCTTAACCTACCACTCCATAAATATTATATGAGGAGACATATTCTTTCATGTGATCAGATCGTGGAGGCATAGCCTACCATAACGATAAGGAGGAGGCTTAGTCTACCACTCCATAAATATGATATGAGGAGACATAGTCTACCATGTGATCATGATCGTGAAGGCATAGCCTACCATAACGATCGATTCAGAGAAGGCAGTGTTTATCTTTCCGAAAATAATATATAAACGGAAATATAAAAGACATAGGTTTTTTCGTAAAAAATTGTTCATAATTAAACCTCAACTTTTTGGTATATGACCGGATCGAGAAACCGTCGTGCTGATAATGTATTGTAAAATTGTTTTATATATATATATATATATATTATAATCTTTGTGGAAAAGAGATGAGAGAAGATGTGTGTGTTATTGAAAAACAATCACTGATATTTATTATTCTTTGTTCATGTGTGTATATACAAATAAAAGAAACACGCCGTATTTATAGTCTAGTAAGTCGGTTGTACTAAACTGACATACATATATCTATATATATATATATATATGAGAAGTAAATTTTGGCAAAAGTTGATGTGTCAAAACGAGAGAGCTGTAGAGGAAGATAATGATGACGTGTAAATGGTGACATGGCAAGGCCAAAAATAACTTAAAGGGTTTGGAGTTGAACTTATTTATGTAAATGCCATCAAGTCCATTTAATTCAATTAATTAATTCACTTTCCTAAAACAACATAATATCTTTCTCAATATTTTATTAGTTCGAGTTTGAAAAAAAAAATATTCTACGGCATATATCAATCTTTCGAGAGAAGTTTGTGAAATCCTATATAAGGTGAGCTTGGTGGCTTAGAAACCAAATTGTTTGCATCTTCAATATTTCGAGAAGCTTTCTCTCTTTTTTTTTTTTTCTCATTGCCTATGGCAGTTTTCTTCCGGATCATTAAAATTTTTTGTAACGCCCCGTCCGCCCCTACCGGTGAGTCACCCATCCCTCTATCGGGCTCGTGGGCTCCACCCCTGTCCGACGGTCGGTGCGTTATTTTTCATAGGCCCGACCGAGTAATTTACTGATAGATTCCCGGATAGGATTGACTCTTTGATGGATCGATTGATAAACTGATCACGGATCAGTGGTGGATCGAAGGAGACCGTCAAAGGTTGCGGATGGCCTTTGGTATTCCCCAACTTCAAAGAGAATCGAAGAAGTAACCCTTGACTACGATCTCTAGGAAGGTTTGTTGCTTTGGAAGTAACCCTTGCCAAAGAAACGAAAATGTTCAACAAGAACAAAGAGATGAACTCTCAAATAAAAGAAGAAAAAATCGATGTATTGAATTGATCAAAAGAGTTGGGTATTTATACAACTCTAGAATTCAAAGAGACTAGAAAATAAACTACTTAGGAAATGTGAAAAACAATAACTAAGAAGACTTTGACCAAAGACTAAATTAATTGGAGTCAAGAACTCTTCGGATTCAGCAAAGTCCTTAGAATGACCCTTCGGCCGCCTTTCCTTCCTTGGTGCGGTCATGGTACGGCCCGGATCATGCACACGGACGTTTCCTTGGACATCTCGTGGTCGGGTCGGACCATTTGTGAAAGATCACGACCAATCTTCTTCCTTAGTCCTCTGGCACGTTCCCTTGAAGTTTGGTCGGAAGAAAATTCGAATGGGTCGAGAGAATTTGGTTCGTCCGGGAACTCCTCTTGGATCAAAAAGGTAGCGTCTCGAACCACAGGTGATTCGGCTCGGACCAATCCAATTCTGTCTCGACCATTGGTCTTAAAATAAGATTTGGGTCGGGAAAGAGATCGTCTGGGTCGTGAGATTCGGTCGTCTGGTCGTGGATCCAAGCGTAGCTCCAATTCGGGTCGCGTTGGGTCGAGGCAGTACACGGCTGTTCGGTCACTGCGGACGGTTGGACGAACCTCGGTCCCTCCTTGTTCCAGCTGCGTTCCAAGCGGTTCCTCATCGTCTGAGCTATCCTGATCTGACGTCCTAGCTCGGAATCCATCATTCCCCTCCTCTTGAAAAGGATTTATCCACAAATCTGGAGTATCTGCATGAAAAGGAGATAGATCAGCAATGTTGAAACTAGAAGATATGTCATACTTACCTTGAAGATCGAGTTGGTAGGCATTGTCATGGATCCTCTTGACAACCGTGAATGGACCATCCTTCCGGGGCATAAGTTTTGACTTCCGTTCCTCGGGAAACCGTTCCTTCCTAAGATGAATCCAAACAAGATCGCCCTGCTCAAAGATCATTTGTTTGCGGCCCTTGTTAGCATACTTCTCGTACTGCTTTGTCTTGGCCTCGATGTTGGCACGGACCTTCTCATGTACCTGCTTGACAATTTTGGCTTTTTTTTTCCCATCCAAACTTATCCTTTCATTCACGGGCAAAGGCATTAGATCAAGTGGAGATAAAGGATTAAAGCCATAGACAATTTCAAACGGTGAGTACTTAGTAGCAGAATGCATGGAATGGTTATAAGCAAACTCAACATGTGGTAAATTCTCTTCCCAAGTCCTAAGATTCTTCTTAACAAGCGATCTAAGCAAGGCTGAAAGTGTCCTATTTACTACTCCCGTTTGTCCATCAGTTTGAGGATGACAAGTAGTTGAAAACAAAAGTTTTGTACCAAGCTTAGTCCACAATGTTTTCCAGAAATAACTTAAGAACTTAGCATCACGATCAGAAACAATGGTCTTAGGCATGCCATGAAGTCTAACTATCTCCTTAAAGAACAAGTCGGCAATGTGAGATGCATCATTGGTTTTCAAACAAGGAATGAAATGAGCCATTTTCGAAAACCTATCTACAACCACAAAGATCGAATCCTTACCAGTCCTAGACTTAGGCAAACCAAGAACAAAGTCCATAGATAAATCAGTCCAAGGATGAGATGGAATAGGAAGAGGAGAGTACAAACCCTGAGAGGTGTTTTTGGACTTAGATTCCTTGCAAATGATACACCGGCTGCAAATCCTTTCCACATCCTTCTTTAGGCTCGGCCAATAGAAGTGATCCTCAAGCACCTTCAGTGTCTTAGCCGCCCCAAAATGTCCCATCAAGCCTCCTCCGTGAGCTTCCCTGGTAAACAATTCCCTCAAAGAACAATGAGGTACACACAACCGATTATCAAAGAAAAGGAAATCTTCTAAGATAAAGTACTTGCCGTGGCCATGCTTTTGACAAGCCAAGAATGGTTCCCTAAAGTCAGAATCGGTTTCATACAAGCCTTTAATAAATTCAAATCCCAAGAGTTTGGTTCCAAGAGTGGATAGGAGTACATACCTTCGTGATAGTGCATCGGCCACTATGTTCTCCTTACCTTGTTTGTACTTAATGACATATGGGAAGGTTTCTATGAATTCCACCCAACGTGCATGCCTTTTGTTCAGCTTTTGTTGTCCCTTGAGATGTCGAAGAGATTGGTGATCAGTGTGAATGACGAACTCCTTAGGCCAAAGGTAATGCTGCCACGTTTGAAGTGCCCGCACCAATGCATAAAGCTCCTTGTCATAGGTGGGATAGTTGAGAGTAGCACCACCTAACTTTTCACTGAAGAATGCAATGGGCTTTCCTTCCTGCATAAGAACAGCACCAATACCCACACCTGAGGCATCACATTCAATCTCAAAGGTTTTAAGAAAATCAGGAAGAACAAGTAATGGAGCTTGAGTTAACTTCCCTTTTAGAGTCTGAAATGCGTCCTCCTGAGCTTGCTCCCATTTGAACCCAACGTTCTTCTTGATAACTTCAGTGAGAGGAGCAGCAATGGTACTAAAGTCCCGAACAAAGCGTCTGTAGAAGCCGGCCAAACCGTGAAAGCTTCTGACCTCTCCAACGGTTTTGGGACTTGGCCAATCTCGGATTGCCTTGACCTTCTCCTCATCAACTCGGATGCCATCTGCTCCTACAACAAAACCCAAGAAAACTAGGTGATCCGTTCCAAAGGTGCATTTCTTAGCATTGGCATACAAGCTTTCTTTTCTAAGTACTTCCAAGACTTTCTCTAGATGTCTAACATGTTCATTCAAACTCTTACTATAGACAAGAATGTCATCAAAGTACACAACAACAAATTCACCAATATAAGCTCTAAGAACATGATTCATTAATCTCATGAAAGTACTTGGTGCATTTGTCAACCCAAACGGCATAACTAACCATTCATACAACCCATGTTTAGTTTTAAAGGCCGTTTTCCACTCATCCCCTTCTTTCATACGAATTTGATGGTATCCACTCTTAAGATCTATCTTAGAAAATACTTTGGAACCATGCAATTCATCAAACATATCATCAAGACGAGGAATATGATGGCGGTACTTAACTGTTATGTTGTTGATGGCTCGGCAGTCCACGCAAATTCTCCAAGTGCCATCTTTCTTTGGGACAAGTAAGACCGGTACAGCACACGGGCTTAGACTCTCTCGGATGTATCCTTTCTCCATCAGGTCGTTCACTTGTCTCTGTAATTCCTTGGTTTCAACCGGATTGGTTCGATAAGCAGGACGGTTTGGAAGAGACGCTCCCGGCACAAGGTCGATTTGATGCTCAATCCCACGGATGGGTGGCAAACCGCTAGGAGTCTCCTCAGGGAATACGTCACTGAACCTGTTCATCAAAGCTTGAAGTTCACTCGGAATCTCCGGTGCTAGGTTAGAAGTCATTAGTGTTTCTTTAAACACAAGTAAGACAAAAGATTGTTGAGAAAACAGATTTTTCCTTACTTGACTTGGCTTGATGTAGAAGTTGGATTTCCGGACCGGTTCCTTGGATGTTTCATGTTGCTTATCCTGCTCTCGGTTCTTCTTGAGTTGGAGCTGATCTTGATGTACTTCAGCAGGAGACAAAGGAACAAGAGTTATCTTCTTTCCTTTGTGATCAAAAGTGTGGCGGTTTGTGTGGCCATCATGAATGGCTTTCTTGTCGAACTGCCAAGGTCGTCCCAAAAGGATATGGCTCGCATCCATGGGCAACACATTGCATAGGACCTCATCTTCATATCGGCCAATGGTAATGGGAACCGTGACTTGCTCCTTGACATGTAGTTCTCCTTCCTCGTTTAGCCATTCCAACTTCAATGGTCGAGGATGCGGCCTCACTTCCAGTCCAAGTTTCCTAACAAGTACATCACTAGCCACGTTAGTGCAACTTCCACCATCAATAATCAATGAACAAACTTTATCTTTAACAAAACAACGAGAATGAAGGAGATTCTCCCGTTGTTCAAGGTCGGCTTGTTTGGTCTGGACGCTAAGTGATTTGCGGGTCACGAGAAGTTGGCCTTGAGCCGGATAGTCATATGGTTCAGGTTCCTCATCAAAGATCGGCCCTGTATCCTCTGGTTCCTCCTTTTCTTCCTCGGACTCATACTCTCCATTCTCCAACAAGATCATGATCTTTTGGTTTGGGCATTTGTTGGCATAGTGTCCTAAGCCTTGACATTTAAAGCACCTGATGTCTCTAGCTCTGCTCGTGGATTCCACGGCTTTGCCTTTGTCCAAACTAGAAGGAGCGTTAGTCTTAAAACCAGAATTTGTTTGAGGAAGAGTCTTACCTTTGTCTTGGTAGCTAGGTTTTGGAGTGTAGGCCGGTTTAGAGAATCCCCTCCTCTTGACTTGTTGCTCAATCAAGATCGCTTTATGGAGCATGTCCTCGACACTGTCAAAGTCCTGAAGCTCCATTCGGTCTTGTATCTCCCGGTTTAAGCCTGCAAGAAACCGAGCCAAGATAGCATCCAATTCTTCTTCAACGTCCACCTTAAGCATAAGGGTCTCCATCTCCTGGAAATAGTCTTCCACACTCTTGGTTCCTTGGACCAACCGTCTCAGCTTATGGTGAAGATCCCTGTGATAATGTCTAGGCACAAATCTCTTTCTCATAAGAGTGGTTAGTTCATCCCAAGAAGCAATTGGTCTTTCACCCGTTCTCCTCTTAAGAGTCACAACATTATCATACCAATTGATAGCATAACCACTAAATTCAGAAGCGGCCAATCTTACTTTCTTAAGTTCGGAAAGGTTTTGACAATCAAAGACAAGTTCAGTTTTTCTTTCCCATTCCAAATAAGCATCAGGATCGTTCTTACCTTGAACGGATGGGATTTTGAGTTTAAGATTGCCAAGGCCGTCACTTGGTCTCCTACCAAATGGGTTCTCATCCTCTTGGTTACCGCGGCCTCTCCTTGATCGGACAATGGACCGGTCCTCCTCATACTCCTCTTCATCCTGGTCGTCGGCTGACCGGATGGTCCTTCTCTCGGTCCGGTTCCTTCGTGCGGATCGTTGAGGACGTCCTTGTTGATCCTCCTGGATTCTATCAAGCCGGACGTGTAGTTCCTCCATACGGTCAGTCACTAGCCTCGCCATTTGGTCGCTAAGAGCTTTCATTTGGGCGCGATTCAATCCGCTCCTAGGACTCTCATCCCGTTCTTCTTCACTGCTCACCATGGTTCCCTGAAAACACTTGAAACAAACGAATCAAAGAAAACACTCTCACTCTCAAGTGTTTAAACTCGCCCACACAAGTGTTTGGTCACTCCGAGTAATCTCTCAATGTTCTTGGCAAACAAACTCAAGCCAATTCCACAAGTACTCCAAGCAACAAGGGGGAAAAGAAGAAGAAGATATAAAGTTGAAAGATTTTTGGTGGGATTTGCCTTAACCAATTCAAGGCTGGATTTCTCCTCAGCCGGCTGGATTTCTCCTCAGCCTTATGAACTTAAGAACACTCTTTTTTTCTTTTTCTTTTTAAACGTTCAAACTCTTTTTTTTTTCTTTTTTTTTTAAAGAATTGGCCCAAATCCCAAATTACAAGATAGAAAGAAAAGAAGTGTAGATGAAAATGAAATGAGAATTGAGAAGATGAATTTAGAAAGATGATACCAATCAAAGAGTGGCTCTGATACCACATGATAGATTCCCGGATAGGATTGACTCTTTGATGGATCGATTGATAAACTGATCACGGATCAGTGGTGGATCGAAGGAGACCGTCAAAGGTTGCGGATGGCCTTTGGTATTCCCCAACTTCAAAGAGAATCGAAGAAGTAACCCTTGACTACGATCTCTAGGAAGGTTTGTTGCTTTGGAAGTAACCCTTGCCAAAGAAACGAAAATGTTCAACAAGAACAAAGAGATGAACTCTCAAATAAAAGAAGAAAAAATCGATGTATTGAATTGATCAAAAGAGTTGGGTATTTATACAACTCTAGAATTCAAAGAGACTAGAAAATAAACTACTTAGGAAATGTGAAAAACAATAACTAAGAAGACTTTGACCAAAGACTAAATTAATTGGAGTCAAGAACTCTTCGGATTCAGCAAAGTCCTTAGAATGACCCTTCGGCCGCCTTTCCTTCCTTGGTGCGGTCATGGTACGGCCCGGATCATGCACACGGACGTTTCCTTGGACATCTCGTGGTCGGGTCGGACCATTTGTGAAAGATCACGACCAATCTTCTTCCTTAGTCCTCTGGCACGTTCCCTTGAAGTTTGGTCGGAAGAAAATTCGAATGGGTCGAGAGAATTTGGTTCGTCCGGGAACTCGTCTTGGATCAAAAAGGTAGCGTCTCGAACCACAGGTGATTCGGCTCGGACCAATCCAATTCTGTCTCGACCATTGGTCTTAAAATAAGATTTGGGTCGGGAAAGAGATCGTCTGGGTCGTGAGATTCGGTCGTCTGGTCGTGGATCCAAGCGTAGCTCCAATTCGGGTCGCGTTGGGTCGAGGCGGTACACGGCTGTTCGGTCACTGCGGACGGTTGGACGAACCTCGGTCCCTCCTTGTTCCAGCTGCGTTCCAAGCGGTTCCTCATCGTCTGAGCTATTTTGATCTGACGTCCTAGCTCGGAATCCATCATTTACTGACCCTGAAATCACCACGTGACCTTCTCCCATGTGTTTTGTCCTCACACACATGCTACCACGAATCACTTCCCGGAAGGTCACCCATCCTAGGACTACTCCAGCCCAAGCACGCTTAACTCTGGAGTTCTTTAAGGCAAGTGATCGGAAAAAGTAAGTGCACTTGGTGACATAGGTAGCCAAATTAATTCATTTTAGCCTTTCTCAAATGGGTCGGGCCGAGTATGTTACAATTCTCCCCCACTTAACGGGAATTCGTCCCTGAATTCCGCAGCAACCATAACCCTCAAACCCCAAGATTGTCTCCCGAGACAGAATTGGTTTGACTTCCCTGGGCTCTGATACCACTTGTAATGCCCTGTCCGCCCCTACCGGTGAGTCACCCATCCCTCTATCGGGCTCGTGGGCCCCACCCCTGTCTGACGGTCAGTGCGTTATTTTTCATAGGCCCGACCGAGTAATTTATTGACCCTACAATCACCACGTGACCTTCTCCCATATGTTTTGTCCTCACACACATGCTACCACGAATCACTTCCCGGAAGGTCACCCATCCTGGGACTACTCCAGCTTAAGCACGCTTAACTCTGGAGTTCTTTCAGGCAAGTGATCGGAAAAGGTAAGTGCACTTGGTGACATAGGTATCCAAATTAATTCATTTAAGCCTTTCTCAAATGAGTCGGGCCGAGTATGTTACAGTTTTATCAAATGATCCGTTGTCAGTTCTGTTACTTTCTTCTTCGTATCGATTTTATATGGATTTCTATATTTTTTAATTCTTTTTATTCATTTGGGCGCATGAAGAAAAAGCTCGGTTATCACAAATCTAAGGTTTAATGATGTGATATGAACTAACAAACGTTTGAGATTTTATATAAAAAAAAGAATGTGAAATTATAGTTGAGATCTAAAAGTTCGATTGAATGTTGTTGCCAAGACGTTGTTAGTTCACTTCACATGTCCCGTTTGTCCGAATAAAGCCTAATTATATAGCATATACAAATCTTTCGAGAGAAGTTTCTTAGTACTATATAAGGTGATCTTGGTGGCCTAGAAACATAATCATTTGCATCTTCCATTTCTACAAGAAGTTTTCTCTTTGTTTTTTTTTCAGACCATGGTAGTATTCTTCCGGATCATTAAAGGTTTAATCAAATGATGCAGAATCATTCTTATTACTTTTATTTTTTTGATGTGTTTATGGTTTTTAGTTTTTTATTTTATTTTATTCAATTTCTCATGAAAGAAGAAGATGTATTAATCCATCAGTCCGATAAAGTTCGATACTCCGAATAAGGTCTTTATTGTTACTATCAAGCTTGATTTATAAACGGTGGATTATTTAAATATTGTCTAAAAGCTCAAAAGTAGTAAGTGGACTTTAATGAAAAGTGCATTTATTCGTATCGATTTAATGGAAAGGTGTAATGGAAAGGTGTAATGGAAAGGTAATATATTACAAATAACCTATAAACTCTTCACTTTCTTCTTATTTCTCCTGGCTTTTATTCTTTGATATTGCAGAGAGCATACACACAAAATGAAGGTTTTGAGGGCATAGTGTTTCATTCACTACGATGCTCCCTTGGAATTAATTTTATCCGATGAAGAGGTATTATTCTTCTATTCTATACACATAGTTGTATTTCTTTATAGTCTTTCACTTTTTTTTGAACTAAAAACGTCTTTAAATCCGAGTGAGTTCTTATTTAGTATTTTTTTTGTTAACTTTGGTTATTCAAAACTCATATTGGTGTTATTTGTTATTATCAACAGGGAAGTTGGATTCAAGCCGTGTCGTATGGAGACAACGTCCCAAAGTTTCTTTTTCTTTTAGAGATGAAGGTTGTCGGTTTAATTTTCTGATTTTAGGGTTTCGTTAGGTCCAAAGTATGACAGAGTATGCCCAAATTTTAAGGACATTGTTCTCGGTGCCTATACAAAAATCACTCAGAACTTCGATCCTCCAACTTTTGATCATCTCTTGAGCATCAAACCGATCCGAGGAATTGTTGATGGGACGGTTTCGGATAAATATTTAATTGGTAAGTGTTGTTTACTGTTTGGGATTATTATAATATTATGAAAAGAAGAATATATGATATTCTACAATTTATGGTTTTTGCTTTTACATTAACTTTTGTTAAAATGAAAATTTTCATATAGATGTTGTTGGGGCTATCACATGGGTTGGAAAGCTTGAATGGAATCATGACTCTTCACATGCATGTTCATATTCACGTACCATTACTAAAATCCAATTCACACTACGAGATTCCGAGTAAGTTATTTAGATGGTTTATATTTTGTAATTTTATATTCACCTAAATTTTGTGAAAAATGTTTTTGGAATTGAAGGAAAAGGGCTGTAGAATGCGTTGCAAAATGTCCAATTGCTGAGGAATTGTCCCATCATTTTGAACAAGTACTTGACAAGCATTTGTTTGATGTGCTTCGATTTTTCTGGATCAAAAGATGGAATGGTACGTTTGATATGTTTTCAATAAAATATTATAGCAATGCATTAATATAGAACACAATAATGAAAATTTTAAAAATTTGTCTCTGGAATATACATGGCTTAGAGGTAAAGAAGGGCTTTCTTCTATTGACTATAATCGTTCAACTGTGGATGAGTTGAACAAGTTGATGGAGAGGTATGAATTTGTTTAAATTGTCATATTGAGATTAATATTAATATAAAAATATTAAAACATCTAACATATTTGTCTATCTGATTTTGTGTAGTTGCCCTCAACCTCATCCGACATGGTACTCAAACGAGCACCAGACTCTCGATCTTTATTAAACTCTGCTTAGTCCTATTCAAAACTGTTAAGAGCTTTCTAAGTTGAAAGTTCAAATTTTCAAAGACCATTGTAATGATTTCTAACTTTTTGGTTTCTATTTTAATATTATGTAAAGATAATGATTAACTTTTTTAAACAAATTCATAATACAATATTGCAAGTTAAACAACTTTATTATAAGTTCGAGTTTAATCCATAAATAAGTTTGACAAACTTTTGAATATATATATACATAAACTGAATTAATTTGACTGAGTTAGCGAATATTTTACATTTCAAGTAAGTTTATTCCTAAACACAATATCCTAATTCAATATAACAAAATATTGTTCGTTAGCTTATTAATAAGATAATAATTGTAGTTTACATATTTAGTAATAAATTTATTCTGAATAACTTAAGTATCGTATTATTACCATATATTTTGTATAACTTTAATATCTTAACAAAATCATCGATACCTATAAATGTACATAATAAAATCTAAACAGTAATGTAGATTTCCATGTTTAAAATAGGATTTTTATTCACAAAGTAAGATAATATTCTACATTAATAAAAATCTCTTGGTTGTACATATCTTAAGTAAATGTAACGATTGTAGTTTACAAATTTAACAAAGAATATATCCAAAAAATATAAAATATATGACACTTTCCAAATATTATTTATAAGTTTCACCTTTTTAAACAAAAACGGTTAATTCGCCCTTGATTCTCTCAAACTTACTTCTAATCTTTTATATATATATATATATATATATATATATATATATGTGGGGATTTATTCAGTAGACAAGACTACTATTGAAACATTTAATACGATTTCTACAGCAAAAATGTCGATTTTCACCAAAAGAAAAACAAAACAGGTTACCATCAAATCAATTGTCCCCGCTTCATTGGAGAAATACAAGACTAATGTGAAGATACTTAGTTCATGGAGGGTGGTTTTTTCCAATGTTTTGAAAGCTATTTAGATGGTTTATTGACTCTGAGATATTATTCTTAATTACTAGAATCTGATTCTAAACATCAATAGATTTTGTAATGATTGGACATTTAGAAATGATAACACATGTATATTCGTATATGTGATATACTAACATTAGTGTTTAATGCCTCGATAATCAGGGTATAAGGATACATGCAACTCTCGATCAGGACATGACAAGTAAATGACCAAACATTGTTTCAAGATGAGACAATTTGTATTGAAAGATATGTATGTGTCACATATTCAAATGAATATAAGATTAATCTTCTACTTTTTAAAATGACATTACAAACCAGACCAAAATCACATTATGTGAGGACTTTCCTGAAGAGGTGGAAGAGAAGTATTTTGTTGGTTTTGATGAGATTCTTGCTAGGAATTTTGAGAAAATGTCTTGATCGGTTTGTTATTTGTAACCTTATTTTTTTTTAAAAAAGTTATATTTCTCTATTGATACCTTATTTTTTTTTAACAATTGTTTGCAGACGTGATTGGTCAAATCGTTGCTTTATCATCACTAAATAATGTCAAGAAACAAAATGGAATGAACACCAAAAGAATAAACCTTGAGCTTAGAAACTATTAGTAAGTGTACATATATTATGTTTTATATTATTTTGTTTAATTTTATTCATATAGTATAATGTTATTCATTGATTTGCAGATATTTGCGTTTAAAGTGTACACTGTGGGGTGAATATGCTCAAAAAGTGTTCGATTTTAATGCAAATAATGAAGGAAGTGAAATCATCTTTGTCATTAGGTTTGCAAGCTGCAAATATTATCAAGGTCAATTATTTGTGGTTTAACATTTATATTTTATGTTTATATTTATTTTAAATAATTTGATATACTAATCATATTTTATTTTAAAACGAAGATGAATTGTCCATATTCAGTGGGTTTAATTCAACCAAAGTTCTGCTAAATCCAAACACTTCTTACATTAACAAGTTTCGTAAGAGGTAAAAGTTTTATTTTTATAAGAGGTAAGAGTTTTATTTTTAAAATATTTTAATATGAATAGATGTTTATATTTCTAACTAAAAATGTTTGTTTTTTTTAAATATTACTATCGGATAATCTTATGATTATGAATGGTGAATCCTGTCAACTTTCTCTTGGATCTAATACGACGCTATATGATGAGTTTTTTTGGAAAAAAGAACAAGAGACTTACAATGTATGAGATTGTAGTTGATTACGAGGTAAGCATACTTTTTCTAAGACTGCTTATTTGAAAAATCTGAAACCTTATGATTAATTGATATGTCAATGCGTTCTAATTGATGAAGCATGAAAAATGCATTACATGTTCCACCATTGAGTCTATTGATTTGAGTCAAAGTTGGTATTATCCTGCATGTGTTGTATGCAACAAGAAAGTGTACGATGAAAGTGCTGATGATGATGATGATGTGATGATGATGATGATGATGATGATGATGATGATGATGATGATGGAAAACCAGCTGAGTTTGATTGTACGGCATGTAACGAAATTGTTACAAACGTTAATGCAAGGTATAGTACAAACATTACATTTTCGTAATTTGTATATATGTATAGACTTAATATATACTATTGATATCAACTTTTTCTCGAATCAAATTGTGTAGGTACTTTGTTCTTCTTCGAGTTAAAGACAATTCTGAAACAAAAACTAAGTTTTTGATGTTTGATCGACCCGTTGAAACTTTTGCGTCTCACTGCAAATGTTGTGGTTAAAGAATTTAATGAGGTATGTGTTTACAAATTTTGTTTTGAATCTTATGTATCGGTTTGGTTTTATATGTATAGATAATCATTTATTTGTTTTAAATGTTTATTATAGTCTGGAGATTCAACAGTTTTACCGCAATGCCTGACCGAAAATATCTCAGTCACTATATAGTTTTGTTCCAACGTCCCCCAAAACCAAGTATTCTATCGTGTCTCTCCTGAATATTTTCTTAAATAAAAAGTTCTAAAAACATTAATTACATATTACGATGAAAATTAAATAGAGGTAGATCTTACTTATCATCTGTGAGATCAAATATGAAATATGAGTGATCGTAGGTAACTTTGGTTGGGTCTGGTATGTGAAGATGGCCGATGTTTGATATTGTTCCTAAAAATCTAGATAGAGAAATGTAGGGTTAAAAATGAGAAGTAATGAAATTTTTAAATAATAAATCTTAAGAAAGCTTATCAACATAATATTGATCAGGGGTCTTCCTTTTCAAGATAGGATCGATATCCGATAAAAAAAAAATACGAATCATTTCTATAATTTGTGACTCTAATCTCTGTTGAGTTATTAAATTCCAAACAATAAGTGTGGTTTGTTGACTTGTATCTTTGTGTTTGTGCAACTACATTAAACGACTTTATAACAATCCAGTGGCCTTTGTGAACTTGACCTCTAAACTTATTAGTCAGTTCCCGACCCTTAATTTTTGTTTGGATTTTGTTACTCTGCATATTATGAAGTCATAACAAGACAACTGTTTGTGTCACTATTTTTTAAGAACTTCCAATATCAAATTTAGAGAGAGTTGTAAGTAAAATATGGTAGTTGCAGATTGAATACCTGGTCGTCACCGAGTATGAGGTGGATTCCCTGACCGTTAGCTGATTTGCCTTCGGTCCATTTCTGAAGAATCTTAACATGTATTCTCCAGTCATCCCGCGATGTGTTGAGGGCACTTACATTTGTGAAAGAGGTCATTGTTGATTTTGTTTTGAAAATGTTTTTAGAGTTTTTCTTGCAAAGATATACTGATGAGATTGAATATCTGTAAAAATAAACGAGTGATATTCAACAAATGCCTTTATAATGGTTTTTATCAGAGTGTTTGTTACAAGGCATTTAATTGGCGATTTTAATCTGAATTTTTATTTTTGGTGGTAACTAGTTACATTGCATGCAGTTATGAGATAATGTGTTACTTATTAGTTTCACATGTACGACTGTACATATATTTATTAATAAATGTATGAAACTAATCGAAAATATTTTAATTGTAGGTTTTCTATGTTATATTTGTTTTATGTAATATTAATTTTTACAAATGATCAATACTAAATTATTAAATAAAACTGTTAGACTTGCATGGAATAAAAAATAAACGGTAAATTTTTTTAAAATTTTTTACATACTTAGGATTAAAATTTAGTATTTTAATTTAAGATAGATTAAATGTAAGAGGTTGGCATCAACCTACATTTCTATTTTTATTAATATGGTAAATACATTAGATTGACATGTACCCAACTAATTAATTGATATGAAGTTGTTATCTTACTATTCCATATTTATGCTAGAATTTATATATTTAACTAGTGAAGAATTGCATTTATTAAACATGCCGAGCTTCTCCAATAAAATATATATTAGACAAAATAAATTGTAGTACATACATTTTTTTTAAATGGAAAAAATTGTTAAAATGTGGAATAAATCGGCAAAGGTTAAAACAAAATGATGATATGTTAACAGATGATGTGTTAATTTAAGAAACTTAAATTTTAATGATTTTTTTATTTACCGTAAAATAAAATAAATACTCAATTGTGACTTCCTATAATCAATCATGATGAGTATTTATTTCAAACCCTAGGCATATATGAAACGTTTCTGACTTTAAATTCCTTTCCGACTTCCGTTTGTTACCTTTTCTAATTTTTATAAAACGTTTGTTCTCTCTTTGAAAATATAGTAGAAGAAACTATGGCCCAAAGACAATACCAGTTACTTTCAGAGATCAACAAGTCTACGACCAAATGGAGTTTGAGATTGAAGGTCTTTCGGTCTTGGATGTTTGAAGATGTCATAACCGGCAAAACCATAAAAACTACTTTTGGTGGATGAACATGTCCCTTTTAATATTATAACTATACGTGTACATATTTTTATTTTAATAATAGTTTGATAAACTTTGTTCCTACGATTTATTAAGTTTTATGTATGATTCAATTTATAACAATAGGGTCAAAGGATAGAAGGACAACTCTGGGGTGATTTTGTTGGAATTTTTGACTGGATGTTGGAATCTAAAGGCCACTGGATTCAATGGGATAATGTTCTTATCGTTGATAGGCCAATGTCAGGCCGCTTGACAGATAATTTATTCTCTTTATGTCAAATTCGTTCGAGTATAATCTGGATAATTTCATTCCCTAATGGTGAGCACTACTTAGACTTGAAGCCTTGATAGGTGTAAAGTTTTAATCCTATTCTACTGCAAGTGCACAGTTATGCTATTGTAGTATTTAGTGTATCGAATCCACAAGGACTCACGGTCACACGATAGATTATGAGTAATCGAATTAAGCTATGCGAAGCAGATTGTAAAGCAGTAAACAAGACAACAAGTAAACAAATGAAGTGAGGTGAATGTAAGCAATTAACGAAGGAGTCAGGTTTCAGGAAGTTCTCAGGAAATCAGGAAATCAGGAAATCAGATAACAAACAATCGGGATTCAATCTATTAGTGTTCTTGAACTAGAATCACAGAAGTAAAACTAACCAGCTCTCGCTGCGATAATTATCTATGTCTAACAACCTAGCAAACCAACTCTCGTTGCGAATCCTAGAGTTCTAAACATGCATTAATTCCAAGTTTGTTTGTTCACAACTTCTCTACACCAAATCTATTTGCGAATAGATAAGTTGCTCACCTAAATCCTTTCTAGCTAATTAACCAACTCTCGTTGTGTAAATCAACCTAACATCAATAATCTAAATGGCCAATTCAGATTAAGCGTTACGAACGATTTAGATGAAGAACTAGATGATGACTCCAATTTAATCAGTTAATCTAGTATTCCTCCAAATCCCAAATGATAATTCCCTAACCTAACAAGAGATCTACTCAGACATAGCAATCATAACAGAAAATATAGTCAAAATAGATATCATAGATGAATCTAAAAGAGTGAGAACAGGGGTTCGAAATAAGGTCTCTCTCGAGAACCAAACCAGCCCCAAATCTCCTAATATCTCTCGAACAAAACTCAGAATAAAACTTAAGAAAAGCTTAACCTAAACAATGGATGTGAAACCTAATTAAAAGCTAAAACACGATTTGGGCCACTTTATAATTATGAGAAACTTCTGGGCCAAGTTGTAATTTCCAAATCTTCATTAAAACTCGCGAGATAACTCTGTCACGACCTTGTGTCGATCGATTCACAATATCTGTCGATCAACACAAGTGTCTGATATCGGCAGTGACTTCTTCTTCTCGGGCAGTTGCTCCAAAATGCTCCAGAATGCGCCATAATGTCCAAGTACGCTCCAAACGTGCTAAAACCTGTAAAGTACCTTAAAGGACTCGAAAGACTCTATAGAAGACTCGATTATGTACATATATCATGGCTCAAAACGCTTAAAAACCATGATATATCAAGCCTATACATGGAGTTTCAAATAGCACTATACTACCACCTATCCAATCGGTATTCTTTATCGAACATGTTATAATATTGTTTGCTGTTTTTTTTAGGTATAGATTTGATTGATGTTGTTCTCGTAATTGATGGCTTTGAACGAAATCCAGTGTTTCATACAAATGATCGAGAAACTTATTTCTGGAGGCGTCTTCAAATAAAATTCCCAATTAACGATTTGGAGTAAGTATAACTTCCATTTGTTTTTATGTAGAATATTCTTAGAATATCTAAAAGCTTATTTGTACTTAACATTTGCAGAAACAATTCATTGGATTGTGAGGTGAATGACGATCTAGCTGTTAGATTGGTGACGACATGGGCCAAAAGTCCGAATGGAATATTGTTCTACTTGTTCCAATGTTTTAACATTGTCAAAGACATTGGTGGTATGACGGATTTCCAAAGTGTTTATAAAATTGTTCTTGTAAAATGACAAATAATTAAAAGTACTTTTTGATTAGGGTTGGTAAGATTGGAGGATATTCAACGGGTTTCTAAGATGCGCTTTGAAGCGTATGAAGTTGAAGAATTCCATGACTTAGACCTCCTAATTTGATGCCATAGATGTTTATATTTTTCGGTAATCTTATGTTTTGATTGTTGATATGATTTTTCCCCTACAGATACCCTAAGCCTCCTCTATGTTAAGAAGACCTATTTATTTACATGTTCTTTAACTACGTTAGGAACTTTGTTTATGTTTTTGTAAACAAATTTTTATCTTGATTTTGAACATGTTTCTATGATTTCTTTAGTAGATTTTTTAGATTCTCAATTACATAGGTGATCATGACCTACAATAATAGCCACAACTTCCGATGAAGTTTATTGCCGTTATTGCAGAACAATAAAAATGAATTATTATTTTATAAATTATGTTAACTCATTTACAAATGTCAAAAATAAAACAAAGTAACTCATGGACATATTTTATTTGTAATATTATTAGAGTAAATTTTTGATAATTATCCATAGTTATGTACCTAAATATAAATGTATTTTATATCATCTGAATTAAATGAAAATGTTTTAACCAGATTAGATATTAAATCAATTTTTTTTTGTCAACCAAAACACCATATATTAAATCACTATTGCTTGGTTCGGGTTATCACTCAAGAGAGTAAACCGATCCGACTCGTCGTGACTTACATGGGAAAAGATAGTACCCCATGCTCTCGCCCATTTTGCAAAGGAGTCGGCACGGACATTTAATTTTCTAGAAATTAAATTATAACAAAGAAATTGAAATGAACTCTACGGAATTGAAAAATTCCAACTCCATCTTAAAACCCGGCCATTCTTGTGGATCCTCTGTCATAGCTAACAAGTCTGAACAATCTGTCTCGATTACCACAGAGACGATTCCCCTTCCAGGATGCATGACATTGTCCAAAGCAATCCGTCCAGCTCGGCGTGTAGCGGTGATAGGCTTCGTCTACATCCTTGTGCTCATGTGTATTTTCTTCCTAAAGGGTCCTTGAAAAACCATCCTAGCCCACTTGTTGCGTCATTTTCCCCCAAGAGGCATCAATTTGACACGTCGGGACAGACGAAGGCATGCTAGTGGTCCGGCGGTTTTCCAAAAGTCGCATAAAAATTTTATTCTCCTCCTCTTCTCCCTTCTCTTTCTTGTTTGCTTCCCTACACTCCTCCGCCTCAATGATTGCTAATTGTAGTGTCGTTGTAGGGGAAACTTCCTTTCCTTCAAAAAACATACTATTTTGGGCCTTCCAAATATACCATAAGATCCAAGGATAGTTATTTCTTTGTAGTTCAGAGAGACCCACGTCTTTTGTCTTCCAAAAGAGGAAATCCATATTACTAAATAAAGATATACTCGGGAAGCAACCCGGAATGGACGGAAAGTCCGAAAGAGCCCATACTTGTAAAGTAGGGGGCATTCAAATAGGAGGTGATTAATAGTTTCCTCGTGAGCTCCACACCTGGGACATGACGGATCCGTCCCCAAGTGTTTAAATCAATTATTTAAACTGAAAACTTTATATCCCGAATCACAACTATTAGATACAGTATTCATACATAACAAAACTGTTACAATCCTTTGTTAAGATCACATTTAAGAAATTAAAATTAGTAATATATACATTAATATGTTGTAACTTTCCAATTTAATTAGGTGATTTCTATACGGTAATTTTGCTGAAAACCCTATTGTCCTATATACTCCTTTATATATATATATACAATTGTAAAATACCCTAATGTGCATTTTATCAGCCTAAAAAGAAAAAGAAAAAAAACAAACCTATTTCTTCTCGAATTTGTGTGATAGCTTCTTAATGGTGAATTTCATTCCATTAAAATAATTATCCTTTCAAAAGGTTAACCCTACTATTTGTGTCACTATTGTTCATAAATGGATACATACGTTGCTGGAAAGCAAACCTATTTCTTGGTTTTGGCAGATGAATTCATAAGTTATTTCAACCTGATAAGAGGATTTTATAATAGTTATAATACTCTTTTGGCACATACTATATTACAAGGATTAAGTCAAACAATTATAATATGTTATTGTTATCATTGTGTTAACTTTCGATTCAATTTGTCTTTCTTAGGGCTATAAGATATAAACTAAAAATGAACACCCAACCAAACTACAGTATGAAATGTTGTTCACCAAAAGCATCGAATCATTCTGCCTTACAAAGTTTTTGCTTCAGCCGCAAATGGATATTAATCGTACAACTAAACATCCACAAATGGATATTAATCGTACAACTAAACATCCACTTAAAGTTGTGTTCAATCATGAAACTTTGATGACCCCGACTGATAGTTTGACCAAAATATTATTTTGTGAATTCGCAAAATTTGATGAGATTCAATCAAAGGATAACACATACTTGATCGGTGAGCCATTCGTAGCATTTTACGAATATATATTTGATACAATATGATTTGCTATTAAAATAATGTTTAATATCGCATAGATATAATTGGCTTAATCCGCAGAGTTGAAGATTTGGAAGTCATTTATAAAACTGGTCCAAATCCATTTAAGATTATATTTCAACTTACGGATGAAAAGTATTTATTAATCTCTAAACATATAAGATACGTTTTTTATATATGTATAGATTACACAATGTTTTGATTGTTTTTTGTGCAGTGGCAATATCATTCTATGCGTTTTATTTGGTAACCATGCATAGCAATTGTACAGGTCAATCAAACTTAGACATGATTCTATCCAGTGTTACGTTATGCGTTTCTATAAGATTGACGGCGTCCCATGTTCTTTACCTATGTCATTATTATGTACTGTATTTTTAATTACTGGAAATTCACCACTAATTATATTTAATTATACACTTTAACAATAGGTAAAACAATTGTCACATCTGTTGAACAAATAAATAAAGTGCTTATTGACAATAATATTCCAGAAATTAAGAAGTGGGACTATTTTATGTAAGGTTTAATTAAATCAACCCTACATAATATTAATCATCAAGGTATAAATTTAGGACTAACTGTTTTTCCAATAAATTGCAGGTATAAGTGGCATCTTAAAGAACTTAGAACCATGATTAAGATCATTATTGGAGAAGGGAATAATTTGCGATGCCATTTCGTTGATTTATATTTTATTTGGTTGTAACGACTATTTGAGTTGATTTGTATCATTAAGTGTTTTTACTATTTTCCTTGATTATAAAAGTTCTCTAACAAAACTATACAACAAAATATTGTAATGCCAATTTATTCATAATCGAGGGCATTGAAGAAATGAACTTTAAAATATTTTATGTTCTTAATGATATTTTGAAAATAATACATAACGATTATTGTATAACGATATATGTAACTCTGGATATACTCACGGATTACTTTGTTATAAATATATGTAAACGAATAATGTAACATATAAATTTTGAAAAAATAAAATATTTTATATATTAAAATATATATATATATATATATGTATATATATATATATATATATATATATATATATATATATATATATATATATATATATAATTTTTTACCCATTATTATCGCCTAAAACACATGTATAATTATTGACGGAAATTTAGATTCAGATACACTAATATTTACTAAATTATTAATTTCCAAATTTCTCAACAAACTTTTCTCTATCAGATATTTTGTTATATATTCATTTGTAAACAAAAATATCTTTTCTTATAGAAGAGGAAATATTCCATAATAAATTAATATTCTACATTACTAAGTTAAACTAAATCAACGAAAAATCTATATATATATATAATTTATAATTTGTAAATAACAAATATGATATCATGGATTCAAATAATCTGGATGTTCTTAGTTACAGAGAATTAACAAATATTTCTCGTTAGATGGCGAATCAAAGCTCGAGTTCTTAGAAAGTGGAACAAGTTTATTTCCCCATCCGTTCCAACGATCGATCTCATATTGGTAGACGAACGGGTTAGTGTTCAAATTTTGGATACTAATATATATTCAGTTCTTAAAAGTCAGTGTAAGCTATATTTGTGTAACATCTCTTTATTCTTACTAAATTTCCTCGCAGGGTTCTAAAATTCATGCAATAATTCCTAAGAAATTATAGCAACCATCTTGGACGAGAATTATTATTGAGGATACTACAGTTATCATTCAAACGTTTAAGATTCGTTTTTGTACGAATTATCTTCGCGAAACACCTCATCCTCGGGAAATTTTTTTTACTGAGGAGACATCGCTAGAGAGGGTTGCCGGTGGGGTTGATAGTTTTTTCTTTCATTTTGTCCGATTCACTAAAATTTTCATGGGCGAACACAAACTTAATACACGTCTTGGTAAGTTTATTTTCAATGTTTATTTTTACAAATATCATTTTTTTGTTAATTTGTACCGAATTATAAAATATTTTAATTTTTTGAGTTAAATGTCCTCGAAAGAGTTATTAATGATGGTGCAAGGATGGTACCTTAAGAAAAGTTTTTTCTTGGAAAAAATTTCATTTTGATTTGATGGATAGCAGGTTAGATACATAAGTGCTTATTTTATATGTTATAGAGTAGATAACATTTTAATAGTTCATTGCTCTATTAAATTCTAATGTATATATCATGACATTGATTGCGGAGGAGATATTTTACCTTGCAAACTCACTGATACTTATGCGTTTGATTTTGCTACCTATTTTTCAATCAATTGGTCTAAGTGTAATCATGATTTTCTAGTAATGTGTGTCATACAATTTGGACTTCTTAGCTTGCATAGAGGTAATTACTAAATACATTAGTATAACAATTATTGTAAAATAACAAATTGCTAAGAAGAATCCATAACTCTATTTTATATATTCCGACTTTTGTGCATAGGCGCGTACAGATGTGAACAAGATCATTGGTCCATAATATTTTTAGATCCTCAAATGTCGATGTTCAAGGAATGAAGAGAGAAATTATTAACAAGAATATTTAATATTCTGAATTTACTATTTTTTTAGAATATTCTTATCTATTGTTCGAAATATTTGTTAAGCAGTTCCGGTTTTTATAATAATTTACTTATCTATTGTTCCATTCATAAAATCAAAAAGTGAAAAATATAACAAAATATGTGATTCATAAAGAAAAACCTTCGTCTTTTATATTCTCGAGAATTTATATTATAAATCAAACTAAAAACAATAAATAGAGCTAAGCTAATTTCTTGAAAGACAAGTTCATCCAATCCAAAGTTTGAGTTGGAGTTGTGATATTTGTTTCTTTCCGCCATAAACCAAACAACTAAGTTAAAGAGTCACATTTGTAGTCTTTTCCCAGCAAGGCGGTTGATTAGATGTAACTGTTATGAAATAATTTCTTGAAACAAGTTCGTCCAAACCGAAGCTTGACTTGTGATATCGGTTTCTTTCCACCAGAAATCGAACCGCTGTCTCGACAGACGATTTGTAGTCTTTTCCTAGTCAGACGTCGATGAGATAGGAATTGTTATGAGATCAACACCGGGACCAATGTTCTCCTCAAGATTAAGGAACTCAAAGGAATCTATCTCAAATAATAATCTCGCCGCCGAGTTACCTTTCTTGTAAGACAATTTCGTCTTTTGTCCTCGCAAGACTCTTCCCTGATAGTCAGCTGCAAAGATGGGAACCGTGATGAAATCAACACCAGTCAGAGGATCTTCATGGAGTAAAATGAATTCTGAACCGGCGTGACAACAATTCCAAAACGGCCATCTCGCGACCAACCGAGCTCCGCTGAACAGCTTGCCTAAAGAGAAATCTGTTCCACGTCTTCCAGGACGGGTCCACTCTGATTTACAATTGGTTGCTCTAAATGAAAAAAGAAATCAGGGTTCCTATATTCGAAGATCCAAAACGAAAATATAAAAGAAGGAAGTATCTTATGCGGAAAGCAAATGATCTTGGAATAGCGGACCACAACATGTTACTGAAATTAACGACGCATCATATCGATCCAAATGAAGGATATGAGTGTCGTCCTTAAGTTGAGAAGGGCGACAAACAAAGGGAACCATCAGCACAAATCTATTTATGGACGAGTAACCCCTTAGCAAAAATAGCATAAGTTCATCGACGAACTCGATCTTGTATGACTCTGGAGGTCGACAAAAATCCGAATACAAGAAAAACGATGAACATGTCTGCATATTTAAGTTTTGAATGAAGATAAAAGACAGAAAACGAATGGATGTTTTGGTAGAATCAAGGGAGATTGAAGAAGTGAGTATGTTGTAGAGTGATGAAAGTAGAGACTATATTTAAAACAGAAGAAATGATGTTATCCAAAAGACAATACGCATGTCAATCCTAATTTAAAGCGACATGACATTCCAGGCACGCATAACACATTAATTGGTGTAAGAAGAAGTGCCTTAAATAATCTTTAGAAAATTCTTAATATACAATATAAAACAAATATGTCCAACAAAAACCGAATGTTTATCTATGGCTGCTAATTTGTCAATACATACAATGCTATAATGTGTTTCATATGTGTATATAATTATTATTTTATACATCCAAACTTAATAATTCGGTTATGCATATGAAATTATGAATTAAATTTTATACCATTTCGATGAAGAAAAAAACATTAAATCATGTTTTATCATAACACAAATGTAAAGTACACATAAATTAACTAAATAACATAATAATGCCCGTACATGCAGATCGATCACTTAGTTATTATTATATTATTAAAGGACATTATTATTTAACAATATCATAATATAGTATAAAACGAAATAAGCTTAAAACATGTGTTCTCTCTACTTTCATCAAAACGTAAATCAGTCTTCAGATAAATTGATCTAGCTATGCAAGATATGTGAACTGGCTATTTGCAAACTTAGAAATTCCAAGACTTATATTTACGTAAAAATTGGTGTTAACGTAACATATACGAACATTGAACTTAACAGAATTAGTGATGCCGGATGACGTGGATGGAACTATATTCGATAACATTACAAAAACAACTCGGATATAATGTCTATCAGTTAGAGTGGATGACGTGGTATATTCCATGAATATAATTCTTTTGTTAGTTTTACGATTGTTGCACACTTACGTCATAAAGATACATTTGTTGCAGATAATTATCCTTAAACCTTAGTTTGTATGTTTTTATTAAATCAAAATGTGTTTTAAGCATTGTAATCTTCTATCAAGTCTATTTTGGTCAGATTTAAAATTTAAGTCCAGTCAACAAAAGTCAAAATGTTGCGCAATGTTAATCGGCCAAAAGATATGTTTTCTATATGTTTCCGTAACATCGAGCTCTATATTTTTATAGCTCGATCCATGTAACATCGAATTGTACACCTCCAGCTAACATCGAGCTCTACACTTCCGGTTATCATCAAGCTCTACATCTTCGTAGCTCGATCTGGGTGACATCAAGCTCTACGTCGAAACCCGAAAGCAAGACTAAGTCATAACAGATCCTGCAATCTCCAGATTTGTTAGCACGTGCGCGGAATAGATCCAGTTCCCAAAATTCCGCAAAAT
The DNA here is from genome assembly GCA_030180135.1 of Orychophragmus violaceus. Taxonomy (NCBI): domain Eukaryota; kingdom Viridiplantae; phylum Streptophyta; class Magnoliopsida; order Brassicales; family Brassicaceae; genus Orychophragmus; species Orychophragmus violaceus. The sequence goes on from CM058237.1 coordinate 82,184,382, forward strand.
CACAGAGTACACTGAACATGCAAACGAGAGTTGCGGAAGTTAGTTGCAGAGACAAACCTATAAAAAGACCTCTTTCTCATTAATTTAAAGGATCCGATTTTTACCTAACTACACATGTATTTTAAGTATTCTCTTCTTGTAAACTTATTATTTAACCCACACAAATTTAACTCATCAATTTAAATCTTTATTTACATTGTTGGTTCATTTAAATTATAGCTCATCTTTCTTAAACACACAAAACACTCTAAATTCTTTAATGTGGATTTTAGCATCCACAAAATCTTTTCAAGTTTTATGTTGTTGGAAACAAAAAAAGCTAATTATTTTAGATGCGAACGAGAATATGAAGATATATGATCGTTTAATTGCGCAAGATTTTGGCACATTCAAAATCTTCCACCTGTATACGGATCGAGCTCAAATTTGTATTATATGATAGGCCACTGAATTAGTTTTATTTGAAAGTGTTTTGAGATTATTCCAAGTGCGATAAAAATTTATGCCGGTTTTCGTAACATTTTGTCAGTAATAAGCAAAAAGAGTATGTGCAAGAAACTCTTCTCAAGTGCAACTGTGCAAGAGAATGAGCAACCCAGAAACCTAATTCGATCAAACCAAATCTTGCAGGAATTTTGGCATTTTTCAACATGTTTTCTATTTTGACAAACGGTAAAGTTTATGTGAGTTATGGTAACGAGATAACTGTAAATATGAATCTACAAACATAATTGTAAAGAACGGGACAACTGTTGAGAGATTTTAGTTAGGTTGTAGAGCTTTCAAGAGTATACATGAATTCCTATTTAATACTTGTAGATAAGATATTAGATATGGCTTTCTTCATCTATTATTTCAAGAGTATACATGAATTTTGTCTCGTGGCCTAAATTTTTTATCCTCAATTATTTGATGCACCGAAATGTTTTTTTTTAGTTCCTGATAGAACATATATAAGTAAAAAGTCATTAATTAACGGGAGTTGATGTTTTTGTGTTTTCAGCAGAATCTAGTGTTCGTGTGTATATATATATAGCATATGAATTGAAATATTTTAGAAAGAGAATTGATATAATCTACTGATTTGAGTTTGCAAATTTTGCCAGCTATTTTTCCTATTTGATTGTATCTTTTTCCAATTTATGTTTCCTGATTATTTACTTGGAATTTAACACTTTTAATTCATAGTTTTAAAGCATTCTCTTTTATTTTATGAATCTTTTTTTGCATTCGAAAAAAACAACAACCACCTTTTGTTAACTCTGTTTTACTCTCACAAATTTGTTGTATAACTTTAATCTGTGTTGGTTCGATCCCTAAAAAGTAATATTTTATTTGCTATACACTTGAAAACGATAGCTTAGAGTTAAAGCTTGGAGTACATCAAAACACATTCATAAAAGAGTAGCAATTTATACATTATTTAGAAAGATTGAAGTTTATTAATTTATCAAAAGTTGATTGAAGGATGTTTAGTTAAATATGTTTTGAAGGTTATATTAAGTAGGTATCTTCACAAGATGAAAACTTGAGAATGGAGAAACATATAATTTATAGAGTGAATTGGACAGATAATAAAAAAAGGGCCAAAACTCGATGACTATATATGATTTGACATAAGGTCATTTCAGAACTCCTACAATGACGATTCTAACCCTACTTTCATACAAGTGGCCCATTGTTTTTTTTCCTCTTTTCTTTTTGTTTTATTTTTTTCTTTTTCTGTTGATTTGTCTTCACTCCCTTCTCTCTCCTAACTAAAGCAAATCTAAAACTCAACATATGCACGATGATTAATGAGTGATTCAGCAAATATTTCACATAAAATTATTCTCTTTCATTCAAACAATTCTAGGTCAGATATATGTTAATATAATTACGACTCATATTAGTTTCATTGTTAACTAATTAATTTAGAGTGTGTGTTCAAGTTATTATGTTACATATAAAATATAAGTTTATCGATAATTTGTTGCAAATAACAATGAGTCAATTCAATGCATTAGGTACGTATTAACACAATCATAATGCATGTTAATTCAATTATTAACGAGTTAATTCTTATGGTGTATGTTCAAGTTTGTTTATATCATATAAAATATATAAGTTTACCGATATAATAGATATGATATAGGGTTAAAATGTTAATTAGCAGCGATAAGGAAGACTTGCTGTCATACAAATGTAAAATTTACAAACTAAATGATTGCTTAGCAGGATATTACAATTGTTATTATTGATTTTTAGTCATCTCCTCGAACATATGCAATGGCACCATCTCCGATTCCGTTATCACAGTATACACGCATTACCAAAAGCAAAGAATCCCTATTCTTATCGGCCATGTGATCAAACACTCTCTTAGTCTCATTGACAGTCTTACACTCTCCAAACATATTAATCACTGTGTTGTTCAGTTTCGGATCACTTCTAAACTTAGACCGAAGGAAATGACCGTGTACCTTCTTGGAATGCTCAAGCGACTTCAGATTCACACAAGACTCCAACAGCAGAGACTCATTAAGCTGACTCTGTACATTAAATATATGTTAGCACAGTTATACATGTGCTAACTTACTCGTGTTAACACATTTATTAGCTAGTTAATTTTTAGGATTTGTGTTCATGGTATTATGTATCATGTAAAATGCATAAGTTCATTGCTAATTAATTTCTTAACGCGATAAGACAATTTTTTTTGTCCAACCTTTAAAGAAACCAACCAACCCCAAGAACCGACAAGAATTTTCACCCATTAGGACAAGCTCTTAACTTGGACTAATACCGCAAAGAAAGTTCCTTAATTTGATCTTACTGAAGAAAACTTACTGAAGAGGACCTTGTCAAGTCTCTCATTTGCGACGTACTCACAGACCAAGAGTTTATCATCTCCGTGTGTGCAATAACCCCACAGATTAACGACATTCTGATGTTGGACTTTAGCTAACAACTTGGCTTCGTTTACAAACTCGTTCTTCCCTTGCCTTGAAGCCTGAGCTAGCTTCTTCACTGCTATCTCTCTCCCATCAGGTAATCTTCCCTAATTACACAAAGCATTTAATCCCATCAGCCAAACTAACAAAGTCCATGACAGAAAACTCTTCAAGCTAAACAAAAAGATTCTGCTGATATCACAACCACGGAACCACCATCGTTAAAGAAGACACTCACTGTCTCCAATAAAAAAATGGAAAGTTTGATCTGTGGTCGTGGGGTTACCTTGTAGACGGGTCCGAATCCACCTTCGCCGAGTTTGTGGGTCCACCTTCGCCGAGTTTGTGGGTTGGGTTGAAATCTTTGGTAGCAGAAACTAAGACTTGAAATGGGAAAATTTTATGTTCCAGAGCAGCGATTTTCTCGATACCGTCTTCGATATCTTTGTGTCAAGGAAGAAGAAGTGAGTCAATTTAGAAAACCCTAATCTATTTTTGCTGGGAATCCCGAAAAAAAAAAGCTTGAATCAAACGAGAATTTACCTCTATTGGAGCTGCGTTTGAAAGGTTTAATGATATTCTGAAAGAAATTCATGGACTTGGTCATGCCCATAATACAATTGTGAGAATTCTTAGTGACCATCCCATGGAAAGCAACAGAGAAAACTAGGGATTGATAAGATATCAAATTTGAAGAAGACCAAGAGGATGTGGAACGAAGATTTGGGGGAAACTTTCAGGGGATTTTGATTATGCGGCGTTCGATTGAATTTCACCGGCTCTAGTTTCAGAGTATCAGGTTGTGATTGAGCGAAGAAAAAAGTAAAAAAGAAGAAGAACCGTGTTTTGTCACAACAAAAGAAGCGTAGGGTGTAATTAGGGTATAGGGGTATATCTGGTATTAAAATAAAAAGTTACAGTATTGGTCTATCTGTTTAAATACAAACAAAATCTTTTATATAGGGTGCAATTACTCTAATTTATAATGACTTATGGGCCTCTAGCCATATTTATATACAATAATAATAATATGCATATCTTATAGAGCCAAATATAATTTATTGGTAGTCACAGTTTTGGCTATATATAAGATATACTAATGATTGATGAAGGCATAAATCTTCATCCCCAACTTATCCATTCATCAATCAACGAAGCGTACCATGTTGGTCTTCTATCTTACTCTCTCTCTCTCTCTCTCTCATCCGCCATTTTGGGTGATTAAGCTTTCTGTCTCTCTCTATCTTATTTCATGTAAATGAAAAGATATCAGCTAAGATTCCTTATATATCTTCAAATAATTTTGTATATGTCTATATGAATTGATTCCTTGCAACATCAGATATTCGTTTAATATCATATGTACAAAATGTCCAAAGAATTTAAGACGACCCTGCTACTTCTTTTTCCTTTCATTTTGATTAGAGTTGAAGCTCTGCTTGAAAAAAACAAGTTTTTAATTCTCATAGTCCCAACATAAAGTAATGAGTATGATGATATGATATTAAGTAATGAGTGTGATGATATGATAAATTCAATTCTATGTTTAAAAGATTCAAATGGGTTCGCAATGGCCCAAAAGGTGGAAGCGATTGGTGGGAAGGGCGGTATGCCGTGGGATGATGGAGCCGACCATGACGATGTGGCAAAGGTTTATATACGTGGTGGACATGAAGGCATTCATTTCATCAAATTCGACTATGTCAAGGATGGAAAATACATAAATGGAACCATCCATGGTGGTTTAGCCGACGGTTTTACACAGACGGTATATTTTATAATTATAAATATATATTTATATATATGGAAAAATTGAAAAACAAATTGTATTTTAGAAATATATATGATCGCAAATAGCACTATGAAATTAAATGTAACAAAAATTTGTATTTAATTTGATAGTAAACTTATTATTCGCCATTTATTGTTTGCAGTTAGAGATTGACCATCTCAAGTACGAACAAATTGTATCTGTTGAGGGTTACTATGACAGACTGACCGGTGTGATACAAGCACTCCAGTTCAAAACCAACCTCAAGACTTCCGAATTTATGGGATATCAAAAGGGTATTAAGTTTTCACTTGGAGTCAGTGGAAAGATCATTGTTGGTTTCCATGGATCTGCTGGGCTCATCAACCTCCGCTCTCTTGGAGTATATTTAAAGACTCCTCCTACCAAATCTGAACTCCAAGGTGGCATAACAGGAGGAGAGTATTGGGATGATGGTCCTAATTACGATGGCGTAAGAGCAGTGTATATTAACCAAGGAAAAGTGAAGCAAGCCACTGTGTCGCCGACACAGTCGTCAACACAGAATCTTCAGGAACTTGAGTAAGCCACTGTGTCGCCGACACAGTCGTCAACACGTCTCCAACGGCCACATTTTCTCTAACGGCTATTTTTCAACTTCTATACCTAGTTACTTCACTTTGTAACTCTATAAATGAGTCTCTATTGACTAATATCAAATATACACCTTTGGAGACTTTTCTCTCCATATTCTCTCCAAATCTCTCTAATCTCTTTCTCTCTAATCTATTAATACTCTTAAATTCTATCATGGTATCAGAGCAAAGATCCTTATTCTACTACTCTCTTTGATTCTCTCTTGTCCATCTTTCAAAATTCTTCAAAATTCTCAATTTCTTAAAAACGCCCACCAAGTGTTCGACAAAATTCCTAAACGAAATTTCAAGCTAAAAGCTATGAGTTCTTCTGTTATTACCACTGAGGGCTCAAAATCATTAGTTGTTCCTACCATTCTCAAAGGAAACAACTATCTTGTGTGGTCTAGAACCACTAAAACCGCTATAAGCGGAAGAAGACTTTGGAAGCATATCATCTCAAAGGAGTGCCCAAAGAAATCCCTCAAGAGCAAAGGCAAAGACCAAGAGGCTCTAACCGAGGAAGAGAAAGAAGAAGCACTCAAAGAAGAAGAGGAGAAATGGGAAGAAGATCAACAAGCAGTCCTTAGTCTTCTTCAATCATCTCTAGATTCGGCCATCTTGGAAGCCTACTCATATTGTGAGAATCCAAAGGATCTATGGGAAACTCTCAAAGGTGTGTACGGGAACACATCCAATCTAAGTCGAATCTTTGAAATCAAGAAGGCTATCAATGAACTCCATCAAGATAATTTGGAGTTCACCAAGCACTTTGGAAAGTACCAAACTCTATGGTCTGAACTTGAAATGCTTAGGCCAATGAGTGTGGATCCAAAGGTGATCATTGAAAGGCGTGAGCAAGATCGTGTGTTTGGCCTTCTCCTCACGTTGAATCCGGGTTATAATGACCTCATTAAGCATATCCTTAGAGATGACAAGCTACCAAACCTTGAAGAGGTGTGTTCTAGAATCCAAAAGGAGCAAGGCTCCATAGGTCTCTTTGGTGGCAAATCCGAGCTTGTAACAGCCCATAAAGGTGTATACAAGCAAGACAAGAAAGGCTCAAAGGTGTGTGATCATTGCAAGAAGGATGGTCACTCAAAGGACAAGTGTTGGCATCTTCACCCTCATCTCAAGCCCGAGTTTTTAAACTCAAGAAGACCAAGAGCCAATGTTTCTCATGGTGATGAGTCTAGACAAGCAAATGCATCCACTTCTCAAGGAGAAGTAGCTATGACAGCCTCTGTTGATTATGTGAAGAAAAGTGACTTGGATGCCCTAATCAAAGCCTTTGCCTCACACAACTCCGGTATCACTCTCTTTTCTCACAAACCTAGTAGTAGACTTGTTATAGATTCGGGTGCTTCTCATCATATGATTAGTAATCCTAAGTTTCTAGACAAGATTGAACCGGCTATGGGTAGAGTAGAGATTGCTAATGGTGATGGAATTCCAATAGAAGGAAAAGGAACTTTAAAACTATTTAACAAGAAAAGTGAAGCATTTTATGTCCCTAAGTTCAAATCCAACTTAGTATCTGTTAAGAGAACTACTAAAGACCTTAATTGCTATGCTATTTTTGGTCCTAATGATGTTCATTTTCAGGATATTGAAAGTGGGAAGTTACTTGGGAAAGGTGGATCCAAAGATGAGCTTTATATTCTAGAAGAGCTACCACAAAATTCGGATGCTTTATCTTTTAATTCTTGTTATTTAGCTAATATAGATGCTATGTGGCATGCTAGATTAGGCCATACTCATGGAAGAGCACTTGAGTTAATGTTGCCTAATGTATCTTTTGATCACACTAGTTGTGAAGCATGTATTCTTGGCAAACATTGCAAAGTTGTCTTTCCTAAATCTTCTACTATCTATGAGCATTGTTTTGATTTGGTGCATTCGGATGTGTGGACTTCTCCTTGCATGTCTAGGGATAGGAACAAGTACTTTGTGACTTTTATAGATGAGAAATCAAAGTATACTTGGGTCGCACTATTACCATCTAAGGATAGAGTGTTTGAGGCTTTCATCAACTTTCAAACTTATGTGACTAACCAATACAATGCCAAGATAAAAGTGTTTAGGTCCGAAATGGAGGAGAATACACAAGTACTAGATTCAAGGAGCACCTAGCTAAGCATGGCATATTACACCAAACAAGTTGCCCTCACACACCACAACAAAATGGAGTGGCGGAGAGGAAGAATAGGCACCTTATGGAAGTGGCTAGATCAATGATGTTCCACACCAATGTGCCAAAGAATTTTTGGGGAGATGCGGTTCTAGCTTCATGCTACCTTATCAACCGAATTCCAACAAAAGTCCTAAAGGACATATCACCATTTGATGTACTTAACAACTCTAAGCCATCTATTGAACATTTACGTGTCTTTGGTTGTGTGTGCTTTGTTTATATACCAGGTGAACAAAGAAACAAGTTAGAGGCCAAGAGTACCAAATGCATATTCCTTGGATATTCAACCACTCAAAAGGGTTACAAGTGCTTTGATCCGATCAACAGTCGACTCCTTGTATCTAGAGATGTCAAATTTATTGAGGGACAAGGCTATTATGATAAGAAGGATTGGGAAGGTCTAAAGGATCTCTCAAGGTCACCATCGGATATAGCTACAAGTTTGAGGTTCTTACTTGATCATTTGGGAAATGATGAAGCACCAAGGCAAGGAAATGAAAATGGGAATGAACCTAATGGTAACTCAGACGAGAAAGAGAATATCCCAACCGTTTCCCAAGATCATGAGTATAATCAAGAGGGGGAGCCGTCTCAAAACCAAGCTCAAGAGCAAGAGGATCTGAGCATGGAAGAAGATGTACCTACGTCTCAAAACCAAGCTCAAGAGCAAGAGGATCTGAGTATGGAAGAAGATGTACCTACTTCACAAGAAGATGTTGAAGCCATTGTAGAGGAAGAGGTTCAACCTCTTAGACAAAGCACTAGGACCAAGTTTCCCTCCAAATGGGTGGATAATCGCATATACTACAATCACCAAGCTGTAGCTCACCCAATTCAAGCTACTTGTTCTATTGCCCTTTTGCCACCTGATCATCAAGCCTTCCTTGGAAAGATTGAGCAAAATCGAATTCCCAAGACATATGAAGAGGCTAAAGATGAGAAGGTTTGGGTTGATGCAATTGGAGATGAAAGGGGAGCTATGGAGAGGAACCACACTTGGGATGTAGAAGATCTTCCAAAAGGAAAGAAGGCGGTTAGTGCCAAGTGGGTATTCACCATCAAGTACAAGAGTAATGGCGATATAGAGAGGTACAAGGCACGTTTGGTGGCTAGAGGTTTCACCCAAACATATGGAGAAGATTACACAGACACTTTTGCTCCGGTGGCTAAGCTACACACTGTGAGAGTAGCTCTATCCTTGGCTACCAACTTGTCTTGGGATCTTTGGCAAATGGACGTCAAGAATGCATTTCTTCAAGGTGAACTTGAAGAAGAAGTCTACATGACACCTCCACCCGGTCTTAAAGACCTTTGTGTACCCGGCCAAGTATTGAGATTAAGGAAGGCTATATATGGATTGAAGCAATCGCCAAGAGCATGGTACCACAAGCTTAGCTCTACACTCACTAATCATGGCTTTAGGAAATCTCATTCGGATCACACCTTATTCACTCTAAAAAGTGACAAATGCCTTGTCGTGGTTCTTGTATATGTGGATGACCTAATCATCACTGGTGATGATAAAGAAGGTATCCAATTCACCAAGGCCTTCCTCAACACAACATTTGATATCAAGGATCTTGGAGAGTTGAAGTACTTCCTTGGGCTTGAAGTGTGTAGATCATCGGATGGCTTGTTCCTTTCTCAAAGAAAGTACGTACTTGATCTCTTGAGTGAAACCGGAAAACTTGGCTCAAAACCAGCCAAGACACCACTTGAAGATGGCTACAAGGTCAATAGAAAGGGGGAGAAATCAGATGAGAAGTTTAAAGATGTCTCTCAATATAGAAGACTTGTTGGAAAATTGATATATCTTACCCTTACAAGACCGGATCTATGCTTTGCAGTCAACCAAGTGAGTCAACACATGCAAGAACCCACGGTTTATCATTGGTCGATGGTGGAAAGGATACTTAGATATCTCAAAGGGAGCCCCGGCCAAGGTATATGGATGGGAAAGAATAGTAACACTGAGATTGTTGGGTATTGTGATGCGGATTGGGCTGGTGACAGAATAGATCGAAAGTCTACAACAGGTTATTGCACCTTCGTTGGAGGAAACTTGGTGACTTGGAAGACAAAGAAGCAAAAGGTTGTATCTTTCTCAAGTGCGGAAGCTGAATATAGAGCTATGAGGAAGCTAACAAGTGAATTGACTTGGCTCAAAGCTCTTCTTAAAGACTTTGGTATTGAGCAAGCAGGACCGATCACCATGCATTGTGATAACCAAGCCGCAATTCACATTGCCACTAACTCGGTGTTCCATGAAAGAACCAAGCATATTGAGATTGATTGCCACAAGGTTCGTGAGAAGATTGAAGAAGGAGTTATCTTGCCATGTTACACAAAGAGTGAAGACCAATTGGCGGATATTTTCACAAAGGCCGCAAGTCTAAAAGTTTGCAGCAACATATATGGCAGACTTGGACTTGTGGATCTTACACACCCTTGATCTCATGTTCCCTAATCCATGGACTTCACACTCTTTTTCCCTTAACATAGTTTTGTCCCAAGTGGTTTTCTATGTTAAGGTTTTTAATGAGGTGATGTTCTTGGGTTTCCAAGCTTAGCCTTCTTATTTTCTCTAAGGCTAAGTTTGAGGGGGAGTATTAACCAAGGAAAAGTGAAGCAAGCCACTGTGTCGCCGACACAGTCGTCAACACAGAATCTTCAGGAACTTGAGCAAGCCACTGTGTCGCCGACACAGTCGTCAACACAGAATCTTCAGGAACTTGAGTAAGCCACTGTGTCGCCGACACAGTCGTCAACACGTCTCCAACGGCCACATTTTCTCTAACGGCTATTTTTCAACTTCTAGACCTAGTTACTTCACTTTGTAACTCTATAAATGAGTCTCTATTGACTAATATCAAATATACACTTTTGGAGACTTTTCTCTTCATATTCTCTCCAAATCTCTCTAATCTCTTTCTCTCTAATCTCTTAATACTCTTAAATTCTATCAGTGTATGTTACTTTTACTGAAACTCATATAAGGAGTATGAACATCGACTACGACCAGGACGGCCAAGTGGCAACTTGTTATCACGGGATGAAGAATGGAGAAACACAAGAGGTCCTACATCTCTACAACCCTTTAACATTCTTCGTCCATATATATAAATATGGTTTTGAATTGCTTATTGTACAAGGTTCTTGTGACTATTGTATCTATCTCGAAATGAATTGGCAGTTAGTATATTGGTTTAACATGGTCAACAAATTATATATATATACTAGGTTAGGTCAATATTGTAAACATGGAATTTTTAACATTGAATTTATATATTATTGCAGTTTGTGGTGGACTTCCCTAATGAATACATGACATCTGTGGAGGGTACCTACGACCATATACACGAGGGTAACTATTTGGTGCTTACGTCTTTGACTTTCAAAACATCAAAAGGGAGAGTCTCTCAGACATTTGGATTGGTGACTGGTACTAAATTCGTGTTGGAGAGTCAAGGTAATGCTATTATAGGGTTCCATGGAAGGGATGGTGGTTCTTTTGATGCTATCGGAGTTTACTTTGCTCCGATGGTTCCTTCATAGGGTTCCCTACTCAAGAACCTTACAAGTTTGATCGTGGTCTCTCTTCTCCTACACTACTAGTCTCGGATGATGTTACTTTGGTAATATTGTGTTTGAGTTTAACAAATCTCTCGTGGAATAAGAAAACGTTTATGTAACCAAGACCTATCATTAGTATTATATTTATCATGTCCATTCACATTAAAAGGAAACTAACCAATCCTTTATCATGTCGATTCACATTAAAAGGAAACTAACCAATCCTTCTTAACTGTTATAATTTATAAGCATGTTCGTTTATGAAATGCATGTGTCAACGTCGGCATCAAAGAGAAAACAAAGAAAAACCAAATTACGTCATAGCTACCATTGTATTTTATAGCGTCAATGCAGCGACTTTTTTTTCTTTTTCATCTATCCTTTTATTTGTCTTTATTAACATTTGATTTGTGTGATAGACACTCACGCATCCGTTGATGAAAAGAACATCGCTTTGTCAAAATTTCTCCTGATTTTGAAGAAAAGCAACCATTTACATTTTTCCGTAAGAAAATTGCCAGCAAAAAAATCGTTGTGATATTATTGATGTGATCCTATTCCGAATTTCATCTATCATTTAATACTACAATCAACCTGTTGGATATGTGTTTAGCACTAATCCTTCCGCTAAAGAGTTAAACGGTCCAGCAAAAAATCAACTTTCTCACCCTATAAATAGGATTTTTCACCCTTCATTTTAGACAGATTGTATTTTGCAAAGGCTCCGAGCTACTCTTATAAAACTCCGAGCTCAAGTAGCATTTACGGAGCACGTCATTCGACGGACTCCCACCTTGTACCATCATGTTCATTGTTCGGGTTCGACCTTAATATTAATAGAACAGTTTCCGACCTCACTTAAAGTTTATCTCTCACCTTGTAGTTCGGACTTCTCAGATCTTAATTCGACTCTTTTGGACTAGATCGAAATTCAGTAACAAAAATTGGCGTCGTCTGTGGGGAACATGAGAAACTTTTCTATACTCTAAGACGAAGCAAAATGAAAGGACCCCTTTCAACGAGTAACAACCCAAAATCGTCCGAGCAAACTCCGAGCCCGCTCCTTCCGAGCTCGACCTCACCAAGCCCATCCAACGAGGCACAATCACCAATCTCACCAATAAATACCTAGACTAACCCCACTAGGGTAACCAACACCCACCAAGATGGAAGGCATTCAGACACCCAAGACCAAGACGTCTCCTCCCTCATAAAGACTCTGATGACGCAAATCGACAAGCTGACTCGGGACAACAACGCCCACTTTGACCTACTCGCGAGCAATCAATACACATGAAGGGAACGGATTAATGACCTACAAACTACCGGGCATCAAACGTCCCAAGAAACTGACAACCGTACCCCGTGGCTCCAAAGGGTCCTATTCAGTGAAACACCACCCCTGAACACCAAATCAAGCAGGCAACCACCTATACCCCCGGGACAGTCGCCGATCGGATTCATACGAAGTTAGGCGTCAGCCAGCAGAAACAACGAGCTCGAGTAACTCAAGATTCAGTTGGACTACATTACATCAAAAGTTCATAAAGCGACCAGCTCAGCCCCTGAATAGATCGAGTCTTGAATGAGATGCATAACACACTATTCACGGGAAAAATAATAGGAACGCTGATCATGCACCCCGAGAAGATCAAACTGCCGACCTACGAAGGAAACTCAGACCCCCGACAGTACCTAACGGCTTTCAGTATTGCAATGGGACAAGCTAAATTTTTGCTTGAAGAGCGTGACGCTGGCTTCTGCTAGCTACTCGTCAAAAACCTGAGCGGCGCCGCCCTCAACTGTTTCTCGCGACTGGAGGCGCACTTTGTCGACAATTACCACTAGTTGACAACTACTTTTCTGAAGCATTACTCCATATTCATCCAGGAGGGAGCCTCAAGTGCGGACCTCCGAGCTGTGAGCCAAGGACCAAAAGAACCTCTCGGGTCGTACATCGACAGGTTCAAAGTTATCATCTCATAAATCACAGTAACCGATAACGAGGGACTCCCGACACTTCGAAACGGGCTTTGGTACGAATCACCATTCTGTGATGAGCTGGCCATAAACAAACCACATACCCCTGAAGACGCCCTTCACCGAGCAGCCGTCTTCGTCGAGATAGAGGAGAAGAAGGACCTACTCGCCAAGAACTTCGCCTCAACAAAGAAGGGGAAGGATCCGACATCCGAATGCCTCGACGACAAGGGAAAGAAGGCAACAACATGCTACGTAAGCGAGCAACAAACAAACCAACAGACGGCCCAGCAGAAGGGGCACAACCAGCCAAAAAACCAAAAAGTCGACCATGGAATAAATACATGTGAACCGACGATCAGGAAAAGGCTTTATGCACCTTCCATCAGCGCTCCGGACATAGAAACGCATAATGTAGAATCCTCCAAATCCTCTTCCTCGATGAATATCAGAAAGGAGTAACGAACATAACAAATCGAAACACTCCAGGAAAATCCCCCTGGAATCGGGAAATACCGCGGCAACCCAAAAACGAGGGGGAACAGTTCAAGCTCGTCCAGGAGGAAAAAGCGAGGCAAGCGAGCCAATAGCGAGCAGAGCAGGGATACATTGACACAGAACCACCAAAGCGGACCCACGACGACGACGAGGAGGACATGCCCACGCCCAGAAAACGGATCAATATGATCATGGGAGGACTCCCGAACTATAATGATTCAGTACGGCCAATAACAACTTACAGTCATAAAGATGACGTACAGCAGCAGTGGAATAGGAACATCCATGAAGAACTGAAACTCGGCACCAAGATCACCTTCACCGCGGAAGACGAAGAAGGCCTCGATAAGCCGCATAACGACTTGCTCGCCGTCGAACTCCAAATTGGCGACTGCGAAGTCACCAAAATCCTGATCGATACGGGAAGCTTGTTCGACCTCATATTCGAAGAAACCCTACAAAGGATGGAACTGCTTGACTACAAGATGAAGCGTTAGGAAAAGCCCCTCACCGGGTTCGCAGGCGATATGACCACCACGATCGGGACAATCAAGCTACCGGTACACGTCGGGTGCATAACCAAGGTCATCAAGTTCGTCATTATAGACGGCCCACAATCTACAACGTGATCTTGGGAACTCCCTGAATCCACGCCATGAAATTAGTACCTTTAACATACCACTAATGCATAAAGTTCCCAACCCCAAGAGGAATCTTCACGCTCTGTGGCAGTAAAAAAATCTTGAGATACAGCTTCACAGTAGCGCGCAAGGTAAGACAGACATCATGCCTCATATCCGAGCTGACGACCACTACCTCAGAATCGGAAAAAGTGGACAAGACCCGTCCCTCGGTTAAGAAGTCGCATCAGCGAGCCCCACCTTCATAAAGTAAACTCAAAAGCTCTGCCCAATATATATATATAAGTCATCGAGCTGCAGCTCAAAACTTGTAAAAGAAAGAACTACGCTCGGCTTGATCTCTCCTTGGAGAGTACGTAGGCAACATATACATGGTGCAACCACCTCTATATTCTAATTCAGAAAATTCCTTCTCTTTTTCAATAACTACGCTCCCTAACACTTAACCATCGACATTCTGGCCAAATGATTGATCAAATAAACACGTGTCCCATGCACAGAGACATTGTGTCACATCATCGATTTTAGCGACCTCAAGCTGGGGCCCGACCCGCATAAGTCCTTAGAAAAAGTTTCTCAAGCCGAACCTCCTTCGTACAACTATGTTCAAGGGCCTCACAAGATAAGCTGAGCACGTATTCACACCTAGAAAAATCAAACAAATGACGAGATAAGCCGAGCCAAAGCTCGCACTCACAAACATTTGTAAAAAATGGGCGAGCACTGTTTCGAGCCGAGAAAATCAAAAACAGGATAAGCCGGGCACGTACTCACACCTAAAATTTGATTTCGCCCAAAGCCATGAAACGCCTCGCATTCGCTTAAAGAAAAAAGAAAGAGAAAGAGACGAACACAAGTTGAAAACAAACAAATTTTTTCCTTTCTTTTATTCCATTCTTGTCAAAATTACAAAGAGATACAACAAAGGGAAATCTAATTTCTTGAAAGACGATTTCGTCTGAATCAGAGCTCGTGTGCTGAGCCCGATTTCACCCAACAAGGAGCCGAGCTCCTTTATTGAAAGACGATTTCAACGTCTGTTCCCGGCATGGCCATCTTTGAATGGAAGAGGCCCAACAGTGAACATCGACGAAACCGAGCCGGGGAAGATCGTCATGGGGTAAAAGAACCCGGAAAAGCCGACCTCAGCACACCAAAAAGGTCGACCGTTCTCTGGATCTGGACCCCATGGTTCCCCTGGACAGTCTGACGCAGACATCCCCCTCCAAAGGAATAGCTTCCCTTACGCGGAGGGAGGAAAGCTAGTCCAACAACTCGTTCGTTGCCCTGCAAACACAAAAGAAAAAGGGATAAAAATGTCAGGACGAACAACCAATATCAAGGCAAAAGAAAAAAAACAAAAACAACAACAAACAAAACACTTACGTGAAAAGCGACAAGTTCAAGATGGGACAACGCCCGACACATTACTGAAGCCAATAACGCATCAGACCCACCCAAACAGAGGAACTGTGTGCCGCCCTTAAGTTCGGAAATGCGACAAACAAGGGTCGCTATCGGTATATTTTCACATATCGACAAGCCCCCATTTCGCAGAAAAATACGAGCCCGCTCGACAATGACAAACACCGAAACTCCGGAGGCCGACGACTGCCAACATCAAAGAAAAACGAGATACCCATCGGCAGAGCGGCCTTGCTGCCACTATCCAATGGGACTCAGCCCTCCGCCAACCAAAAACTCAAACCTACTCAGGAAGATTAGGCAGAGAAGGAGAAAAGGAAAGAACGATGAGTTATGAAAACATTAGAGAAGAAGGGGAAATATTTATAACCAAGAAAGGCAATTGTTTCCAAAGAGACGCATTCAAAGCAATGCGACGGTTACGAACACAACTTTTAATGCAAAAACGGCGGTCCACTTTCCCATAAACACACAAAACAACTATTGAGAAACAATAATGACGCGCGGACCAAGCCTCGGAAATCGAAAAGGCACGACCGTCAAAATACATTAAGACATTTCCGTACGATTACGTACAGAAAGCAAGGTCGCACCGACAAGCAGAAGCCAGACACCAAGCACCCAAAAAAAGGAAGGCGAGAAGGAATGACACGCGGACAGCGCAGAGACCAAAAACCGTGAAAGATCAAAGCATATAAAAAATAAAATAAAAAACCCTAGAACGGGGACACTGTTCATACAACACTCAAAAGAAAAAAAACAAGCTAACTATTACAAGAAGGAAACTATTCTGGGAGGTCGGACATACAAGGAGCGGCTACACCTTCCACAGCCAAGGACGAACCATGAAGCGGCGACATGCGCAGGACGTCGGGATCTAAGAAATCAGGTCGCAGCTCAATGATAGGTGTGTAGTTTTCCCTATTCTACTGCAAGTGCACAGTTAATGCAATCGTAGTATATAAGGTATCGAATCCCACGAGGACTCTCAGTCACACAATAGATTAATAGCAGTTTAGATTAAATTAAGCGAAGCAGATGTGAAAACAGTAAACGAAATAAAAGGCGAATCAAGTGAGTTTGTAAGCAAGAGGGCAAAGCGTTAGGTTTCAGGAGTTCTCAGGAAATCAGGAACGCAAGCAATCAATCTATCTAGATCCAATCAATAACTATTCTAGAACTCAAACACTGATATAGAATTAACCAAATTCCTTTGCGATAATTCTCTAAGTCTAAGTGCAGCAAACCAAACTTCCGTTTGCGAGAACTAACAGATTAAACTAGCATTAATTCCAAGTTTGATATGTTCACAATTAACCTGAACCAAACTTTCGTTTGCGAACAGTTTAATTGCTTATCTAGGTTCTTTCTAGTTAAATTAATCAACTTCCGCTGAATTAATCAACCTAACATCATAACTCTGATTAGCTACTTCAGATTTAGCATTAAGAACAACTTAGGTAAAGAACTAGCAGATATAAATCTCTACAAATTGATTTAAACTATAATTCTCTGAAATCCCTAATGAGAATCCTTCAACCTAACAGGTGATCTACTCAGACATGTTCATCGAAACAGAAAACATCTTAAGTAGAAAACCAAATATCATAAAATCAAATAAGAACTGGGGTTCAAAATCAAGTCTCTTGCGAGATCAGGATCAGCCCCTCAACTCTCTCTGAGCAAAACTTAACGTAAGAAAAGCTTGTTAAAGCGTAGCCTAAACAATGGCTTAAAAACTCTATTTATAACCTAAAACACGTTTTGGGGCTTCTTTGTAAATATCAGGAACTTCTGGGCAGAATTGCAATGTCATCATCCTTCATCAAACCGTCGTTTGGCCCATCTCGCTGGTGCATCGATCGATGCTAGGAATGCAACGATCGACACCTTTCTCTGTTTCGGACAGTGAACTCTATCTCTCGGCCAAATACTCCAATTAGCTCCAGAAAGTATCCAAATCACCAAATATGCTCCAAATGTGTTTGTACCTAATAAACACCTGAAAAGACTCTAAAACACAGTAAAAGACTCGATAAATAACACATATACCATGGTTAAAAGCCATAAAATCCATGGTATATCAACTCCCCCACACTTAGCTCTTGCTTGTCCTCAAGCAAGACAAAGAACCAAATGTAGTCAAGAGGTTTGAAAACTCTTCAGAAACTCATTTCATCCTAGAAGCTACAATACTCAGATTCCCTTTAGTAAACCACTGCAAGAATCAATCACAGGATATCAAGACCACAATGTACTTCCCCCACACTTAGCAACTGTCCTAGGTAAACTCCACAATCACATTCAAGCATTCAAATTCTCCCTACTGACTTCTGCAAGTATTTAAGTGCGGTCTCACCTAAGGAATATCGATCTAAAGGCACATGGATTCTTACCTTATCAGCTCTAGACCACCATATTATCTTTCTCTAGTCCCTTTCTTCTCTTTCCTTTCTTTAACAACTGATTTTTCCCCACTGGGTATCATTTTATTTTTTTTATCAGTGTTCTTCCCGTTATGGGGTGTACTTTGGACACATTCCATGGATCACATGAGAGATAATAGTGTTTGCTACTATTCCCATGACCACTTCGGAGTTACTAACTCATCCTCAGTTTATTAAATTTTTTTTTTTTAACTTTATAGAAGGGGAGAAGGGGACTAAATAGGACAGGTTTACAGGCTGTGTCAGAACTAACAGGGAATCCGACATAAAGCATACTAAGCCCTTAGGTGAGAAATCTAAGTCAGTATTAAGGTTGAAGTCAGTAAAGGATCCTCTGATACCTGAAGTGATGTGGGTGTTCCCAGTAGGTTGATCTGTGATGGAGTTTTCTAATAGTCAAAGATAGATCCTGCAACTTCATCCCAATGGTTACTTAAGTTCCTGCAAGTCTTGTAAATCTTCTCAGAAAATCATAGTTTCTTACTTAAACAATTTTGACTCAATAAAACAAAAATTTTGAAAAACGGACTGACTCTTAAGAAAACAGAAAACAAAAGTCAGTAGCACCTCCCCCACACTTAAGACACACTGTCCCCAGTAGTGTCCAGCGAAGGATCGGTAAAAAGAAAAATAAAGATTGTTAATGGATATTTCACTTCTGTCGGGTTTTACCTCTGTCGCACAAGAATCGATCGTTGCACTAAGTGCACCGACCGTTACTTGGCGATTTTTCGTTGAGTGTCGATCGTTGCTCAAAGCAGCAACGATCGTTGCAATGCGCATATCGGATCAGACAGCTAGTTAGCAGGTTAGTCCGTCGGTTTATGTCAATTTTCAAAAACCTGCAAGCTGAGAACACTAGAAACACAGTAAAATCGAAGCAAAAGAAGTACCGAACAAAGTACAAATCATCCAATCATAGCAAATCCTAAAAATAAATGAAAAACAAAAGCGCAAGGGAAAAGAAAAAGTCAGAATACAGAACCGAAAGTATGGAGACTACTCTCACTCGCTCACATCGTCTATCCCACCGTACAATACATCGTCATCGGCTGCGGGATCAGTGTCAGTCGGGGGAGGAGGAGTCGGGGATCGTCGTCTGCGTCGAGAAGCGGGTACGGGCTGATGAACTGGCGGCTCTCTCCTGCAAGTGCAGCCGCGCAGGAAATCCCAAATGGTCTTGAACATACCCTCCTGACGCTCTCTCCAATCACCCTCAGACATCTCACGCACAAGCATAGACAGGGCTGGATATGGACCAATGTCTTGTGGAGCAGGTGCAGCAGCAGGTGTAGAGGAAGACGACGCTCTCGTAGAAGGCTCTCCCAGCGGATGAGCCATAGTAGGCACTCCGCGTCGATCTCTGGCAAGAGGGCGGAAGCTCAAAGCATCAATGGTATAAATCTGAGTCAACCTAGCAGCAGGAAGATCAATACCACACTGTGTATCCTCAGGGTCGTAATAAACCCACACTCGTCCCTCCTTCAGCCACGTAGCACTCTGCAAGTGACTGAGATCCAAGAACTCGCGCTCAGTAACGCACTCTGTATCCCCCATAGGGATCCCGCAGTGTCTGAAAATAGGAGTGAGAAGACTCCCTACTGTCTCCTTGCGCGCGCCTTCATAAGGCTTCTTCTACAGCTCGCAAAGATGATGAGCAAATACGGCTCCCAGGTTGACTTTCCTAGCCGAGTTCCGCACATCCGTACTCCTGAACTGCTCTGTCAGTCCTCTAAACAGGAACTCCAACTCGTTCTTGCGCATCTTGTTGGCCTCATGCTTGCACAATAGAGTGCGTCCCAAGATACGCAAGACATACCTGAGAACCGGATGCCTAACCTGAATAACGGGCGTAGTCCGTGAGTGATACCGTCCACCACCAATGTACTGCCAGAACTGTACTGCCTCTGCTGGTTCCCATGGAAGGGTCATGTCGGTGTGTGGCTGCTCAGTGCTGAACCCATAAATCCTACAGATATCGAGAAGGGGTACTCGATACCTGGCGCCGAGACACATGAAGGTGAAAGTGCCTCCTCGAGCATCCATGCTGTCCGGGTTTGGGTAGACAACCCTGCATGTGGCCAGCAACTGTCTCACCAGCTCTGGGTATAGATCGTAAGGCTGCATCGGCATTGTCCCCAGGCCAATGCCTCTGCACAGCTCCATAACCTTCGTGTCTATGCCGAGACTCTTGCAGGTTGAGTAATCAGCGAACTTGGTTGGCTTGATGATCATCCCACACCAACCACTGTAGAGTAGCGAGTCATACTCGTCCCATGAAGAGAGCAATGGCCGCTCTGTGAACTCAGCGGACCTTAAGAAACGTGTGAGGTCCTCCGGCCACTGTCGGGTCGTCGGAAATGGTGTCGCGTCCTCTCTGGGCCACGGTAAAGCAATTGGTGGCCCATATCTGTTGTACGGTGCGGGTGACTCTGATTCCCTGTTAAACCATTCAGGCGGTGGGGTGTAGTGTCTTGTTGCTGTGGACGTTGTGGCTCGCTTCTTGCGGGGTTGCCTTTGAGACGCCATCTGCAAAAACAAAGTTCAAATCTTTATAAGTCTCGGCAAAATTTCACTGTGAAATCGCAAAGCATCGACCGTTGCATCTAAGGCATCGATCGTTGCAAGGCGATTTCGCGTTATCGAACATTTCCCAAAATCGCAATGCAACGACCGCTGCTCGAGAGCAACGACCGTTGCAGGGCGATTTTGCCGCAAACAATTCATCAAAAATCAGTTTAAAATGGTGTTATCAACCACAAAATCAACAACAATCCATCACTAAACAACCTAAAGCATAATCATGTCAACATGCATTCATCAATTCCATCTAAAATCTCCAATTTCTAAAACCCTAAAAGTGAAATCCGAAAAACCAAAAATAGAAGTACATTACCTTGATTTCGTGAGAATTGGGTATGAGAAACAGATTGGGGATGTAAAAATAAGTGAAATAGTGCTTAGAATCAAAGAAATCGATGAAGAAATGGTGATTTTCGGTTTGGGTTCTCGGTGTGTCGATCGAAGGAAATGGGGAAGAAGAAGAGAAAATAGGGTTTAAGGTAACTTACCTGGTCGTGGGTGCAACGATCGTTGCTTTAGGGGCAACGATCGTTGCTCGTTGAACCAGATTGATTCCGGTTTAGCTCAACGTACCTTAATTTTCGATTTAAACCAAGTGCAACGACCGTTGCACATGTATGCAACGATCGTCACTCCTCTCCAGACTTGGTTCTGTATCTAAGAACTTACAAAAACAACTAAAAACGTTAAATCCTAAGAAAAACACCAAAAATAAAAAAGAAAAATAATTAAACCTAACAGTGGGTTGCCTCCCACTCAGCGCTTGTTTTAAGTCATTAGCTTGACTTTTGGAAAGGAGGTCAAACTTATGGCGGTTTCAACAGAGACTTTGAGTGTCTCTGTGAATGCCTTATCATCCATGGTGGTGTGTAAGCAGTAGCAGCATGATGTCGTCCTAGGAAAGTGGGGAGCAATGTAGGGTGGGATTGACACTTGGGTGTTTTAACGCTCTTTCCTGCATTTAAAACAGTGGAGTCAGGAGGTTTAGACTTAGAGGATGTATGTTTTACCTTTGGTAGAGATTTGATGTTCGGAGCCTTCTGTTTATGAGTAGTTTTAGGCCTTGAAGATGTTAGAATAGGCTCTTGTGGAATCATCATCTTCTTGTCAACCACCAATGTGCACTGAATCTCATTTGTAGATTTAACGGGAGCTTTCGGGAATGGTATCGGAGGTTTGTAGGCTTTTTCCTTAGCAGGTTCTCGAGATATGGGTGAAACTGGTTCCTTTCGGGGTGCAACGATCGGTGCGTGTGAAGCATCGATCGATGCTGTCGTCTCAACTCGTGTTTCAACTACAGTCTCGGGTCTATCTGCTTCTCGGTCCATTCCAGCTATCTCAGATTCAAATTTCTCTTCTTGGCTTGGTACCGCTTCAATCTGGACTATCCAAGTCAAAAGATCCATGTCAATCTCTGTTGAGTCAGGTGCATCGAAGCTTTCGAGCTCAGGTAATCTAACATCAAATATCCCTCTGTCTTCCACAAATTCCACAGCCTTAACTGCTAGACATGATCCATGATCCATCTGTGTGTTAGCCTGAGTGAGAATGTTGCTGTCATGAGCTTCTTGAGAATCCTTTGTTGGGGTAGAACTTGGAACTTGATCCATCTGTGTGTCCAGCTGCTTCATGCGAGTGCTCAAGGATTCAAATTTCTCATTCAAATTAGTGTACAGGTTCTCTAGCTTCGAGCTGAAAGAAGCTGTGTTCTGCTGTTGTCTTTCAATTGATTGCTCCAACATCATCTCTAGTTTGCTCCTTTGTGTAGGAGATGCCAGATGGGAAGTATAATTATGGTCTCTCAATCCTTGAGTGTGCCTAGAACCCTGTCTCTGCTGATGTTCCAAGGTATGTCCATAAGAGTCGTCTCCAGCCATGTAATGTACCTCTGCAAATTTACCAGTTTTTGCCTCTGCTCGGAACTGTCTCTCCCTAAGTAAGATGTCGTGGATGTCATCTATCTTACTCTGCATTTCAGTTACTTGCCCAACCAATACATGGTAATCTGGTAAGATGGGGTTTCCTTTCCCATCTATTTTCTGACCTTTTGCGTTGCATATGTGACCCTCTTGGTCTCGTAAAACGCCGTTTTCACCGCGAATCAAAATAACAGGTTCCATGGCGCGGAACCTATTGAACGTCTCAGATCTCAGCATCGCTGTTCTCGCCTTGTGTCGATCGTTGCAATGTGAGCAACGATCGATGCAGTGCGAATCCCTGCGAATCCAAAATTCAAAAACGTGAGTAAACAAGAAAATTAAAAAGAATGCTCAGTCTAGATCCTAGTACTAAATCTATAGGTGAACTCAAAGAGTCCCCGGCAACGGCGCCAAAAACTTGATAGGTGTGTAGTTTTCCCTATTCTACTGCAAGTGCACAGTTAATGCAATCGTAGTATATAAGGTATCGAATCCCACGAGGACTCTCAGTCACACAATAGATTAATAGCAGTTCAGATTAAATTAAGCGAAGCAGATGTGAAAACAGTAAACGAAATAAAAGGCGAATCAAGTGAGTTTGTAAGCAAGAGGGCAAAGCGTTAGGTTTCAGGAGTTCTCAGGAAATCAGGAACGCAAGCAATCAATCTATCTAGATCCAATCAATAACTATTCTAGAACTCAAACACTGATATAGAATTAACCAAATTCCTTTGCGATAATTCTCTAAGTCTAAGTGCAGCAAACCAAACTTCCGTTTGCGAGAACTAACAGATTAAACTAGCATTAATTCCAAGTTTGATATGTTCACAATTAACCTGAACCAAACTTTCGTTTGCGAACAGTTTAATTGCTTATCTAGGTTCTTTCTAGTTAAATTAATCAACTTCCGCTGAATTAATCAACCTAACATCATAACTCTGATTAGCTACTTCAGATTTAGCATTAAGAACAACTTAGGTAAAGAACTAGCAGATATAAATCTCTACAAATTGATTTAAACTATAATTCTCTGAAATCCCTAATGAGAATCCTTCAACCTAACAGGTGATCTACTCAGACATGTTCATCGAAACAGAAAACATCTTAAGTAGAAAACCAAATATCATAAAATCAAATAAGAACTGGGGTTCAAAATCAAGTCTCTTGCGAGATCAGGATCAGCCCCTCAACTCTCTCTGAGCAAAACTTAACGTAAGAAAAGCTTGTTAAAGCGTAGCCTAAACAATGGCTTAAAAACTCTATTTATAACCTAAAACACGTTTTGGGGCTTCTTTGTAAATATCAGGAACTTCTGGGCAGAATTGCAATGTCATCATCCTTCATCAAACCGTCGTTTGGCCCATCTCGCTGGTGCATCGATCGATGCTAGGAATGCAACGATCGACACCTTTCTCTGTTTCGGACAGTGAACTCTATCTCTCGGCCAAATACTCCAATTAGCTCCAGAAAGTATCCAAATCACCAAATATGCTCCAAATGTGTTTGTACCTAATAAACACCTGAAAAGACTCTAAAACACAGTAAAAGACTCGATAAATAACACATATACCATGGTTAAAAGCCATAAAATCCATGGTATATCACTCAACGACCTCCCGCTCTAAGAGGGGTTTATCCTTCTCGAGTTGAGCAGTTAGCGTGGGAGGGACATGCACACAACTCTCCGCGAGTAGCCGATATACACCAAGGATGCCGACCACTTGGTTTAACTCCAAAAGTTTAAGAGAATAACAATCTCCTAGTTCTCTCTCAAACCTCTACTTTTCCAAACGATCAGAAGCCTTCTTGTGCAAAACCTTTCGATCACCGCAAATACGCTCGCCAATGGAAGCACGGAGTTCATCACGCTGAGAAATCAAACGGTCGATCTCCGACCTAAGATAACCAGCCTCATGATCAGTCTTGCAAAGGAGATCATGTTTCGCATCTTAAAGCTCCACCAACCACTTCCCGAGATCCGCAGCCTTTTGCTTCTCCGAAGACAGAGCAGCAGAAATTCCCTTCGCCTCATCGAACTCCTTGCGGACCTGTTTCAACTCGGGAGAAGAGCGTCGCAGCGCGTCAACTTGCTCCGTAAGGACGCCCTCTATCGACCTGTCATGTCTCTTGTCGGACTCATATGAATCCCTGAGCTGGTTCAGAATAGCAATGAACTACCCAAAAATAATAATCAGAGTAGAACACATACCGTGACAAGGTGATGACTTAGCTCTTCCTGAAGATGGGGCTTATGCATCTCGGAGGCAGAAACAAGCTTCTTGGGGGGACCTACCGCAATCTTCTAAATAATATTAGCGCATGACAACTTGTCACTCACTAAGGGGTCCTTCCCCTTATGAAGAAACGACCAAACATAGTCCCACAAATTTGGATCGACACTATCTGGCCTAACCAACAGATCATCAGCACAAGCGGAAGAAGGAGCATGAGCCAAACCCTCAGAGCTACTGACCTCGTTCTTTGATTCCGACCTGCGCCTTTTGACACATGCCCGGCAACAAAAATCACAAAAAGCCTCATAAGGCATAACGTCACGGTTCGCGACCTCTCGCCGAAAAACTGTCTCCCGAACTCGATCAACCTCCTTACTTCGATTGGCTTCCTCCCCCTCAACCACAACTTCTCTGCCTTGTGCGGCAACAGGCTGCGCATCCCCGTCAACAGCAGACGGGCTTTCCCCGAGGACGATTACCGGCAAACTTACCGCATCCAAAGATCCCTCGTCAGCACCACCGAAAATCCTACGCATTTTTCTAAACAACCGAGGAGACGATGAATCACTTTTCGGATCCAAATAAGAAACCGACACCAAAAACGCAAAATAACACAGCAACGTATCAACAGGGATATCTTCCCCATCTCTCTAAAAAAAGGGGGAGGGAGAGGGGAATACACATACCCGAATCAATCTTTCTAAAGCAACACCGGACCGTCTGGTCAAACAGAGCCTTTCTTTATTTTCTAACGGAGGCCAATCTATCCCACCATGAGCCTTCAATCTGTCCAATTCTCTGGAAAAACCCGCAGTCCAACAACCCGAAGAGGAATGAACTGCAAAAAAGGAAAAAATGAGGCGGTCAATATCGACAAACGAGCACAAAACAAAAGAAAATTACCAGGATGATAGTTCCAGACCGATCTGAAAACCCTGCTCGAATCAAACGTCAACGCACTGTTAACAGTATTGCAATGGGACGAGCTAAATTTTTGCCTGATTAATCAAAATCGATGCCAACTCCTCAAAAAATCTAGTAGACATATCAACCCCATTATCAGCCGCCATGATCAAAATGCTCAGTATGATACGAATGGTGGCGGGGAAAAGTTGAGAGAGAGCCATTTTTCTTGCCTCACAATACTCGACGAGAATTCTGGGAAGAGGGAAAAGCAAATGGCACTCGGTGAACCAATACTCATACAGACAAACCAAACCAGGAGGAGCATCCCAGGGTCGCTCGCACAAGGTCGGCAACCGAAGCTCGAGACCGGAAACACTAGAACACCCTTGGCGAATGTTATCCAGGGAGGGTTGTTCACAAACGGATAAACGAATCTCACTAGGAACAACATTTTTCCCCTCCGCCGTCTTCCTCTCTTACGCTGCACCTTCTTACTCTACCACTTCCTTTGATCTCCTTTTTCATCCCTTCAGGAAAGTCGCTTGAGGACGACTACGAGGAGCAGTTGCACTAATCTTCAAACGACTTCCCGAATCAACAGTCCTAGCACTACAGCTTCGACGACCGGACTTGTCGCCATCACTAGGATTCCGCTCTCCTATGCTAGCGAGCAGTTGGCAATCAGAAGAATTCATCGCGAAGGAACCTCCGCGAAACCGACGAGATTTTCTCCCAACCCGAGACTTAAGAAATTCTCCGTCCTCTTCGATCGGCCTAGATTCAACAAGACTTTCGCCGGACGACTCAGTAAAACCAAAACCATCGCTACTAGTAGAAGAATTGCAACTAGAATCTACTCGCATACTGGCAAACCAAAAGACAAAGCAACAAACGCACAAAAACCAGAGAAACAGATAGGAAGTAGAAGACTACAGATGGAAACAATTACCTGATGAAAGACGATGAGAATTGAAGAGACGAAGCCTCTTAAAAAGGAATGGTTTTTTAAAAAAACAAGCAAAATCGCACCTTACGCGGTTCGCGTCCATTCGCTCTCTTAAAACCACGAAAGAATCTGATGGTTCAAGGTGTCGCCAATTGAAGCAAAACGACCCGACAAAATTTTCGCCCGACTTAAATGCTCAAAGAAAATTCGCCGACTCCGATCAAAAACAAAGATCAACGAACTGGGGGGGGGGGACTAATTATTGGATATAGGTTTAGCACCCATCCATAAGCCCATTGGAAATCTTGCCAATTCAACAGTTCATCCCGGCCCAAAAAGACAAGCCCGCTACAAAGTCAAACGACCCAGCAGGAAGTCAGCTTTCCCACGTTATAAATACGACCTTTAACCTTTCATTTTAGACATATTCTATTTTGAGAAGGTTTCGAGCTACTCTTATAATGCTCTGAACTCAAGCAGCATTTGGGGAGCACGTCATTCGACGGAGTCCCACCTCATACCATCATGTTCATTGTTCTGCTTCGACCTTAATATTAATAGAACAGTTTCTGACCTCACTTAAAGTTTATCTCCTACATCATAGTTCGTACTTCTCTGATCGTAACCCGACTCTTTTGGACTAGATCGAAATTCCGTAACAACACAATGTTTACGAATTTTAGTATTTATCTCTGCCAACTAAATCAAAAATATCAGCAAACCTAATGAAGCTTATAGTTTCGGGCTTGATGTTGCTTTCTTTCTTATCTATCTTACGTGACCTTTTCGTAAAAAGTTACCCAAACTTATCAAAAGTAGGGTGGTGATTTTGGAAATATATTTAACTACAACAAAAAAGGATATACAATATAACTAAATCTTGGAGGCGAAACTATTTTTGCCTGTTAATATTTGTTATAACCAAAAGGGCCAAATGATAGACCTAAAAATTAACCTTCACCCATAATAACAGTAAAAAAAAAGTGGGATTACACCAGAACCAAATGAAAAGTTTCAACGAATCATTAATGAGAAGTTTCATTTCTCTCACGAGCGAAGAACCCCACAAGCCATGAAGAGTGGCCAGCCGCTACGTATGAACCAAAGCGACCATCAAGAGTAAACGTACTCGTTATGAAAGAAGCACCTCTGTTTGAAGAAATAAATTACACATGAAGCTTGTAGTCCGCAATGAAGCTAAGAGAGGCCAGGATTTCTGCAGAGTAGAAACTGAAAAAGGCCACGCCTTTGGTCTTTGAACTGCTCCAATCAGATCCGGGGATTCAATATCAAAAATCACTCAGGTTTCTTTTCAACGATGACATGTCCTAGATAGCCCAGAGAAGGGCTTTGATCTGGAGCTGAAATATGGAGTCAATCTGCATGAACAAGCGTCTACTATGCATTAAGACCACTCCATGCTCATCCCTTAGTACCCACGCCACACCACCTATACGATTTCTTTTAGACCAGGAGATGCAATGTTGCAGCTAGTCCACGAAATCGGAGCTTTCGTCCATATTGGTTTGATAGAATACCTTGCTTTTTGAGAAGCCTCAACTTGAGAATCTTCAGCTTAAGCTTGGAACCAGAACTCAATTTCTTCTAAGACTTTAGAGAATTTTTCCTGAGGCGAGGAAAAGACTCCATCAAAAAGGAATTTGCACATGTTTTTCCAGAGATACCAAAGAGGCCAAGGAAAACATCTCCTAATATGGATATGGACATTCATGTCTTTGTTGAATCCCTGAAAATAACTCATGTTAGAAAAAACCTAGCTCTCATGGAAACCTCCTTCCGAGATAGGGACATTTAGGAGAGCCCAGAATTGATGAGCCACCGGGCAAGAGAACAAGATGTAGTTAACATATTCTCCTTCCCTGCCACGGACCTGACACCGAGAGTCAGCTTTAACCCCTTTTTGAATGAGAGAGCTTCTGACAGGGCTTTCCACATGAAGCTTTTAATTTTTGGTGCAGTCAAGGTTTTCCAAACTGCTTCCTTGAGAGGGTTAAGAGAGGGCTGCTGAGAGGCTTCAACAATCTCTTCTGCCAAGAAGTGATCAGAAGCTAGCTCATAGGCAGATTTCACAGTGAATAGGCCACTCTTTGAGTATTTCCAAATCCAAAAGTCGGGCTTAGAAGAAAATGGTTGCCTTTTCAGAATGAGCTCCACATCAACAGGGTAGAACAGCTCCTTGAGAAGACTTACATTCCATCTACGAGATCCAAATCAATGAGCGAAGATGCTTTTAAGCCTAACTTGATTTGATTATCCTTTCGGAGAGGAGCCCTGAAAATGCCATCATCACATAACCACATATCAAACCACACTGAAATAGAGTCTCCATTACCAATCGTTTTCTTGAGACCATTTGCTAGGAGCTCCTTCCCAAAAAGATACTTCTCCAAATAAAAGAGGGACGGCCACCTAATCCCGCATCTAGGAAGCTAGATTTTGGGAAGTATCTGCTCTTGAGAAATCTCCCCACAAGAGAGTCTGACCTTTGAGTGATTGACCATGCCTGTTTGGCCAAGAGAGCATGGTTGCACGCCTCAAGGTTCCGAAAGTCCAACCCTCCTAGCTTATTCTTCAGGCAGAGTTTAGGCCAACTTTTCCAATGGATTTTCCTCTTTTCTTTATCACTTTCCCACCAATAGCTTCCCATAGTCGAATTAAGCTCCTTGATAGTTGATTTTGGAAATTTAAAGACAGATATGGAAAAGATTGGTAAGGAAAGGGCCACCGACTTAATCACCCCTCCTTGTCCCCAAAGAAAAGAGTTTTTGCAAACCAGCCACTGACTTTTGTTTTTAGGCTTTCTTTCACATACGCCAACAACTTCAACTTGGATCCACTAAACCACTCGGGTAAACCCATGTACGTGGATGCTCCACCTCTGTTGTAAATTTGAAGAGCGTGTTGGCAAGCTTCTTAAAATTCCTGAGAAATATTTGCTCCAAAATTTATCGAGGAATTATCAACACTAATGCATTTCCCTGACACCTTCTCATACTGCTTCAGGATCTCTTTCAATTAACCTGGTGTAGATCCGATTTGCAAAGGAAGAGACTGTCATCAGCAAAGAGGAGGTGGGTCAATGCTGGTCCATCCTCAGAGAAACTCAAGCATGTTAATTCCTTCTCCATTTCAGCTTTTTGAAGGAGGTGAGATAGTCTTTCTGTGCACAGAACAAAGAGGAAAGGGGACATCGGGTCCCCTTGCCTTAACGGGTCCCCTTGCCTTATCCCTCTCTGAGGAGCTATCAAGCTGTGCTCCTGGTTATTGATAAGCACCGCTAACCGTTGTTACACACTGTTGTTATGGGTGAAGGTTAATTTTTAGGTCCACCCTTTGGACCTTTTGGTTGTAATCCCATTTTTGGTACTGTTGTTATGGGTTAAAGTTAATTTTTTTTGGTCCATAACAACAGTACAAATGATGGACCTAAACATTAACCTTCACCCATAACAACATTACCAAAAATGGGATTACACCAGAACCAAAAGAAAAGCTTCAAGGAAACATTAATGAAAGGTTTCATTTTTTTCACGAGCGAAGAACCCCGCGAGCCATGAAGGGTGGCCAGCGCTACGTATGAGCCGGAGCGACCATCAAGAGCAAACGTACTCGTTATGAAAGAAGCACCTCTGTTTGAAGAAATAAATTCCACTTGAAGCTTGTAGTCCGCAATGAGGCTAAGAGAGGCCAAGATTTCTACAGAGTAGAAACTGGAAGAAGGCCACGCCTTTGGTCTTTGAACTGCTTCAATCAGATTTGGGGCTTCAATACCAAAAATCACCTTGGTTTCTTTTCAACGATGACATGTCCTAGATAGCCCAGAGAAGGGCTTTGATCTGGAGCTGAAATATGGAGTCAATCTGCATGAACAATCGTCTACTATGCATTAAGACCAATCCATGCTCATCCCTTAGTACCCACGCCACACCACCTATACGATTTCTTTTAGACCAGAATATGAAATGTTGCAGCTAGTCCACGAAATCGGAGCTTTCATCCATATTGGTTTGATAGAAGACCTTGCTTTTTGAGAAGCCTCAACTTGAGAATCTTCAGCTTAAGCTTGGAACCAGAACTCAATTTCTTCTAAGACTTTAGAGAATTTTTCTGAGGCGAGAAAAAGACTCCATCAAAAAGGAACTTGCACATGTTTTTCCAGAGATACCAAAGAGGCCAAGGAAAACATCTCCTAATATGGATATGGACATTCCTGTCTTTGTTGAATCCCTGAAAATAACTCATGTTAGAAAAAACGAGCTCTCATGGAAACTACCTTCATAGGGACATTTAGGAGAGCCCAGAATTGACGAGACACCGGGCAAGAGAACTGATAGGTCAAGAATTAATCCATATACTAACTGCAAGTGCACAG
Source organism: Orychophragmus violaceus (assembly GCA_030180135.1). Lineage (NCBI taxonomy): Eukaryota > Viridiplantae > Streptophyta > Magnoliopsida > Brassicales > Brassicaceae > Orychophragmus > Orychophragmus violaceus. The sequence goes on from CM058237.1 coordinate 82,215,439, forward strand.
TGATGTGATTGTAGTACTTAGGGTATCGAATCCACAGGGACTCCGGTCAACAAAAGATTTAAGAACTGTAAAGATTAAACTAGGAGAAAGCAGACGTGATGTAACTAAAAAGCAAGCAGAAAAGACAATCAGTAGCAGGAGTGGTTTGTGAGCAAGGAAGGGAAGCGTTAAGTCTAGGAAGTTCTCAGGAAATCAGGAACACAAGGAATCAATCAATCGGGATCTAATCAGAAACTGTTCTAGAACTTAAAACACAGATATAGAATTAACCAACTGTCGTTGCGAGAATTCTCTAAGGCTAAGTGCAGCAATCCAAATTCCTTTGCAATTACTAACAAATTAAACTAGCTTTAAGATCAAGTTCGATATGTTCACAATTTCCCTAAACCAAATTCCTTTGCGAGTAGATCAAATTTATCATCTAGGTTCTTTCTAGCTAATTAAACAACTGTCGTTGTGAAAATCAACCTAACATCATAAATTTGGATAGCTACTTCAGATTAAGCATTAAGAACAATCCTAGATGAAGAACTAGCAGATATGAATCCCTACAGATTAATTAATCTATAATTCCATGAAATCCCTAATGAGAATCCCTAAACCTAACAGGTAAACTACTCAGACATAATCATCGAAACAGAAAACATCATGAATAGAAAACCAAATATCATATAACAGAATAAAGAACTGGGGTTCGAAATCAAGTCTATTTCGAGAACAAGATCAGCCCCTAAAACTCTCTCTGAATAAAATAAAGCGTAGTAAAAGTGTAACCTAAAAAAGTGGCTAAAAACCCTAATATATAGTCTAAAATACGTCTGGGGGCCTTTTTGCAAGTCTGGAAAGTTTCTGGGCAAAAACTGTATTTTCTCCAAAATGCAGATTTTTGGGCGCAGAACTGCAACGACCGTTGCAGAACTGCAACGACCGTTGCAAGGCGAAAACGCAGCCAGTGAACTCTGTGAAGTCTCTAAATAGTGCAGAATTGCTCCAAATGCTCCCAAAACGTCCAATTAAGCTCCAGATGTCATTAAACCTATAAAACACCTGAAAAGACTCCAAAACATAATAAAAGACTCGATAACAAAGATATATACCATGGTTAAAATCCCTAAAATCCATGGTATATCAACTTCCCCACACTTAGCTCTTGCTTGCCCTCAAGCAAGTAAAGAACCAAAACATAAGAGAAGAAGTTTGAAAACACACAAACTCATTTCGTCGTAGGAACTTTCGCATTCACATTAACTTAGTAAGCCACTGAAAACTTTCCTACAGAACTCAAGACCACAATATACTTCCCCCACACTTAGCAACTGTCCCAAGTAAACTCCACAATCACATTCACGCATTCAAATTCTCCCTACTGACTTCTGCAAGTATTTAAGTGCGGTCTCACCTAAGGAGTAACGATCAAAGGGCACATCGACTCTTACCTTGTAAGCTCTAGACCACCATACTATCTTTCTCTGATCCCTTTCTTCTATTTTCCCTTCCTTAGCATTCTGATTTTCCCCATTGGGTATCATTTTACTTTATTTTTATCAGTGCTCTTCCCGTTAAGGGGTGTACTTTGGACACATTCCATGGATGCACAGAAGGTAATAGTTGTAGCTACCACTCCCAGAGACCACTTCGGAGTTACTAACTCATCCTCAGTTTATTACTCTTTTTTTTTACTTTATGGAAGGGGAGAAGGGAACCAAATAGGACAGGTTTACAAGCTGTGTCAGAACTAACAAAGGAATCCGACTCAAGGTATCCCAAGCCCTTAGGTGAGAAAATTAAGTCAGTATTAAATTTGAAGTCAGTAAAAGGATCCTCTAATACCTGAAGTGATGTGAGTGTTCTCAGTAGGCTGATATGCGTTGGGGTTTTCTAACAGTAATAGAGGCTCTACAAGTCTGTCCAATGGTCACTTAGTTCCTGTTCAAGCGAAAATTTTCCTCGGAAAATCATAGTTTCATACAAATTTTGACTCAATAAAACAATTTTTTGAAAAACTAAGAAAACAAAAGCGTGCGTTGGTAGCTTCCTCCCCCACACTTAAACTACACTGTCCCCAGTGTAATCAAGCTCAGGATTGGTGAGAATAATAAGAAAATTGAAACATCCAAAAAGTTGCAGAATATGTACATGTCGTCACCTTGTGTCGATCGATGCCACAAGGGTGTGGATCGATGCAAGGCGATTACGCTCGCGGTTATGTAGATAACCGATGTCTGAACCGTAATCAATTCGGCTAACCGTGAATCGCAACTGCATCGACCGATGCACAATGTGTGTCGATCGATGCAATGCGATTTTTCCTGTTTCTCTCGGCTCTGAACACACTTAAACAGAAAAAAAATCAAAACACCAAAAACGAAAAATGAAAACAAAAACGAACCTAACAGTGGGTTGCCTCCCACTCAGCGCTTGTTTTTAGTCATTAGCTTGACTATGGGATAGAGGTTTGACTCATGGCGTTTTCAACAGAGACTTTGAATGTCTCTGTGAATATCTCTTCATCCAAGGCGGTGTATAGGCATTCGGATCATGAGGTTTTCCAAGGAAAGAGTAAACAAAATCAGGGCGGGAGCGAAGCTTGGGTAGGTTGCTGCGTTTTCCTGCATTCAAAGCAATGCGGTCAGGAGGTTTAAGCTTAGGTGATTTATACCTTACCTTTGGTGGAGATCTGAAGTTTGGAGCTTTCTGCTTATGAGCAGTTGCTGGCTCTGAAGATGTTAGAGTAGATTTCTGAGTAACCACCATATTCTTTTCCCCACTATCAGATAATGTAGTTCCACAAATCTGAACTTCTTCTTTCAAATGACTATCAACGGATATCATCTTCTTCGCATCTCTCAACACACAAGGATGAACTCGCAAAGCTTCAGCTGGTGGAGTTTCATTCAGCTCCTTATCTATCACTTTCATGCAGTTAACCACTTCTAGCTCATGTTTAGATGGTTTAGGAACCTTAGGATATGGCACAAATGGCTTATAGACTCGTTCCAGGATTGTTGTAGGTTTCTGGTCTCGTCTGCAATCTGTGTTGATCGATGCATAGGGTGTGTCGATTGACACAAGGCGATTATGTTCAATTCCATCAGACGGATCGAGGTTGCATCGATCGTCATCAAGTGTGTGTCGATCGATGCATGTCTCAGACCGACAATATTAATCCAGAAAATCCGAGATTATGCTCTCTTCTTCTCCTAGAAACTCAATCTCATCTCTTAAGGTCACAGCTCTGATGGATCTGTACTGTTCAGCTCTCCCAGCTCCATTTTGCCTTTGTATTGCTCCAGCTGTCTGCTGAACTTTGATAGGTCAAGAATTATCCCTATTCTAACTGCAAGTGCACAATGATGTAGTTGTAGTACTTAGGGTATCGAATCCAAAGGGACTCCGGTCAACGATAGATTAAGAACAGAAAAGATTAAACTAGGAGAAAGCAAATATGATGAAAGCAGTAAATCAAAGCAGAAAAGTAAATCAAGATTGGTTTGTAAGCAAGCAAGCGAAGCATTAGGTTTCATGAGTTCTCAGGAAATCAGGAACACAAGCAATCAGTCAATCAGGATCTAATCAATAACTGTTCTAGAACTCAAACACGGATATAGAATTCACCAAATCTCTTTGCGAGAATTCTCTAAGTTTAAGTGCAGCAATCCAAATCTCTTTGCAATTACTATCAGATTAAACTAGCATTAATGATCAGGTTTGATATGTTCACAATTCCCCTAATCCAAATCTCTTTGCGAGTAGATCAAATTGCTCATCTAGGTTCTTTCTAGCTAATTAACCAACTCTCGTTGTATCAATCAACCTAACATCATAATTCGGATTAGCTACTTCAGATTAAGCATTAAAAACAACCTAAACAAAGAACTAACAGATATGAATCCCTACAGATTGATTTAAACTTTAGTTCCATGAAATCCCTAATGAGAATCCTTCAACCTAACAGGTAAACTACTCAGACATGTTCATCGAAACAGAAGATATCATAAGTAGAAAACCAAATATCATAAAACAGAATAATCAACAGGGGTTCGAAATCAAGTCTCTTTCGAGAACAAGATCAGCCCCTAAGGCTCTCTGAAATAAAATAAAACTTAAGTAAAGCGTTGCCTAAACAATGGCTTAAAAACCCTTATATAATAGCTAAAACACGTTTTGGGCTTCTGTGTAAATATCTGGGCTTTCTGGGCTTTAGTGCATTAATCCTCATTCTTCATTAACGCTCGCGAGAATGCTTGGTCACGCTATGCAACGATCGATGCTAATGGTGTGTCGATCGTTGCAAGCGTCAAATATGGGCAGTGAACTCTGTCTCTCGGGTAAAATTTCCAAAATGCTCCAGAATGCTCCAATAACTCCAATTATGCTCCAAACATGTCTAAACCTGTAAACATACTAAAAAGACTCCAAAACATAACATAAGACTCGATAAATAAGGCATATACCATGGTTAAAACCGGTAAAATCCATGGTATATCAACTCCCCCACACTTAGCTCTTGCTTGTCCTCAAGCAAGTAAAGAACCAAAGTATAAGAGAAGAAGTTTGAAAACTCAGAAACTCATTTCGTCCTAGGAACTTTTGCATTCACATTCACTTAGTAAACCACTGAAAACTTCCCTACAGAACTCAAAACCACAATATACTTCCCCCACACTTAGCAATTGTCCCAAGTAAACTCCACAATCAAGTTAGGACATCCAAATTCACCACACTAGCCTATGTATACAATTAGGTGCGGTCTCACAGAGGGAGTATCGAATCAAAGGACACATGGACTCAACCTATTCAGTATCTGGCCACCAAACTATCTGTTTCTGGTTTCTTTCTTTTCCCTTTCTCCCTTAGCAACTGATTTTTCCCATTTGGGTATCATTTTATTTTTTCTATCAGTGCTCTTCCCGCATTGGGATGTACTTTGGATCTTTCCATGGATGCACAAGAGATAATAGGGGTCTCTACCACTCCCGCGACCACTTCGAAGCTATTAGTTGGTTCTTTTCCATATGTACACAGGAGGTAATATGGGTCTCTACCACTCCCGTGACTACTTCGAAGTTCCTAGCTTATCCTCAGATTTTATAACTCTTTTTTTTTCTCAAGGAAGGGGAAAATCAGAAACCATACTTTGGAACAGGATCATAGGTTGTGCCAAACACATCAAAGGAATCCGATCCAAAGATTACCAAGCCCCTAAGTGAGAAATTAAAGTCAAGATTAAAGTGAGACTAGTAATGGATCCTCTGAATACCTGGTTAGATATGGGTGTCCTTGGTAGGTTGATCTGTTTGGGATTTTCTAACAGTCATAGAGGCTCTGCAAGTCTGTCCAATGGTCACTTAGTTCCTGTTCAAGCGAAAATTTTCCTCGAAAAATCATAGTTTCATACAAATTTTGACTTAATAAAACAATGTTTTTGAAAAACTAAGAAAACAAAAGCGTGCGTCAGTAGCTCCTCCCCCACACTTAAACTACAATGTCCCCAGTGTAATCAAAGCATGAGCTCGGTGAGAACATATAATCAAATTGAAAAGAGTTGAAAAATCAGAGTTACGTACCTCTCGTCGCACTGTGTCGATCGATGCACAGGACCGCATCGATCGACGCAAGGCGCATTTGCTCGATTCATTTATGTAATCGCACTGTGTCGATCGGCACACAGTTGTGTCGATCGATGCTAGACGATTTTGAACATGTTCTCTCGGCTGAAAACACTAAAAAGAAAAAATCAAAACAACAAAGACTGAAAAATGAAAAACAAAAATGAAAACTGACTCTATAGTGGGTTGCCTCCCACTCAGCGCTTGTTTTTAGTCATTAGCTTGACTATGGCACAGAGATTTGACTCATGGCGGCTTCAACAGAGACTTTGAATGTCTCTGTGAATATCTCTTCATCCAAGGAGGTGTATAAGCTTTCAGATCATGAGGCTTCCCAAGGAAAGAGAAATCAGAATCAGGGCGGGAGCGAAACTTGGGCGGTCTACTGCGTTTTCCTGCATTCAAAACAATGTGATCAGAAGGTTTAATCTTAGTTGATTTGTACCTTACCTTTGATGTATATATGATGTCTGGAGCTTTCTGCTAATGAGCAGTTGCAGGTACTGAAGATGTTAGAGCAGGTTCAAGAGGAACCGCCATCTTCTTTTCTCCACTATCAGATACTGTAGTTCCACCAATCTGAACTTCTTCTTTCAGATGACCATCAGTGGAGATCACCTTCTTTGCATGAACTCGCGAAGTTTCAACTGGTGGTGTTTTATTCACCTTCTTACCCATCACTTTCATGCAGTTAGCCACTTCTAGCTCTTGTTTGGAAGGTTTAGGAACCTTAGGATATGGCATTGGGGGCTTGTAGACTCGTTCTTGTACTGTTGTAGGTTTCTGGTCATGTCTGCGTTCTGTGTCGATCGTTGCATGATGTGTGTCGATCGATGCAAGGCGATTCTGTTTCTCGAAAGAATTCTAAATTGCCGTCAGAACGGCGTGTCGATCGTTACCAAGGGGGTGTCGATCGATGCATGTATCAGGCAGACAATATTCATCCAGAAAATCCGAGATTATGCTCTCTTCTTCACCTAGCAACTCAATCTCATCCCCTAAGGTCACAGCTCTGATGGATTTGTACTCTTCAGCTTTCCTAGCTTCATTTTGTCTTCGTATTGCTCCAGCTGTTTGTTGAACTTGGACATCTAGCTTCTTCAAATGTGTGCTCAAGTATTCAAACTTTTCATTCAGATTTTCATGTATAGCTTCCAGCTTCTTGTCGAAGTCTACAACAAACTTGGTCTGATCCTCTAGTAACTGCTCCATCATGGATTCCATCTTGCTCTTATAAGCATTAGCAGCAGAAGGTGTCTGATAGGAGGGTGATCCATAAGTCCTTTGATAGGAATTACCTTGCTGATTTCCATACATGTTTCCTTGAAACCCAGAACCATTTATGTAGTTCCTCTCCTCTTCCTGTCTTTCCAGTAACTGCTCCATCATGCTCATCAGCTTATTAGACTGTGTATTGTGAGGAGGATCAGGCTGATATGATGGAGATTCATAGTCTCTGGTGAATGAATTGGAACCATAGCCTCTGCAGAACGAGTTATTCTGCTGATTTTCCAACATCTGTTCCATCATTCCCATCATTCTTTCGTAATGTGTCGATCGATGCATAGTAGCGTCGATCGATGCAAGCTCGAGAATGCAACGATCGACACACAAGACAGTGTCGATCGATGCATGGCGATTACAGGCGTACCTGAAACGCAAGAACAGAAATAAAAAAATTAGTAACAAAAACAAAAAACGAAAAACCTAGTCTAAACCCTAAGTTCAAATCTATCGAGGACTCAAAAGAGTCCCCGGCAACGGCGCCAAAAACTTGATAGGTCAAGAATTATCCCTATTCTAACTGCAAGTGCACAGTGATGTAGTTGTAGTACTTAGGGTATCGAATCCACAGGGACTCCGGTCAACGATAGATTAAGAACATAAAAGATTAAACTAGGAGAAAGCAAATATGATGAAAGCAGTAAATCAAAGCAGAAAAGTAAATCAAGATTGGTTTGTAAGCAAGCAAGCGAAGCGTTAGGTTTTAGGAGTTCTCAGGAAATCAGGAACACAAGCAATCAGTCAATCAGGATCTAATCAATAACTGTTCTAGAACTCAAACACGGATATAGAATTCACCAAATCTCTTTGCGAGAATTCTCTAAGTCTAAGTGCAGCAATCCAAATCTCTTTGCAATTACTAACAGATTAAACTAGCATTAATGATCAGGTTTGATATGTTCACAATTCCCCTAAACCAAATCTCTTTGCGAGTAGATCAAATTGCTCATCTAGGTTCTTTCTAGCTAATTAACCAACTCTCGTTGTATCAATCAACCTAACATCATAATTCTGATTAGCTACTTCAGATTAAGCATTAAGAACAACCTAAACAAAGAACTAGCATATATGAATCCCTACAGATTGATTTAAACTTTAGTTCCATGAAATCCCTAATGAGAATCCTTCAACCTAACAGGTAAACTACTCAGACATGTTCATCGAAACAGAAGATATCATAAGTAGAAAACCAAATATCATAAAACAGAATAATCAACAGGGGTTCGAAATCAAGTCTCTTTCGAGAACAAGATCAGCCCCTAAGGCTCTCTGAAATAAAATAAAACTTAAGTAAAGTGTTGCCTAAACAATGGCTTAAAAACCCTTATATAATAGCTAAAACACGCTTTGGGCTTCTGTGTAAATATCTGGGCTTTCTGGGCTTTAGTGCATTAATCCTCATTCTTCATTAACGCTCGCGAGAATGCTTGGTCACGCTATGCAACGATCGATGCTAATGGTGTGTCGATCGTTGCAAGCGTCAAATATGGGCAGTGAACTCTGTCTCTCGGGTAAAATCTCCAAAATGCTCCAGAATGCTCCAATAACTCCAATTATGCTCCAAACATGTCTAAACCTGTAAACATACTAAAAAGACTCCAAAACATAACATAAGACTCGATAAATAAGGCATATACCATGGTTAAAACCGGTAAAATCCATGGTATATCAAACTTGGACATCTAGCTTCTTCACATGTGTGCTCAAGTATTCAAACTTCCCATTCAGATTTTCATGTATAGCATCCAGCTTCCTGTCGAAGTTTACAACAGTCTTAGCCTGATCCTCTAGCAACTGCTCCATCATGGCTTTCATCTTGCTCTCATAAGCATTAGCAGCAGGAGGTGTCTGATAAGAAGATGATCCATAGGTGCTCTGATAAGAATTATCTTGCTGAAAAGGCTTCTGATAACCAGCATTCTGTCCATATTCAGAAGAGTTCTGATTGCTTGTGAAAGCACTCTTCTGTCCATCATTAAAGAACTTGTTACCTTGCTGATTACCAAACCTGTTTCCTTGGAATCCAGAGCCACTCAGGTAGTTCAAATATTCTTCCTGTCTTTCCAGTAACTGCTCCATCATACTCATCAGATTATCGGATCGCGTATTTTGAGGAGGAAAAGACTGATATGATGGAGATTCATAATCTCTGGTGAATGAATAGAAGCCATAGTCTCTGCAGAATGAGTTATCTTGCTGATTTTCGAACATCCGTTCCATCATTCCCATCATCTTACGCGCTGTGTCAATCGATGCAGAGAAGTGTCGATCGATGCAAGCCCGAAGATGTGTGTGTCGATCGATGCAAGGCGATTACAGGCGTACCTGAAACGCAAGAACATAAAAAGAAAAAAAATTAGTAACAAAAAAATAAAAAATAAAAAAACGAAAAACCTAGTCTAAACCCTAAGTTCAAATATATCGAGGACTCAAAAGAATCCCCGGCAACGGCGCCAAAAACTTGATAGGTCAAGAATTAATCCTTATACTAACTGCAAGTGCACAGTGATGTGATTGTAGTACTTAGGGTATCAAATCCACAGGGACTCCGGTCAACGATAGATTTAAGAACTGTAAAGATTAAACTAGGAGAAAGCAGATGTGATGTAACTAAAAAGCAAGCAGAAAAGTAAATCAGTAGCAGGAGTGGTTTGTGAGCAAGGAAGCGAAGCGTTAAGTCTAGGAAGTTCTCAGGAAATCAGGAACACAAAGAATAAATCAATCGGGATCTAATCAGAAACTGTTCTAGAACTCAAAACACAGATATAGAATTAACCAACTGTCGTTGCGAGAATTCTCTAAGTCTAAGTGCAGCAATCCAAATTCCTTTGCAATTACTAACAAATTAAACTAGCTTTAAGATCAAGTTCGATATGTTCACAATTCCCCTAAACCAAATTCCTTTGCGAGTAGATCAAATTGCTCATCTAGGTTCTTTCTAGCTAATTAACCAACTGTCGTTGTGAAAATCAACCTAACATCATAAATCTGGATAGCTACTTCAGATTAAGCATTAAGAACAATCATAGATGAAGAACTAGCAGATATGAATCCCTACAGATTAATTAACATATAATTCCATGAAATCCCTAATGAGAATCCATAAACCTAACAGGTAAACTACTCAGACATAATCATCGAAACAGAAAACATCATGAATAGAAAACCAAATATCATATAACAGAATAAAGAACTGGGGTTCGAAATCAAGTCTCTTTCGAGAACAAGATCAGCCCCTAAAACTCTCTCTGAATAAAATAAAGCGTAGTAAAAGCGTAGCCTAAACAAGTGGCTAAAAACCCTAATATATAGTCTAAAACACGTCTGGGGGCGTTTTTTGCAAGTCTGGAAAGTTTCTAGGCAAAAACTGTAATTTCTCCAAAATGAAGATTTTTGGGCGCAGAACTGCAACGACCGTTGCAAGGCGAAAACGCAGCCAGTGAACTTTGTGAAGTCTCTAAATAGTGCAGAATTGCTCCAAATGCTCCCAAAACGTCCAATTAAGCTCCAGATGTCATTAAACCTATAAAACACCTGAAAAGACCCCAAAAGATAATAAAAGACTCGATAACAAAGATATATACCATGGTTAAAATCCCTAAAATCCATGGTATATCAAGAACAAGATGTGGTTAATGATATTCTCGATTTTTAATCCCTAGAGCTACACTGCAAGTGCACAGACGTGACTAGTAGTATATAGGGTATCGAATCCACATAGACTCAAGTGTCTTACAATAGACTGTAGGTTGTTGAATTAAGCTAGGTAAGCAGTAGTGAAAGAAGTAAATCAAAGCAGAAAAGTAAAATGAACAGTTTGTAAGCAATCAGGCGAAGCGTCAGGTCAAGGGAGTTCTCAGAAAATCAGGAAAATAGGCAATCAATCAATCGAGATCTAATTAAGTACTGTTCTAGAAATAGAATCACAGAAGCATAAGAAAACAACTTTCGTTGAGAGTATTATCTATGTCTAGCAACCTAGCAAACCAACTTTCGTTGCGAGTTCTAGAGATCCTAAAAATGCATTAATCTCATGTTCTTTCGTTCACAATTTTTCTTAACCAGATTTCTTTGCAGATAGTCAAATTGTTCATCTAGGTTCTTTCTAGTTAATTAATCAACTTTCGTTGCTGAAATCAACCTAACATCAATAATCTAAGTGGCCAATTCAGATCAAGCATTAAAAACAACCCTAGACGAAGAACTAGAAAGTACGAATCACTTCAGATTAATTAACCTATAATTCCTTGAAATCCCTTGTGAGAATCCCTAAACCTAACAGGTAAACTACTCAGACATGATCAATGAAGCAGAAATCATAATGAATAGAAAATCAAATATCATAAAAGGATAAAGAAACATGGGTTTGAAATCTCTTATCTCTCGAGTACAAGACCAGCCCCAACTCTCTCAATCTCTGATAGAATAAAACGTAACCGAAACAATGGCTTAAAAACCCTAATATGATGATTAAGCACGTCTGGGGCTTCTTTGTAATTATGAGAAATTTCTAGGCCAAAGTGCAAATATCCAACTTCTTCATTAAACTCGCCGAGAATCGTCTGACCCGCATCTGTATCGATCGATGCTAAGGCAGCGTCGATCGACACCAGCCTTCAGAATCGTCACTCACTTCTTCTTCTCGCACAAATGCTATGGTCTGCTCCAGAATGCGCCATAATATCCAAATCCGCTCCAAATGTACCGAGACGTGTAAACACACATACAAGGACTCCAAAGGACTCTAAAAGAATCGATAACAAAGACATATACCATGGTAAAAGTCCCAAAAACCATGATATATCAACTCCCCCACACTTCGCTTTTGCTTGTCCTCAAGTAAACAGAAAACCAAGATCAGGAGAAGAAGTTTGAAAACTTCAGAAACTTGTTTCATCGTAGGAGCACCACACTCAGATTCTCCTTAGTAAGCCACATGAAAATGAACCTGCAGACACCAAGACCAACTTGTACTTCCCCCCCACACTTAGCAACTGTCCTGAGTAAACTCCACAATCACATTCATAGCATCCAAATTCACCACACTGACTTCTGTAATCTAATAAGTGCGGTACCACCTAGGGAGTATCGATCAAAGAACACATGGATTCTTACTCTGTTAGCACCTGACCACCATACTGTTGTTTTTGGTTCCTTTCTTCTCCTTTTTCTTCCTTAGCACTGATTTTTCCATACTGGGTATCATTTTATTATTTTTTTATCAGTGCTCTTCCCTTTTTATTCGGGGCATTACTTTGGACATGTTTCCATTGATGCACATGAGGTAATATGGGTCTCTACCACTCCCGTGACCACTTCGAAGCTACTAGCTTATCCTCAGTTTAATCTATTTTCTTACTTTCAAGGCAGGGGAGAAGGGAACCAAAATCAGACAGGTTTACAAGATGTGCCAGAACTAACAGAGGAATCTGACTCAAGGTATACAAAGCCCCTAAGTGAGAAAATTTAAGTCGGGTTAAGTGCGAAGTCAGCAACGGATTCTCTGAATACCTTAAGTGATATGGGTGTCCCCAGTAGGCTGGTCTGCGTTGGGTTTTCTAATAGTCATAGATCATCTGCAAACTCATCCAATGGTTATTTAAGTTCCTGCAAGTGTGGTAATCTCCTCAAAAAGTCCTTGTTTCCTACTCAATTTGACTCAATAAAACAGATTTGGACTGACTCTAAGAAAACAAAAAGTGGTGCGTCAGTAGCTGCCTCCCCCACACTTGAAACATACTGTCCCCAGTGGTGTCAAGCTTACGCTCGGTGAAAAAAGAAATCAGAATGAAGAGAATCCGAAAAGGGTCAAAACACTCACCTGCCGTCGGCATGTATCAATCGATGCTCAGGACCGATTGGTCAAAGCTGAGCCATCTCCTCAGGGTGAGGTACTTTGGGAATTAGACACAAGTGGGTATAATTCCAATCCTGAGGCAGAGTACCACAATTGAAGAAATCTAGAATCTCATCAGTGATCTTGTCTCCAATGAAGTTCCAATAATGTTGAAAAAGTGACCTGTTAACCTGTCTTGGCCTGGAGCACTAGAGGCTTTCACTGCGAATACCGCTTGTCTAACTTCTTCTCTTGTAACCTGCTTGATGAGACTTTCATTCATATCAGGAGAGACTTTAGGTTGAAAACCTTGAAAGAAACCATCAAAGCAGATTCGTTTAGATGAAGTAAAGATCTTTTGGTAGTATCTAGTAGCCACCATTCCTTTAGAAGCCTCTTCTTTCTGACATAATGCTTTTTCATCCAAGAGTGATATGATATGGTTTTTGGCTCTAGCACCTTTAACCGCAAAATGAAACCCACCAGTATTTTTATCACCCGTTTTTAGCCATTTCTTATGACTTTTCTGGCTCCAAAAGAGTTCCTCTTCCTTATAAGCTTTCTTGATATCTTTCTTAAGCTGATAAACCACTGCACCATTAGGAGGATAAGCAGACTGTTCCATCTCCAAAGACTGATGAAGAATCTGAATCTGGTCTCTAAAATTTGATTGGTTTGCTCTCTTCTAACCACTAAGAGCTTTCATGCATTGTCTAAGCATGACAAACCGCTTTGTTTCTAGAGGGGTGTTTGCCCACCCAAGTCTTTCATTACAACATCAGTAACCCCTTCTTTCTTATGCAGTCTTTTGTCGAATCGAAACTGGCCTCTGAAGGGTTCCTGAGATGCAATGAATTTGACCAAAACAGGTCTTTGATCCGAGTTCAAGGAAGAGCTGGTTAGCAGCAGGAAAATCCTTAGACCAGTCAGAGTTTGCAAAACACCTATCCAATTTTTCTTGAATTCAGAGCTTGTGACTCATTCCTCCCCACATGAAACTATTACCATTGCTCGACAGTTCATGCATATCACAAAGATTAACCATTTTTGAGAAGGGTCTAAAGTGGTTATCTGAGCGAAGGGGACCACCAAGCTTTTCCCTGTTATGAAGAGTGGCATTGAAGTCACATAACCTTAGCCAAGGACCCGATCTAGAAGTTTCAATCCTCTGAATTCTTTCCCATACTATAGGTCTTCTACCTTTCATTGGGTCTCCATACACCTAAGAAACAAAAACTTTCACCTCACCAATCACCATACAAACATCTATTAGTTTCTTGTTTGCATAGAGAATCTCCAATTCAGAACTACTCTTGAAAAACAAAGCCAGCTCTCCACTCATACCAGAAGGCTCCATAAAATATATAAATATCGAATTTATTATCCACACATAGCTATCGTCCAATAGAAGATATGAATGAACACAAAATCTTTATAATCAGAAATCGCTTTTGGCGCAGTTCAACCAAACTTGAAGATCAACTAACACGTCTCGTTTCTGCTTAGTTTCCATAAGAAAATCATCTCAGGGAAATGTTTCTGACACATTTCCTTGAGTCTCGGACACCAGGTCAAGTGCACGGCCCATGCCCTGGAAATTCCATCTGATCAACGCCATTACTGATTTCGTAGTCCCTTCTGAGGGACATCCTTGGATGAACCAGCCTCATCAAGCATGTCTCGTAAGTCTTCCGGTTTCATCTTCTCGGTTTGAATTCACTCAAGACATCTACCGCCACCGCCTTATTCTTCTTTGTTTTTGGGGTCTTCCTCCTTTGGAGATGATCATATTCTCAAGGGGTCTTTCTTTTTTATCGATGACCACCTACTTTTGGTAGAATGGATGAGCTGAGGATATTCTTGGCGTTACCTCCCATTTGAAAAGATTTAGGAGGCCTCTTCCTGATTCTAGATTTCTTGGATACAGGGTCAGAAGTACCACCTTCAGACCTGGACAGTCTCTGGAATACATCAGGAAACAGCATGATGTTTTCCTTTGAGGGTAAGTACTCGCTCTCCATGAACATGATATGAGATCCCGATGTTATTGAAGAGTTAGCCCTAATCGCATCACTCATAAACTTGGTTGATTCATTGGCTCCCGGTCCTCTAAAGCTTCTTCCACTCCTCACAGATTCAAAGCTTGAGACGACTGGTCTTCATAATCATAGACTATCCCTTTCCATTTATTAATATCTCTGGTGAACTCAGGTGTTGGTTCCCTTAGAACTGATTTTGCAAGTATTTGACTTTTCTCTGCTTCCTCCACCGTCTGTTGAACTCTTTTCATTTTAACCCTTCTGTCTTCACCATTGTCAGCGACCATGTAATCCCTCATTTAATTTAGCACTTCATCTGCAATCTTTCTTTTTCCCGTGGTCTACATCAACCTGATCTTCAGATAAGATCATATAAAGCGGGTCTGAATCCAAGATTATTTTGTTAGTTTGTTGAGAAGCACTCCTATGATCCACTTTGCCACCAATTCCTTGAGCTCTGAGGAGTCGAGGACACTTGTCTCTAGCGTGAGTAAGTCTTTGGCAACGAGTGCAACTCCTTTGAACCCTTTCATAATGGTAATAAATGGTTGTGGAGTCTCCATACCTCAAGTTTAGCACTGTTGACTTCCTTAAGGGTTTCTCAGTGTCAAGTTTGACTCTGACCCTGACATACTCCATATACTAAGCCTGAGCAGGATCGAAGGCCACAATCATTACTTCACCAGCGAATTGTCCAAAAGTAGTTAAAGCCTCCTTTGTGTAATGGTTGACTGTAATGTTCCTCATTTGAACCCAAGTAGGAATATATCTTAGATAATCTGGTGGAGGCCTTTCTACCCATCTGTCAATCGCCAGTGACCAGTCATCGATGGTATGCATTCCTTTTTCTAGTTCTTTAAGAAGATCATGCTCATATTTGAAGATGAACTGAAATATGTCTTTGGCCATAGCGATACCCCTTACTCTCCCAACCTTTTGCCATTTTCTTGGCATCTCAGCAATCAAATGCTTCATAAGCTGATGTTCGGGGTTAAGAGTTTTCCCAACGAGGCTCAATACATTTTTTCTGAGGAATAGTACTCAGGAAGGTCAGGAATTGTAAAGGGCACATCTTTTTCAGATGAATCATAGTTGACCAGTTCCTTGCCTTTCTTTTTACCCATCGAGGCTGACGGAACCAAAGAGTTTGAAGATCCTAGCCTTGCAATACACAGAAACTGCAGGACCAAGAAGCTAATAGCAGATAAACCGATCCAAGAAACTAACTAAAATCAAGCCTGCGAACCAATGCCTGATGTCAAAAGAGAGAACTACAATCTACAACAGCAGACAGACTGAGACACAACTCTAAGAAGAGCGTGAAACCCTAACTAGAACCAGACCCTAAAGAAAGCTCTAAGGCACATGAGGTTCTAAACCCTATGGTTGTAATCAAGACTTAAGGACAGAGAGGTTAAAATCGTAGATTTTTTCAATCTCTTTGGTTAGTTCAATCGGATATTACCTGAGAAGATACAAGAGCCAGTTTTCCAGATACAAATATCGAAGGAGCTCAGATACACTCTACACCCTTGAAGAACTTGTTGGAATTGTGTCCAGCAATCTCTGTACTGTCTCTAGAAAGTAAGAGTATGTCAAAGATCAGACATAAGTCATACAATGCTGGGGGTCATGATGGCTTGCTAGAGTCCGCTCATGATCTATAAGTCTTGGACTTATTGCCTTTATTGTATGATCCCATATGGGTCACACGCCTAAGCTTAACGGGAAAATACGAAGGAACGGTTAAGCAGAAGTACGGTAAAAGTGCTAGGCATTTACTGTACTAAGAGAGACTAAAGGGCCTGATTAAATCCAAGGGATTTAATCAGAACTGAGAATTGGGCCCAAAAGCCCATGAGAACTAGGAGAGATTTTAATGAATAAAATCAGACCTAATTCTCTAATTCTCTACTGCTTCTTTGCGCCTCCCAGCCTCTCTTCTGCGCCTCCTCTCCTTGCTGGTCTAGCAGCCAAATTCCCGGTGTGCGTGTGTGAGCCTTTGGAGGATCCATCTCTCGGTGTATCTCCCTGATCATTGACCTGTTCTTCTTTCCGCTGCAACAAACAGGTAAAAGGTGAGATCATCTAATGTTTCTATTCAAGAGAACCTAGATCCATGTTTAGGACTATTAATCTGATGAACTGAATCAGGATTAATCAACTAAACAGTTCCTACAGTGGTATCAGAGCCATTGGTTCTTAGGTTTCTTGTTTTAGATTCATTGTTTAGGTTGTTTAAATCTGTTTAGAATTGTTTTTGAATCAATTACTGATAAGATAAAACAGTTAAGAATCAGAATTGAACTCTAAACACACAAGAAAAATCGCAAAACTGAGCTATATGACTCAGATTTGCGATCGGCCATGTATTGGATCGACCGGCTTGGCCGGTTGGTGATTATGGCCGAGAGGTATGGCCGGTTGGGTCGGGATCGGCTCATGGGCGACTGGATCGGACACGACGCACGGACGGATCACGGATCGCGTCGCGTGGTCGATCCGATCAGCCGAGGATCGCACGATCGATAGCGATCGGATCGCTGCGCCTCGTCCCGCCTGCGACCGTACCGTCTCACGTCCCGAGCTCGTCCCGTCCAGCTGCATCCCGATCGCGTGAGGCTCGGCCGTCCGTGGATCGTGGATTGAACGCGGCTGGTCGGCTGTGATCGAGTGGATTAGGTCACGGCCATGGATGGTTCGTGACCGGTTCGATTTCGGTTCAGTGGTTCGGTTCAAAACTTGATTAAAATCGACGTTCTGGTTTAATAAACAGATTTAATAATTTTATTAAATCTGGTTAAACCGGAATAAGGAATCCAATGTCGAAAGAAATATTGGATTTAGTGCCTAAACCAGGAATTTCTAATTTGATTTGGTTGGACCAAATAAATTGAGAGATTCCGGTTTAGTAAATAACCGGTTGACAATTGTGGTCATCGTAGTAATTGAAACTTGGCTAGACCAGTTTTAATGAACCAGACCGGTTATGTCAATTAATTGGACAATTGGGTCATGTCTTGGACATGGACCAATTCTTGGGCCTCGGGCCAAGAAGTTAAAACAATTGGGCCAGTTAATTGAGTCTTTCTTCAGATTAATTTAAAATCTATTTTATAAAATTATAAAGTCGTTTTTAAATTAAAGTTTCCGAAATTTTGAAATTAGAAAGTTTCTTAAAATAGAATTTTCTGAATTTGCGGGTTTTGGATTTTAAAGAAATTTCTAAAGTTAGAAAGTTTCCGGTTTTAGAAAATTTCCAATTTTAGAAAGTTTCCTAAAATAGTAGGTTTCCATAAATAGAAAGTTTCCCGAAATAGTAATCTTCTATTTTGGGAATGAATTTTAATAAACCTACGAACCTCAAATAATATCAAGCGTTGGATGTCTTGTCCAGGCTATGTCAGCTGTCAAAGCCCATTCAATTGCATTCATGGCCTTACAGTGTGAGGATGTCTGCTTTTGCGTGGGTAAGACGGTTTGTGATTCATAAATGTCATTGGGAGTCCCAGACATTAATGATTACATGACTGTATAGTCCGGTTTTCTTGACTAGGCCATCGGGAGTCCCGGGCCTTGAGACATCAGAGTGGATTGGGCCTCGGGCCCAGATTCACAACCAAGAGTTATATCACGGATATAATTAGCCGATATAGGGCTTACCGATATAAGCTAAGGTTGGGTGACGGCCAGTGGCCCACTTTAATCTTAGTTATATGTGGATCTTGGAATCATTATATTCTATTGAGGGTAACTTATGTTATTGAATATAATGCGTGATTAATCATATTAAATTTAATACGAGATTAATCATATTGAACATATTAACTAAAATCCTTTTATCTTATATTTCAGTTATGACTAGCACAAAAATTCAAAACACTTTCTCGATCCGGTCTGTCCTTGAGAAGGACAAACTGAACGGATCAAATTTCTTGACTTGGTCGCGGAACCTGAGGCTAGTCCTCAGGCAGGAGAGAAAGGACTATGTCCTTGAGAAAGCTCTCCCCGTGAGGATCGGGTCCAATGCTTCTCATGCAGTATATGATGCTTGGAATAAGCATTATAATGATGCGGTAGATGTGTGTGGTCTGATATTGGCTACCATGGACTCTGACTTGCGGGAGCAATATGAGAACATGGAGTCGCCAATAGAGATGATCAGCAGCCTGAAATTGAAATTTCAGGAGCAGATACGAGTGGAGAGATACCAGTTGGTTAAGTCTCTCACTAGCTGCAAGCTACCAGATGATCATCCAGTAAGTCCTCATATCAGTAAAATGATAGGTTATATAGATAACCTGAGGAAACTGGATTATCCAGTTAGCCAAGAATTGGCAACTGAGATCATTCTGCAGTCACTGCCGTCAAGCTATGATAAGTTCGTAAGGAACTATATCAAGAAAGGCTTAACGAAGACGTTGACTGAACTGCATGATATGCTCAAAACGGTTGAGCCAAACGTGAAGGGCAGGTTTATTAAACCTAGTATTGACAAGGGTGAAGACAAAGTTGTCCAGATTTTGAATCATGGCAAGCGTGTGTCTTCTGAGCTCAAGTCAGATACCTCTTACGTTGGTAAGTGCTGCTACTGTAAAGAGATAGGGCATTGGAAGAGAGATTGCATAAAATTCATGGAAGACGATGAGGAGTTAAAGTTAATGTATAAGACTACTTCCTCAGGTATTCATGTTATTACTTCAAGTTCTACCTTGCAGGTATTGGATACTGGTTGTGGCACTGATATTTGTTATAATATGCAGAGCCTAAGCAACTGTAGAACGTTGAAGGAAGGGCAAGTGGAACTGCATGTCTGGAAGGAGCTATGGATGCTGCCTCAGTCATAGGGTTTTTCACTTGTAGATGCCTTCGAGGCTTGGTTTTTGTATTAAGTAATTGCTACAATGTATCTGCTTTAAGCAGAGTTATCTTTCATTTTCTTGTAAGAATTTGAATGTTTTTCATTTTGATAAAAGACAAGTTTTTGTTCTTTTGATCTTAATGAAATATTAATTGTAGCACCCTATTCATGGAATGGGTTTTATATCTTAAACCAAAGAGTGCCTAAATGTAACATAAATACCGAATTGGTTTAAATCTGATGAATTAAACCTGATTTTTCTTGGCATAAATGTTTTGGTCAAATAGAGTAAGTCGGATTCAGAAACCCCATAGTTATGGACTTTTGGGCTCATTTGAATGGATGTCTTATGAGACTTGAATTCTGCTTACTAGACCAAAAGAAAAAGGGCCCATCTTAGCCGAGCTAGAGAAAGGCCCAAAGGCTTATTGGAGATTGAACATACTCATGTATGTGGTCCGATGAGCAACAATGCCAGAGAAAATTTTTCTTGTACTTCATTTTCTCGACTGATTAATCAGTGAGTAAGACTGTGTTCATTTGATGAGACACATGTCGGAATTCTTTGACATGGTCGAAAGAGTTCCAGAATGAGGTATAGAATGTGAGTGACAGAAGTATTGAGACTCTGGATAAGACCACGAGTGAGAATGCTTAAGTCATTGATAGTGCGATCATCTGAATGAGTGTGAAGTCGTTTCACAGCTCAATTTCTCCTGAAAACCTTGAGATTTTTCTGTGAGAAAGAATCAGATCTCATCAGAGATGATTAAAGATGAGTCACACGAATCTTCCATGATATTTTATAAGAATAACGCTCTAAAATATCTAAGTTTACACTAAAATAGTTCCACCAATATCAGTTGAAAGACACCACGTAAATGTGGATTGGAATCGATCCAAATTTGTCTTTACTGAGTATTTGTAGTTGTGCTACTTCGCTGGTTGTCCTAGAGAAACTAAGGCTTGTTACTTTTACGTCCAATCTGTTTTCTAAGAAGGGAAGTTATTTTCCAAGAAGAACAGTGGGAGTAAAAGCATAACTCGAAGTTTTCTTAGGGAAACCAAGGCTCGGTACTTTTACGACCATTCTGTTTTCTAAGAAGGGAAGTTACTTTCCAAGAAGAACAATGGGAGTAAAAAGTACAACTCGAAGAAATTCGAGAAATACAGGAGGCTGCTTTACCTATTGAGGGAGAGCAGCGGAAGGATTTACAGATTTCTGTAGAATCTACACCTGTGGAGCCTGAAGTTCGCAGATATGAATGAATCAGTTACTAATCCGAGAGTGATTTCTCGTCATTAGTTGAACCTGATAATCATTGAAAGTTCGCATGATCTGATGATCATTAAAAGCGACGAATCTGCGAAATTCAAAGAAGTGAGCCCGGACTCCGAAGAATTACATTTTGTGTAAGTTGGCTTCATCGATCCATTCATGGATGGGAGCAAACATATCGGAGTTGGAATCTTCGTTCTGTTGAAGTAGTCAAGGTTTTGACTTGAACAGGAACGAAATGGAACTGAGCGTTTACTAATAGATTAAAGGGAGCGATATTGCATTTCTCAAAATGTATGTCGATGACATACTGATTCTCGGAAACAACGTCCCAATGCTGTAGTCGGTAAAGGACTGGCTTGGGAGTTGGTTTAGTGATTGACATGGGTAAAGCCACGAAAGTCTTGGATTCTGGATCTAAAGATAGAGATCCAGAAGAGCTGGTAGGACAAAGTCAGGATTCTTAAATTGACAAAGTCCTACACGTTTTCAGCACTCCAAGAAGGGTTTTTAAGCCAATGTCACATGGCAATACGTTAAGCAAGAAGCAGTGTCCTACGATAACTGCTGAGCTTGAATGCATGGATAGGATTCATATGCGACGGCAATTGGATCTATCATGTATGCCATGACACGTACTTGTTTTGATATTGCTTTAATGTTAAGCAAAACAAGTAAAGACCAGTCAAATCCAGCAAAGAATCAAGTTTCCTAAAGTATGTCCCAAAGTATTTAAGGAATACTAAGGATAAGTTCTTTAGGTAAAGAAGAAAGTGAGGTGCTACAAGTCGATAGAGTCTGAAAGGCAAGTTTCCAACAGACAAAGATGATTTCCAGTCACAGTCCGGATATGTCTTGTGTCTGTCTGGCGGTGCACGGCACTGTTGCTGACTCCATGACTTAAACTGAATGATTCGCAGCTTTGGAAGCGGCGAAAGAGGTTGTTTGGAAAGAATAGTTCATCACTGAACTTGATGTGATTCCCAGCTTAGATGAGACTAGCTGCACATCAAAGATCCAAACACTTAGTGGAATAACCTATTCCGTAAGATAAATGACAGAGATGTTAAGTAGATCAGCAAGTTTCAACGAATGAGAACGTTGCTAATCTATTAACGAAGCCACTCCTTGAGCCTAAGCACGAGTCGCGGACTGTTGCTGTAGGATAAGTGAAATTAAGATGTAGTCTTAATTTCAGTGGGAGTTAGTAAAGGGCTTTATTTAGTTATTGATATGTTCTAGTAAAACATATAACGATGTTTAATGAAATTATTATTTCAAGATTATTTTAACTGTGATGAAATAATCGTTCCAAAATGAAATGAACCATTTTATAGGTCATCGAAGTAAATGACTTGATCTTGAGTCATCAAAGTCATTTAGCTTGATCATAAGACCCTATATTTGATAGATGGTTTATATCATCCTGTCCCTAGTCGAAGGTTGTTGAAATTGGAACACCAGCAACCGTGTGAGACTGGATTGGTACGTGACTTATGACAAAGTCTTAGTGTGTCATGGATGCGCGGCATCAAAGTCAGTACATAGGTGTATGTTGGGGAACATACGACCGGACAAGACCCGCTTATAAGAACTCTTCAGGATATTTATATCTGTGTCATAAGAGATTCTTACTACGACTATAGAGTATAGTCCTTAGACCTGAGTTCGCATGCATGTGACTGCACATGGACTGATGCACTTTGATCATTGTCTAACGCTATCGTTCTGCGATAGTTATAAGGACCTTGTTTGGGTACATTATGAAATGAGTAGTTTACAGTGATGGAACAAGACGGGATTTGTCCCTCCAATATAAATGGAGTGAATATCTCTAGGCCAATCGGAGATTTGAATACTGGAAAATGCATGGCCATGCTCAAACGGACTTTCCCGAGTCGTTTGGATTGTCAGTATCAAATCAGAGTCCGATGAACAAGATTAGGCTTTATAAGGATGACACTAATCTTGCCTTATGACTAATCGAGATATTGAGACGAAAGGGATTATGAATACAGAGATTCCAGTTCAAGTGGGAGATTGTTGGAATTGTGTCCAGCAATCTCTGTACTGTCTCTAGAAAGTAAGAGTATGTCAAAGATCAGACATAAGTCATACAATGCTGGGGGTCATGATGGCTTGCTAGAGTCCGCTCATGATCTATAAGTCTTGGACTTATTGCCTTTATTGTATGATCCCATATGGGTCACACGCCTAAGCTTAACGGGAAAATACGAAGGAACGGTTAAGCAGAAGTACGGTAAAAGTGCTAGGCATTTACTGTACTAAGAGAGACTAAAGGGCCTGATTAAATCCAAGGGATTTAATCAGAACTGAGAATTGGGCCCAAAAGCCCATGAGAACTAGGAGAGATTTTAATGAATAAAATCAGACCTAATTCTCTAATTCTCTACTGCTTCTTTGCGCCTCCCAGCCTCTCTTCTGCGCCTCCTCTCCTTGCTGGTCTAGCAGCCAAATTCCCGGTGTGCGTGTGTGAGCCTTTGGAGGATCCATCTCTCGGTGTATCTCCCTGATCATTGACCTGTTCTTCTTTCCGCTGCAACAAACAGGTAAAAGGTGAGATCATCTAATGTTTCTATTCAAGAGAACCTAGATCCATGTTTAGGACTATTAATCTGATGAACTGAATCAGGATTAATCAACTAAACAGTTCCTACAGAACTCTCCATCATTATCCGACGGTTTGCGAGGAGACGGTGAACCAACATCAGAATTGCCAAGGTCCAGAAAAACCAGGAGAAACACCTATCATATGGTAGATCGAATACTGGGGAAGTCGGATCTAGAATAGTTACAGCAAAGCAGAGCAATGATCGCCGTAAATCTAAAGATCTAGGTATGCACCATAAGAGTTTTCCAATTGCTTTTTGGAGAGAAAAAGAGATATTTTTTTGGCGATATTGGAAAGCCAGACTCTATTAGCAAATCTTTTCTTTTTCTTTCATTTTTTTGTCACAAACTTTCATTCATACTTAAACATCAAAGGTACAATAAGAAGAGGGAATGTTATATCCTCTTTGATTACAAACATAAGAATTAAAGACAAACGAAGCTAACAAGGATAGATTCTCCCAAAGGAGTTGTTGGAACGTTTAGATGAATCCTGATTCAATTCCAGATTCAGATTATCCTAAACATGCGATCTAGGTTCTTCTCAGAATAGAAACAAATGATGATCTCACCTTATACCTGTTATTGCAGCGGAAGAAGATGGTATGTATGAGATCAGAGAAACACCGAGGGATGAATCCTCCAAAGGTTCACACACGCTTTCACAGGAAACAGCTGCTAGACCACAAGGGGAACTCGGCGCAGAGAGAGAGAGTTTTTGGCTCAAGTCTTAGGGTTAATCAGTCTGAAACTCGAGTTTTATGACACAAAACTCGTCCTGTTCCGTTTGGGCCATTTGGCCCAAATACCAATTAACTCGTCGGTGTTTGCGCACTGCATCGATCGTTGCACCTTATGCATCGATCGATGCACAGTGGCTAAACCTTTTATTCTCTCTAAGTACAGTAAATGCCTAGCACTTTTACTGTACTTCTGCTAAACCGTTCCTACACATTTTCCTGTTAGCTTAGGCGTGTGACCCATATGGGATCATATAATAAAGGCAATAAGTCCAAGACTTATAGATCATGAGCGGACTCTAGCAAGCCATCATGACCCCCAGTATTATATGACTTATGTCTGATCATTGACATGCTCTTACTTTCTAGAGACAGTACCGAGATTACTGGACACAATTCCAACAATCTCCCACTTGTACTGGAATCTCTGTATTCATAATCCTTTTGTCTCAATATCTCGATTAGTCATAAGGCAAGATTAGTGTCATCCTTATAAAGCCTAATCTTGTTCATCGGACTCTGATTTGATACTGACAATCCAAACGACTCGGGAAAGTCCGTTTGAGCATGGCCATGCGTTTTCCAGTATTCAAATCTCCGATTGGCCTAGAGATATTCACTCCATTTATATTGGAGGGACAAATCCCATCTTGTTCCATCACTGTAAACTACTCATTTCATGATGTTCCCAAACAAGGTCCTTATAGCTATCGCAGAACGATAGCGTTAGACAATGATCAAAGTACACCAGTCCATGTGCAATCACATGCATGTGAACTCAGGTCTAAGGACCATACTCTATAGTCGTAGTAAGAATCTCTTATGACACAGATATAAATATCCTGAAGAGTTCTTATAATCGGGTCTTGTCCGGTCGTATGTTCCCCAACATACACCTATGTACTGACTTTGATGCCGAGCATCTATGACATACTGAGACTTTGTCATAAGTCACGTACCAATCCAGTCTCACACGGTTGTTGGTGTTCCAATTTCAACAACCTTCGACTAGGGACAGAATGATATGAAATATCTATCAAATATAGGGTCTCATGATCAAGCCAAATGACTTCGATGACTTAAGATCAAGTCATTTACTTCGATGGCCTATAAAATGATTCATATCATTTTGGAACGATTATTTCATCATAGTTAAAATAATCTTGAAATAATAATTTCATTAAAACATAAAATAATGTTTTACAAGAACATATCGAATAACTAAAATAAAGCTCACAAAACTCCCACTCAAATTTAGATTACATTTCAATGTTTCTAATGCCTACAGCTTCAGTCAGGAACTCGAGCTTAGGCCTTGGGAGTGGCTTTGTCAACGGATCAGCAACATTATCATCTGTCGGAACTCGGCTGATCTTGACTTCCTTTCTATTAACGATGTCACGTATCAAGTGATATCTTCTTTGAACATGCTTGGATTTCTGGTGTGATCTTGGTTCCTTTGCCTGAGCTATAGCACCATTGTTGTCACAAAACAGTGCCAGAGGCTCAGCCGCATCTGGTATCACACCTAGTTCCATAATGAACTTTCGTATCCAAACAGCTTCCTTCGCCGCTTCTGAGGCGGCGATATATTCAGCTTCTGTAGTGGAATCAGCAACGGTGTCCTGCTTGGAGCTTCTCCAACTTACTGCACCGCCATTCAGACAAAAGACATAACCGGACTGTGACCGGAAATCATCTGTGTCTGTCTGGAAACTTGCGTCCGTGAATCCACTGACTTTAAGCACATCACTTCCACCGTACACCAAGAATTTATCCTTAGTATGTCTTAGATACTTCAAGATATTCTTTACGGCAATCCAATGGTTTTCACCTGGATTTGACTGGTATCTACTCGTCATGCTCAATGCATAAGCAACATCAGGACGAGTACAGATCATGGCATACATGACAGATCCTATTGCAGATGCATAAGGAATATTCTTCATGCGCTCAAGCTCAGCAGCCGACGTGGGGCTCTGCTTCTTGCTCAGCGTTGTGCCATGTACCATTGGCGTGTAGCCCTTCTTGGAATCTTTCATGCTGAATCTTTGTAGGACTTTGTCAATGTATGAGTCTTGACACAAGCCTATCAGCCTCTTAGGTCTATCCCGATAGATCCTAATTCCAAGAACGTATGCGGCTTCACCCATGTCTTTCATGGAAAAACAACTTCCAAGCCAGTCCTTTACAGACTTCAGCATTGGAACGTCGTTTCCGAGAAGCAGTATGTCATCGACATACAGAATAAGAAATACAATCTTGCTCCCACTAGATTTCTTATACACGCATTGTTCTTCTTCGTTTCTGATGAAGTCAAATTGCTTGATCGCTTCATCAAAACGAAGATTCCAGCTCCTCGATGCTTGCTTCAATCCATAAATGGATTTATGAAGCTTGCATACTTTTCCAGCATTCTTTGGATCTATGTAACCATCAGGTTGTGTCATATACACATCCTCTTCCAGAATACCATTCAGGAAGGCGGTTTTCACGTCCATCTGCCAAATTTCATAATCATGAAAAGCTGCAGTTGCTAGTAGAATCCGAATAGATTTCATCATAGCCACTGGTGAATAGGTTTCATCGTAGTCCACACCGTGAACTTGTCTGAAACCTTTTGCCACCAACCTGGCTTTATAAATCTGGACATTTCCATCCACGTCAATCTTCTTTTTGAAGATCCATTTGCACTCGATGGCTATTACACCAGCGGGTAAGTCAACCAACGAAAACACTTGGTTGACCGACATGGAGTCCATTTCGGAATCAGTGGCCTTGCGCCACTTAGAGGAATCTGGGCCCATCATGGCTTGATTGAAGTTCGATGGTTCATCACCATCAATGATCAAAAGATCATGACAGTTAGTCACGAGGAATCCTTGATATCTCTCGGGTTCGTGACGGATCCTCCCGGATCTTCGAACTTCAGGTACTACAGGTTCAGGCTCTACAATTTCTTGTAGGTCCTCCTGCTGCTCTTCCTCATTAGGTTGAGCAGTATCCTGTTCATCTTGAATTTCTTCAAGCAGTACCTTACTCCCACTGTCTTTCTTAGAGAGAAACTCTCTCTCAAGAAAGTTACAATCCCGGGCAACAAAGATCTTGTTCTCGGAACGTAGATAGAAGTAATAAGCCTTGGTTTCCCGTGGATAACCAATGAAGTAGCATTTGTCAGATTTTGGTGTAAGCTTGTCTGAGATTAATCTCTTGACATAGGCTTCACAACCCCAAATTCTGAGATAAGACAGCACTGGAGCTTCTCCAGTCCATAATTCATATGGTGTCTTTACTACTGCTTTTGATGGTGCTCTGTTTAGAGTGAACACTGCTGTTAGCAGAGCATATCCCCAAAGGGATATTGGAAGGTCTGTGTGACTCATCATAGATCGAACCATATCCAATAAGGTCCGATTTCTCCTCTCAGATACACCATTCCATTGAGGTGTTCCAGGAGGAGTGAGTTGGGATACGATCCCACACTCTCTCAGATGATCACTGAATTCCTGGCTTAAGTATTCTCCTTCTCGGTCAGACCGAAGAGCCTTAATGCTTTTGCCAAGTTGGTTCTGTACTTCATTTTGGAATTCTCTGAACTTTTCAAAAGATTCAGACTTATGTTTCATCAAATAAACATATCCATACCTACTGAAATCATCAGTGAAGGTAATGAAGTACTGATAGTTTCCTCTTGCATTTGTGGACATTGGGCCACACACATCAGTGTGTATCAGGCCCAATAAGTCACTGGCCCTCTCGTTAGGTTTATTAAAGGGGGCCCGTGTCATTTTGCCCATCATGCAGGATTCGCATTTCTCACATGACTCAAAGTCAAATGAGCCAAGAAGTCCATTCGAATGGAGCCTCTTGATGCGTTTCTCGCTGATGTGCCCTAAACGACAATGCCATAGAAACGTTCGGTTTTCCTCATTAGGTTTAAACCGTTTTGTATTAATGTTATAAATTGGCGCGGATTGATCGAGTATGTAAAGCCCATTCGTAAGAGGGGCAGAACCATAGAACAAATTGTTGCGATTGAAGGAACATAATTTATTCTTAACTGAAAAATCATAACCTTCCAAATCCAACAAAGAAATTGAAATAATATTTCTGCTTATAGCAGGTACAAAATAACAATTATTAAGTTCTAAAATCAATCCCGAAGGTAAAGACAACAAGTATGTGCCTACAGCTAGTGCTGAAACTTTCGCTCCATTCCCAACTCGTAGCTCCACTTGTCCTTGCTTCAGCCTTCTACTGTTGCTGAGTGCCTGCATATTAGTACAAATATGAGCCCCACAACCAGTATCCATGACCCATGAGGTATTATCAGAAGTAGTTGTATTAACTTCTATAACAAAAATACCTGATGAAGAAGTCTTGAAAGTCTTCTTCTTCAATTCCTTTAGACCTTCCTGGAATTTCTTACAATCTCTTCTCCAATGCCCCAGTTCTTTGCAGAACCTGCACATGTCAGTAGGCCCAGCCTTGGACTTGGGCTTGGGCTTTGGCGTGTCCTTGTCCGCGACTTGGACAGCCTTGGCCGCTCCCTTATCCTTAGCAGAGGATTTCTTAAACCCCTTGCCCTTTTGCACCATAAGCACATTGGGGTCCTTGGCGGTTTTCCTCAAGTTGGGCTCTGCAGTCTTGAGCATTCCGTGAAGCTCAGGTAGCGTCTTACTCAAGCCATGCATGTTAAAGTTCAGAATGAACTGATCATAGCTTGCAGGTAAAGACTGCAGAATGATGTCGCAGGCAAGTTCCTGGCTGATTGGGCAGTCGAGTTTCTGAAGATGATCGAGATAACCCATCATCTTCAAGACATGAGGACTCACTGCCGCATTCGCAGCCAACTTACAGTCCAAGAGGTTCTTAACTGTCTGGAACCTCTCGGTCCTAGCCTGCTCCTGAAAAAGCGATTTCAGGCTTGCCATTATCTCGATGGGAGACAATACACTTTCGAACTGTTTTTGCAGCTCAGGAGTCATTGTCACCAACATCAGGCAATAAACATCATTTTCATCTGACGAATGCTTTTCCCAAGCATTGTGCAGAGTCCTGGCAGCATTGGCAAGAGGCCTCTCGGGGAGGGGATCTCGAAGGACATAATCCTTCTTCTCCTGCTTGAGGACCAGCCTCAAGTTCCTTGACCATGTCAGGAAGTTCGCTCCAGTCAGCTTCTCCTTCTCGAGAACAGACCGGATCGAGAATGTGTTTTGTGTGCTTGTAGTAGTCATATCTGAAATATATAAATAAAAAGGTTATTAGTTATTATGTTCAAAATGACTAATCTCGTATTAAAATTTAATATGATTAATCACGCATTATATTCAATAACCTAAGTTACCCTCAATAGAATATAATGATTCCAAGATCCACATATAACTAAGATTAAAGTGGGCCACTGGCCGTCACCCAACCTTAGCTTATATCGGTAAGCCCTATATCGGCTAATTATATCCGTGATATAACTCTTGGTTGTGAATCTGGGCCCGAGGCCCAATCCACTCTGATGTCTCAAGGCCCGGGACTCCCGATGGCCTAGTCAAGAAAACCAGACTATACAGTCATGTAATCATTAATGTCTGGGACTCCCAATGACATTTATGAATCACAAACTGTCTTACCCACGCAAAAGCAGACATCCTCACACTGTAAGGCCATGAATGCAATTGAATGGGCTTTGACAGCTGACATAGCCTGGACAAGACATCCAACGCTTGATATTTTTTTTGAGGTTCGTAGGTTTATTAAAATTCATTCCCAAAATAGAAGATTACTATTTCGGGAAACTTTCTATTTTTGGAAACCTACTATTTTTGGAAACTTTCTAAAATTGGAAACTTTCTAACTTTAGAAATTTCTTAAAAAAATCCAAAACCCGCAAATTCAGAAACTTCTATTTTAAGAAACTTTCTAATTTCAAAATTTCGGAAACTTTAATTTAAAATCGACTTTATAATTTTATAAAATAAATTTTAAATTGATCTGAAGAAAGACTCAAATAATTGGCCCAATTGTTTTAACTTCTTGGCCCGAGGCCCAAGAATTTGTCCATGTCCAAGACATGACCCAATTGTCCAATTATTTGACATAACCGGTCTGGTTCATTAAAATTGGTCTAACCAAGTTTTAATTACTACGATGACCACAATTGTCAACCGGTTATTTACTAAACCGGAATTTCTCAATTTATTTGGTCCAACCAAATCAAATTAGAAATTCCTGGTTTAGGCACTAAATCCAATAATTCTTTCGACATTGGATTTCTTATCCCGGTTTAACCAGACTTAATAAAATTATTAAATCTGTTTATTAAACCGAGACGTTTAATTTTAATTAAATTAAACCGAGCCGAAACCCTAACCGCATCGATCGATGCTCACAGCATCGATCCTGCAACGATCGTTCATCGATCCTGCATCGATCGATGCTCTCACGCGTGCACGAACGGTTATCAGGTTTGGCCGAGAGATTCTCGCGAGATCCATGCGATCGTTCGAACGATCCATGCGATCGCAGTCAATCTCTCGCGACTGCAACGATCGATCCTTGCATTGCATCGATCGATGCAATGCGATCTCAGTCGATGCAAAATCAGTTTAGATCACATACCAAATCAATATAGTTTGGTCATGCGATTTTAAACAGTTTGTTTAGGATTCAATTCTTGTTTCTTAAGTGTTTTAATCTTATCAGTAGATTGATTCAAAAACACCTCTTTAAAACAATCCTAAACATGAATCTAAACAAGAAAAACCAGAACCTAAGGCTCTGATACCACTGTTGGAACGTTTAGATGAATCCTGATTCAATTCCAGATTCAGATTATCCTAAACATGCGATCTAGGTTCTTCTCAGAATAGAAACAAATGATGATCTCACCTTATACCTGTTATTGCAGCGGAAGAAGATGGTATGTCTGAGATCAGAGAAACACCGAGGGATGAATCCTCCAAAGGTTCACACACGCTTTCACAGGAAACAGCTGCTAGACCACAAGGGGAACTCGGCGCAGAGAGAGAGAGTTTTCGGCTCAAGTCTTAGGGTTAATCAGTCTGAAACTCGAGTTTTATGACACAAAACTCGTCCTGTTCCGTTTGGGCCATTTGGCCCAAATACCAATTAACTCGTCGGTGTTTGCGCACTGCATCGATCGTTGCACCTTATGCATCGATCGATGCACAGTGGCTAAACCTTTTATTCTCTCTAAGTACAGTAAATGCCTAGCACTTTTACTGTACTTCTGCTAAACCGTTCCTACACATTTTCCTGTTAGCTTAGGCGTGTGACCCATATGGGATCATATAATAAAGGCAATAAGTCCAAGACTTATAGATCATGAGCGGACTCTAGCAAGCCATCATGACCCCCAGTATTATATGACTTATGTCTGATCATTGACATGCTCTTACTTTCTAGAGACAGTACCGAGATTACTGGACACAATTCCAACAGGAGTGACAACGAAGAAAAGACAATGCTTAACTACGTCGAGAAGAGTCTCACGGTAGGACCAGACTCAATAGAAATAACCACTTTGCATCGTGATTTTGAAAACCAATCCTTACCTCCGGGAAACGTTACTAAGACGATGCCGGCTGCATCTTGCGAGCAAGATAACAAAGCAGTAAAGGAATTGAAATATTTCTCCTCATAACAAGAGGAGGATAAGAACAATCTTTTCCTATAGAGGAAAAAAGACTGAAGGGTTCTCTGCCATAGAAGGAAGTACGGTGGATGTGATCTCTCTTAGGCAACGGAGGAAATTGAAAATGCCTTATGATATAGAATATTGAGAATTGAACCCTTGATGGTTTGATGGATTTGATGCAAGCAGAAAAACTTGGGCATAAGATAGAGCCAATACCCTCTTTGTGGAATTCATGGATCAGACGCAAAATGGCAATCTGGACAAAGGTGGGTGGAGTGTGGATCGTGTCTGACTGTGTCATCATGAGCGGATTGGAGGATCGAGACCATTCCCTTGTCAGAGCTATCTGCGAAACTGGTTGGGAAGGCGGTTCTCCGGTGAGGGTGGGAGATGATGGCGTCAAGTGGCATGAGATCTTGGTTAGGATATCTCCGGTGGAAATACGGCTCTGACCAAAAGAACTTTGAGACATGAGGTGGAGGAAGCGCAAGTGCAATCCGAGAAAATGATATAGCGATCTTCGGGGGCTTCCCGAGAAACTTTCAGGTCTGGTGGCTTGCCGCGGCTACTCGTTTCAACAGTTTCAAAAAGGTGGAGTATTAACCAGAATCAGATGGCAAAGCGCTTGCCCAAATAAGAGGAGTGAACCAAACTCAAGACATATTCTCGAGAAGAAAGCAACAAAGGCAATGTCCGATAGAATAAATTATGAAGCGATAACACAAGAAGGATGCCTGATGTCATAGCCCGGAAACTGGTTCGCCGGCGAGGTCTCCATCTAAAGAGAAATAGAAGCTCTTGAATGGAGAAGGTAAAGTACAAGCTTCGGCGGAGACCCACAAACCGGTGAGAGAAAACCCGGTTGTCAATCGGAAGCGATGCTAGGCGGTGGTCGACAGCAGAAGATGGAGGAAGGAAATCGCCAGGAGGTAAATCCGATTTCAGGACCTTGAAGCTAGATCAGAGTACCATCAAAGGGGGGAGATCTGGAGGATCTGGTGGATCCGGTAGTAGATCCGGTGGCTCCGGCAGACGGGGAGGATCCCACAGCACTGAGCAAAGCAGATCTGGTAGTTGCGCCGGAGGACTCAAAGAAACGTTTGACAGCTGCCTCTGAGCGGGAATTAGAGCACCGTGAGAGTGACGACCACACACCGGTGATAGGATAGACGGCGGAGGAGAGTTAGATGAGCGTCGCAATCTCCCACCAGCCAAGCTTTCTTCACGCCGAGGTGAGAGAGTTCTTCGGGTTAACCCCGGAGGGGACCCAAGAGTGAGAAGTATTACTTCTCAGGCAGATAATCCGACGAAGAGAGGTCGAATCCGAGAGGCCATGGCGGGTCTGAGATGAAAAATGTGGCGCCTCGTGCCATGCCCGAGATAATTATTTTCTAGGGTGAACTATACAATTTGTTATTTTCTTACATACAAATTATTTTAGCTTCTTTTTCTTTCTTAACAAAAAGTTTTTCTTAGATATTAGAAAGAAAATTATAGAAATAGTTGGCACTAAATGTAATATAATTTGTATGTTAAAAGATGAAGACGATTGTCATGGCGGCTAGGGTTTCTCTCGGGCGAAAATTTGGGCGATTACAGATCTAAAACCTCTTTTATCCCTAGCTAGTTTTCCAT